>JAOWLH010000002.1:8347500-8995000 GCA_027405865.1 Salix purpurea | reverse complement strand
TAATTTTTGATATTAGCACATGAAAATGATCTAAAAATACTATTTTTTTAATTTAAAGTTAAAAATAAAAATATAGGTCTTACAACCCTATCATATCTTAAAAATATAAGGGTTTGTACTCTAATCTTGAGTAATTAAGCTATGTCTCTATATTTTTTTTGGAAATCATTCTAGTCTTTAGATATCTTAACAATCTAATAATTGACCGACATTAGGCATCATCATGTCTTTAAGTTGCACTTGTTCTATTAATCAAGACTCATACATCATTCATAAGAAATCTCCCTCATCAAATTTGTCTTTTTCTAACCTAGTCTTCATGTTCTTAGTGGTAATCTCAATATATCCTCACATCTAATATTTTTTATAGAGTCATCATAGTTTCATACTCAAACATGAAAATAAGAGCTTCAAAAACTTGAAGGAAAACATGGAAGTAGAGTCTTCACTTAGTTATTTAAGGATGACAAGAATCCTAAAATATAAAATGGAGTTGCCACTTAGTTTCTTAACAATTTTATCATTATTAATTTATTTTCTTATAAGAAATAAAATAAAAATTGAAAATATGACTATGTTCATCTCATGTGAGTCTTTACTCATAGGAGACTCATGGACTTATTATTTATATTTTTTTACTTAAAAATATCACACTAGGCTTACGTTGATCCTTAAAAATAGGAGATGTGTCAACCTAACTATTGAAATTCAAGTTTTCAAAATATGACTCTAGCTTATAAAATGTGTCAACATTATTAGAATCATTTCAAAGTTAAAAAACATCATGCTAACCTCTGTTAGCCTCTAAGAATAAAAGACATGTCAACATATTTTATTTTTTTAGATTTGAGGAAACTTTACTCCCCTTTAGACACTCTTTGTGAGCTTGGGTTAAGCGAATAAACTCTAGTTGTCTCAACTCTTACAAGATAAACACGTTCTAACTCGAACTCGAGACCTTTAAAATATATCTCAAGTTTTTTGTCACCACGCAAATAAAAAAACATGACACTTACTTGATGAAACTTGTAGAGGTAATTTTGTTTCTTTTCTAAAATGAACACACACATATACGTATATTAAAGATTGAAGTAATGATCGTTCATTGGACCGTTTTAGTGGTTTATCCCATTTTTAGCTCGCGGGAACCTCAGCAGGTATGATGATGGCTGACCATACTCAGTGCGGAAAGTGCCGAGGGCAATTTCTGGAGCTTGGATTCCATATGATCCCAAATTGCCCTTCCCTACAGGAGAGTTTTTGAAATGATAAGTTTCAAGTTTATGCATCTGAGAACTTTCGATAGCTCTCAGTGGATTGTTAATTGTGTCATTTGATGGGCGCTGTTCCTTGCACATGAGAAAGCAAAACTGGAATGGGTAGTTTTCTTTTTACTAGCTAGCGTGCTATCACTGAACATTCAATGATTCGCGATAAGTGTTTTCTCTCATAATGCTACTTTTGTCTATCAAAATCTCTGCGGATGATGTTCAGACAAATAATCGTCAAGAACAAAGCTTGGACATGATTACGGGACAATTATTGAAAGCATTGTCTGAACTGTGAGTCCATGACTCATGCACTACTTGGGATAGAGTTTATTGAGCTAGCTGGCTAATTTTGTTCGTAAGAAAACGATGAAAAAAGTGAATCCACATGGGACATTTGATCAGTAATGGCCATGATAGTGATTCAGCCTTTTAGTGTTAGATAGGCTCGACCCTCTAGGATGGCCCACCCTTGGAATGGTCATGTATCCATTAGTTGTTTGCCGTTGAAGTGTCATACATGAAACTTATTGTCTTGTTTGGCTTCGAAGGTGTATCCTACGCTGTGAGAAAATCAGACTCAAGACTTGACTACTTCTCTTTTAGAAACTAAGAAACTACCAAGGATCAATGGAATAATACGAATGTTTTGTTCATTCAATATACATATTTTTCTCTTGACTGCAGAAGCTAATTACAATTTGTAGAAATGGAGTTTGACCTCTGCAAAGAGGATGAAGAATTTAGGAACTCAATGCAATCTTCAATAGCTTCAGCTCGTTGGGAGTCTACCGCCTCAACAACTGATCTTGATCTTGGCAAAGTTGATGAAGTAACCTTACGTGAAGATTTCCTTCTCATGGACACAAAACGTATAACTCTTGCTACCTTAGCTCGGAGGCGCCGTAGAAGTCTTGCTGGTGAAACTTTTGAGGTTCTGGGAATCCTGAAAGTGAAAATCCCAGCAATCTTCTTCCTGTTTCCAGCTGCCCTTGCTCCACTTCCATGTTTGAAGAAGATTGTTGGCTTATCATTGACATCAGGACCGAGACTTGCTCGCTTGCTTGCTTTGCCTGACATTCTGGACTAGGAGTGAAGAGTTCCGACGGGAAAAA
The DNA here is from genome assembly GCA_027405865.1 of Salix purpurea. Classification (NCBI taxonomy): domain Eukaryota; kingdom Viridiplantae; phylum Streptophyta; class Magnoliopsida; order Malpighiales; family Salicaceae; genus Salix; species Salix purpurea. The sequence continues at coordinate 8,992,617 of JAOWLH010000002.1, read as the reverse complement.
TAGCCTTGCTTGTTTTGAGATAGAGAAAGAAAAGGTGCATGGAGGGAGGGGGGAGTTGTTGGTAAGTTTGTAGGGGGTATTTATTGATGAAAATTAATGTGACATAAGGCAAAGGGAAAGGAAGAAACCGGTCAAGATAAAGGTCAAATATTGGATCGAGGCTTCACATCGGAAGGAGGAATACACAGTCGTATTTGTGAAAATTTATACTTATTCGGAGAGGTTGATTCTACATACTATGTTTGACAAAAAATTATTTTTAATTTTTATTTTAAATTAAATTTTTGGCATTTTTTTATTATTTTTACGTGATGATGTCAAAATATATTTTATATATATATATATATATATATATATATATATATATATATATATATATATATATCATTTTAATGTATTTCTAAATAAAAAACACTTTAAAAAACAATCAATTTTATATTCTTAAATAATCCCTAATAACCAACCCAGCCAACCGTTTGGTTCATCTTCACCACTTCGTCAAGGAATACGTGTAGCCATGCATGGCATGTTCACCGTATTCCACAAATTGTACGTACCCATCAACAAGATGCTCCCCCGCCTTGTGCCTTATGATTAGATATGATTTCCAAACTTTCCCGTGTTTGTTTGTCTATGTTAACGGAATTAACTTTTCAGTAAATTATTTTCCAAACTTTCCCATGTTTGTTTGCCTTCCAGAAAGTTGGTCAATGGAAAACACTTTTCAGTCAAAGAAAAATTTGGCTTGGTTTTCAGGAAAGTGTTTTCCGGAAAATTTGGGCTGAAAACACTTTCCGGAAATTGTGAAAAATTTAGAAATATCATTATTTGTTGATTATATCAAATTTGATCCTCAAACTTTTGATTGCTATATATAATTTGTTTTGAATATTTATTTTTCAATTCCATCTCTTAAAATTTATTTTTTATATTAATTTTGGTCCTTATTTTTATAATTGCTATTTGCTTCTTTCTTATCATTTTTTTATTGAAATTTTTTATCTATCAAATTTGGTCCTCATTTTTTTATTGTTACTTATTTTATTTGAAATAATTTATGAAATTTTAATTATTATTATTTTAATTTATTCACCTTTCATTTTTTTTTAAATTTTTAGATTTGATCTCTATTATTTTGATTATTATTTATTTTATTTGAGATAATTTATGAAATTATATTTTTTTTAATTTCATTCTCATTCAACTTTTTAATTTGTAAGATTTGTTCCTCATTATTTTAATAAACTTGAAAAAAAAATTAATTTATTAATAAATTATTTTCCAGTTCATTTTTCATAACACAAACAAACACTGGAAAGTGTTTTCCAGTTCATTTTCCATAACACTGTCAAACATCGGAATTCACTTTCCAGGAATTCACTTTCCCCAGAATTCACTTTCCAAAAGAAAACCACTTTCCAGCAAACAAACGGGGCCTTAGGATGATCATTTTCAAAATATGGAGAAAGTTGTAGCATCGGATTCATGTGGATCAAAATTGGACAGTAGATAGCTAAGTTCATTTTTTTTCTAAATATAAAGAAATGTTCGGTGGGAATGTGATTTTAAATACAAAAATATAAAACTATATAGAGATTAACTTGATACGATATAATCGATTAAGTAGGTACAAAAACAATCAAGATGATAGAGAAAAATATAATTAACTCAAAACAAATAAATCAAGATGATAATTTTTTTAAGTATTGAAACAACAATATATTAAATCGACTTGGATCAATTTAGGTTAACCTTTTAAATTTGTTATTTAAGTTATAAAATCTTGATAACCCCATAAAATGCAAATAAAAAATCATTAAATTTGATTCTCAATGTTGACAAATAAAATTGAAAATTAAATTCACTAAAAAAGTGAACTGAGTTGATCTAAATAAAACCTGAGTCATGAGATCAAGATAACTACATAAAAAAAATATGTTAAAACAAATTATTAAGCTTAGTTCAAAATTATCTCAATTTTGAAGGATAAAAAAAAACACAAAAAAAAACACTCAAGTCAATAAAACAAACTCATGATTTAGGTCATTAGACCAAGAAAACCTTATATAACACATTTTAAAGTAAATCATAAAACATAATTCTCAATCAATCTAATATTAAAGAATGAGATTAAAAAACACCACCTTAAAAAAGGGAGGAAAAACCCAAGTTAACTAGCTTAACCCGAAACTCGGGTTATAAGACTGCGCTAACCCTATAGAAAGTATATAAAAAACAAATTATAAAATTCAATTCTCAATCAACTCAATATTTAATGAATAAATTGAAAATAAAATCAAATACGAAAAGTAAAAAAACAATTGTCTGAGTCAACCCAAGTTAACTTGTCAAATCTAGGTGAGAAGACTAAAATAACTCTATAGAAAGCAAATTAAAATAAATTATGAAACTCAATACTCAGTAAACCTGATGTTGGAGGATGAAATTAGATTAAAGAGTTGAAAACTAAAAAAAGAGCAATTCCCACTTTTTTTTAGGACTAAAATGTGTAATGCCTTGGCATTTCACCGTTTCACTGCTACAATGAAATGTCAAGAAGTGTTAGTATATTTTTAGATAATTGCTTGTGCTATATGTAGGTCGAATTAATTTTTTTATGAGCATAAAAAAAATCCAAGTGTTGTTAATGTGTTTCTCTATAGAAAAAAAATAAAACTATATAAGGATTGATTTGATATGACATAGTCAACTTTATAGGTCTAAAAATAACCCAAATGACCGAGAAAAATATAATTTAACTGAAAAAACCAAGATGACATCTTTTTAAAATATTGAAACGACAACATATTATAGTGACTCAGATCAACTCAGGTTAATTTGCCAAATTTAATACCTAGGTTATGATACCCAATAACCATTTGAGAGCAAAAAAAAAAATATTAAATCAAATATCAATGAGCTCAATGTTAAATAATGAAATAAAAAACTAAATTCAATTAGAAAAAAATGAATCAAGTAGACCCTGATTAATCTTTTAAACCTAGATCATGAGACTAAAATAACTCATAAAAAGAACATCAAAAAAATATAAAACCTAATTCATAATCAATCTAATTTCAAAAGATGAAATTAAAAACAAAAACAAAGAAAAGACAACCAAGTCAACAAAACAAACTTTTGACCTGAGTCATGAGATCAAGAAAACCTCATAAAAAAACATAATGAAACAAACTATGAAGTGTAATTCTTAGTAAATCTAATATTGAAAGATGAGACTAAAAAAATAATCAATTAAAAAAAGAAAAAAAAACTCTCAAATCAATTTAACTTACAACTTAGGTTATAAGACTATGATAACTCATATAAAGCAAATAAAAAATAAATTATACAGCTCAATTATCAATTAAACTAATATTGAATGATTAAATTGAAAATAAAATCAAATAAAAAAAGAGCAAAAGCAATGATCCAAGCCAACCAAGATAACCTGTTAAACTCGAATAAAAAGTTTGGGATAATTACATAGAAAACAAATCAAAGTAAATTATAAATTTTAATAATCAGTAAACCTAATGTTGAAGGATAACTACAAAAAAAAACAAGTTGAAACTAAAAAGAATATAGTTCTCATAATATTTTCGTTAGGACTAAAATGTATAATGTCTTAGCCTTTCATTGCACTCTTATAGTGAAATGTCATAGGATTTAGTATATTATTGGATAGGTCGTCTACGTTATGCTTGAGGCCTATCTATTTTTCTTTTTACAATAGAAAAGATATCGAAACCAGGAAACATTTCAAAAAAAAGGAAGAATATATATATATATATATATATATATATATATATATATATATATATATATAAAATTCTAGTGATTGACTCCAATGAGTTTAATAAATTAGTTAAATTAATAATATAATTATAAAATAAGACACTTATAACAAATAAAATAGGAAAAAAAACAAAGATTTAATGCAAAAGATGAATGCTTGCAAATATTATAAAAATATACCTTTATAATATTCCTAAAATGTCTTAGTGGTCTTGTTTTCTAAAAAAGTAAAAAATTAAACTAGAATGGATGATTCGTATAGAAAGAAAAATGAGAAAAAAAAATGAATTTCAATTACTAACAAATAAAACGACAAATGATAAAATTGAAAAGAAAACAAATAAAAACAACTTGACTTGAGTGTGATTGAAATATGTCATAAGTGAATTAAACAACTTGACTTTTTATTTAAGAATTTTATTTTCTAAGAAATCCCGTTTTGTGAAGCACGAATTCAACAGAATCAAAATGAAAGAGGCTTGGTCAAAAGCAAGAGGAGGTGGTGGAGCGATCGATAGGGTAGGGTAAGAAAAAGAATAGAAGAGGCAGAATTTGATGCTCTTCTCGTCAGCGTTGCCTTTCAGGTTTCTTATATTTATGGCCCTGTCTACACTATGCTTTGCCTTTTGTTGGCCGTCTGGATTCTACCACCTCCAACCCATGTGATAAATATAAAAGAGTTATTCCTACACTTCTTACAAAAATATTAAAATATTATTCATTATAATGTTTTTTTAAATATATGTTTTTAATTTTATTATTTAACATTAAAAATCATTTGAGTGGTAACTCGTCAAGTCAACGAGATCATATTATATTGTTAAAATAGTTGTATGATAAATATATTAAATTACAACTGACTCTTTTAAAATAATATTTTTTTCTTACCTTTGGAAAGCATATAATAAAAAAATAATATAATTATACTAAACTATATAACCAATTTATTCTTTTTAATAGTATATCTTCCTTGTAGATGCTCCAATGAACAAGAATTCTAATAATGATGTCTCCATTTTATGAGAAAATCTACTTGAATGTGAAAGTGTGGGCTTGGCTAGAATATTATGGAACCCATCTTTTCCTTCTCTCTCTGTCATGCTGACAGAAGAAAATTCTTGTAGGACAAATCTTTTAGCCGGCAATTAATATTTATTTTTATTTTTCTTACAGGGGAGCTAAAAGGTTCCAATTTTGTGCGGTTTGTTATTGCATTTAAAATTATTTTTAAAGTGTTTTTCATTTTAAAATATATTAAAATAATATTTTTTTATTTTTAAAAAATTAATTTTGACAATAGCATATGAAAATGATATAAAAATACTAAAAAAATAAATTTTAAAAAAATAAAAATAAATTATTTTAAATATTTTCAAAATTATTTTTGAAACGCAATGGCAAACAGATATCTATATCCCATCTATTGTTGAGTTGAATGTGTTGTTTATAGATTTTCGGACAACAAAACATTGACCCCTTTGCTTGCAATTTATTTTAGGATGGCAAAGAAGGCAAAATTACAAACACTCAATCAAATTACACCCACCTCATTAATTCATAAGTGTATTTGTGAACATACTTAGACTCAAAACATTACCTTATCTTTTTATTAATGAAGGATTATATTGTTAGAAAAACTATCTATAACATCCTCTATAAATATATTTAATATTAAATTAAAAGTGGAGTCTACTCAATTTTAGAACTAAAATTTATTTAAATTATTCTTTTAAAAAAATACATTACTATAAGATATTAACATGATAATAATAAATTATGGTTGACTAAAAGATTAATTTCAAATAACTATTGGTTGAATTTATATGTGTGTGTGTGTGTGAAATGTGAAATGTGAAATCCTTTATCTAACATTGAAAGAATACAAGATTATTTTATAACTTATATAGTGAAAAGTTAAAAATAGATAAATAGAACACCAAAGTTTAAGGGAAGAGAGGTCAAAGGTGAAGTGAGTTTTGAGCTTTAGTCCATAGACTTGCTCGCATGCATGGGTCACATGTCTTAGGTTTAGATTTGGATTAATTTTTATGTTTATAATATTTTTTTCCAATCTATAAATAAATAGTTAGAATATTTTTTATTTTTTTAATATGAATAATATTTTTTAAAAAGAAAAAAAGGTTGAATTTCAAAGCAAAATATTGTTAGGTTAATTTTATTTTATGGTGAGTTATCAAGGCTAATAAATGGTGGGAAATAACACTAATAATTATCACAATTAATTTTTTATCAGTATAGATTCTAAAATCCACCATAAAATTAGACTAAAATATTTGGAGTCTAATTTCCCAGAGTTCATGGATCTTATTAAGTAGTGTAATTAATTAAGAAGGTGTTGTTGAAATCCCAGGAGGTTGATTTTAATAATTTCATTTGCATCGGAAACTAAGCAATATAGTTTTAAAAACAAATGATTAATCCTTAATAACAACAAATCTTGACCTAACTCTGATTTTATTTGCTTCAACAAGTGTTCTTAACAATCAAGTTTAACTAATATTTATGCAATTTAGATCAAGCATGCTTGTTATGTTTAATGCTTTAGTTTGATCTTATGGTTATAGAATTATTCTACAAAGTTATATTTTTGTTGGAACATATTTGGTTCATATTAAGAAGTATACATGGAACTTGAGATTAATAAACTTGTGACCAATGAGGAGTCAAATGAATTCTTGAAGTTGATGAAGCATCATGAATACTATATTGTATATCAATTAAAAAAAAATCTCAATAAGGATCTCCCTTAAATCTTTAATACTATGCTTCGAGTCACACCAAAATGCCTTTAAAAAGATGCTAAATAAGGTTTATGTGCCCCCAAGATATTGAGTAAAAATCCTTGGAATATTTGCTAAGGAGAATCTATGCAATCAATTACTTATATTTCACAAAAGACGAGGTAGATGCCGAAGGAACCAAACATACAAACTTATGTACATCACTATTAAATGAAAAAAAGATTGACGTATAGAAAAGGTGTTCATTGATAATGACTCGGCTTTTAATGTATCACTCAAATATATATTGAAAAATATGCATAGCTATGAATCACATACAAAGCCCAGTACCATGATGGTGAAAACATATGATGGCTCATCCAAGTAAATAATTGTGACTCTGGAGGGGAAACTATATATGAGGCTACAAGTATTCTTGGTGATGCTACAAGGTATAGATATTCACATTTCCTATATTATATTGCTGGAAAGACCTTGGATTCATACAACTGAAGCAATAATTTTATCTTGCACCAATGCTTAAAATATATCATAAATGAGATGTTGGTGACTATCAAAGTCGAAGAAACAATTTACATGGTAAGAACACATAGACATATCATTCATTAAGGCCAAAAATTGCAAAGACAAAAATATCTATACTTTTTGAAATTATAAACATTGATTAGGTCCTTGGGAACATTGTGTTAAGAAGGCAAAAAATTTCAAAAGTAGTAAGAATGGAATCTAAATGCTTCTTGGAATGTGGAATTCCATTTTAATATAACCCCGACACTAGAATTCTAGAAAGGATCAATCTAATAAAAGTAGAAAACCTAAGCCTCAAAATAATTAAGTCAAAAACCAAAGTGAAAATTTTCTAAATAAGAAATACCAAAGAATTCATGAACAACTATCTCTATTATTGTTACCCCTAAATGACATGTACCAAAAACTATTGAGCATCAGTCCTATAGCTCTTGTACTTTTGGAAACTTTGTAGTCACCATATCTTAGCTAGTACAAGTCAAATCTAATTAGCGAGTACCATGTTGATGTTAAATAACATAACATAACATTCATACTTGCAATGTTTTCAAGAGAAAACTCTTCCAATTGATTAAAAATGGATGAATAATGTTTGAGGAGACTCTAAATATGAACACAAATTCTCCACCCAATTATGCTCCAAGTAATGGGGTAGTAAATGCATTAGGGTGGAACATCCAAGGAGTTTGAAAATGTTGATAGATAGAGTTTATAGAAGATGATAAATACAATGTATGAAAGAGATAACATGAAATGCTACAAATAGCATGATAAAGAAGGTCACTTGATCAACCAATGCAAAAACGTTCATAGGAGAGTGATACAAATGATGATTCAAGAGGTTATTCAAATTGAAACAGAGATGGAAAAATCGGTGAGAGAATACCATCCAATTATCAAAAAAGATAAAACTCAAATATATTCTTAATATCCATTTTGTCCTTAATTATTTTTTTATATCAATTTCACCTCAAACTATTTTGATTTCTCAATTAGGATTTCCATTAGAATCATTTATTAAAAAAGGTTAAATTTTCTATAAAATGATTTTCTTAAGTACAATTTGAATTAAAGGATAAATAGATGGAGTCCTTAATTGAGACCTTTTTGTTTCAAATTTAAGGGTAAAATTGCTATAAAAAAATGTTTGGTGGCAAAATTAAGACTGTCTATAGTTGAGAGATAATATTAAGGTTTGTCCTTTAAAAAAATCCACAGACGTGCCCCCTGTTCTTTTGCCCCGTCAGTCAAGGACAGGTGAAGCAAGCAAACTGAAACTCAATTTGAAGTTCCTTCAAGGAAAATCAACCATGTCGTATACGATCATCAAACTTCCAGGTAGCAGCTGGGCCATGAAACACGCAACACTTAATCAACGTGTTTAACGATTTTTAAAATGTTTTTATTTAAAAATAAATTAAAACAATATTATTTTTAATTTTTAAAAATTATTTTTAACATTATAACATTAATATAATTAAAAAATATTCTGAGGGATTCCCAAACATGCCAGCGAATCTCTATTAATTAATTGAACACGCAACGCTTAATCAACGTGTTTAATGATTTTTAAAATGTTTTTATTTAAAAATAAATTAAAACAATATTATTTTTAATTTTAAAAAATGATTTTTAACATTATCACATTAATATAATTAAAAAATATTCTGAGGGATTCCCAAACATGCCAGCGAATCTCTATTAATTAATTGAACACGCAACGCTTAATCAACGTGTTTAATGATTTTTAAAATGTTTTTATTTAAAAATAAATTAAAACAATATTATTTTTAATTTTAAAAAATGATTTTTAACATTATCACATTAATATAGTTAAAAAATATTCTGAGGGATTCCCAAACATGCCAGCGAATCTCTATTAATTAATTAATTAATTAAACACGCATCAGTCATGAACCTATAAAATATTTTAGAGCTATTGTATTGGATCAGTGGGAATGTGAGGGGTGTTGATTGCAAAAACAACATTAAGAGTATATCCAGCGGCATTTACAATGATACTCTGAAGATTTTGATGCAAGTCATACATCATGTGGGGTGTACAAATTGATAGGTCACAGCCCTTCAACTATTTATGTCAATTATATCTATGGGCTATTATATATATACACACACTTTCATTAAAAGGGTCACATCAACCTAAAATATTTCAAAGCTCATTCTCCAGAAGCAAAAGATTACTTAAGGATATAAAATAATGTCCAGAGGCAAAAAGATTATGTACAGAGTTTTTGAAAATAAAATGATTTTTTTTTATTTTTATTTTTTATATTAAATTAATATTTTTAGTGTTTTTAAATTATTTTTATATGCTACTATTATTTTAATATATTTTTAAATAAAAATATTATAAAAAACAATCTCATCTACATTTTCAAAAACCCAAAATAATGTCCAGAAGCATAAGATTACGTAGAGATATATTAACATTGAATTAGTCAGCCCAACAATCACCTAAAAGACAAAAAGTGAGAAAGTTTTGGAATATGTATCATGTTAAAAGACAACTTTTTATTTTTTAAATGATGTGGTCAACTAAGATAATTACATGCTACATTATTATATTCATGTGAATATATATTTATGATAGCTAGGACTTATATTTTATTTAATATTTATATAATACTAAATTATAAATTTTTTATTGCATGAAAACATTATTTCTATTTCATGACTGATACATGCCATATTCTTTCTATTATATAAAAAAAAACAATTGTTCTCGGTTTTTAAATTTTTTAATTTATTTAATTCTATTTATAAATACTGGATATTTACAATTATAAATATTTAAATAATATTTTTGTACTGAATATTATGTTTAGAGACATAATATTGAAATATTAAGTATTTATTTAATTAAATATTTAGGCCAACATAATATTTAAATAAATTAAATTATTTAATTATATTTAATTAAGAATGCTAATTTATATTTAGACCAACATATTAGGAGTCTAAAGTCAGAAATTAAACTAGAACAAATTAATTAAATATGACTTGATTAAAATATATTTTAGAAACTAAGAACTTCATTGAGTTGATTTTGAATTTCTCTTAAATAATATACGGATATTACTCAGGGGGGAATTGCTACTTTTCTAATTTAAAGGGTTTTTCAGATTTTTCTACAAATAGTATGTTATGTCTTTAATTGTTTAAGAGTGATTGTTTGTTAGGAAAAAAACTATGTAAATCATATAATAATGAGGTAACACTTTACACATAATAATTCATATATTCTAGATAGGGATTTAGGAGATTTCTCGCTAGTGGTTTGTGTAAATTTTTGTTAGAGGCTAAACAATTGGACTGCTTGTGATTTACAACAACTCAACTTTTAAATAACTATTCAAAGCTAAAGAAGATCAGATCTTCAACTATAACTCTAAATCTGTCTAACAAGATTCTAAAGGCTTTGTATAATTTTGTTTTATTTTTTACAATGTGTGTATGATATTTAGAAAACCCAATAATTTTTGTTAGTGATATGCTGGGTATGAAAATAACAAAAAAAGTAAAATCAATTAGTTTAATGGTGTGAAAACACTATTTTTAAGGTGTTTATTTATTTCACATTGAAACAACATCTCTAAGATACAACTATGTTTTCTGATTTGTTTTTTAAAAGGAATAACCTCTAAGCAAATAATTAAAAATGATTATTTTTCTCTATATTATTTCTCTATGTGTGATATCAAGTTCATATAGATTAACAAAACAATTTTATTCCCGATAGCAACTAATATTAAAATCAATTCTCAATTTTCAAGATTTTAATATTATAAATATCTATATAATAGTATTAGAAAATCCACTAGAATAAATGATTGTTTTTACTTAATATACTAGATAATAAAAAATCATACTTACAATCAAGTTTTTTTTCTTCATTGTGGAATAAAAATAATTTCCTTTTTAATCTACTTACAAATAACACCGACAGTTTTGGATGAGAAATCCATTTGAAAAACATTTTTAGTAAAAAAGAAAGAGAAAAGGGATGACATCGTACATACATGTTCCAGTTGTGAAAGAAGCATTATTTAAATCACGAGAAAGTAGCACATGAAATGCCAAATGTATTCGCTCCTTATTATTGGTTTAAATTATTTTTATTTAAAAATATATTAAAATAATTTTTTTTTATAATAGCATATAAAAATAATTTAAAAACATTCACAAATTTTTATTTAAAATAAAAAATAATTTTTTTTTCAAAAAACAAACATTTTATTCTTGACAATAGGCTGTACACTTCTTGACACTGTCTTGTCCAAATATAAGGACAAACAAATTCCTAGTAGTAATCTTTTTCAAGAAAGATTTTTGAGATACATATTTTTTTACTTTAACTTGATGTATTTGAGTCAGTCAATAAATTCTACTTGAAACAATAGGTTTAAAGTCAACGAAATGAACACATTACCTTACTTATTAAAACAACTCGACACCACTAAGTCAATATTACTATTATATTTTTTTTATTCAGTTATTATAATTGCTCTTGATAAAAAATATTGATGTATTTACATTTATATTCTATTTAGGAATGTGGTTTAAATTGTTTTTCATTAAAAAATATATCAAATGATGTTTTTTAATTTTTAAAAATTATTTTTGACATTAGTATGTCAAAATAGTTTAAAAACATTATTTTTTTTAAATAAAAATAAAAATAATTTTTTTCATTGTTATTGAAAAATACTTTTATAACACATAGTAGTTGAAACCCCAAACTAATCCTTTTAAGAACTCATTACCATAAATGAATTACCTTTAATCTTGTAAAGAGATTGTCTCCTAAAAGAATAAGAATTGAATCTTTTTAAGTTAGGAGACAAAAAAAAAAAAAGAAAAAAAGAAAGATTGTCTCCTAACTTAAAAAAAAAAAAAAAAAGAGATTGTCTCCTAACTTAGATGGTCATGATTATCTTAAAAGAATAAGAATTGAATCTTTTTAAGTTAGGAGACAATCTCTTTTTTTTTTGTCTCCTAACTTAAAAAGATTCAATTCTTATTCTTTTAAGATAATCATGACCATCTAAGCTCATCTAATAGGTTAAAACCTTATAGTTACTAATATGATAGTTACTAGAGAATTAGATAGTCATTAATTTTAAAATTTATAGCATTGATCAAGATATATACAAGCTGATTTAATATCTATGTTAATAAAAAAAAAATAGGTCAAAAAATTTTCTTCTTCCCTCTCTTAACCATAAAATACATTAAGAAAAAGGCGCAAGCAAGAAGTGAAAAAACTACAATCATATGGCCATCACAGATACTTCTGTGCTCAATTAGCTAAAAAGCATATGCCCTTTACATATTCTTCCATTGATACCTCGAGGATCCCAGCTTTGATGGAGAATATTCATTGATGATGTGCCATTGTTATTCCCCCCCCCCGCAAGATTCCTTTCAGCAAGGAAAATTATTCCTTTTCTAATTCACTGTATTGATCAATCCCAAAACAAAATTATAGACAATTATCTACTTCTCTTTATAAATCCTACTTTCTCTCCTCCTTTTTTATGTACCCCCACTTGTTCTTCTTCTCCTTCTGCATCGTCCTCCTCCTCTTTCTTGTTCCCACTTCTTGAGTTTCAAACGTTTCTTCTCTTAAACCAGAACCTACTAGTCTTTCTTGCGAAGAAAGTATTGTGACTGAGGAGTTTAGGAGGCGGGGAAAAAAGAGTGAAAGACATAAAGGGTTTTTCTTGCTAGAGCTAAAAGCGATAACAATATGACTAGTAGAGAGGTTAGAGAAGACGAAGAGAATCCCCCTTTGCTTGATTATGAGACCATTTCGAGGCCTAGACGTATTGCTCTTTTTGTAGAGCCTTCTCCATTTGCGTGAGTCTCGACCTCGTTGCTGATTTCAATTTCTTGAAAAATCACGGGCTTGGTGCTAGCTTCTTGCATTGTTTGATTATTTTTAACGTTGACTTTGAGTTTATTTGATTGCTTTTTGTTTGATGAAACGACTGTGAGAGTTTCAGGTTATAATTCTCCTTTTGTTTTTCTGTTTACATCTGCTTTTTTTGTTTCAAGTCATGCTGTTTGATCAATAGAAAAAGTTTGAGGTAGTTGCCTTCGCGATTTTTATGATTATGTCATAGGTTCTGCTAACTGCCAATGATGTGAAGTTTGAATCTGGTTACGTGATTGTTCCATTACCTCGATTTTTATGACTTCTCTTTTACGGCTTACTGTTTTATTGGGAATATTACTTCACATGTATAGCTGGCTGGCTTTGTCATATGTCTACTTTTAAATGTGGAATTTGAAGAATTTATTGTTGTAACTTCCCGTGGCCAGCGGTTTATTTAGTTCAATGCATTTCTTGGAGTTCATATAGTATAGATTCTGCTCAATAGAAACTCACAAGCTATAATTCACACTTAGAATTTAACTGGTCACCTAGTGGTCTTCTACCTTTTATATTTTGTTCTGCTATTTATAGGATGTTTGAGAGTGTCATAATAGTATTTTTTTTTTCAATTGATTTTCATTTATAAATATATTAAAGTAATATTTTTTTATTTTTTAAAATTATTTTTGATATGAGTATATCAAAATGATCTATCTATCTATCTATCTATCTATCTATATAAAATTTAAGCAAAAATAAAAACAAAAAAAATTCAATTTTGGCCTTCTTTCTTTAAGATTTCTCCTTTTTTCTTAAGGTTGGCCTATGGCCCAACCAATTTTACCATACACGTTGCCGTTTGATCTTGGTTGTTAAGCCTCCGGTCCAATAGCTTGATTGAACAGGTCTTTTTTTGGGAAACTTAGGGAAAAAGTGACCATTTGGCTTAAGTTTTTATAGATTTTGTTTTGGCTTCCATGGGAATTTAAATTTCCTATTCTTCGTATGGTAAGGATTTAGGGATTTAATCTCAGGTAGAAGTTCGTCATAGGAGTTCAAAAGCTCGGTCCAATTTTATGTTAAGTTGGCCAGTGTCAAGTGGTTCTTGTAGCAGATAGTAATTCTCGTGGTTTTTAATGCTCATATTTTCAGTGCACTTGCTTGGCTTTGGGGCATTATCCGGCTGGCATAGTAGTCTGTTTTGAAATCTCCATTTTATTGTTTGCCTGGTCCTTGATGTAGCTTTGAGAAAGTCAAACCACATACCACTTCATGTTTCTTCTGTGTTTTAGTTTGTCACCTTGCCTCTCTGCTTTGTTTGATTTCATGCTTATGCTGAAGGAGCGGATGTCATCATAGATATGTTTCATATATTGACGTGTTTTATCACTATAAATATATATAATTTTTTTCATTAAGGGCCCTGTTTTGTTTTTGATATCTTCAATTTATGCTTTTTAGTTGAGAGTGAATTGTGGGCGCTTATTGAAACCAGCTATTTCCTTTTGTTTTGCAGGTATGTGTCAGGGTATAAAAACCGGTTCCAGAATTTCATCAAATTCTTACGTGAAATGGGGGATGAGGTGATGTATAATACTTTGATCTGAGTGCTACATGACTATGGTTTCATTTTCTTTTTTATTTTTCATGCATACCTGTGCGACTTAATAACTTGCTCAATTTGAATAGAGACCGCAGCGCTTGTTCACTGATTTTATATCAGAAAACCTAATTCACTGACTTAAAAACAACTTTTTTTCAAGGTTGCAAACACCTCACTCCCAAACACCTTCTAAAGTTGCAAGACATCGATTTTGAAACTTTTGCTATTTTTTGTAAAAGTTCTATCACTTCACAAAATCAACAAGCTAGCTTGGTAATGTGCAGGTTATGGTTGTGACAACACATGAAGGAGTGCCCCAGGAATTTTATGGAGCAAAACTGATTGGATCACGGAGGTTGCTACAACAACCTTTATCTAGTGTGCCCTTTACCTGTGGCTTGTGCATTATCATATCCTAATATATTGTCGAGTTGAAGGGGCTTTATTGTTCTAGCCCCATCAGAACTGTGGCTATGCAATAATGATAATTAAACAATTTTACACGTGTCAATTAGTGTTGCAGCCAGTGTTGTCAAGAGGCACTCCACGCAAGGCGAGGCGAGGCGAGGCGAGGCCCCAGCAGCACCTTTAATGGCCTCGGGCGTTGGATTTCAATGAAGCGCCGCTTAGACGAGTGCCTTGTGAGTGAGCGCAACGCGTTAGCGCTAGCGCATGCTTGAAGTTCTTTTTCTGCTGGATTTTGTTTTCCTTAAACTGATTTACATTTTGACCTATTTTTTTTTATCAAAAGATACAACTTAGGGATATTTTGTAAAAAAGATTAAAAAATCATTAAAATGAGAGACAAACAGATGACAAAGGACCACTTAGAAGTGAAACATCAGTCACATTTTCTGCTGTTCAACGGTTGGAGTCAGAGAACAATACATCTATACAAGTGTAGTTTTGTTTCAGAGACGAGGATTTAGATTATAATAATGAAATGGAGGACATGGTGGATTCAAGTCAAGAAGAGGAAAGCATGGATGGAGATGTTTTTGAAGATTAATGAATAATAATGATGATATTTAATTTTCTTTTTAATCAATTTGGCTGCTTGGTACTTTAAATTATCTTATTTTGTTTTAAAGGTGAAAATATAACTTCATATGATTATGTTAAAGTATTTATATTTTCTTTTGATTTTCTAATTGTAATTGGATATATATATATATATATATATATATATATATATATTTTATTTAAAATAAAATAAAATAAAGAATTTATAGGATACTGTCTTGGTTCATTCGGTCGATAGTTTAGGCCGGCGCCTCATACCCTGGGTATTTTACAGGCTTCGCAACTTTCACCTTTGACAACACTAGTTGCAACCATCATTACCAGTTATTTTATGGTAATATGGATGACTGTCAAGTTATGGTATTCATTATTTCCCATTATTTTTTTCTAAATTCTCTGTTATATTGTCTGTTTGTCTATTTTGTTTAGCTCTAATTATTTTCCTGGTTTAGCTGCATAATCTAGAAGCTTGTGCATCATTCCAACTTGATCAAAAGCGTTGACATTTTAAATCTCCCCTTGTGGTTCTGAAACTTTTCCCTCTTTTCAGCTTCCCATTCCCCTGGTATAAAAAGGTGCCCCTTTCTCTGGCACTTAGTCCAAGAATAATTTCAGAGGTTGCACGGTTTAATCCTGACATAATACATGCATCATCACCTGGGATAATGGTAAGGTTTGCCTTTGAAGCAAGAAAAACCTTTATTATTTATTGGACATGCATGGCTGACTGTCACAATCTTGTATCGCAGGTTTTTGGTGCCCTTGCCATTGCAAAACTGTTGAGTGTCCCCATAGTGATGTCCTATCACACTCATGTCCCTGTGTGAGTTTGATTCTCGAGCATCCTTTCTGGCTCTGTGCTACTCATGTTTATGCTGTTCCTTCAAATTCTTACGCCAGATTTCCTTTGATGTGTCAAGTGGATATTTACGGAGTTTAATTCCTTATTTTCATTTGCAGATACATTCCAAGGTACACTTTTAGCTGGCTGGTGAAACCCATGTGGATGATCATAAGTATGTATTATGCATTTTATACTCATAGTTCAGGAATTCTGCAGGCTGCTGATTACTTTATCAATAATGACATGTGTTCCATTTCCATCAGAATTTCTTCACAGAGAAGCTGATCTCACACTAGTACCATCAGCTGCTATAGGGAGGGATCTTGAAGCAGCTAGGGTGACAGCAGGTGCACATTAACATTCAATTCCTGTTTACTTGCCTAGCCTTTAACATTTCCCAGTGTCAATTTTGGTGCATAATGCGCTTTATTCCCAAATTCTCTTCAATGAGATTTTGCTCCCGTGTCCATGCACCTGTGTTTTAAATTGATTATTATACCTTTTTTACAGCTAACAAGATTCGTCTTTGGAATAAGGGTGTAGATTCTAACAGCTTCCACCCCTGTTTCCGCTCTCATGAAATGCGAATGAGATTAAGGTAAGGCCATCCTCTCATCCTTGACACCCAGTTCATTAGACAAGGACACTCGAATATATCTTAGTATCATATATTTTTGGTCTAAACAGCAATGGTGAACCTGACAAACCATTGATAGTCCATGTTGGACGACTTGGAGTTGAGAAGAGTTTGGATTTTCTCAAAAGGTATAGTATGATCCTTTCTCACTTTCTTTTCCCTTTTTGATGAGTGAAAATTTAATTTATTTTCCTAAATCACTAGATGCAAAACTTAATGCAGTTTCCAAATTTAGATCCACCATTTCTGAAATGTTCAAATATCAAAGCATTGGTCTCATTGACTTTGGTTAATTGTCAACTAAAGTGTCTGAAAGCTTTTGCTGCCAGATGCTCTCAAGGACATTTGCCTATAGCAAGAATTGTTTTTTTTCCTCTTCAATCCTACCTATCACATCTTCCTTTAAAGTTGATGTGCATCCACTAAGGATTTTGTGACCAGACTTTGGTGCTTTTATTTTTATTAGCTGTATTTTGAGATGGAATTCCTTCAGTAAGCTATCATAATTCTTTCCGTCTATTTTTCCTTTCTTGTTTCTTTCTTTCCTTAAGTACTCCCCTCTCCCTATTTTGCACAGACAGAGTATCATATTTCTTCTCGCTGTTCTTCCTAATATATAATTTCTATTATTTTCCCTTATCTTTGCAATTTGATGAATTTTGTTTAACAGGGTTATGGATAGGCTTCCAGGAGCAAGAATTGCCATTATTGGAGATGGGCCATATAGGTATTGCATTTTAAAACTTTCTTAGATTAGTTCAAGGGAAGTAAAGACTTTGTGATGATTTATGACTCATACCAGCTTCAAATATTTGATTTTAATTGCCACTAAAGTTATTTCTCAAACTTTCCCATTATAATTAGACGATGAAATTCGTATTTACTCCTGTAAAAAGATTGTTTTGATAATTCCAAGCATCTTATTTTAGGAAACATGGATTCTTTCCTTTTCAGGGACGAGTTGGAAAAGATGTTTACTGGCATGCCTGCTGTATTTACTGGGATGTTGGGAGGAGAAGAGCTCTCTCAGGCATACGCTAGTGGGGATGTTTTTGTTATGCCTTCAGAATCCGAGACACTTGGTCAAGTTGTTTTGGAGGCCATGTCTTCAGGAATTCCTGTAGTGGGAGCTCGTGCGGGGGGGATCCCAGATATTATTCCTCCAGAACTGGATGGCAAAACTGGGTTTCTCTTTAGTCCAGGAGATCTTGATGACTGCTTGAGCAAGTTAGAGCTTTTGTTGGATAACCAAGAACTACGAGAAACCATTGGTAAGGCAGCACGTCAAGATATGGAGAAGTATGATTGGAAGGCTGCGACTAAGAATATACGCAATGAACAGTACAGTGCAGCAATTTGGTTCTGGCGCAAGAATAGAGCCCAGCTATTGAGACCAATTCAGTGGCTAGTTACACGTCTTTTTCCATCCCCAGAAGTTTAATGCAGGTGATGAGCATTCTTCTGAAGAGGCTTTCTTGGCGAAGGTAAACGAAAGAAAGGAGATTTGTTGTGGTAATAGACTCCCAGTGCTTCAAGAAAACCCTTTAAAGTTGTGGTAGATTGATTGTGTAATATATTCATTATTCATTTGTATAATATGGACCATGCCGTTATGGCAATTTGTGAAATTAAATGATTTGGTTAGTTTTTAGTCCAATGAAATCTCTCCATGGAAGTCAACATTGTGATAACAGCTCAAGGCAGATGCTATGGTAGCCATAACTTTGTTATTACTAGTCACTGGAATCTGATAAAAAAGCACATGATATCATCATATAAGGTTTAGCCTTAACTTTGTCAATGAAGGTCTTTTGAATGAGAAAGAAAGGGTGAGATGAGGACGGGATAATTCCAAGCTACAATCAAATAAAGTGGGGGTGCGTCCAGACTATAAAGGAAGGTTACACTTCTGCTTTCATTAGAATACAAGTGTAATGTAATGTTCAAAATTGTATGCCACTATATTATATTTGACTAAATATGACTAAAAAAGTGTTAATAAGCTTGTGATTTGTAATGTTAGAAGCAATGAGATTAAAGTGTTTGATAATAATCTCACTTTCTAGGTATGTGTTGAAAAACTTTTGTAATTTATTTCAACTTTTACCTATTACCATCATTTTATAGTTTGATATTTATGTTGTAGATATTGTTGTGAGCTGTCTAAATAATTATTAGAAGAATATGTGTTTAATGTAAAATTCCATATGTTAAGGGTCATTCATGATCTTGGCCAAAATCTGTGTATAGCCAAAGTTTAACATGGTATCAGAGCTAGGTTCTGAAATCTAAACCTAAAATCAAAATTATGGTTGTCGAAAGGGATAGCTCCTCCTCTGAGGTCACCTCAAGTCTTGGAAAAACTCCAAACACAATCAACCCTAGAGGAACTGAAAACTCCCCTCTTCTCGTCACCTGTCACAAACTCAATGGATATAATTATCTTCAATGGTCCTCATCAGTAATGATGTTTATCTGTGGGAAAGGCAAAGATGACTATCTCACAAATGAAACCAGCATACCAAAAAAGGGTGACCCTTAGTTTAGAACCTGAAAAACAGAGAATCACATGATAATGTCATGGTTAATCAACTCAATGACAAATGAGATAGGAGAAAATTTTCTCCTCTATGGAACAACAAAGGAAATTTGGGATGCAGTTAGGGAAACTTACTTAAGTTCTGAAAATACATCAGAATTATTTGAGATTAAAGCAGCACTACATGATCTACACCAAGAAGAGCTCACAGTCACTCAATATTTCAATACTCTGTCTCGACATTGACAACATCTTGACATGTTTGAAAACCACACATGGAACTGCTCTAGAGACACATCCTTGTTCAGGAAAATTGTAGAACAAAAGAGGACTTTCAAATTTCTTCTAGGACTCAATAAATCCCTAGATGAAGTTAGAGGAAGGATAATGGGCACCAAACCTCTTCCAAATCTCAGAGAAGTTTTTTCAGAAGTGAGACGTGAAGAAAGTAGAAAGAAAGTTATGATGGGATCTCATAACTTAGGACCTTCAATGGAAGGATCTGCCTTGGTCTCTAGAACCCGTAGTTGGGACAGTAGACAAAAGAAGGGAAGGCCATGGTGTGACCACTGTCACAAACCAGGACACACAAAGGAAACTTGCTGGAAAATCCATGGCAAAATGATTGGAAACCATCACGATCATCATATGACAAAGAAGGTCGAGCCTTTACTGCTGCAATCTCAGATGGCAGCCCACAAAAGACCAACAACACATCAACAGACCCTTTCACTAAAGAACAATTGGAGGTCCTACAAAAGTTGTTTAGTCAGAAATCCTTAAACAACACTTCAATCATTTTTTATGGCATTACAACATAGAAAGACACTACCTCAACAGGTAAACAAAATTCCTCTGAACCTTGGGTTATTGACTCTGGAGCAACAGACCACATGACAGGAGATGAAACTATACTTCAAGAATACAATCAGTGCAAAGAAGACAGTGCAGTAAAAAATGTTGATGGGACATTATCAAAAATTGAAGGAACAGGCCTGAGCAGAATTTCAAAGGACCTGCACCTTAAATCAGTGCTTTATGTCCCTAAATTAGACTGCAACTTACTCTCATTAGCAAATTGACACATGATCTAAACTGTGTTGCTAAGTTTTTTCCTAATTTCTGTGTATTTTAGGATTTGGTTTCGGGGAAGAGGATTGGCAGTGCTAGAATGTATGCAAGGCTCTATCTCCTTAGGAATTGTCTTCCTCTACAATCCAGAGCTCAAAAAGCAGTGTTCCTAAAGCCCAAGGGTCAGTCGGTTTTCAATAATTATGTCATTCCAGATAGCAATGTGATGTTGTGGCACTATCGCCTTGGTCACCCCAACTTCATGTATCTTGAAAAGATGTTTCCTTCTTTATTTATCAATAAAAATCCCAAGTTTTTCAATTGTGAAATCTGTCAACTCTCCAAAAATACTCGTAGTAGCTACCCTATCATTCAATATAGCTTATCTCATCCTTTTGCAATGATCCATAATGATGTATGGGGTCCTTCTAGAGTATAGAACATATCAGGAACTATATGGTTTATCTTATTTGTGGATGATCATACAAGATTAACTTAGATATTCTTAATGAAAGAAAAATATGAAGTCAGTACATTGTTTCAGCACTTTCATTCCATGATACAAACACAATTTCAAACCAAAATCCAAGTCCTCAAAACTGATAATGGCAAAGACTACTTCAACACTGTCCTAGGAAAATACCTCCTAAATCATGGCATTATTCACATCAGCTCTTGTGTTGACACTCCACAACAAAATGGAGTTGCAGAAAGAAAGAATAAGCACCTATTGGAAGTAGCTAGATCCCTCATGTTCTCTACTAATGTCCCAAAATAGTTTTGGGGAGAAGTTGTCCTCACTGCAGCTTATCTCATTAATAGAATGCCTTCTAGAGTTCTACAATTCCAAACTCCATGTAAAACTCTACTCAAAGCTTTTCCAAACAAAAAGCTTCTTTCTAATCTAGACCCTAAAATCTTTGGTTGTTTAGTGTTTGTCCACATTCATCAGGCATATCGCAGTAAGCTAGATCCTAGATCTATCAAATGCATCTTTATAGGCTACTCCTCACACAAAAAAAGGTATAAGTGCTACTCACCCATCACCAAAAGAGTCTATAACTCCATGGACACAACATTCTTTGAGTATAAACCCTACTATCCCACGTCAGATAGTCAGAGGAGAATATACAATCCTATCTGACATGGGACACCATTATTGAGATTGCTAAACATAGTGCCATTACTAAGATTGTTGAACTCAGTAATATCACAAACACCTTTCCTAGATTCCCAAATAATCCATCAGTCCAGTGAAGGTAAACCAGATACTTACCTGCAATCCTCTTCCCCCTCTCCTCAAAACACTGCTCCCATTCATCCTATACAAAACAAAACACATGAGCTTCAAGTCTATACCAGAAAGAAACATCTCAGACAAGAGATAGAGCACTCAATATCTTTTACTCTTGACCATGCCTCTGAACCAGAGCCATATTAGGCTCAAATACACTCAGGTATGGAAACTTATGTTCATGAAAGTAATGCACCTATTATTGATGATACTAATATTCCTATTGCCCTAAGAAAAGGAATCAAACCATGCACGCATCATCCCATCAGCAACTTTGTTTCCTATGACAGACTATCACCATCATATCATGCATTTGTCTTTGCCCTTGATAGTATACAGATCCCAGAACAATCCAAGAAACACTCAAAGATGCAGAATGGACAAAGACAGTAAAGGCAGAAATAAATGCATTAGAAAGGAACAACACTTGGCAAATCACAGAACTTCCACATGGAAAGAAACCAGTAGGCTGCAAATGGTTGTTCACAATCAAATACCATGCTAATGGAAGTATTGAAAGACTAAAAGCTTGATTGGTTGCCAAGGGGTTTACCCAATCCTATAGGATAGACTACCAGGAAACCTTTGCCCCAGTAGTTAAGTTGAATACCATCAGAATACTACTATCACTGGCAGCAAATAAAGACTGGCCCTTACACCATCTAGACATCAAGAATGCATTCTTGAATGGTGAGTTGGATGAAGAAGTATATATGGAACTGCCATCAAGATTGGAAACACATGAAAACTACAGACAGGTATGCAAACTAAACAAATCACTATATGGACTCAAGCAATCCCCTCGGGCATGGTTTGATAAGTTTGCTAAGATAGTGATTCAACAAGGTTACACACAATGTCAAGCAAATCATACTTTTTGTAAAAATCTCTACAAAAAACAGAACAACAATACTAATAGTATATGTTGATGATATTATTCTGAATAGAAATCATGGGAAGAGCTGGACAGATTGAAGGCAAAGCTAGCTAAGGAATTTGAGATAAAAGATCTTGGCACCCTGACCCTCAAGTACTTCCTTTGCATGGAGGTAGCTTGATCTAAAAGAGGTATATTCATCTCCCAATGAAAATATATCCTAGATCTATTAACAGAAACAGGTATGTTGGGATGCAAACCTGCAACTACTCCTATGGATTCCACTAAGAAAAGAGGGGCAAAAACCAAGGTTGTCAATACTGTTTCGGTCACCGTTCTGGTTTTTCTATTGGTACGGAACGTTTCGGTTTTATAGCATTTCGGCGTACCATTTCAGGGTTGTACTGTTTATATAATTATATATATATATATATATATATATATGAAAAAAAAATATTAATTTAACAAGCATAATTAAAATTCAAGATAAATTAACTTTAAATTATATAATATAAACACAAAGTCAAACAAATATAATCTCAAAATTAGAAACACAATCACAAGTTAATCAAAATAAAAGGCTGAAATGGCACCCGGAACGGTATCGAGATGTTCCGTCTGGAATTTGGCCGGTATTTCCAGAACGGACCGAAATTAAAACCGAGACGAAAACGACGTTGTTTTGTCTCGATTTTTTTAATGGCACGGAATGTTCCGGCCGGAACGGTATTGACAACCCTGACAGAAACAACAGATGTTCTAGTTGACAAAGGGAGGTATCAAAGGCTGGTAGGTCGACTCATCTACCTCTCACTCACTAGACCTGACATTGGTTTTTCAGTGAGTGTTGCAAGCCAATTCATGAATAATCCAGTTGAAGAACACATGGAAGCTATGCACTGAATCTTAAGATACCTAAAAATGGCATCAGACAGAGGCATTATATATAAAAAGAATGACACTAGGCAGATTGAAGTCTACACAGATGCAGACTGGGCAGGAGATGCAACAGACAGAAGATCCATCTCTAGGTATTGTGCTTATGTTTGGGGGAATCTACTGACTTGGAGAAGCAAGAAACAATCAGTAGTCTCCAGAAGCAGTGCAAAATCAGAATTCAAAGCTCTAGCACTTGGGATTTGTGAAGGAATGTGGATACTAAGGCTACTCAAAGAACTGAAACTCGAACCAACAGATCCTATCAAGTTGCTATGTGACAATCAAGTTGCAATAAGCATTGCTAAGAATCTTGTCCATCATGACAGGACCAAACACATTGAGATAGACAGACATTTCTTCTCAGAAAAGATTGACAAAGGCATCATCAATCTAAACCACATTCCTACAAAATTGCAAACTGCAGACATCCTTACCAAAGTATTTGCAAGGCCTAACTTTGAAGAACTTAGTCACAAGCTGAGTATGCACAACATTTACAACTCATCATCTACAATTCAGCTTGAGGGGGAGTGTTGAAATCTGAATCAAAGTTAGGAATTTACTAAGATAATCTTGGTAAATCAATATAGGAAATATGGAGTTATTCTTGTTTAGGAAAGATTGTTTTCCTAGTTAAAGGTGTTGTCCTAGTTGAATTCTAATTCCTAGAAGAGCTATTTAGTTAAACTCTATGTCCGAGATGATGTATATATATTGATAAGGATGTATTGTAAATACTAAGTGAAATAAGAAGAGAAATTCATTCTCTCTCACTCAAAGTTTAACAATTACAAATGGCACATTCTAGTTGATATTGATACAAGTTATGTGCTACACATCACAATTTCAACTCTGGCCATTCTAAATTTAATTGATTTTTTCTTTAACAAGGATAAAATATAAAAATTATAGAGAAACATAATAATGGGTTATGTGTTTCTGTACTCTTTTTAAAAGTATATACTAAGTAGAATATATATATATATATATATATATATATATATATATGAAAAAAAACAATTTAATTAATATTAATGATAGTACATTAACATTATATTTTTCATAAGATTTAAATAAAGATAATAAATATGTAACTTTTCAATAAGTTTTCTTAGTTTTATCTTTCATATTGTTCATAATTAGGTATTTTTGTCTACATCTCAATTTTAAAAATCGCTTGGCACCACTTATCAATTAAGGAACAAGCTACCTACTACGTTGTAATTGACATAAGAGTTAAACATACAATCAAATACCGAATGCTTATTATCATAACTCAATTTCTGGGTTACTCCCCAAAATCTACCCAAAAATAACAAAAATAAAATAAAAGGGGTCGGCATTGGTAGAAAAGTCAATATGCAAATTTTGGTTGTTTTTTAGAGTCTAATCGTATCTCTTTTGACCCCAAAAATAGAGGAAAGTACAAATTTAAGGAAAAAATAATTTATCATTGGATAAATCTGTGTAAAAATTAAGTCGGACGACATAATTATATTCTTAAGGGTTTATTTGATTTAATCGTCGACCAATTTAAAAGTGTAATTATATTTGAGAATTAATTTAGGATCCAGTTGAAGGATTTAATTAAGTGCAATGACTTAATTATACTTTAAATTGATCAAATTAATTTTATTAAGGGCTTAATCAATGAGAAATCAAGTTCTTTAATTTAGTTCGGGTTCAATTGATGAGATTGGAATTTTTGGGGATCGAATTGAATTGTTTTAAGCCAATTATACGAAATCAGGGGCCAAATTGAACGAATTGAGAGTCTAATGGTCAATTGAGGGTTAAATCGCACAAATTGAAAATCAGGGACCAAAATAAAAAAGGCACGCAAAGCTAAGGATGCTCTCGAAATTCTGACGGGGATACAATTGCATAAAATTAAAAGTTTAAAACCAATTGGAGATGCAATTAGAACAATTATAAATTTAAGGACCAAATTGTACTTTCACTTCCTAAAATCAATTTTGCATGTTCCTGCACTGTTCTGAAACCTGAAATAATGCAGGAACGACTCTGCAACAGGGCATGCCTCTCAACCCTCTGCAAAATTCAGAGGGCAGCAACCTCATGCAATGTGCATGAGGGTTGCCTCTTTCCTTCCCCTATAAATGGATCATCCATTCACATGCATATGGGGAGGAGGAAAAATTGCGAAGCAGAGGAAAAAGGGTGGCATAATTTTTACGTGACAAAGGCACGCAGAAAACCAGAAAAAATAGAGGAAAGGGAAATGGAAGAGAGGAAAAACACAGAAAAACAGAGAGGAAGAAAGGAGAAGAGAAAAACAGAGAATTACGTGAAAGAGAAAAAAAAACCTGAGGAAAAAACTAGGAAATTTTACGTAACAAAACAAGAGTTCTAACGCATAGGGGGAGACAAGTTTTTAAGCAGAGAGAGAGTTTCATCTTCCTCATCAACAATAGTCCACCGTCAGCCCTCTTTTCCTCCACCTCAACAGCTCCAGCTCCAGCTCCATCTCCCTCAGCTCTTCTTCTCAATCTCCAGCAGGACAGTGAACACGCAACATCCATCTCCCTCTCTCTCCCTTCATCGGCAGCAGGCTTGACAACCCTTTCTCCCTCTAAGACCAGTAACGGCAGCAGCACAGGTCAACCATTTCAGGAGCTCCTCCCAGCCACCACAGACCGTCATTTTTTACGCCACCAAGACAGGGAGAACCACCTCGATCTCCTCTACACAGCGGCAATGATAGGTGACCCTCTCGTCATGGTCGGTCGACCACCCATTACTGTTCATGTAAGAACAGTGCAGTGAATTAATTCACTGCATTGCTTACATCTTTTGTTTTCTTTTTTCACTTTTTTCCTTTGGCCTTTGGGCCAGCCTCTCTCGGCCCAGCCCAGTTGGGCCGGCCCCAAGTCCAGCAGGCTTGGGCCCTTGGCCAGCCTTAGCTGGGCCAGGCCTAACCCAATTTTTTTAATTTTTATTTTTATTTGAAAAAAAAACAAAAAAAAATTGCATTTAAAAAAATAAAAAAAAAATGTTATTTTCATGCATATGGCTGAATTCCAAGATTTTTCCCATCATATTTTTTTCTTATAATTTAAAATAAAGATTAGATATCGTAACTGATTTATGATTATCTATTAGAATTTAACCATAATATCAAACGTGGAAAATGAATTAAGCTGCCATTTACAAAGTCTAAAAAATTAAGCACTCGTTGCCCAGATGGCCAAAACGTCGCTGTTTGGCCTCATATCTTCAAAATCCCATTTATTAAAGGAAAAAAGGGGGGAAAGAAAAGAAAAGGCAAATATATAACAACCGTCCAAATCAATCAAATTTTCCTCCAGCCAATCATGACCCCGAAACTTTTGGACCATATAATTTATCCCAAAAACGATTGTGAATCTTGTTTCTTCATTTCTTGTCTTCAAGCAATGAACCAGAGCTTTCACTATAGCGTAAACCACTCACACAATTCCTGAAACATATTGCATAAACTCATCATCGTTTTCAAGACCAGTCATTGTATCAGGTGACAAAACAACCTCAAGATCAACGCTCCCGTTTCCATCTCTCCCAGGAAAAGCTGATATCTTCCCATCAAATTTATTGGCCCCACCACTCCTCACAGCCAAAGGTCGGCCCCACCCGAAATCGTTATCATACATAGGGAATCTTGGAGAACTTCCCATGGTGATTGATGCACCATCAAAGTTCCCTAACGGAAATAACCGCGGCTCCTTTTCCCAATCTGCTATACCCTTCCGCACCGTATCATCACCATGGGAGACGACGTTTTTGTGCAGCAAATCAGCTCCAAAGCTCAGATCATTAGATAAAAGCTTTCCAGCCAAAGCAACGGTTGGGATGCTCTGTATCGCGTTACCAAAGTAATACGGGTCCAGCCGCGGCTCCAGCCGGTGGCGACAATTCACAGCCATACGAAACGTCGTCATTTTGGAGGGCGATAATTTCCTCGCACGTGTCACGGATATCCACAGCTGCGCGCAAAGGGACTGAAACGAGGAAATCTCCGCGGTTTTGCCGCTCTCAAAGAAAAGTGGAGCTACTTTGCCGTTACCTAAACCGTTATTGCCGTTACTTTCTCCGTTAACGATTTTCCAACTGTCGTTACTTTGCTTTCCGAAAATCTCTGCCGAATTGGACATAAAATTACTGCTGTTAGCTCTCAGCTTGAGCTTGAGAATTGCATCTCTGCTAAAATGGAAAATTCTCTCCCGCAACGGCTCGTCGCCAGAAAATGTCGCCTTAGGTCCACCGGGGGGGCATTTAAGCACCACCGGTGAGTTAAACATTGTGTTGCGGGAAAAGTCTGGAGATTTAGAGATTTTCTTAGATCCTTTGCAGGTTTCAGCGAAGGTATTGAAGAAGTTCCAGAATGAAGTGCCGTCAGTGACAGCATGATTTACAGCGCACCCAATGAATATGCCATCTTTCAGCTCGGTGACCTGAACTGCCATTAGAGGTTTAGAATGACCCGAATAACTAAGGGTCTTGTCCATTGCGAAGAACCCTTTGAAGCATTCAGGAACGTGGGTTGGAGAAAGAATGGCGTGGATGGAGAGGTGTCTTGCTTTGGCTTGGATGAAATCGACGCCTGCATCGTTGCATACAATATGGACATGACCAGTAGGGTCAGTTTGGAGGCGGCCAGCAAGAGCAGGGAAGTGAGAAAGAGCGGCGGAAAGGGAGTGTTTGAGTAATTTGATGAGGTCATTAATGGAGTAAGGAGGATAAGTGAGGAGAACACCCTTTTGGATGTATTGACAAGAGAGCATGGGGAGGTCTGAGACTGAGAGCTTTAGGGTTTTGATGGTTGAGGATTCCTGGCCCGGCGGGTAGATAGTGCATCTTGAGATGACAGTGGTATTGGAAGAAGAAGGCATTTTCCTCCTCTTATTTTTTCCTTTTAAGTTTAATGATAGCAGACTGGACAGCTGAGTGGTGTGCGTGTGAGTATGAATGTGAAGAGATGTTGAGGGGTTTATATAGGGAAGAGTGTAGAAGCTAGGGTTCATGAACTTGGGGGTACGTAGTTTCGTGGTGGTTGTTAACACTTGCTCGTGTTCACCGTGTACGCATTCTGTTTATGGCCTTTTTATCATCAGAAGATGTATGGGTGGATGAGAAAAAGAGAAGTGACATGGTGGGGCATGATGCTATTCAAAATTACTACCGAATTTGAAGTAAAATATATATATAAAAAAACTCACTCTAATCGAATTTACTAGCTATTTTGTCACTATTTTTTTATACGAGAAAATCTATCTCTGTAAAGTGTATTTTATGAGTTCAGTCCAGATGGACAAATAAAATCTTAACTAATTCAGATGTACATCATGATTTGAACTCGAGATTTGTTGTGTAGATTGGAGATATTTTGGCAACAAAGCTGTATAGGTCAGGAAAAATGACCTATGGACTATAAAATTAATCCTGCTATTCTTGATATGGATATATATAGAGACTTCGGGGTAGAAATAGGAAGGGGATTGAAGGTCAAGTGATGAAGTGAGAATTAACTCTCCAGACAGAAATGGGCTTTCTAGGTTGTTTCTTGGATCATAGTGATTGGGCTTGAATGCAAACTTAACTCTCCAGCCCGATGTTTCCTTCTAAACAAGTTCTCTCGTGGGAAGATGAAACATTATACAAAAAAAATGTTTTTTTTTTCCTCTCCAAGAACACGTTTAAGAGAGAAAAATAAGGTGATGGTGCAACAAACATAATTTTTTCCTCCAAACACGTGAAAGAAGATCAACAGAAGTATTGCACATGTAAATGTGCGAAGGTTCCTCAAAATTCTCTTCATCACACAGTACTAATAAAGTGATGGGTCACCAAAAGAATATCCCACTAAAAATAGCAGCATGTGCTCTAATTAACCTCTGCTTGTTCCAGGAAATTAAGTTGATTTCCATCATTACAATGTTCAATCGACTGCCAAACCCCTTGAACTATTTAATTGATATGACATGACTAATGAGGTTACACGTGCGGCAAATAGAAACATACTAGAAGAAGCAACAATGGCAGGAAGATTCTCTTGGCTACAGTCCATTTATTTTAAAAATCTTCACTCACAATAATTAATTTAGATTTTTAAAAAAATATAAGCACAGTGGTTAAAAGAATTTCGAAGAATAATTGAAGTGATTTTAAAACATAACAACTAAACATGTTGTGTTTAAAAACATGATAATTAAATATATTCCACTTCAAAAACACAATAATTTCATACAAATAAATAAACACTCATACTTATGTTTCTATTGTAAAAACAAAAAAGATAATTATCCCATGAAAAAAATGAAGAGACCGCACCCCCAAAATCTTCCAAAGTTAGGTAGATCTTAACATTATTCCATATACTAATCATTCTAGCTTGTAAGATAACCTACAACAGCCCAATTATTGGGTCCCAATATAACAGTTGGATATATATATATATATATATATATATATATATATATATATATATATATATATATATATATATATATATATTTTAATTTCTATGCTATTTGTCCAATTAATTTTATGTTACTCTATTCTTCTCTAATCATTTTATCGATCATGGCTCTAACTGTACGACGTTTGTCAGAACTAAAAAGAATTATTAGCATATTACCAAATGTTAACTAGCAACTACTTCTTCTCCATTTTATTTTCTTTTTCTAGCTAGCGATCTTCCTTGCAAAAAAAGAAAAAAAAAAAAAACTTAATTAAGCATGCATGCCGACCCATTGGAAATTATTTTCAAGAGAATAGATTTAAACTAAAGAATATTTATTTGACCACGCGCAAAGAATATTTATGTGGCCACGCGCAAGATGATAAGGGATTATATAAATAAACATAATGGTTTATCAATAATGAGAGTATATTAATTGAGTTACTTTCCCCCGTAAATTTAGATTAATATTCAAAAATAATATCTTGCCAAGTAGAATGAACAGATGGAGACCATTCGAAACAGTGTTTTTCACCAGCAATTGCATATCCGTAGTGGTTCATAGGTGGGCCGACATCAAACTTGTATATAACACGGTTGTGATTATTTTTTAAAATAATTTTTATTTAAAAATATATTAAAATAATTTTTTTTAAAAATAATTTTGATATTAAAACATGAAAATAATATAAAAATATTAATTTTTTAATTTAAAATATACTATAAAAATAAAAAACACTAGGAGGAGCTGCCGATACCCTGTTGCACAGGAATTACAAGTAAGCCCACTTGCGTGTCGCCATGATTTTTATATGAAGATTTACATGCATGCATCTGAGGGAAGATTAACGTTGACTATGTTATGTAAGAGAATATGTGCTCCACGTAGGGCGGCCCACTGCTCATCATGGAGTCACTAAATTATTTTCGAACCAATCACTTAGCTTCAGTCAGAGTCAAGGTATCGGTCGCTCTCCAGCCAATCAATCAAGCCTGCCCAGTGTAACAGAATCTATGAACGAAATTAACAGAGGTTCAATGTACGGATCCTTCTGAGTTTAGCACTATAATTCTTGAAAATCTTGGCATTGACCATCTAGCAGAGTTGGAAGCTTTCATTTCCTTCCCCGCCCACCGTCCATCACCTCTGCTTTCAATTCGACAGAGAAGTTGCAAGTGGTGTCTTGGCTTAGCGGTTGAAGAGATTTGTTTCCTTTCTCTGCACCAGGATTCAAGTCCCACCATGAACGTCTGTCACCCCCGCGGTGCCTTACATGCTCACTGGGTTTGCAGGATATTCAGTGAGTCCGGAGATTAGTTGTGGTGGGCGTAAACTAGCCCGGATACCCTGGTTATCAAAAAAAAGATCGACAGAGAAGTTTGCGAATTACATTTTATTTAAAAGGTATATAATAGTACCATATATACTGAAATATATGGGGCAAAGTTACCCTTTGTAGTTTATATGGAGAATGTCTTTTTTATTTTATTTTGATGATTAAACTTTTTGATTGCAATTTCATTCCTCTAATTCATATTGGCATGGTTTTACATATATATATTTTTTTACATTTTCTTGCTTGTGCAGAGAATTAAGGAATATAATGGGGTAAATTAATATTATATTTGAAAAATAAAACTTTTTTTAATTCAAAAAGGATTAAACAAGGAATGACTAAATTTAACAAAAAGAAAACCCATTTAGATGTTGACATGAAAAACCTAAATTTCCTCTCTAAGCTTTTAGATTAACTATTGTGTGCTATTATTTTAGCATTCATTTTTCAATCTCAAACATTATTTTTTTACATTTTAATGTCTTTAAAAAAGGAGAGAAATTTGCTGAAAAATATCAAGGAGAGAAAAAGTAATTGAATGTTAACATTTTAGCAACCAAAACAATTGATTTTTTTTTTTGATAACCGGGGTGTCTGGGTCAGCTTGCGCGCACCTTGACTATTCCCTGGACCCACTGAACATCTTGCAAGTCTAGTGAGCATGTAAGGCACCGCGGGGGTGACAGATATACCGAGCAGGGATCGAACCAGGGTGTCAGAAAGGGGGGAACACTCCAGATACCACTGGGATACTCGAACCATGATCCCTTGAAGGGGGGCTCCCTCCAACTACTGCTGGGACAGACCCCTGATAGTCAAAACAATTGATTTTGATATCATATTAAGGAGAGAGAAGGCAATGTTTCCCTTTAACCACACTAGAAAAAGTAGATTAGGGTTCTTAAAGTGTTTTGGATTTATTCTTTTAAAGTTAATGGAAATAGGTGCTTTAAGGTTTCTAGGGTAGTTCTTAGATAATAAATTCAAAAATAAGTTCTTAACATTCCAAAACTTGGATTTACATTTATTTTCAATGATTGTGATTGGAAAATATTTGGGAAGATGAGAAATGGTTTGCCAGAAAATATGACTTATTGCACATTAAAAAAAAGTGAATGCGAAATCTTCTATTTCTTTAAAAGAAAATCACTTAGGCACGCCTAGGCTTTTGGAAGTCATATTGGGAGCTTTAACCTAACCTAACCTCTTTTTTTTTTTTACTTTTAATTATTTTTATAACACTTATATATTATTGTAATCTATCTTTAAATTTCAACCTTTATATTTTATTTAAATAAAGTATATCAGAATGATATATTTATAAAACAAAACATAACTTATTTAGATGTTGACATGGAGATCTTATATTTTCTCTTAAAGGTTTTATTTTAGCTATTTTTTATTCATAGTATTTAAGCAATTAATTTTTTATCTTGAGATCTTTTTTTTTTACATTATAGTCTCTAACTACTGAAGAGTGAGAGGGAAAATCATTAGAAACTGTATAGGGGAGAAAATATAGTTTGATGTCTATATTAAAAAAATGATCTTGGTGTTAATGTGTTTTTTTTTAGAAAAGTTTAATGAAGATAATATTATCCTTCAACCATGATGGGAAAAGTATTTTATGGCTCTTGAAGGTTTTTTGGATTCATTTCTTTTATAGATATTAGAGGTTATTATAGGATTGCAAACGGGTTTTTAAAGTATTTTGGAATATTTTTTAGTATATTTAGGTGAACACAAGTTATAAAATGGGCTTTTGAGGTTTTAAAACTGCTTTTCTAAAATTCTAAATCGCATCAAAAGTTATTTTGCCACACAAAAAAGAAGAAGTACAAGCACTAACAACTCATGTTTTAATTTGAAGAATTGTTTTTTTATTGTGAACCCAGAAGTTCACGTGTATATTTAATCAAATAAATTAAGAAATATATATATATATATATATATATATATATATATATATATATATATATATATATATATATATATATATATATATGTTGACATAACTCAAAAACTAAACTAGAAAGATAATAGATAAATATAAACTAAGACATATGATTTTGTTTTGTGGAGATTTATATATATATATATATATATATATATATATATATATATATATATAAAAAAAAAAACTATCTAACTATAAATCAATAGTTTTCTATAAGAAATTAATAATTTAAATTCTAAAAAAATATATGATAATTTGCTAGTATAATCTTTCATTTTCTTATAAAAAAAATTTCCTTAGGAAAAAATATTGTTTGAATAGATATTCAAAAGACTAAGAATGATCTAAAATAATCGTAAAGGTATTTTTTTTTAAAATAAGAAGATATGGATGATAATGTACATATGTACAAAGCTAAACTAGTTCATTAAAGTTACATATAAAAACAAGGGGTCAACTTTGATCAAACATTCTCAACAATAGCTATGTTAAAATCTATAAAGAATTTGTTTGTTATAATTTCATATCATTATAATGAGATTTGTCAAATAGATGTCGAAACTATATTCTTGAACGAGGACTTCACGAATATATATATATATATATATATATATGACACAACCTAAAGGTTTTGAATATAAAAAAATTGCTAATAAAGAATAAAAGCCATAGTAATTCATTTATGGACTTAAGCAAGCTTAAAGGAGTTAAGATCTTTATTTTGATGAGATTATCAAACAATTTGATTTTATATATAAAAAAAAATTATGGAAGTGTCTTGTGTTATAAAAAGGTTAGTATTTTCTCCTTATGGATATGAGATAAAAAAAAATCTATATACTAAAAATAAAGATCAATACCTAGAAAGTTATTTGAATTTTCCCAATGCATATACTTAGATAAAATACTAAAGCAAATTAATATGAAAATTCCAAATGAGGATACTCACCTATACGTGTTCAAAGACATAAATTAAGAGAGACGAGATATAAGGAATACCTTATGTTTTGTCTATAGGATCTGTAATGTTATATATGTCATGATGCGCACGATGTTGAAATGACAAGTTTGCCTCCTAATAGTGGAAGACGGTTTTTAGGTATAATATTAAAACTATGATTATATAATTTAAAAATCGTTACCTAGTATTACGATCACTATGAAACCTAATAATTCGCAAAAGTTTAGATAAAGACACTAGTTGTTCAAGGGAAATATACATCACTCTAGTACACCTTACCTAAGTTAAGTTATATTTTTGTTTGTTTGTTTTTGTTTTTATATATATATATATATATATATATATATATATATATATATATATATATATATATATATGTTCTTGATGTATTAATGTCATTTTCAGCATTGTCTCAAATTTTGAAGTTCATTTTCAATTTATTCAACTTTTAACATGTTTATTTCAAAATATCAAATCATTGATTTGATGTTGATATATATATATATATATATATATATTGAAAATATTGAAAAAAACAAGGGGTCAAAAACTGAGTTATGACAATATACAAGAAAAAAATATATTTTAAACTTTTGAATATAACAAGTAGATACCAATCTTATCCAGGTGATAATCATAAACAAATAGTTAAAAATATGTTTAAGTACTTAAAGAAGAACTAAAAATACTTTCTAGTAAATGGAGAAGATGAACTAATTGTTCATAGTTATTTTGAACTTAATTTTCAACTTGACATTAATGATAACAAATCTCAATCGAGATATATTTTATTATAAATAATAAAGTTGGAAGAGTTTCAAACAAGAAATCATAAAATATTTTTGTAGCTAAAAGTGGAAACATCTTTGCTTTTGAGATGACAAAAAAAGTTATGTAAATCAAGAAGTTCATCGCCAAACAATGTATAGTTCTAACATTATTGTTCCAGTAACCTTGTATTGGCATAAAAATGGAGCAATAATATAAGAAAAGAATCAAAGTTTCATCAACAATCTAAATATGTAGTTAGAAAATATCATTTTATTATATAAATTATAAAACTATAAATTCAAAACAAGTATCCAATGAAAAGAACCTCATAAATCCTCTCACTAAGATATTGTCACTATAGAAGAAAGATCACTAAATAAAGGGATACAATATTATATACATGAGCAATAAGCTTTAGTGTAAGTGAGATATAACTTACGATTTATGATAAACCAACCTTACAAAAATTGATCAATCCTAATAAAAAAAGATATAATCATCAAGTAATCTTTGCACAAACTCTAAACAACCTTAACTTATGTATAACTTATCCATGAGAACCTTTAAACTTCTAGAAATAAAAATTATCATTTTTGCTATGTTTAGAGTTTCAAGAACCTAAATATAGATGTTTGTTTCATGAAGGAGAAGAGAGACTATTACACTGTGTCTTTATGATTATCTTGATATGGATAAAAATCAAGGGAGGAAGAATAGGTTATGATTGGGATGTTTTTAGGGTTTGGCTCTTTGAGTGCTTGCTTAGGAGTGTGGTTAAGGTTGCTTTTAAAAATATTTTTCGTTCAGAAATACATCAAAATGGTTGCTTTTAAAAATATTTTTCGTTCACAAATGCATCAAAATGATGTTTTTTATTTTTAAAAAAATTATTTTGACATTAGCACATGAAAATGATATAAAACACCAAAAAAATTTAATTTTTAATTTAAAATAAAAATAAAAATCAAATCAAATACTTTTTTTTCAACAAATACTTTTAAAATATAGTGTCAAATACCTCTTAGTATGATGGTAATAATGGAAAAAACTTAGTGATTGCCATGGTTAGGTAAAAAAAAAGATTGGCAATGAATTGTTTGGTCAATTATGAAGATGGGTTTATATATGGTTGAAAATTAGTAAATGGGGGGGAGGGGGGGGGGGGGGGGGGGGGGGGGGGGGGGCGGTTGCATTAAGTTTTGAGGTAGCTAGTTTTTTTATCTTGGATCATGTAGATTGCTTATTTATCTCTAATAAATTTCCTTGTGTTAATTTAGTTTTTTTCTTGTATTTATATTGTTAAGGTTCCTCCGAATAGGGAAAAATCTAACTAAAAAAATAAAAGTTTTTTCATGTTATTTCCATCTTGAATCATGATTTTTAATTGAAAACTAATATGGTTAAAATTTTGATTTTTCTTTTCTTAAATATGCATAATCTTTCCTTTTAATTTTTTGCTTGAATCTTCTTTTTTTTCTATAGCTTTTCTCTTAAACTATTTGATCCCTTTTCATTTTATTCATTTTTTTCCCTTGTCTACTTTTCGCTCTCAAATCTAATTAGTTTATTTATTTTGAAAAAAATATCTAGAAAAACATAAGGTTAAAATATGTTATGATCCATATAAATATATATAAAAAAAGAATAATAAAAATCAAATAAATCTATTTAAAGTACTATTTAACTCAAAACATATGGAAATATCAATCACTATTTAAAACTCAAAAGCTATTTCAATTTTTTTAAATATAAGTGAGATGGAATAAATCAATATTTAAATAGAGAAATTAATTAAAAATAATTGAAAAAAAGAAATAAAAATAGCACCAAACCCATTTAGTTGGCATTAATAAAAAAGAACTTTGTTTGTGTCTCATTTTTTTTATCATCTTTTAAGAGGGAACAACACATTCTACACTCTTAAGTTTTTTAAATCAAGTCATAGGTCACTTTTAGTGGCAAACAACAAGTCACTTACTAGTACATTTTTAGACCACCTCTAAAAAATCAGGGTCCAAACTTTTGGATCCTAAAAACTAATTTTTAGAATACACCTTCAAAACATAATATAAACATAAAAAAATCACTTATAGAACCTAAAACACTCCAAAGGTCACTTTTAGAAAATGAAAAACAATGGAATAGTAAAAAGGAACCCTAATTAACTTTCATTAACATGATAGAGAAAAACACCAAATTCATTGAACTCTTATAAAGAAAAAAACATATTAACACAAAGATCATCTTTTTCGGTGATTAGAAAGTGAAATGAATACAAAACTTTATCATTGTTTATTTTTCTATCCATTTAACTTCATTTTATGTCCATTTTAATCCCTATATTTATTTATTTTTGGATTTTCCTTTTTGTTTAATATATTTTTTATTTATTAACTATGAAATGAATACAAAACTTTATCATTGTTTAGTTTTCTATCCATTTAACTTCATTTTATGTCCATTTTAATCCCTATATTTATTTATTTTTGGATTTTCCTTTTTGTTTAATATATTTTTATGTATTAACTATGAGATAAATGATAAAAAAAATTATGAAATGGAGATTTAAATATGATTTCCCTATCTTTAACAATTTGATCCTCTCAGTTTTAATATTCTCTTTCTTTCATAATTTCAAATCATTCCTCATTAAATTAGGTGATCAAATGATTGAACTAAAAGCAAAGTTGATATATGACAATTAGCTAAAAGAGAAATTATTAATTTAAAATAAAAATAAAATAAAATTCAATAAAAAATAATCCATTAAGCTTCGACGCAAAACGCATCCACTTTCACGGTCGCTGGCTAGTCATGGCCTCTCGTGCTCTGCTACATTAACATTCATAGGCTTCGACAAAAGTTGAGTACATTCATTCCCATTTCCGTTGAATTAGGGTAGGGTTGTTATATGGTTGTTTTTTAGAATAGTTTTTAAAAGTTTAATTTCAAGTAAAGAAAAAAAATAAAATTTTATCAATGTTTTGGATATATAATATAGAAAAAAAATAAAATTTTATCAATGTTTTGGATATATAATATAGAAAAATCAAAGTAGCACTTTGTTTGTTTGTTTTTTTTTTCTAATTGCTTCAGTTTATGCATAAATCCAAGTATAATTTATAGAGTTTATTAAGTTTAGGTCAAATCAAAACATTGAAAGTCAAAGTCACTTGTTTGAGGCAAGTAAGGAAAAAGTTTTCAGTTGTTGTCGATTTGAGCTCTAAAATTTTTAATTTTGATGTTAATAGATTTCATTCAAAAAAACAATCCAATGATAGTTGTTTATGATCTTAATATTGTCTCAAAAAAATAGATTTAAGCTGAGATAGACAATTTGCCCAATTTAATTTTATTTTTAGGTGGTTTTTTTTTATTTCTGTAGCTTTTTAAAATTAATGTTATAAATATGTTATTTAAGTGTTTTTAGATATTGAAAATAGTTTTTTGGCCAAAAAAACCAATTTACAATTTTAAAATTCATAATTTAGGTAAAAGTTAGACAAATTAAATCATGAAACTCGTACTGATCCAATATGTTGTTGTAACATTCCAAGTTTTTGGACAACATCAATTACAACTTATGAAAAAAAAACATGGTAATTTTTTTTTTACATAGATTCATCGATATCTCTACCAAAATTTTGGTAGAGTCTCTCATATATATGGAGGTCCAAATTTATCAACAAATAATTTGTTACATGTCTATCAACCCTTATCCAATCATAACCATCATGAGTCTCGAATTTCAATAGTCAATATCAACGCAAACATAATTTCTCAAAGAACATGAAATATAATAGGAATAAGGTATTCAATGTACAAATATACATTCATGTAAAATATTTATGCTCATTCATTCAATTTAAACAATATAATTACAATTCAAGTCATCAAAATTTTCTCAAAATACAAGTTCATAAACATTCACCTAACCTAGACAACAAAAGGATAAAAGTTTTAAACCAAGTCACTTCTATCATGAACGCAAAGGATCTAAAAACAATATAACATTGCAAATATAAATGTTATGGATAACAATAGAAATTTTATTGATTAGAAGATCTATTTAAATTTATACATATTTTTTTATATATTTAAATTGACGTTTAATCCCTTTGGACTACCTTCTCATGAAAACACTAGAATCTTTTATTCCACTCTAAAGTTATTAACTGAAATCAAACATTAATATAAAAAAATATTTTAAAAAAAATCATTTTCAAGTTATTGGTATCATTAATTATCCTTGTCGGGTAAGAAATAAAAACTTTATCTACCCAAACATCTCGAGGTA
This sequence comes from Salix purpurea, assembly GCA_027405865.1. NCBI lineage: Eukaryota > Viridiplantae > Streptophyta > Magnoliopsida > Malpighiales > Salicaceae > Salix > Salix purpurea. The sequence goes on along the minus strand of JAOWLH010000002.1, from coordinate 8,953,026 downwards.
ATAATGTCTCCCTCACCAGGATTGACTAAACAATTATGATATAAATGTCGATATTCATGCAACTCATTGATATTATTAACTATTTTCACCCTGAAATGGTTAATCAAGTCTTTCAAAATACATTTAAATATCCTCAAAATTTGTTGATGTCAGGTACCTTGACATCATTAGCCTTTATACAAGGAATAACTAATTAAGTTTCATGAAAGTGTTAATATCAATGTGACCCATTGATATGATTAATTATTCATAACTTGAAATAGTTATTCAAAATTAAATATTTTCCCCATACTCTAGGCAATCATGCCTATGTTAGTGAACCTCACTAACATCATTAGCCTCCTTTAAGTGGGACAAATTAATCACACTCGGGAAGTGTAGATATCAATTGTATTCATTGATAGTATTAATTATTCCTGATTGAAATAGTTTATCAAGTCTATTTTCATCTCTCCTTTGTTTCATTAAATAATTTATCTTTTTGGAAAAATTAAATATATGATTCATAGGTACATAATCTTATGTAATTATGCACTTTTTTTTTCTCTAGATTCTTCCCTTATATTTGTGTTCTTCATTACATCTTTTAAGATAATTATTTCTTTACCTAATCATATTTAATGTTATAAAATTAAGTTTTGAACAAGACTTATTTCCTTTAAAAGTTAAAACACATAAGTACACATGTTCTAAAGATAAAGAAACTCAATTCTTCCTTTAATGCAACTTTCTATTTTAGTGACTTGACAAAACTGCTAACAACAGTTTGATCTATATTTGGAGTTCTAAAACCTCAATTTAAGTAAGGTCTGTTTGGTTGAAAATCTAGCATCCTTATCTATAACATATATGAAGTAACCATTCCAAATTTCTATCATTTTGAGACTCAAATACTTCATGGAAGTTAGGGTGATGAAGTTGTCTAGTTTTGTCAATGCCTAAAATAAACCCTAAAATATCTTCATTTTCTGTTCCCCTCAAAAACAACCATTTCCACATATTAAATAATACATCACAAGCATTTTCACAATTGAAATCCTAAGCTCTTCTTCTCCAATTCTCTTCCCTAAATGGTTGACCATTATATCTCCTCTAAAATTGAATTTTTTTTCTTTGGTATTTCAACATTTTTTCACATTCCAAATAATGCACAATACTTTAATTGATTCAATATTGTGCAATTCTATATTTTCCTAAAATTCTACTCAAGAACCTTAATTAAAATTCAAGATTAATGCATCAAATCATAATCAAATTATAATCAGTTTGCATAATCAAGTTTAAGGCTCCTTACTTGATGATAAATTGAACTTCGACTCTTAATCTATCAGTTTTGTTTTTACCCATCTCCTTCCTACACCAGTTGACCCTCTTTCTTTCGTTTCTCCCTACAATATTCTTCACTTGTTCTTTACTAATTCCCTTGCCAAAGATTGTTTTCCCTACCAATTGAATTAACGTTACATAAACTTGGTTATTTTTTTGGTGTTTCTCTATCAATTTTGATGAAAAAATTGAAAATCATCTCCTCCCTCCTTTTGTTTTTGCAGTCAGCCACTTTAAGAAGGAAATGAGGTATTTATAATCCCATATTTCTTTTAATTACACATTTGACCCATTCTTTTATATTTTTACTATTTGAGTTATACCTCGTTTTATCTTTTATAGTCTTACCCCTCAATATTTAAATTTAATTTTTTTTTATACTTTTAACCTTATCCTTTGTATCTTGGAGTTAAATTTAAAACTTTCTCTCCCTTTTTTTTTCATATCATAACTGGAAAGTCTATACCAGATTTCTTTAAATTTAAAATATAGTTACACCTCTAGCATAATGCGGGAAAGTTATATATATATATATATCACCAATTTCTTGATTTTATTTGGCTTGCAATTAGGCCACGTCTTCTGCTACCAGTTTCAGCACCGAGTCGTGGGAAAATCAAACATGTCTGGCAAATGGGCCAATACTATATCAAACCTTGTCGCGTCCTCCATGTCCAAATGAGCTCCATCCTCCTGGAATAAGCTCTTCAAACGTCAATAAATCCGACAAGTCCACGTGGGCATACAGGAAAACTCAACATCCACGTCACTCTTTGTCTCCGGATCCACATTATATGGATAAGATCTTATGCCCCTCCATTTTCCACGTTGTTTTTTTTTCCTTATTTTTTTTATAAAATCCTTTTCTTTTAGATATTTTTATATTCAATCTCTTATAACCATCATCTTTTAGTCTTGACAGGGAATGGTGGTCTACCTAGGTGAGCTAGTGCGGAGCAACTGACCCGTGAACCTATAAAGCCTGGCGGCTGGTCATGGTTCGTGCTCGGCAGGATATTTTTTAGGCTTATACAGTAGTAGGAGTAGGTGTATGGTTGAAGTATTTTTTATTTGAAAATATGTAAAATACTTTAAATTTGTTTTTTAAAAAAGTGGTTTGTAACATTTAAATAATTTAAAAACATTAAAAAAATTAATTATTTTTTTTAATCGTTCTAAAAAACTTTCAAAAGACAATTCCAAACAATGTATGCCAAACAACTTGTGATTTCTCCAAATTTGAGCACGGTACTGCTGACATCAATCTCGAATGCAAGAAATATATATTATCCAAAAGAAAGATATTTTTATTTTATTTTTTTATTTTTACCTGCACCATTTTCTGGTGGCTTTGAGATTTTAAAACCCAAAAATAATTATGATGGTGCCGCGTATCTGGTCCTGTGGTTTTGTTTATGAGTGATCAGTTCCAGAAGAATGCATCTCCTCAAACGAAACTTCAAACTACAAGTCCCCAAATTAATTGATTCCAAGGATGACAAGTTAATTGTGATCCTCAACTGCATATATGATAGTTTGTATGAATCCATTTTATATTATAACTAATCTATAGTATTTGATTTAAATTAATAAGTAAATTAGAGTTTAAATATTTGAAATACCGTAAGATTTAATATATTATATTTTCTTTCATTTTATTTCTTTAAATGTCTTTAAAAAATTATATAATGAAACGGATTTTGAGAAATGTAATTTCAACATGAAATATTGTTTTCTTCATAATTGTAAATCTTATATTGAAAAATATCGACATTAAATTTTGTTTCTATATTAGTTTTTTCATTAAATATATGAAAATTTTAATTTCAACATTAAATATTTTTTCTTCAGAATTGTAAATCATATATGAGTTGATATTTGATTTATTATTGTAATATTTTTTATAATGATCGGACTTTGTTTGAAATTCAATTATTGACATTTAAAAAATTCTAAAGGTGAGATTTTACTGTAACCTCTTAATTAAATTCAATTTAAAAATTTAATGCTATAAATATAAATATAGCTTCTACAAGGAAAATATATCAAAAATATCTATCTTAATCTTTATCTAATCCTTACTTGCATTTCTTTATGCTCTGCCTCATGGTCAATAAAAGTTAACTGTGAATTGATGAACGCATCCCCTAATGTCACCGCACTACTATTTGGGTGTTGTTGAGATTGTTTTTTTAATTTTTTTTTTATTTAGATATATATTAAATTTACATTTTTTTATTTTTTGATATTAATATTTGAAAATAATTTAAAAACATCATTTCTTTTTAATTTAAAATAATTTTTTTCTTAAAAATACTTTTGAAATGCATTTACAAACCTTCTAAATATGTTTGTGCGGCATATAAAAGATAATGTATTTTTACATTAATAGCTACCAATAACAAGCCGATTTATGTAAAGTTTAGCGTTTGGAAATATTAGCAAATTTAAAAAGTCAGGCAACCAGTTGATTTAAATTCTTTTTCGAAAATATATTAAAATAATTTATTTTTTTATTAAATTTATTTCTGATACTATTATATCAAAAAAAATTAAAAATTATTTTAAAGCAAAATTCAAATTCAAATTAAAAAAAAAACAGGTTTAACTCAATTTCAAAAACTCTCCATTCCATTTCTTTTACATCATTTCAAAATTGCAAGTAAAAGCTACAAGAATATAATATTTTATATTGAAGAAAAGATATAATATTTCAAAATTTCAAAATTTTATATAGTATTGGAAGAAAAGATTTGTGTATTGATAAAATTATATTGGTTTTAATGATATAGCTAGGAATGTAAGTAAAAGAAGAAGAAAAATCAAAGAGAATGGTTTTTTTTTTTTTTTTATGCTAGAGGCTAACTATGGGTAAAGAAATGGTGTCTTGAAGAGTTTAGCCAACTAATGTTAATAGTACGGTTTTAAATTGTAATAGTAAAAAAGATTGGTTTGGGTTGTAGTGTCTTATAAAATCTTAAGAAAATTGTTAATAAGAAATTCCTACACTGAGTGAATTTGGTACTAATGTTTTGGTTGTAATGTATGAGATAATAGTGTGAAAAATATACATAACATAGTTTAATTAGATTCTAATCAAGTTAAAAATTTAACTCAGAAAAATATAAATAAAATTAAAATTTTTTGATGTAGTAAAAAAATTAACTTGTAGATTGAGATTTAGAGAAACATATCCTTATATTGTCATGTTCCTTTTATATATATATATATGGGTTATAACCCTAGTTGCTCATTGTTCACATGTTTATATGAATAATGTAACAGGTTGGCAGAACCAACATAAGCTCTTTGGCAGACGCAACAACTCCTTTTTCTTGCTGGCAGCACCTGCAGCAACTCCAGTTTTTTTCCTTGACACCACTAGCCTTTTCCTCTCCTTATCGTCAGCAAAAATCTCGCCTTCTTCCCCACACAGTAGTAGCTGCCCTTCTTCTACTCCAATCACAACGGCAACACCACCTTGTTACGGGATGTAATTATGTATTAATTAGAAAATTAATTAGAGTTGTAAATAGTAGTGTTTTAGTAGGACACTTATCCTTCCATGCTTAGCCCGAATTTGTAACTAGGGCATGTAAATCCGTTTACTTTCTATTTAATGAACAAGACACTCAACAAGGGTGATAATTCAGTTTCTATTCATTACAATATGACATGGTATCAAAACCACTACTGACCTATGAATCATCGTGAGTATAACGATTTTTTTTCTTGATCTATGTCAAGTCTTTTGTGTGGGTTCTTTGGATGTGGTTGTGGTGGAGATCAGTGACTGTTCTGGTGTGTTTTTGTGGTGATCGTGTGACTATGTCATCTGTTCTAGCGTGGGTTTCTATTGTGGCTGGGTTGTAGTGAGCATATCAGCGCTCTTTGTGGTGGCTGGAAGTTCTGTGGTGGTTGGAGAGAGGGTCGGACTTCTGAGCATCGTCATCCGCGCCTGGTCTCTGCCATGCACAATCGTTGAAGATGAAGTATCCACCTACATTGGTTCGGTTCTTTTCCTTGTTATCTTGAAACTGAGCCGAATGTATTACTCCGTGGGCTGCTCTTAAATCTGAACGTGGGTGGGCTTCGAGTTTAAGGCTCTTATTCAATATAATTTTGCTTATGGGACTCAGCTGTGGACTTCACTTGTGGGCAGACTTTGTGGTTGTTGTGGGCCTCTACTTTCTTCTGCAGTGGGCATCTATTTCTAGGCTCTGTTATGGGCCTTTGTTACATGGTTTTTCAACTCTGCAGCCCATTTTTCTTGTGTTTCTGGGCCTAATTACTTTGGGTCTCAATATTTGGGCTGTAAAATTAATTGGATTGAATTTTGACCACGACTTGCATCATGTCTATGGAAAATAATATCATTTGGTTTACTGGGAAAAAAATTCCGACATGGGAGTTTCAATTTAAAATGTTTTTGAAAGGGAAAGAATTATTTCATCATATTGATAATTCTACTCAAATTCCCACTAGTAAAAAGGAATTATCTAAATGGGAGGTCCAAGATGCTAAAGTGATTTCTTGGCTATTGGCAATGATTGAGCCTCATCTTGTTGCTAATCTTTGGTGTTTCTCTACGACAAAGGCTATGTGGGCATATTTAGACCTTATTTATCATCAAGATAATAGTGCTCGAAAATTCCAGTTGGAGATTGAGAGTAGTACTTACAGTCAAAGTAACTTAACCATTGAATAATTTTATTTTGGTTTTATTAATATCTGGAACAAGTAGTATGCTATTGTTCATGCTAAGATTTCTACTATGGCTCTCGCAGCTCTTCAAGCGGTTCATGCTGAGATTTAATGCGATCAATTTTTGATGAAGTTTCATCTTGAATTTGAACATGTTAGAGCCAGTTTATTAAACCGTAATCCGGTCCCTTCCTTGGATATCTGTTTGGGGGATTTATTACGTGAGAAGCAACGATTATCCATTCAGATGGGTATGGCCTCTCGGAAGACTTTTTCCAAGCCTGTTACTAAAGCCTATGCGGCGCAAGGAAAAGGCACGCACAAGTTGCAGTGTTTCAATTGCAAAGAACTTGGTCACATTACCTGTAACTGTCTAAAGAAAGTTTGCAACTATTGTAAGAAACTAGTCAATTTCATCAAAGACTATCGGGTACGACCTGAGAATCGCCAATCTCAAGTTTTTCAAGCTTTTCTCCAGGCATCGTGTTTTGCGCCTCTCACTGTAAACTCTGATTCATTTGTTCTCACACCTGTTATGGTTCAACAAATGATTGTATTGACTTTTACGACCTTAGGCCTATAAGGTATAACTCCTACCTCCACTCCTTGGGTTGTTGATTCGGGTGCTTTTAATCATACGACTGATAGTGAGACAAATCTTCATAATGTTCATGAGTATGACAGCACACAATTATTCAGATTGTTGATGACAATACACTTTCTATTACTATTGTTGGTATTTGGGCACTTCATTTAAAGATGTTTTTGTCTCTCCAGAATTATCTACCTGCTTGATTTTTGTTAGACAATTGGTGGATGATAATTGTGATGTTTATTTCTCCCATGGTGGCTGTATTATGCAGGATCAGGTGTCCGGAATGGAAGCGCAAAGCTTATTGATCCTGGAGGCATGTTTTTGAAATGAGGAGAATCATCTTTGATATGCCTTCACAAGTCTCAAATATCTCTTGCAGTCCCTATTTAGCCCCAATAAATTTTTCTTAATAATTAACCCTGATAAGGATCACTCCCTATACTAGAGGGCAAGTGCGAATATCAAAAAATACTTTTTGTCTACAAAATAATTCTCAATAACAAGAGATACTGAAACAAAGCTGGAGGGAATAAATATAAAAAATGTTTTAGTACACTAACAAATCAAGTCCATAATGCTAAAAACCATGATAAAAAGCCAAACAAAATAATGGGAGGGCATATCAACTCAACATAATGATAACGTTGAAACACCATGATAAAAGCCCAAATAATACTGAGGTGCATGTCAAGTCATTATGTAAATCAATTATGAGGTTTCAGAACCTATGGACCAAAGGGAGCTCTAATAGTAAGCATTGACGATTCTTAGTCTAGAAAACCCTTAAAAATGTTTTGAGCATTCAAATATATGTTTTTCATAGCCAATAACTTAAGCCTACGTTACAAGCTTTATAAATCCCTTTCTTATCAAATGATGACAATATGGATCGATACACAATGCTTTTCCATTAAAAACAAGCCTTACAAATGTTTCTTAAGACTTGATCGAAGCCTTTTTGACATGCAAGACATGAATCAACATAAAACCTGACAATGAGATCACTTGAATTCTTTTGAGAGCAAGTTTGTTTAAACAAACATCAAAATGATTTTTTTGCTTAGAATGACCTTGAAATTTCAGAAATATTACATGAAAACAATCTTTATAAACAACCAACCCTTTCTTGCAAACACTTGAAGCCTTAAACACTTGTGTTTGTGGGGCATGACTAGACTAGGGGCAATAAAAAATGCAACCATCTTCATCGTTCCTCTCTTGAGAAGGCAAAGAATGTTGAACAAAACTAAGTTTTTTTACGAAGAGGGGGGCATATGAATATACAAAATAATAAGTTGTGGCTCGGGCAAGCAAAAGAAGTCGTTAAAGTTAGAGATCCAAATCCTGAAAAAAAAAGACCATGAAGAATAAAGGGGGTCTATCTTTATTAGATAAGTATACACGCAATATCATGCATTGCATACCTACTAAGAATCTAGGAAATGTTGTGAAGGGATTGTAATTTATGAAAATTCATTAATCATTTTGTGTACGCCTTCGAGCTCTTACCTCTTTCATTTCCTTGAGTGCGTTTGTGATTCCTCAACCAAACAAACAATGTGCTTTTCAACCTTATTTCTTTCCTGAATTTGGGTGTCATCATGCATTGCATCCCTAATAAAAATTTAAGAAGTTTTTTGAAGGGATTGTAATTTATGAACCTCATTTTCTTTTTTGTATGCACCTTCGAGTCCTTACCATTTTTGCTTTCCTAAGTGTGCTTGCGAGCCCTTCATCAATACAAATAGTTCATTTTTCAGCCTTATCTCCTTCCTTATTTGGGTGTGTTTCCTAGTCATCAATCAACCTAGATAGTGTGCTTGTCAACACTATCATCTTTTTTCTTGTCTGAAAATGCTTTCCAGCCATCACCATCAACTCATATAACATGTTCTCAACCCTATCTCTATCATCATTATTCAAGGGCACTTTTAGACATTAATTGACTCGAGTAATGCACTTTTTAGCCGTATTTTCCCTCTTCTTTTAGTGTGTTTTCCAACGCTTAACCATAAACTAAAAATAGTGAGTTTTCCAACTCTATTTTTCTTCATCTTTTGAGTGTGTTTTCAACTCTTGACCATCAATTAAGATAGTACGCTCTTCAACCCTATTTTCCCTCCTTATTTGAGTGCGTTTTACAACCCTTAACCAAAAGCTAAAAAAAGTGTGTTTTCCAACTCTCTTTTTCTTCATCTTTTGAGTTTGTTTTCCAATCCTCGACCATCAATTAAGATAGTGTACTCTTCAACCTTATTTTCTATCTTTATTTGAGTGTGTTTTCCAACCCTTAACCACAAATTAAAATAGTGTTTTCAACCTTATTTTTCTCCCTCTCTTGAGTATGGTTTTTCCCATTCTAAATCATCAATTAGGATAGTGCACTTCTTAGTCGTATCTTTCCTCTTAATTCGGTGTGTTTTTCAACCCTTAACCATAAATCAAAATAGTATTTTTTTTAACCCTATTTTCCTCTTCTTTGAGTGTGTTTTCCAACCTTTAACAACATATTAAAATAATGTGTTTTTAAACCATATTTTTCTTCCTCTCTTGAGTGTGCCTTTTCCAATTTTAAACCACCAATTAGGATAATGCGTTTCTTAATCGTATCTTTCCTTTTAATTGGGTGTGTTTTCCAACCATTAACCATACATAGAAATATTGTGTTTGTCAACCCTATTTTCTTCCTCTTTTGAGTGTTTTTTTCAACTTTCAACCATCAATTAAGATAGTGTGTTGTTTGGCCCTATCTTCACTCATTTGAGCGTGTTCTACAACTCTCAACCATCAATTAAGATAGTACATTTTTCAACTCTATTTTCCCTTCTTATTTGAGTGCGTTCTCTAACCCTTAATCATCAATTAAAATAGTGTGATTTTCATCATTATTTTCCCTTTATTGAGTGTGTTTTTCAACTTTCAACCATTAACTCAAATAGTATGCTTTCTAACCTTTAACCATGGATACTAGATAGCATACTTTCTAGCCCTATTTTCCATTCCATAATATTTTTATCGGTATTTATTTTGTTTTTCATGGGTAGGTCACCCATTACATAAGACCACCTTTAAGATTTCCACAACCTTTGTCCTCACAATTTTCACCTGGGAAGGTTGCTCATTACAACAAGATTATCCTTGTGTTTCTTACCATCATCACCATTTTCACTTCGGAAGGTTGTTCATGACAATAAGACCATCCTTGTGTCCTTTACCATCTCCATGACTTCAACTAGGTAGATCACCCATTACAATGAGATTATTTTCTTATGTCTTTCACAAACATCATCATCTTTTGAGCTTCCTATTTAGGCCTCAAATTTTAGGTATTGTACTTTGTAGCCCTATTCTACCATTCCCTTTCAGTTCAAGATGGATCAACCACTTCTTGGTTTCATAAATTCATTCATTTTTTCTTTACAATGTTTACTATCTAAAGTCTCTTACAAGATTTTAGTTGTAAGCATTGTTAAGAGGGGGACAACTTTCATAACCCATTTCTGGGTTATTCCCCAAATTCTACCCAAAATAAAATAAAAATATTAAAGGTTAGCGTTAGGAGAAAAATCATGGAAATTTAAGACATTTTTTAGAGTCCAATCGTACTTTTTTTATGCCAAAAAATGAAGGAAAATATAGATTCAAGGCTAAAATAATTTATTATTGGAAATATTTGCGTAAAAATTAAGACTAAATGCATTATTATATTTTTATGGGCCAATTTGATTTAATCATTGGCCAATTTAAAGTGTAATTATGTTTAGGAATCAATTTATGGCCCAATTGAAGGATTTAATTAAACAGAAGGACTTAATTATGTCAAATTAATTTTATTAAGAGCTTAATTAGTGAGAAATTAAGTTTGGAAGCCTAAATTGGGTAAAATTAAGAAGATTAGAATTTTTCGGAGATGAATTTTTTGGGTGAAATCGGAAGCAAATATTGAAGAAAAAACATTGTTCTTCCCGATTTTCCCGTCAAAAAACTCATTTTTATTTCAACCCATTTTTTTAATGTCTATTTTATATTTTTGCAATATTTCTGTAGTTTCTAATGTTATTTCAAATTTTTGATTTAAAAAAAAAACTAGCATGTCGAGGCCTTGCCGGCAACCATACCCTAAAAACCACCATTTCCTGCACTACCACACACCATCTCCTGGATGTCACTCTCATGTCCTGCAACCTCCACATTTATTCTATAAAAGGGGGGAGATACACAGTGACGAGAGCATAAAATAATATAGCGCAGAGATGAGAGAGGAGAAAAATTATCGTAACGGAGAGACGATCGTAGTATAAAATAAAAACACTGAAAAACGAGAGGACCCGAACAAGAGAGAAAAACTAGACAAAGGACATACACAAACAAAACTGGAGAGAGAAGATGAGAACACATTCAAGGAAAAATTGCAGAACCATGTTGGCGTATACACAAGCACAACCATCATCAATCGTCATCTTTCCCCTTCCTCAGCACTGGCAGAACCACGCAAACAACTCCCTCTCTCTCCTGTCAGCCACAATCAACACCCAACAACTCTCTCTCTCTCAAAAACCATCTCGTTGTCAGCTCTCTCTCTCTCCTTTAGCAGTAATTGTTCCCAACAAGCTCTAGCAGCTTCACTGTCTCCTCCGCCAACCTCTCCTCTTGGTAGCGTCGGTCAACACCATCAAATCTTCAGTTACCAACCCGATCTAACTCCAAGCATCCCTATGCACCCACGACACCCCGATCAGCCACCAAGTTGTCATCCACGATAGCTCTCCTAGCCAGCCTCCATCTTCTCTCCTGCTCCATCTCTTCTCCTTGCACGAGCAACAACCTGAATCAAACAGATCAAAGAACAGATTGGACTGAAACATTGTTTGCTTGGGTTTGTTGTTTGTGTTTATATGTTTGTCTATGTTTACAGGTCACCGTGAACGCCACCATCGATGAGAGAAGGAATGGAAGAGACAAATCCACACTCCCTATCCTGCTACTTCACCGGCTGTGGCGCGTGGAATCAAGCGTCGCTAGTGATGAGGATGCGTGAGCTGATGTGCCACCGATGTTCCTGCATTGCCTCCACTATCAACAGTGTTCTCAAGGTGGTTTATTTTATATTTTTAGATGTTTATGTGTTTAAATTTTTGTTGTGTTTATTTATTTCTTGTAAATGTTATTTAATGTGATAATGTAATTAAAATAATGTAAAAAATGAATGGGTGCATGTGTTTCATTTTAAAAATATAAAAAATATAAAATAGTATTTTTTAAAAACAAACAAAAAACAAAAATTGTTATTTTCATGCATTGGGAGTGATGCATCTTCCCCCTGCATAACAAGTTCCCTTACCCGGATTCTCGCAAACCATTAGAGTTCCTAGTGACCTTAATACTAGGTGGCGACTTCGAAAAATTATAGTCATAATTTTTTTACTATAACCTTTTTCGTGTCGTCTCCCCTCTGGTATGACAGGGCACGAACCGTGAAAAAAACATTGTCGCGACACATGTCATTGAAGTTGTTCTTCTATTGGAATGTCAAATCCCATCTCTAAATATTGTTATTCAAGAAGGCTTAATGATGAAGAAAATACAAAGTTATACTTCAAAAGGTTGGAAGCTCTAGATGAGAAAAAGACTTGAAGCACAAGAATGCTTAGAGTGTTATCAAAGCCTGGATGTCAAAGGATTTTAATAAAAGAAATTGGCCTTAGTCTTTTCAAGTAAGAGACATGGTTCTTGTTATTCAAAGACTAATAGTAATTGCTTGATGTACATGGAAAACTCATCTCAAAATAGGATGACTCTTATGTTGTCACTAAAATCTATAATAATACAACATAGAAGATTATTGATTGATAAAGATGGTCTGCGAATTAGACCCATCAATGAAAAATTAAGCAATTCTATTCTTAAAGATCTTTCAATCTCTACATCATTTGAGTCTAAACTTTTAAACACAAAATACAATGTACTAATCCTAGCTGCCAATAGTATAAAATGTGAATGATATAGAAAAGACAGCAAAAAAGAAATTCATTTTGAACTATATCATGAATTGGTCCTTTATTTATGAAGATACATAGACAACTTAGGGTTCATCTCAGGGGTAAACAATTTTAATACTAGATGAGAAAATAAAATAAAATAAAGTAGATACAAGTAGAAATGTGCAAGTGAACTTCCATTAAAAGAAAAGGGGAACTTACCTGAATCTAGAGATTTCATTGACCTCATCATAATCTGGAATTAGCTTTGCTCCCATGGAAATCAAAATTCTGCGTGTGAGTTGACTGGAATCAAAGTGTCGGGCATCTGCGTGGGAAGATTGATTGTTTCTATTTGGTAGCAACTTGGCCCAGAAAAGGGCTAACTTGCTTTTCCAAAAGGCCATGTATAGAAGTTTCGGCTCTCACATCGATTGCCTCTGGGCTTGAAAAATAAAACTAATAGCTCATCCTGAGACTACTTGGGGTTGAATCCATAATCTAGTGTTTTTTTTTTTTTTTTTAATATTCTTTGCTTCCTTTCTCTTTTGATCATCTTTTCCTTTTCTTATTTTTTGTGAATTAATACTAAAATTAGAGATCCGATAGGCTCTAATGTGCTGTTTGGTAACATGGAATATGATGCTAAAAGTGAGAATAGAAGTTTTATTCTAACTTTCTAGGCTCTAATGTGCTCTAATATGATGTTAATATCGACTTGATGAGAAAAATTAATGATTTTAAAAATTAAATGTGTTGAATTTTTTTGTTTAAAATATTTTTGAGAAGATATTGAAAATACTAAAAATAAAAAATATATCAATAACATATATTATTTTAATTTTAATTTTAATTTATTTTAAAAAAAAACAATTGAGTTAAGTTATGACAAAAGTGTCTGAGTACTCTTTGTTATTTCACTTTTGCTCAAATATAATAGCCCTCGATTTGTCCGTTTGTCTTTACAAGCATAAGAAAATATGTGTGTTTCAACAATATTTTTTTGTATTTTATTTTAAATTATTATTTTTTAAATATTTTTAAATTATGTTATGTATTAATATGAAAAGTAATTTTTTAAAAATAAAATAAATATGATTTGTTTCTTCATTTTGCAGAGAATGGAGTTGCCATATTTTCCTTTCTCTTCCTGTATTCTATGATTTAACGAAGTAATTGATGGATCCCTGACGAGGGTATGGTTGCTGCAACTGGATGTGCTTTGTTTCTCTGCTTCTAATGTTTGCGTTAATTATACATTCCAATTAATTATTGAATTATAGACAGAGATGGATCATTTATCGTTAGAGATGGATCATTTATCGTTAGTTATACACGAGCTGGTTAGCCCGCGCGATGCGCCGGGCTTTTTATATATAGCAAACTGATTATTTATGTGGCAAGCAAAGAATTTTTTAGTTGATAAATAGAGAATTGTAAATTTTAAATTATGCTATAATTTTTTTTATGTATTGAATTAGTTGATTATTGTTATAAGCTCAAATACTCAGATAATAATTCAATTTCGAAATTTAAAAATTATAAGCGATAATGTTATTATTATTATTATTATTGTTATTATTATTGTTGTTATTATTATTATTATTGTTATTATTGTTATTATTGTTATTGTTATTATTATTATTGTTATTATTGTTATTATCGAAATAATTGTTGTTATTATTATTATTATTATTATTGTTATTATTATTGTTATTATCATTATTGTTATTATTATTATTGTGTTAAGTACACTTATATATACATGGACAAAAGTATAAATTATTTTACAAATAAAAAAAATTAAATTTGTGAATGTGTTTTAATCGGTTATTTGTAATTTTGTGGCCGATCATCTACTGTTATATAACTATATTAAATGTATCTCAGAATACTTATATTATTTTTTTATATTAAAAAAATCCTAGGGCATGTTTTCTTTTCCCTATATATATTCTTAGGCGAAAGACTAAAAATATATATAAAAAATTAACACCATTATTGTCAAAACAATAGAAATTATTAAATTATGAAGAGAAAAAAAAATATTAACAAAAGAGTCACTAACAAAAATAATTGTTGTTATTATTATTATTATTATTGTTATTATTATTATTATTATTATTATTGTTGTTATTATTATTTATATTGGTATTATTATTGTTATTATTATTTATATTGGTATTATTATTGTTATTATTATTATTGTTATTATTATTTTTATTATTGTAATTATTATTATTGTTGTTATTATTATTATTGAAATAATTGTTATCATTATTATTATTATTATTGTTGTTGTTGTTGTTATTATTATTATTATTATTGTGATTATTATTATTCTTGTTGTGTTAAGTACACTTATATATACATGGACAAAAGTAGACATTATTCTATGAAAAAAAAAATTATGAATGTGTTTTAATAGGTTATTTGTAATTGTGTTGCCGATCATCTACTATTATATAACTATATTAAATGTATCTTAGAATACTTATATTAATTTTTTATATTAAAAAAATCCTAGGTCATGTTTTCTTTTCCCTATATATATTCTTAGGCGAAAGAGTAAAAATATATATATAAAAAATTAACACCATTACTGTCAAAACAATAGAAATTATTAAATTATGAAGAGCAAAAAAAAATATTAACAAAGGAGTGACTAACAAAAATAATTGTTATTATTATTATTATTATTATTATTATTATTATTATTATTATTATTATTATTATTATTGTTATTATTATTGTTATTATTGTTATTATTATTATTGTTATTTTTATTATTATTGAAATAATTGTTATTATTATTATTATTATTGTTGTTGTTATTATTGTTATTATTATTATTGTTATTATTATTATTATTATTATTATTGTGTTATTAACAAAGGAGTTACTAACAAAAATAATTGTTGTTATTATTATTATTATTATTATTATTATTATTATTATTATTATTATTATTATTGTTATTATTGTTATTATTATTATTGTTATTATTATTGTTATTATTGTTATTATTATTATTGTTATTTTTATTATTATTGAAATAATTGTTATTATTATTATTATTATTATCATTATTATTGTTATTATTATTGTTATTATTATTATTGTTATTATTATTATTATTATTGTGTTAAGTACACTTATATATACATGGACAAAAGTAGACATTATTCAACAAATAAAAAAAAAATCAAATTTGCGAATGTGTTTTAATCGGTTATTTGTAATTGTTTGGCCGATCATCTACTATTATATAACTATATTAAATGTATCTCAGAATACTTATATTAATTTTTTATATTAAAAAAATCATAGGTCATGTTTTTTTTTCCCTACATATATTCTTAGGCGAAAGACTAAAAATATATATTAAAAAAATTAACACTATTACTGTCAAAACAATAGAAATTATTAAATTATGAAGAGCAAAAAAAATATTAACAAAAGAGTTACTAACAAAAATAATTGTTATTATTGTTATTATTATTGTTATTATTATTATTGTTATTATTATTATTATTGTTATTATTATTGTTATTATTGTTATTGTTATTATTGTTATTATTGAAATAATTGTTGTTGTTATTATTATTATTATTATTATTATTATTATTATTATTATTATCATTATTATTATTGTGTCAAATAATTAAATTTCCATGAAAAAAAAAAGCAAAATATTTGTATAAAAAACAATAAAAAAATCAATTGATCAAAAATATAAAATAAACATTAAAAAAAAGAATTAATAGAATATATTATTTGAAGGATAAAATTAGCAATATTAATAAAAAAGAAATTAAAATAATTAAATTTCCATGGAAAATTATTAAAAAAAAGCAAAATATTTGTATAAAAAACAATTAAAAAATCAATTGATAAAAAATAACAAAAAACATAAAAAAAAATAATTAACAGAATATATTAAAAAAAAATTAACATATATTAAATTAATGCAAATTGAAGGATGAAATTAAAAAAAATAAAATTCGGAGGACGAAAAATAAATAATGCAAACTGCGGGAGGGACTGAAAAAACAAAATCAGAAGAAGAGGGACTGGAATCAAACTTTGTATATATTACCAATTTCAATTGGAGGACCAAATCAAAGAAATCAAAACTTCCGTACCGGAATAATTGAAGGCATAAAAAATAAATACAAAATCAAAAGTATAAGGACTGAAATAAAACTTTCTTATATAATCAGTTTTAATTGAAGGGCACAATTGAAAACAATAAAACTTTAATTTGAATAAATCAGTAATAACAACGAAATCAAAACTTCAGGGACCAAACTAAACTATACGCAAATATCAGGGACCGGAGCTGACTTTGGGGGCGGCAGGAGAGAGAAAAACGATGTCCGTGAGAAAACCGTCCGGCGCCGCTTAACCGGACATCTACGACGGGAACGCGCCGCGACGGAAGAGAGAGGACATCCCGGCGCATCTTGTGGTGCGGCGGAAGTCAATTTTTGACGGCGTAATGACGCCGCACGCGCCGCCAACGTGGCGCGTAAGCGGGGAACCTCGCTGGCGCGGGAGTGACACGCGCCAGCCGTCCGCGCGTAAATATATTAAAATAATAGGTCAATTACCGATACGCCCCTGTCCCCACCCATAATTACAGAAATACCGTATGGGAAAGGACGGCCATGCCCCCGTTCACTGTTAGCAAATTTGTCGTTTTGCGTGCCCATTATTCTTCAGTGCACTGTGCAAAAAAAGCGAGAAAACCCGAGAGAGCCCCTGCAACTGTGCACTATTTTGTCTTTTTCGGGGGCTTTAATCGGTAATGCACTGTTCACATGCGGAAAAGACAAAAAAAAATAGGGTGGACGAACTCGCGCGACACACGGACGAAAAAGCTCGCGTCCACAGTGTTTTTAGAGACAATGAACAGTGCATGAATAGTGATTTTCGTATTCTTTTAGTTATTTGTTAATTCCAAGGAAAAACTTATTCCATTGCATGATTAGAATGTGTTGTGCCCGGTTTGCCTGACCCTTTTTTGAACAATCCATCACCAACATTTGCTATGTGGATGGGAAAATATTGAACTATAGACAGATGGATCATTTATCATCTTTTTTTAATATGAGGAAACATATTTAGCGGAAAGAGTACTTTGTGGGCACAGATAAGCGAGTAAAACATTGGTTGTCCCAAATTTTTACAAGGAGTGCACGTTCTGACTCGAATTCGAGACTTGCTGTGCAGATCACAAACTTTACATCATCATTCCATGTTTTGGTGGGACAGACTGATGGATCATTTATAGTTAATCAATGAAGAGCAAGGAGAGATCAATGGGAGGGTCGTTACTATTTTTTGAGCTTTGAGGCGAGATCTTCTCTTTCTTTGTTTCTTTACAGTATCCTTCATTTTAACATAATTGGATTTGTGGTAAGATTGTTTATTTGATAAAAAGTCTTAGGCTTCATTTACATTGCCATCTTCTGTTCATCTAGCTTTCGTGTTTGAAATTATCAGGTTAATGGATACTGAAATGTAAGATCTGCATGTTCGTAAATGAATTATTTGGCATTTAAAGCTGGAGATTTACTTATTGGATTGTTGGTTTAATGATATTGTTTTTATAGAAAATGGCAATCCATAAGTAATTGTTGGTGGGTTAATATGAGTAAAATGTAATTTACTATCCAATTATTTAATATTTTGCCTCAGCTAGAATCATATTTTTAAAAATATAAAAACAACACCTTAAACCTAAGAGTGATTTTTTTATAAATTAGAGGTCATAATAATAATAATAATAATAATAATAATAATTACACTGTATATTTAGAGCTACAATGAATTATCTACCTGGTTTATCTTTCTTTAAAATTTATTTTCATAGGTTTCGATGCTGAAACTTTAATTCTTTTGTAGTAAACTCCATTTCTGCATAGTTTCACATTAGAGGGTGAATATTGAAATTATATTATAAAGCAATGACTGTAACATTTTCTTATGCCTCTAGCAGTTTGTTCGAAATCTAATAGAAGTTGTTTTTTTGTTTAAAAATATATTATAATAATAATTTTTAAAAAATATTATTTTTTAACATTCACACATCATAATAATCTAAAAACATAAAATAAAAAAAAACAGATACAAAATCATCAAACAATTCTACTTTTATTGTTACTTGCTAATCCCTATGTTTCTTATGGTCTTATTTGGTATTATATTTCAAAAATACTTTTAAAAAAAATAAAAATAAATTCAATCATATTACCAAACAGGTATTATATTATATAAATGTAGATGATGCAAACTTCTTTCCTAGCTTTTTGCTGCCTCATGCATTTTATTTTTTTTCCCGTTTCATAGCTTCGTGTGTATTTGTAATGCAAGGTGGCCCACAGTGTAGCTCTAAGTAGTTATATAGCTTAAACTAATAAAAATACAAGTTTAAAATTCTATTTAATAATGAATAAATAGCTACACAAAATAAAAATAAAAATTACATTACCTGAATTTAAAGAGACCTTGTACTTCAGTGCTCTATTAAAGATAAAATAAAGCTGTACATCTTTTCAAAGGAAGCTATGAACTCATGACTGAGTAGGAAATTGACACTGAAATCCATGCATTATTTTTTCAGGAGAATATTTATTTTCTCAAGTGATTAACGCATCCAACTTTTAAAAGAAAAGGTAAACAGGGCAAAAGAATGGGAAATGTTATTTATTTATTTATTTATTTCAGTCTCTCGATTCACTTTTCTTCGAAATCAGTGAACTAGCCTTGTTATGGTAGGCTTTGCAACTTGTTTAGGACTGACGGGGGTGTTTTAGTAAATTCACCTCTAAAATATTACAGGTCCTTTGCATGTGTGTCACCTTAAGTATCCAGAACCTGTTTGATATTGGAGTAATTATTATTATTATTATTTTTATTTTTATTTGAAAATATATTAATATTATATATATATTTATCTTTAAAATTTATTATTGATATTAGCATATCAAATCAATCTAAGAATATAAAAAGATTAATCTAAAGCAAATACAATAAGTAAAAAATTAATTTTTTCAAAAACATTTTTGAAACGCATAAAAAATAGACTCATACAATTGCTAAGGTAGTGTTAGTGTTTGGTTAAGAAAATGACAACAAATAAGTCAAGATAGAAATGAGATAAAACAAAATCTCACACGGGTGAGTTTTGTGTACATTTCTTCTTACAAACACCTATATTACTTCTAAATATCTCTTATACCTTGACTTAAGAGAACAATTGTTTCATTTTCATAAGAAAAAAAACAATATAATATATATTAGTCTCTATGCCTTTAATAAATATATAATATTTAAGAGAATATTGAACATAAATATTTTAGAAATAATATTTGATGTAATAAAATTTTTATAATTATAATGATTTTATATTAACTAAAATATAAAACACGTTGCCATTTTACTGTTCAATTTTGTATTGTTCATCTAAACACAGTTCACTGTGAAATGCTACGGTAAAATGACCATTTTGCCCCCATGACCGAAAATTTTTAACCCCCGGGATCGGGGGTTTTTTAGATTTTTTTTAGGAGACATGGATGATATTTCTAAATTTGTTGCACAATAAAACTATGAAATTAGCTCTCGGAAATGACAAAAAATAACGCCTGAAACCGGGGGTATTTCAAGATTTTCACCGTTGTTTTTTCATAGATATCGCTGGGTACAAGAGTATATGGGTAATTGATCATTTTTTCCGCCTGCACACATCTTTCAGGGGCACATGCGGAGTCTTAAGGCAGTGGAAACTAGGCTTCCGTCATGTCACTTGGTGCGCCTCCATGTCCTCTGACTCCCGAAACGGTGCGTGCTAGGTTAATAGGGTCGTGTAATCACCAGTAGACTATTTCCTTTCCCCCTCGCCCGTTTCTCTCTCCTGCTCTCGAAAGTATGGTTCGATCCTTGATATTTGTGGGTGTCCCATTTTAGTCCTTGGTCTTTTGATTTTGTTTTTCTAACTAATTTTTTCAATGAAAATTTTGATTATTTTCAATCATGCCCTTCAATTGAAACTAATTATATATGGTATGTTTCATTTCATTCCTTACTCTTTTGATTTTTTGTTTGTTTTTGGTTCCTTTAATAATTTTGGTATGCAAGTTTTAATTTGTTCTAATTTTATCCTCTGATTGAAATTGGTCATATATGCAACTTTTCATTTTGGTCCTTATTCTTTTAATATTTTGAACAATTGCACTATATTGTTGAATTTCAATCACTTTATTATTTTCGGTCCCAAAATTTTGATTTGTCTCATTTTTGTCCTTCAATTGGAATTAATTATGTATTTTATTTTTCAATTTGGCACTTATTCTTTTATTTTTTTTATTTGGTATTAATTCATTTGGTTTTTTTGTCCTTCTTGAACAATGTTTATTTTTCATCCATATTTATGTATTTATGTTTTTACTTTTTGTCATTTTATTTTTTGTTGGGGTTTTATTTTTATTTAGTTCCATTAAGAAATTTTAATTTATGGTGGTTACACTGTATTTTGTTTTTAAAAATCTTTATTGTTTTTCGGTCCCAAGATTTTGATTTGTTGCAATTTTATTATTCAAATGGAATTAATTATATATATTGTTTTTTATTTTGGCACTTATTCTTTTAATTTTTTATTTAGTATTGATTCCTTTGGTTTTTTCGGTCCTTATAGTGTTTATTTTATGTCCGTATTTATTCATTTATTCTTTTAATTTTTGATTAATTATATATATTGTTTTTCATTTGGCACTTATTCTTGTAATTTTTTATTTAGTATTGATTCCTTTGGTTTTTTCGGTCCTTATAGTGTTTATTTTATGTTCGTATTTATTTATTTATTGTTTTAATTTTTGTTTTTAATTTTTTCATTTTATTTTTTATTGAGGTTTATTTTTATTCGGTTCAGTTCTGAAATTTCAATAAATTTTGGTGATTATTTTAAAATTAATATTGCTCTTTTTTTCCTTTTGTTCTTTTTTTTTGTGTTTTCTTTTATTTTTAACTGTTATTCGGATCAGAAGATCTTATGATTTTATTGTTTGCGCAATGAAAATAATAATTTTAGTGATTATTATTATTATTTGTAAAAATATTTTGCTCTTTATTTAATTCTTCAGGCCAATTTAATGATTTTAATTGTTTGGGCTGTAATGTTGATAATAATTTTAACTGTTACCTTTTTTAATGATAATAATAATTTTATATTATTTATTTCGTTGAAATCTATTAAAAAGATAAATTTATATCTATTAAAATTCATATATTCTATATAAAACTTGCATTTCACAGGATTTCTGCACAGATTTATTATTTTGTTCAAATTTATATTATAATAAAAAAATAATATACAATTAATATATTTTTATGTTGAAAAACATATGATACCGTCCACGATGAGATGGGAGGGCATTGACTAGTAATATAATATTACATGGAAGCAACCAGAAATGTTAAATTAATAGAGTGAAGTGAATCTAATTTAGTGAGCTTTATGAATTCATGTCATCAGGGCATTATATGAAATCATTGTAACTGTGGTGACTGTACTGTGAGCACCACAAGACTGCTATGGAAACTCCAACTTTCGTGGTTAGGATGTCTTCTTTTTAAAAATAATTGATGGCTGGAAATAGCAAATATCACCTTTCATTCGTAGCTTTTCACATAACTTTTTTATGTGATGATGTGAGAGTCTGACTGGCTGCTGGACTAGAAAGCTATCAAGTAGTGCGTACTTTGTTATTCTTTTGGTGGGAATGCTTTTTTTTGGGTTGTTGCAATGATGAGAATTAAGACTTGTGTTGTACTCAAAGCTCTTTGAAAAAACTTATACTTGTTAGTACCGCTATTTTGCTACATTATTTCCACTGCACGCCAATTATTACATAAAACACCAATGCCGCACCAATATTGTGTCGGTCTTTTTAAATTATTTTAATATATTAATTTCAAAAATAATTTAAAAAAATTATTTTGATATATTTTTAAATAAAAAAATAACTTTCAAAAATATTTTAAATTACACCTTCAAATAGATTTTAAATTGACTGTTTTTTTTTTCCTTTTCTATTTTATAGTAGCTTATTCATATTTTAGCTATAGTAAGATTATTTCTCTTTTCTTTTTCATCAAGTTAATTCTAATTGAATATCAGTGAATTTGGATTTCTTAGAAAAGAGTAGGATTGAAAAACAAGGGACCACAATGAAAAAATACTTCAAATATAAGTAGTGTGCCATGCATTTAGAACTAAATACATTTTAGCTCTCCAACTTTTGATATCTCAATATGTTTTCAACTCACATTTGATATAGAAGTTTTTTTTTTGTTATTTCTTAGTTTCTAGTTGAGAGAGGACATAGAAAGATCACTGAATTCACACACGATAGATAAAGACACATATAGTTAACATCGATTTAGGTCGCAAAAAACAAATGAAGTTTGCGTCTAGTTGTTCAATTTGACAAGAGGAATTCATATTAGGTGTTTCTTTATCTTTACAGTTTGTCAAAAATAGATTTGAGTTTGGATTGAATTTTTGGTTTCAAGTTGATTTTGTTTTCAAGGGAGTTTATTTTTTGGGTTTTTTTAACACCATTTTTAACTTTACAGTTTCTAAAGTATTTTATGGATATTTTGGGTAAAAAATAGATTGAAAAATGGGTGTTTATCTCAAAAATCCACTATGGTGGTCAGAATCTAGGAAAGAATAGATGACACGTCGTCTAATAATTGTTTTTCTAAAACAAATGTCATCTGTCCCAAGTGTAATGAAAAAAATAGGATTTAGCCGCATGGGCTGGTAGCCCCACACGTAGGCCCCACCCAAATGCCTAACCCTGCCCCCGTCTTGTTTCAACTAATTATTTTTTATGATTTTTTATACAAAAATTTATATTTAGATGAATATTTTTTCGGTCTTTTAGTTTATTTAGAGAATCTATTTTGAATTGTGGTGAATTTTTGGTTATGCATTTAATTTTTCAAAAGATCATCGGTAATTCTTTTTATGTTTTGTATAGATAAATGATATTGTTGAAAATAAAGAATATTTATTTTCAGATAATGTTTTTAATATGTGTAGTCATGCATCATATTTTTATTTTATTTATTCAATTGAATGTGTTTGTCTTTTTTTATTATAATTTAGTTGAGTAACAAAATAATAATAAACAAGGTATACCAAATTATCTATAATATAAACGGCGTCATTTTTTTCTTACTATATATCTTATTCTTATTCACTCTCTCATAATTAACAGTGAGTTATAATAAGTTTTTTTGATAAATTTTTATTTTAGTCCTCAACTTTTTCTTTGAATAATCAAGCCGTTTAAGCACTCAATTTCAAGTTTTTTTAGAGAGAGTTCAATTGAAAGATGAAGGTTTAGAGTGGAAAACTTGGGTAACATAGGTGATTCGTTAGAATGTATACTTAAAGTTAGAAGATATGAGAAAAATATATTTTTTTTTCACTCATTAACATTATGAGTTACAATAGTAATCCACTTTTCTTTTATTGATACCCCCTTTTTTTCTAGTGCTCATTTTTTAATTTGGTGCTTATATTATGTGTTTTTTTGTTGGTATCTAGATTTGATAATTTATTTTAATTTGCCTTTTATATGGGTTTGAAAATAGACTACATGATTTTATTCTTCAATCTTTATTTTAATTTATTTTCATTTGTCTTTTAATTTTTCTTTTATATATATTTTTTAATAATTGATAATCTATTTTTGTTATCATATAATGAAACAAATAATAGTTTATAAAAAAATATTATTAATCTCACTATAGTCCATGAATTAGTCTATAGATTTGAAGTTTTGATCTGGGTTATCTTATTCACAGGTTTGATGGGTTTACTCATTGAACGTGATATGTTTTTTTTTTTTTTAAAAAAAAAGTTATCATATTTTTATTGGTCAATGAAGTTGTTTTTGGACTCATTAGATTGATTGATTCACTTTGGGTCAACTCTCACATGATATAATTAGAAACTCATGTTAGACATAAAGCAAAGTTAGCATGTTTAAAGATCAAATCACTTAATTGGATTTAATCATACTGCTAAAATAAATCTTTTTACTCTTGATATTTTAAAGATTTTTTAAAAAGGCTAGTTATAACACTAAAAGGTGTGAGTTTTTGATGTAATAATCTCAATGTTATTTATATATGTGTGTGTGTACTGTACAAAATCTTTCAATTTTTCAAATAAAGAACTATTTCTTTAGTAAAGACCAATTAATTTTGATTTATTATGAGAGAGTAGAATTGAAAGAGGATGGACTAAAATAAAAAGGGACATCAAATATGAATGGCGTGCCATAAACTTCAAAAAAGATGTACTTTGAACCTTGAACTTAAAAATAACAAAAAATATACAATTTTGGTTTCCTAATATTTTTAAATTAGATTTGTTTTTATCTTTCGTATAGATGGACTATATATTTTCAAGAAAAAAAATATTTTTACATAATATTTATAATATGTGCTGCCTTGCATAATATTATTTTTCTTTGATCAAAAGATTTAAGTGCAAATTAAAAAGTTTATGCATAAATGTATTAAAATAAACCGAGAATTGTATGTTTCAATAAATAAATAAAAACTCATTAACGATACCTAAAAATAAACTTGAAGAATCAAGATACAAATGTAAATAAAGATCTCACAAGATAGAATATTTACCCGATTATATTTGCTGAATTTTATTTATTACAGTATTTTGATTATTGAAATAAATAATAATATAAAAAGACAATCAAATTAAATTGATTGAACTTGCATATACATTCTTTTCAGAGGACATAAAAATATATGACATGCGATGAAGTGCGGGTCCAAAGCTAGTTTATTCTACTAGCTATTTGACCCTCCATGTCCAATGTTTTTATTTGAAAAAAAAAATGCAAATTTTTGCAATGTGTTTTTGTATATAAAAAAGTTCTAAGAAAATTTTAAAAAGTTTATGCATGCATCTGATGAAATAAATCGAGAGCTATTTATGCAACAAAAAAAAATTATCACGGGTGATCTTTGCCAAGTTAACTAGTCAAACTCATTATCTAAGCCATTGACTCATTTGGATTCAATAATTGTTTATATATGTTTTTTTTTTTTAACTAAAATAGACACTTATAAAATTAAGAACTTATAAAATATCAAAGTGATTGAAAAAAAATCAAACTTATGTTGCCCAAATATTAATCCACCAAATATTAAAAAAATGAAAAAAATTGAAAAAAAAACAATTATAATGTATAAAAATGAAAAAAAATGCCCTATTCTCGGGTTAGGAAGATGAAGAGCTCCCAGGTCTCCAGAAAAGGCTCAAGCATACAGGTCTAAAGTAATCCACATGTCTGATTGTTTTTATATAACATTTTAAAGGGGTTGACAACACGTAGATTGCATACAACAACAATATTTGGTTCTCAGAAAATCAAGATAGTCTGCTTTATACAATAAAACACATTTTCAACCATATTTTGATTTCTTAAAAAAACTTCATGAACATTTTGTAAAACACATCTATGGCCTTTAATAAGAAGAAAATCAGCTCTAAAAACCAATAATCAACCCAAAATCAAGATTAGATATACCATTTCATGCAAGTTTAAGAGTGCGAAAAACACCTTATATAAGCTTTTCCCATTAAAAGAAACCTATTAACACCAAAATCACTAGTTTTCATAGCCAAAATCGGTTTCAATCGATATATTACTTTCTAACACTAGAATTGAACTATTTTCTCTCCCATCTCTCAAACCAAGGGCTAGAAAAATAAAGTTTGAGATCAAAATTGAATTTCATAAATTGTTAGGGACTGAAAGTTTGTAATTTGAGAAGTCAAAGGACCAAAAAGTAAGTTTAGCCCTAAGGTTACAAAAATCATCTCTTTTGCCAAGTTTTTCATTTTAGTCTAATATCTCTAAATCTTTCACTTTCATAATATATATTTTTTTTTCAATTGCTATCAATTTGGACTTATAGAGATGAAATCAAAGAAAAAAAAGACTAAAAAAAAAATAAAAATTACTATGGCATTTCGTAATGAGTGGCACATGAAACAATATTTTTCCCATGTTTATTAGAGAATTGAAATATCAATTCAATATCTAAATAGAGAGTTGACATTCAATATTGCTATAAGGACACCTCTAGCTTATTGACTCAATCACTTTTAACCCTATAGTTTAAATAAAATAAATGGGTCCTTGAAGTTTCAATTTTGGTAGAAAGTTAATCCCTCGTTGTGTGACCTTGGTCCTTCTTTCAAGTTTCAATTTTGAGACAATTAATTCATGTTCATTTATTTTTATCAGTTTTTGTTATTTTTACTAAAACCCCAATAACCCAGTATATATCAGGTGTTATTTATTGCCTAATAAATTCGACTTTAATGAAAATTTCTAATTTAATTGGAAAAAAATATAGTAACTTTATTTCAAATTCAAAATACAGTTGCCTTTTTAGAAACCATAGATTCCAACATGAATTGATCACCTGTATCTCTCTATTATTTAATAGTGGTTTCTATTAGGTTTTCTCTTGGAATTAGATTCCTAATTTTACAAAAAAAAAAATACAAGGAAATCGGATGTGGGAAGTGAAGAACTAATAGGGTTGAATGGCTTTTTGAAAACTAAATATAGTTGAAGAATGCATCGAAGATTTTAAGGAGGTATTTGACACTGCATTTTAAAAGAGCTTTTGAAAAAAAAATGAATATTTATTTTATTTTAAATTAATTTTTTATTGTTTTTAGATCATTTTCATGTGTTGATATCAAAAATAATTTTTAAAAAATAAAAAAATATATTATTTGATGCATTTCTAATCAATTTTTTTTTCCAGAAGCAACTGCAACCACACTCCCAAATAATTTATAACCTCAATAGTTGGTTGCATAATGGACTAAAAAGTCTAGCATATATTTATTAATATAGATATTTCTTCCCAAAAGGAAGGCACACAAGGAATCTCATGCTCATATTGCCTACTCTAATCAAACATGTCATAGTTTAAATTATTGTCGTTGGTATGTGATCGCATTTCTCAGCCACCACCTTTCCATTAAAGTTTATAATTGATGATGCAAAAGCCCATGGTTTTGTGTTTAATAATGTTTTATTTTTCTTGTTCATTGATTTTTTTATGATTGAAGTTTATTACATGTATCAAAAGACTCCATGGTGGAATCATCTTCGTTTTATTCAATAGAATACCACAAGGTTGTATTTTATTAATATCTTGAGATAAAAATATATTTAAATGAAAATATATAGATTTAAATATAAAATAATCTTTGTTAGAATTTTATAATAAATTTATATTCTTTTTAAAATAAGAATGTCAAGAAACATGTCCCTTTTTCCAATTATTTTGTTTTTATTGAGATAATAACCAAATATTACTACCACTAAAAAATAAAATATAAATCAATTTTAGTAAGCTAAAACAAGTCTATATACTAGCTACAAGCATTTATGAAGGCTTATACAGTTCTTAAAGATTGCTTTTGTGTATTACCGTAGGATAAAATAGATTAGAGACTATATAAGTAGACAAGACAACTTAAAATATGAGATGACAATAAGATTGTGTTTGATAATGGTATATAAAACAAAGTAATTGATTTTATATCTTGTTTGGTTGATAGTGAATAAAACTAAATAAAACATGAAAAGGTTCATTTTATCCTTAATATATTTTTCTGTCAAACTTACATATTTTTAAAAATAATTAGATATGTTACTTTTTATTTTTAACAAAAATAAAGGAAAAATTGATCTAACATGACCGAATGAAAAATTAGACTCAATCCACAACCTAGTCAATCTAGGGTAAAACCCATGTAAAAAAAATGTTGTTTTTTAATTTTAATTTTTTTTATTGAAACAACATCATTTTGATCCTATTTAAAAAAAAAAAATTAACTCGGGTTGATCTCCTAACTTATGTCCTAAGACTTATCCTAGATTGACTTTCAAATCTAATTTTAAAACTATAATAATAATTATTATATTTTATATATATTTTTTAGTTGAGAAATTCTGGAATTAAAAGTTATATTTACAAGGATATTTTAGGAATATAAAAATAATAAATATTCTCCATAGAAATATGTTATCATTTATCCGAAAAGGTACAAATAAATCAGATAAAAATTGATTGAGAGAAAAATCAATTTCAATTTTTTCAACCCCCCCGGAATAGTAACCAAAACACAAAAAAGTGAGAGGCAAGGTGTGGTCTGAAGTTAAACCATGGGATTGTTGAGTGCTACTCTGCATGCAACTTGCAGAAAAAGCTTTTGCTTTTGGGAAGAAAGTAGGACATTCTTGTCATTAACCTAAGAAAAAGTCTCACATAGTTTCATGTTGCTTATGTTGCCTTGATTT
The DNA here is from genome assembly GCA_027405865.1 of Salix purpurea. NCBI lineage: Eukaryota > Viridiplantae > Streptophyta > Magnoliopsida > Malpighiales > Salicaceae > Salix > Salix purpurea. Next base: position 8,923,981 of record JAOWLH010000002.1, on the reverse strand, counting down.
ATTTTTTTTTCTAGTGGGGGACAATGAGTGAGGTGCATAGCAATATATGATGGGGGCACTAGGCTACCTTTTTTTTTTTTGTTATTATTAATGTGGATATCCGGATAAGCTTGTATTTACCTCTATTAATTCCACAAACTTTAAAGTTAATGACCATATAAGCCTTCAGTAATTATCATATTAATAACTACAGAGAAGATCACAGGAGGAACAAACCTTTTAATCTCAAATTTTTATCACTGCATCACCTATTAGATGGTTAAATAAGCTAGCTTTTCATGAGGGTTTGCATGAACAACATCGATGTCAATGCCAACAATTAGCAGCAAAAGAAAGGAGACAGGCAAAAGCAAGGTTGTCAATATCATTTAGGTTGGTGTTTTGTTTTTTTAATTGGAACATAATGTTTGGTTTCGGAACGATTCGGCGCGACGTTTCGGGGTTGTACTGTTTATGTGTATATATATAATTAAATATATTAATTCAATTTTTTTAAGCTCAAATCCAAAAATAAAATTATTTAGAATTGTGCAATTTAATCTAAAAAAAGACACAATAAAATGATTTTTCTGAACAAAATTATGAACATATATAATATTACAAGAATATCGATCTCGCAAGGTCATTACTTTCTTCGATTGCTCTGAAATTTTAACATAATATATATAAATATGTCAAGAGACTTCTCATAAAATTTCATCTCAATCTAACGGTCGGATTAAGAGATATGATTGATATTGTAAAATTATTTATTATTTAAAAAAACACTAATTGGCTGAAACGAAACGGGCGGAACGAAACCGAAACGTTTCGGCCAGTATTTGGCTGAATAACCCAGAACATATCGGAATATAAACTAAGATAAAAACGACATTATTTTATCTCGATTTTTAACTGGTACGAAACGTTTCAGTCGAAACAGAATAAGATAGACGACTGTGGACAGAAGAGGAAGGGTAGCAAGTTCAACTGTAACTGGAAAAATGATCTTGATGTTCTTAAGAAATTTCTTGGCTTCATGAAGCAATAAGAACTGATGAAACTGAGTAAAATTCAGTGAATGCAGATTGTCAAATACTCTTCGTCTTTGCTTGTACAAAAACATGAGGGGGGTGGTTTTGTCAACTTTTATTGCAACGGCCTGAGAATTTTGATTTTTGAAATGTGATCTCAATTATAGCTAGCTACTAGTGTTTAGTATTATGATATAAAATATTTTTTAAAATTATTTTTCAATTAAAATATATTACAATATGTTTTTTTCTTAATTTTTCAGATCAGTGTTTTAAAATCATTGAAAAGCACCAAAAAAACATTTTTAGACTAAAATAATTTGAAAAGCACTTTAAAGTGTAGGTTATGATACAAAAACAATGTTCATTTTTCCTTGGTATAATTCCTAGGTTCTCACAAATACTCAATAAATTACAAATCAATTTTATTAGTTACTGGAAGTCTATTTGACATAACCAATAAAATATCGTTTTTGTTTTTGAACTATTATTCAAAAGCTGTTTTTTGTTTTATATATATATATATTTGGTAAAAAAGTCCCTAAAATAAACTTTTTGATTTTTTTTTTATAATACAAGTTAGAATTCTCAAGAAAAAAGTTATGATTGGAACTTTTTATTAAAGCAAAACTGACTCAAATTTATAACAATAGGTAAGAAGTCAGTTCTAATTATTTAGATAAAAAAATAAATTTATAAAAATAATTGGAAATGAAATCCATCATACCATCCCTTTCTGGAATGGAGAGGATTTACATAATCTTACCATGATTAAATTAAGGGTTGAATTTCTAAACCCACCTAAGTGCTTCGTTAGATTCTCATTTAATGAGCAGTCAAATCAAAAGTTTTTACATTTAAGAAACAGAGAACCGCCCCATGATTGATGAGTTGCTTAAAGAATATGCAAAAATAATGCACAATTGACATTAGCTTTTGAAAGATATCCCAGCAAGAAAACAAGAGGAAAAAAAAAATGGAAATCAATGGCACAGTTAGCCATTAAAACATCTTGGAGGATCTTCTGCCCCTTAACTTTGCTCTCCTATTATAGAACAAAGTGAAAAGAAGAACACTGTCATCCTCATGAACAGAACAAAGTGAAAAGGAAACAGAGTGAAAGCATTGGATTCTTGAACTAGTGGCCCTCACTCTCAAGCTTCAGTCAAGATTCCATTGTCAAATTCATTCATCTAATCGAATCGAATGCATAAACCATATGCATAAAGGCATCGAGAAAAAGGAAATCAAGGAATGTTATTTGAAAGGATCTTGTTTGTGATGAAAGCAAATTTGGACTGAGGATTTGACATTGTATATTTTTACAAGAAAACTGCAACTTACTTTAATCAAAGGAATAGAACAAGTGCACAAAACAATATCACAGGTGACATAATCTGAGTAGCTCAAACAAATCAGAAACCATTCTCTCTGATTTTTTATTTTATTTTTTCTTGAGAAGACAGATTTTTTCAATCCCTTTCTTCATACTTCAGATTGTGTTTCTCCCACCATGTGAACTAGGAAGCTGCACCATGCATGTCAAGCCAGCAACTCAATAATTGAAGAATACCCCATCTGGCCATAACCCTTTCATGCTCAAGGACAATTTAGAAGGATTCTTGAGCAAATTTCATTATTCAAAACACAACGAAACCCAAATAGAAAGTCCCTTGCGAATACAATTGAATTCCAAACACAACCAGGACATTCACAAGTAATAAAAAGCCAAGCTTCACATGGATGAGCTTCCTTTTGGTTCGATGATTCAGATTTGAATACAGAATGTTCTGTAAGAGTCTAATAAATATGGACTAGCCCGAGCCCCCATTGACATATTCACAATAAACCATGATTGAAAAAAGACAAAGCTACCCAACATACTGAATAACATATAGCATATCAATACCTTCAGAACTTCATCTATATGAACTTATTGATGCTGCATTGATTGCATCTGAAAAATCAAATTGTAAGGACCGAATTGATATCCTGGAAGTGTTCCTCCAAGCAGAATTTGCTCCTGCAGCTTGGATCCATATGGAGATATCCCACAGAAAGGTGCCATCAACAAATTGCCATTTGCTGGATTGAAAACTGTGGCTGCTCCTTCATTTTGTGGTTTCCAGTCAAATAGCCCTTTAACCATGCCGGCCGTTATTGGTGCTGCCTGAAATTGGTCGGTTGTGGTTGAATTATTTGGAGATGATGGCTTTCTGTTTTCTGGTGATGGAGATCTGGCATCTGGAAGATTGACGGTAGTGATATCATGGATACTAGATCTCCTCTTGTCCTTCCCTCCATTATTTTGCCTGATAAAGTACTTCTGTGCATGGCTAGCCACCTGAGTTGGCGTCCGAGTAGTCACATAATTGCGGGAGATATTTCTCCAATCCCCTTTACCATACTTGAGAAGACCCAGAAGAAACTGCCTGCAGTTTATGACAAGTATCTTCAAAATAAGCCACCAAACACACATGAAAACTAAACACAGGTGGATGGATGAAAGAAACATTTTTAGGAAAAAGCAAGGCTTAAACTATTGCACAGCAGCTTGACATTATCCAATTGTTGAATTCCTCTATAAAGATTTATAAGGAAAAATACACGTAGGTCTATCATTAGCTGAAGTTCCAAGTTAGCCATTGATCTCCTCTCAATTACCTCAGCAAGACGGAAAATGCCACGACAACTCAATTCCAGCAAAAACAACAAAGAAAAAGAACAAGTTTTTTTATCAACCATCACTATTGCAAAATTAAAAGGAATAGACAATAGCTTTACAGCCAAAAAAACGTAGTTTACCTGTGCTCCTCCTCAGTCCACGGCACACCTTTCTTCCTTTCCTGCTCAGAAGGCCGAGTCGCTGTGCCCCTCTTTCCTCCAGAACTATAAAATTGCTTCAACCCTTCATAGCCATGATTACTCGCCCACTCTAATGTGAAAGAATCACTATTATATCCAGGAATAGGGATTAGTCCTGCCTCTATATCGCTAACATCTTCCTCCAATTCCCTGTACTGTTTGATGACATCACCTACAGTCTTGCCTGGAATCATGGCTGCCACCTTCTGCCACCGATCAGGCGTATCCTTGTCATACAAAGCCAAAGCATTCTCAAACTGCTTGTTCTCTTCAGGGGTCCATTCCGTTCCCCTGCTTTCCTGAAACAACCAGTTTGAATTCTGTACATACGAGGCCTGAGACAGGATTCCAATCCCCTGATTCATAGTTGTTAGCAGTCACAGTGCACAATCAAAGCAAATAACTTGCATGCCAAAGAAGAGATGGTTTATAAAAACACAAAAGAAGCACTCTCTCTCTCTCTCTCTTTGAATTCAAAGAGAGAGAATGACCAAGTGGGGAATGCAGAGAAGTGGAGAATTTTAGGATCAAATAGCCAGTAGATTAGAATCTTGAGAAACTTTATTTTTAACAAATTGAGGAATCTTGAAAAGTTTGCAACTTTCCAAAACCCAAGGAAAATCCTGGAAGCAATAACAATATCTAGATCTTAATATTTACTCAATAAATAAACACTCGCACTAAACCACAGCAATTTCAAAAAAAGGAAAAGAAAAAGCTTTTCAAATTTCAAAAACGAAATCAATTCTCCTAACCATAAATTTTGAAACTTTGAAGTTCAAACTTCATACCCGAATAAAATGGGATTTTAGACTTTGTTTAAAAAGATACTAAGAGTTAGCGAAGGCAAATACCAAAAAGACCCAATTGAGGAAAAAACAGAGAAAACAAAGATGCCCTCTAGAATTAGTGGAGAAAATGGCAAGAAAGGAAGGGGGGGGGGGGGGGGGGGGGGGGGGGGGAAACCTGGTGCTTTGCTAGCTTTATTTTCTCTAATTTTTTTTTTTTTTTCACTGTAAGCTAAAAAGGCTTAAAAAAAGAAAGTGGTGGTGCCTGAGAGAACACAAAATGGTCCGGGGAAAGAGAGCTGAGCAAAGAGGAGAGAGTGGTAAAAGAGGTCAAGGGTGTTGAGCTGTGATTGGCGGGCTTGGTGTTTGTGGGCGTTGCAGCTGGGAAAAGTTTCCACCTTACTCGCCGTTTGGAACTGGTTCCAAACTGGATTTCATGAAAAATGTATTTTTTTTTTAGTGTATTACTATTAAAAATAGTTTTTAAGAACTAAAAAACATGAGTTTAGTATTTTTCTATGAAAAAAAACATTTTGACTTGATAAAATTTGGCCGAAGAGAAATACGAAGAGTGGCCAACCACCTTGTCGAGAATCGACAAGGAGAAGCTGTGATTGGCTAGGTGGTGGAATAAGGTGGTCATGGTTTTTTTAGTAATTTCGACACTCTAAAGTGAATCCACTTTGTCGATGTTGACGTCTGGCTGAAGAAGAATGATAAATTACGGGCAGTGCTTTCTTGGATTCATTAGCATGGGTTGTTTAGTGCATTCATTAATAATTTGATTGCTTGTATGTGTATAATGGGCCAATTGGGCCACTAACCACCACTGCCCCGACATGTTATGGGTCGTTCGTCTAATAATGATGTTATTAGAGATTCTGCGACTGTTTGAAAGTATGTTAGAATTTGTTTTTAAAATTATTTTTTGTTTAAAAATATATTAAAATAATATTTTTTATTTTTTTAAATTATTTTTGAAATCAACAGATGAAAATAATTTTAAAACACTATTTTTTTAAATTTAAAATAAAAAATAAAAATAAAAAAAACTTTTTTTTTTCTTTTCAAAAAACTCTTTAAAAATGAAATGACAAACAAGATTATCAATTCATTTTTATGAAGAATTTTGATTGATTCAATATGGTCTATCAAGATCACTATTTATCCAATTTTATCAAATATGTTTGATGTTTAAAAAATCAAATACATGCTTTTTATGATACACCTCGCAAACAAATACCTCCTAAAACTTTATACTATTTTACAAAAAAAAAATTCATAGACATGTGAGGGGTTTAATTTGCTAATATTTTCTCATTATTGGTTCAAAGTTAAATATTTTAGGAGTAGAATTGGATTTTAAACTTTATTTTTTGTTTTTTCATTGAATTGTTTTTACCATTCATGAAGTGATTCATAAAGGAACACCATAGGATATGATATATTATTATATTGAAGTGGTAAATGTAAACTAGATGCAATCCTATTTGTAAAAATAAGAATTCGAGTATAGTAGTTTGAATCCAAAGCCAAACATGACCTAGACTTTAAATTTTAAATACAATGTCAAGTATCTTAACATAATCTTAGAAGCACATTTTTATCTAGTTACTACTAGATCATTGGCTTTGTGATTCATAGTAAGTTTAATTATTATTTTTAATTGTAAAAAACATCCAGGTGCAGATAATCTTTTTCTTTTCGAAAAACAAGATTTAAAATCGTGTGAAAGTTTGAACCAATATAGCTTGATCAACTCAACGAGTGCATAGACAATCCAACTTATTGAGAAAATATAGTTCCGCTAACAAAAAATTCAAGACTTCATCATTTTTAAAAAAAATATTGTGACAATATACTAGATTGACTTGAATTCATAAAGTTTAATTCCTAATAAAAATATATAATCAACCAAACTTGAGTCAATGAGGTCACCTCTTCAAATGCATGACATTTTTCATAAGACTAAGTTAATCATAAAGAAAGCAAATGACAACAAATTAGAAGTTTTATATCCAATAAACTTAATTTTGAGGGAAAAAATTAGAGAGAAAAACATAGATTTTTTTAATTTCAAAAATACATTATTCATGGGACATAATGAAAATAGAACATCTTGGTTGGGGTTTGGCTAAGAAATTCAGAGTAATCGAGATTTAGAGTGAAATTTGTTTTTAAGTTGTTTTGTCTTTTAAAATGGTACAAGATTGACCTACCATTCTAGGAGGAACATAATAAATTTGATAACATTTATATAAACAATAATATATAAATTATAATTTTTCAAATATGGAATTATGCTCCCTTTCAAATTTTATTATATAGTTGTGTTTTTTTTTTCTCATTTTGATCATTATTTGTTTTTTTTTTTTATTTTGATCATCAAATTTTTGTTTTAGATGATTTCATCTTTTTTTTTGTGAAATTAAAGGTCAAATATTTAAAATTTATTAAGGATGAAAAAGATTTAAAGATAAATAAATAGAGTGAAAAATACATAAAGAATATAGGCAATTTTGAAATTGGGTCAAAAACCTCAATTCGGTCCTCCTACTTTTTAAATTACAACTTTTGATCCCTTAATATTCTGAAAATCAATTTTTGATACAAAACTTTTTTATATATTTTTTGTCTTGAGTGGAGAGAGAAGAGAAATAGTAGCTTAATTTTTATGATAAAAAGAAAAATACATCTTTGTTGATACCAATTTCAACCATAAAAAAATGATTTTGATGTCAATAAATTTTATTTGATGAGAAACTTTATTTTGAGTGTTATTTCTCTCTTAATCATGCCTAAAATGGTAAATCTAAGATAGAAAAGGTTATTTAGTTTTTGGACAAGTTTATGAGGTTGTTTGAGGTTATAAATGGTTTATCAAAGTGCAAAAAGTATTTTCAAGGTATTGTGGAAAAAAAAAGGTTGAAAAATTAGTGTTTACGCAAAAATAACCTAATGCTTGATGCCTTAAATTAAATTTTCTAACATTACTAAAGACAAAAGATTTATGCACGTACCAAACCTCTTTTAATTGGCCTTTTGGTTTTTTATGTTTCTTTATTCAATATATTTTTAACCCCTTTAGCTTAAAACACTTATCATTTCATCCTTGTTTTTTGTAAACATGTTTTTTAGTTGACCTAAAAAAAAACCTTACTTTCTAATTAAAATTTTAAGAAATTAGAGATTTTTTTATTATTATTTTAGTCTCTTATGCCACCGTTATTTTCTCTCTCTCTCAGTTTTTTTTTTTTTTTAAAAAGAAGTATTATTAAAAAGAAACTAAAGGGTGTGGGGAATTCACTGTAGTTCCCCACACAGAGCACTGTGGATTTCCACAGTGCTTTCCTTCTTTTTTTTTTCTTTTTCATTACGTTTCTTTTTTTTTTTCGTTTCTTTCTTTGTTTTTGTTTTTTTTTTATTTCTTTTTTTTCTAATTATTTTTTTTCATGAAATATTTTTTTTGTTGGTTATATTTTTTTCCTTTTTCTACTTATATATAAATTTTTTTATAATCGGGGTATTTGGGCTAATTTAAGCATATCACAATTAATTCTCGGATCTAATTTTTTTTATAGTTTTTTTTTTCATTTTTTCTGTTTTTTTTTTCATTTTTTTCTGATTATATTTTTTTTTCATTTTTTTCCATGAAATATTTTTTTTCAGGTTATACTTTTTTTATTTTTTTTTTCTTTTTGCACTAATATATATATATATATATATATATATATATATATATATATATATATATATATATGATCGGGGTGTCCAGACTAGCTTAAGTGCACCATAATCCAATTTTGTTTAACTGTAGTTCCCCACAATTTCTACAGTGCTTTCCTTCTTTTTTTTCCGATTACGTTTCATTTTTATTTATTTTTCTAATTATTTTATTTCTTTTTTTTTGTTTCTTGCTTTTTTTTTCCTTCTTTTTTCGAATTATTTTTTTTTCATGATTTTTTTTTACTGGTTATATTTTTTTGCTTTTTCTACTTATACATAATTTTATTTGTTTTTTATAATCGGGGTGTTTGGGCTAATTTAAGCTCATCACAATTAATTATCGGATCTAATTTTTTTTATAGTTTTTTTTTCTGATTATATTTTTTTCCATGAAATTTTTTTTTCTGGTTATACTTTTTTTCTTTTTTTTCTTTTTGCACTTATATATATATATATATATATATATATATATATATATATATATATATATATATATATATATCGGGGTGTTCGGACTAGCTTAAGTGCACCAGAATTAATCCCCAGATCCAATTTTGTTTTATAACCAGGGTGTCCAGACCAGCTTATGGGTACCACGACTAATCCTCGGACCCATTTTTTTTCTAAAGTGTTTTCCCGCTGATATATTTTTTTCCTTTTTTTTCTTATACTTTTGTTTTGTTCACTTATACATTTTTTTTTAAAACCGGGGTCTACGGGCCAGCTTAAGTACACCACGACTAATTTCCGGAACAAATTTGTTTTTAAAACAATATGGATTGCTACAATGCTTACACACTTATATTTTTTTTCTTTAACTTATATATTTTTTTATAACCACTATGGGCCACCTTAAGCACACCACGACTAATCCCCGGACCAAATTGTTTTTTGATAACCAGGATCTCTAGGCCAGCTTGCGAGCATCATGACTAATCCTTGGACCAATTTATTATTTTTTTAATTTTTTTTCCATATACTTTTTTTTGTTCACTTATACATTTTTTTTCCTTATGCCCGAACCAAATTTTTTTTTATAACTCAGGTCTTCGGGTCAGCTTAAACACACCACGACTAATTCTTGGACCGATTTAAAAAAAAAAAAAACAATATGGATTGTGAATGGTGTGGTGAAAGCACTGTAGCTCCCCTCATATAGCATTGTTGATTGCAACAATGCTTTTCCCGCTACAATGTTTTTTTCCATGTTTTTTGCCTCTTTTTTTTTTGTTTTTTTTTCCTTATTATGTTTTTTTTTTTCTTATTATATTTTTTTTTTGTTTTTTTCCCCAAAACATTTTTTTTGCCTGCTATATTTTTTTCCTTTTTCCACTTATATTTTTTTTGTTTTTTTTAATTAGGGTATCCGAGCTAGCTTAAGAGCACCACGATTAATCCCTAGATCTATTTTTTTATATATATAACCACAGTGTCCATGCCAACTTATGCGTACCACGACAATCCCTATACCCACTTTTTTTTTTCTAAACTGCTTTCTCGCTGGTACATTTTTTTCCTTTTTTTTTCTTATACTTTTGTTTTGTTCACTTATATATTTTTTTATAACCGGGGTCTTCGGGTCAGCTTAAGCACACCACGACTAATTCTTGAAGTTAATTTTTTTTAAAACAATATGGATTACTACAATTCTTTCATGTTTATAGTTTTTTTTTTTTGTTTTTTTTTCACTTAAATATTTTTTTTATAACCAGGATCTCCGGGCAATCTTAAGCGCACCACCACCACTCTCCGGATTAAATTTGGTTTTTGATAATCAGGGTGTCCAGGCCAGCTTGGAAGCACCACGACTAATCCCCGGGCGAATTTACTATTTCTTTCCTTATACTTTTTTATGTTCACTTATATTTTTTTTTTCCTGGGATCTCCGATCCAGCTTAAGAGCACCACGACTAATTTCCGAACTGATTTTTTTTTATAAAAAAAATATGGATTGCTACAGTGCTTTCATGCTTATACTTTTTTTTTTCACTTATATTATTTTTTTATAACTGGTGTCTCTGTGCCAACTTAAGCTTTTGTTTTTTTGTTTGTTTTTTTTTCTTACTTATATATTTTTTTTATAACCGGGGTCTCTGGATGAGCTTAAGCGCACCATGACTAATCCTCGGACTCTTTTTTTATAAACGGGGTGTCCGGGTCAGCTGATGCGCACCACGAGTTGTAGAAGTACGTATATACCCCCTATAAGACAAAAACCATGAATTGTTAGTGGGGTGTCTCGGTAATTTTAGTTTTTTAGAAACTAAACTAAAAAATAAAAAATAAAAAACCAAAATACAAAATAAAAAATTATACTTATTAAAACTAGACAAAAAAAAAATTAATCCCTGCAGCGAAGCGCGGGCTTATGGCTCGTCTAATATAAAGAAGGTCTCATTCACCTAGTTGATGTATAATTAAATAAAAATAATTAGTTATTAGATCTAGTGGGATATATCACCCGAAGCTTGAGTTTGGTAGGTTAACTGATGTCTTTTTTTTTCTTTTTCAATTTAATATTATTTTTCAATTTAATATTTTAACATTGAATAGACTGATAATTGAACATCATAATTTATTTATATTTTTTTTTCTATGCGGTTATCATGATCTCATGATTCGATTAATAGATTTAGTTGATTAACTTGATTTTATCAAAGCTGTTATAATATAGAGTCATCTCAATAATTTTATTAAAACAAATACCATCTAAATTCATGATAGTTTTTTTTTCCTCTTATAAAACACATTGTTGATGCCTTGAGAAGTTTTGTTTATGATAAAAAAAAAAATAATCTGGTTCATTTCTTTTGTGTTTCTTTTATTTTTTGTATTATTATCTTATTAAATAAAAAATTGATTATACGAAGCAAAATTATTAAACATAATCAGGTCCATTACCTATGTTATGAGATAATATATGTTGATATACATGTATCTTTTAATTTTTGAATTGGTATTTAGTTATCATAAATAATTAAATAATTCTTGATTTATTTTTTCAAGTTGATTAAATATTTGCATAGGGTTTTCTATTTGGTATTATAATGTTTTTTTAGTTTTAAGAAAACATGTTTTAGATGCTTGCATATTCCTTTTTTTTTTTTGCTTTGAAAAATATTTTATTTACCTTCCGAACAAGCGCAAACCATATAGAGTAACATACACTAAAAGAGGAGGGGAATTTATTGTTCCTCTCCTCACCAAGCATTATTCACTAGGATCATTTTTTATCCAACTTTATCTTTTAATTTTGAGTTTATTATAAATTGAGTGTAATAATTTATTTAATTTATTTATGTGCTTATCCTAATCTTATATTCAGGTTGTAGGTTTGACAAGTAAAATTATGTTTCTTAAGATCTGTTTTGTCAATTGATTTTTTTCAAATCTAATTCTTTAATATTAGGTTAATTGACAATTGAGCCTATTACTGGTTTAAAATGTTAACCTAAGTTGATTTATGTTAATTTTTTTAATTGTTTTTATTTTGTTTTTATAATTTAATACTGAGTTGATTGAGAATTGTGTCTCGTAATTTATTTTACATTATTTACTATAGAGTTATTATAATCGCATGAACCATATTACGAATTTTGTAAGGGTCATCAGGATCGGCTCAGGTCAATGATCCAATCTTTTTTTTTTTTTTTCTGATCATAATATACTCTCACCTATCATTCGAGTTGTATTTAGATTTAATAAACTCATAAAGCCACATCAAATCCGTTTTTATATAATCAGAATATTTTTTCCACCAAGAAAATAGATCAGAAACTGAGTATTTCAATCCCACGCGCGGAGGAGAACGGGGTGGATAAGGACGAAAAATATGTGAACTCTTATCTCATGTGGCTCTTATTGCAAGTACCACAGTAGTCAATAATGCAAATTGATACCTTTGCTTGCTCGTGACAAGCGTACGGGTTCACAACATGCAAGTCCGCTATCTGGGCTTCGACGGTCCCACTCAGAAGGTTCTTTCAAATTTGTGCTTTATTTTTCATTTCTTTTCACCATGCCAGTTAAGAGTTGATTTATTTCCAATGATTGAATCTTTCATTTGTGTTAGAATATATATATATACACACACACGATCCATTGGCCGGCGCTTCACAGGAATTTTGTTTTTATTTCGTTTTAATATATATATAATTTTTTATTTTTTATTTTAGTTTCCATCCTTTTTTTAGTCCTTCGAGGATAATTGTTCATTCTTTGTTTATATTTATGTATTTATACTCTTAATTTTGACTTTTAATTTTTATCATTATTTATTTTGTATTAAATGCAGTTTACGTTAAAAAATAAAGTAAGTTTTGCATGTATAGTGAATTTTTTATTGTTAGTGTTTTGTTATCTTTGTGTTTTTTCATTTGTTTTGTTTATGTGTGGCTTGATATATTTTTAGTTAGTGTTTTTTATTTAAAAAAAAATATTTTTTTTTTCAGATTCATTTTTCATATTATTATATTAAAAGTATTTTAGAACACCGAGATTAAATTAATTTGAAATTTTTAAAAAAACTTAGTTTATTTTTTATATAAATTTTAAGGCGTTCATATTAAACAAATATCCCAATATATAATTAGTCTCACATATTAAAAGGCAAGCATGCAAGTTCCTGGTTGAAAAAAAATACAAATTATTATTATCATTATTTTAAATGCCTTATCTATAATAAAATGAATATATAAAAAAACTAAATAATTGAAAGTTTAGTAGGTTGATTATTTGACTCAGATGTATAACACCATAAAAACAAACTAGGACCATTATTATTTTTTTTACATGTTAAAAAATTTGGTTCTGGATACTATGAAACGTAGGGAAAGTGACTCATATATTTTTTCACTGTAGATAATTTGACCTAATTTTCCCACCCATTTTGTCTACATGCAGCTTTGTTTATGTTTTTTTGTTTATGTGATATTAGATTTGAAATATTATATATAAAAAGTTGCAAAAGTCAATTTTGTACAAAAATAACATCGACCAATGAATTATTTCAATTATTATTCTCATCGTTATTATCATGATTGTTAAATAATCATAATTATTATAGCTATAATTATAACTATTATTGTAAATAATTAATATTATGATTATTATTGGGAATATTATCGTTGTCACCATCATTATTGTTATATAAATATATATTTTTTAAAATTCATATTATTATATTAAAAGTATTTCAGAATAGTAAAATTAATTAGTGTGAGATTTAAAAAAAAAACATAGTCCATTTGTTTCTATATATTTTTAAGGAGTTAATATAAAACAAATATCAAAATATATCATCAACCTCGCACATTTTTAACAAAAAACAATACCATAAAAGTAATTGTTATTATTATTTTAAACACCTTATCAGCAATACAATAAATATATATAAAAAATAAATAATCGAAAGTTTTGCAAATTGATTATTTTGCTCTGATATATAATATTATAAAAAATATAGGACCATTAACATTTTTTTCACATGTTAAAAAGTTTGGTTCTGGCTGCGGTAAAGCATAGGGCAAGTGACTTCGTATATTTTTTGTTTACATGATATTAGATTTGAAATATCATACATAGAAAAGCCACAAAGGTCATTTTTTTAACAAAAATAGCATCGACTAATGAATTATTTCGATCATTATTCTCATTATTACTATCATAATTGTTAAATTGATTAAATCTAATGATACTACTAAAGAAAATCAACATTTTTTTTTTGTTTAAAACAAAAATTAGTCCAGTACACAGCCGAGCATGAGAATTTGGGTGCTCTATAACTCCAAAACGTGTAGTTGGGTGGTTAAGAAAGTTTTTTCCTTCTCTAAATTTTAGATTTCAAATATTGGAATAAGTATTTAGAAGAATATTCATCATATTATATAAATAAATTGTGAAAAATAAAGGGAAATGAGTACGTTCTCTTAAAAATTTTCGTTCGCCAAAATTCATTTTAATTGGTAACTGGTGTGTGTGGATGTAAATATAAAACAACACAATAAAATCAAGAGGTACATGAATTTGTTGCAGCATATACCTTGCTTGCTTGCAATATTATTTTAATTATTCCATTTTAGTTTTGAATAAATTTTTTATTGGGCGATACATAAGTCCCTAATTTTGAAATTTCCAAGATATCACATCATGATAAAGATAATTTGGTTGAAAAGAGAGCTAAAAACAACTTTAATCTTTTGACATTAAGTAGTTATTTGGAAGTTTAATTGAAATTGTTTTTGAAAGTATTTTTTGTTCAGTAATATATTAAAATAATGTTATTTTTTTAAAAAATTATTTTTGATATCAGTACATGAAAATATTTTAAAAACACCAAAAAAATTATTTTTTAGTACAAAAACATAAAAAAAAATTATTTTTTTTCAAAAATACTTTTGAAATGCAGTGTCAAATACTTTTTAAGTTAGAAAAGACAATGATAAACTATAATCCTTCGATCAAGTGTTGTAAAAAGGGCACAATGATTTTTTGAAAAGTCACTAAAAAATATAATGAAAGATTATCTAGGGTTCTTTTGCATAAAGAAGTTGAGGCACAAAAGCAGCTTTAATACATGCTAAGTAGAGATGACGATGCACAAAAGCAGCTTTAATACATGCAAAGTAGAGAAGACGATGCTTCTATACCGATGAGGTGATCAAATTTAAAGCAAAATAATATGAGAACAAACTACAAGTGAATTTCATTTGATTGAAGTTTCCCTACCTAAATCTATTCAAGCTTTTATTTTAATAACCTTGTGTGTTATTTTTTAGTAGAGATATTTCATATTACTGAGGGTTTACAAAAAATAGATTTTCTATAGAATTTACAGCTTGAGAAGCTCTCATTTTATATCTTTCGTTGTACACTATATGAAGCAAGCATTTTCCAAGAAGGATCAAATTGCTATTTTAGAAGTTCTCCTTATGAAATTGGAAACGAGTTGATGAGTTTAGAGTAAATTCTTGGCAAAGCTCCGCCAATGGTTTGACAAGTAGAGCACTTCCACAGTAGAAGACGCCTGCAAAACCAAGACATGATCAAGAACTAAACGAAGCAACCAAGCTAAAAGCGAATCATATAACTGAGAAAGATATGCTGCGCCATGATACCAAAAAAAGGTTTTCTACAGCTCCACACTCACCTATCCGAGAAGATTTATGTGTTTCTGCCATTTGAGTAAACACCTTCCTCCAATTCGGTCTTGAAAAATGCGTTCTTATCTGTCACATTCTATTGCAGATCAGTAAGGAATTTACAAGAAAAAGACATAGTATATCGTTAATGATTCAGTGGTCAGTCAAACTGGTCAATACCCGACTTTGGGAGACAACATCCAGTCCGTTCTTTGCATGCTGCAGCTTTTGCACCATGGCAATGAGTGCAGACCTCGCATCTCCTTCTTCATACACACTAGTCAAGTAGTTGTGCATTTCAATTATGTTCTGAAACATCGAAATTAAAGTTCCAATAAAATTACTTAGAAAACATTGATGGGCTGGGAATTTGTAAGATGATCAGGACATTTCCCAGCTATATATGAGAACCTACGTTATCATCATAGTCTGCAATATCGTCCATGACACCCTTAAACCAATCAAAAGAACTTTGCTCTCTTGTGACCCAGTAAAAGTAGGCTCTTTCTGGACCCTTTTTATCACTTGACCCCATGATCCGTTGCTCCTGCGTGCAATCATATATATGTTAGCTGAATTGATTTTCAACTTATTAGTCTAAGCAATCTCATGGCTGTGATGACTGCCTGGTAGTGTACGTAACGTACCCTCCTCGGCTCCGCAGCATTTGACTTGATCTGATTAAGCAGATCCTTCAAAATGCTGATAAACGGAGTTGCTCCAATTCCTAGACCTATGAGCAATAATATGTCAAACTTCTTGTAATTCTGAGCGGGGGCTCCAAATGGCCCTTTGATCAGGATCTTTGGAAACCTGCATGCCATAAGTGATGGAAAGGGGGCTATATATTTTAGTGTTAGTTTCACAAAATTTCATGTAATGATTATTCAAGAACTAATTTACTGACGTTGCTTGTATCTGATCGAAGTTTGAGTTTGACAATGTTTTTGTTTCCAATCTCTTTAGCCTGTCTTGGCTTTGCTTGGTAGCCTGGGGGGGCTCACAGACCTGCATGCGAAAATATAACATTTGCAAATAACACGTCACTAAATAAACCTGCTTCAGTTGCATGGATATAGCGAGACACCGATTAAGCCACAACCTTCGCAAATAAGTTTTTGAGTTCTGTAGTCCAATCACCCACAGTTCTTATGTGGACACTTAAACTGTTATCTCCTGGTGCAGAAGTGATGGAGAAGGGATGCCTATAAGAAATAAGAACTGAGAGTTTAGTTCATACTAAAGAGAGATACTATGGAACAGAAAACACCCTTATGAACAATTGGAGATCGATCAATTTATTACCATTCAAACTTCGACAGATCCGGGCATTTGATAAAGAGGTACATTCCACTTTCGTACTTAAATCCTGGAGGCTTGCTCATGTACAGAGCAAGAACATTCCCTGTATATATAATTGCCTGCAATGCCAAAGTTCATGATGAGTTTTATGAACTAATATCATGGACGAGGAGAGTGAATCTCAATAATACAGACCTTAATGACATTAACTTGGTGAAAGCGTTCCTGATGTTTTGTCAAGACTCTCTCAGTGGCGTAGAACAATACTGGGCCAATGAGATACATCCATGTCTGTGGAAAGTTAGATAACATAATTAATTTCAGCAACCGCTTGAACCCATGTTCAGAAGAGAAACTTTGTTTTCATGAAAATATTTTGCATTCCGAATTGCTGGAGCAAAAATGGAAGAAAAGGCATACCGTTTTGGCATACCAAGGCTTTTCAAAGATTAAGAAGTGGCCATGCAAAAAGCATAGTAGATATGCCAGGGCGAGCAGATGATGCGAATACCAGAAGGCATTAAACCCTGCTAATCTGTGGAACACCCCTGGTAACTTAATGACGTTCTTACGGAAATGGTGTGTCGCCAAAGTAAATGAGACCCCCATTATAAGGATCATCAGAATTCCTGTTACGCCTACAATGCTTCGTATGAAGTACCAATAAGTTGGCTGCCGGTAATGAAACAATGGTCCAGCAAATAGCATGAATTTGCCTTCCGGGCATGAAATCAACAGCGGAATATTACAAAGCACATGTGCTAGAGTATGAGCTACAGTCCCAATCACTATGGCCAATGCAATCGCCCTGTGAAAGCTTATGTTGTCATCGAAAGGGATAAAGGTGCCGAGAAACGAAGATCTAAGCTTAGTGAGTGTTCTTCTGCAGACAGGGAGAAGAATGAGGGCCATGTTAAACTTGAGACTCTCAGCAGAAGCCTTGGCAAGACAGACACAATAGCTCGAGATTTTGAATAGGGGTGATTTCTCGAACTCCCTGAACTTCCAAAAAACGAGTACGAAGTTTACGGCTAGCCACAACGTGATAACCCATAATCTCCTCCAGTTCTCATGAATAGATTCTATTGACATAGTCAAGAATTTGGTGACAGGAGTCCGATATCTTCTTGGGATCATGGCGTTTGTGAGATTCTGTGTTTTTTCATCGAGCTTCGTCTTTTGATCTTCATTATTCACCATCCCTCTCAGCAGAGTTTCAAGCTGCCATAGCTGCAAAACTAGAACAAGTAGAGTTTCTAATTGCCAAACTGTCTCAAAATTCCAAACCAGAGTTTTTGCATAAATACCAACCCCTATATATCCAAGATGATCAGGATCAAGTTCTTCCATGATTAGAGCTGCATAGACTGCCGCGTGCTGTTTAAGATATGTGAGCTTGTTTGCAGAGGCACTCAACTCTATAACCTTTGGCAAAACATAAAATCAGAAAATTGAAATATCTTGATGCGAGGAGGAATGAAAAAAAAAAAAAAAAAAGAAACAGAAAATAACAATTATGCAGAAGCGCAATATAGCCACACCTCCCTCACTTCCACCTCCGAAAGCCTCCCATCCCCATTCTTGTCGCACCTATTGAATTATTATGTCAGCTTAATTAGAGTTAACCCTTCAACAGTTTAGACTTGACGAGGGGGATTTCTTACATATCAAAAAATATTCCAAGACGAGAATCAAGATCTTGTTTAGTCATGTCTTCCCAAAACAATCTCAACTCATCTTTTGTTATCCCATTTGCGGGGCATATATTCTTACGCCTGGCAATTGCAAGAAATATTTCCCCCGCAAACTCCTTCGAATCTCCCAGTCCTGCAAAAAGCAGGGAATGAAGTTCGATTCGTGCTTGTTTATATTGAAAAGAACAGCGAAAGATTTCGAAAGCATACCAATGCAGATTCCAAATTTGTCCTTAGGGAGCCTTTCAGCAACTGCAAATTGGTCAAAACGCCTCTCGATGGATCTCCATGCATCCTTCTCCTTTCCTGTCATTGTTCTATCGAGAAACCTGAGGCTTTTGAGTCCTCTAGCAGCAGATGAAGCTGTTCTTTCCATCTTCGGGAGAGGAGGTTTCGAGGAGAGAACCCCGCTCTTCCTCAAGGCGCTACTTGTCGTCCTCCTGAGGGATGCCCCGAGATTACTTGCGCTCCTCTTGATGGATGATGCCCTGTCAGGTTCTTCGGGCGGTGAGGTGGCTTTAGGTTCATCATCAGCACCCCGCATCCTATCAATTTCAATGCTCTCAAGCATCCACCTTTTTGATTCCGTATTGCTGCCCATTAACTCTATCAGATTCTTCTCCTCAATTGATCAAATACAGGAACGCACGTAAATAAATAAAAAACAGACTACAGAAAACGGAGGGTGAGAAAACATGAAGGATCTGCTAAAAAGTTGGAAGGGAGAGGAGGAGAGGTTTATTTATATGAAATGGCGAGACTGGCGTGGAAGGAGGTGAAGGCAAAAAGCTGGTGCAATGCAGGCCTAAAAATAGGAAGCAACAAGAAACCTCAAACTTAACAGCTTTTTTTCTGGTTATTGTGAGCACCCCAAGCAACAGCAGAACCTCAAACTGTTGTAAAAATACTTGGGGTGCTCAAACCTCAAACTGTTGTAAAAATATTTTTTTTTTATTTTTTTTATTTTAAATTAAAGTTTTTTTTGTTGATATCAAGAATATTTTTTTTTATTATTTTAATGTATTTCTAAATGAAAAACATTTTAAAAAATAAACTTAATCATATTTTCAAATAAATACTAACAACAGCCTAAAAATAGGAAGCAACAAGAAACCTCAAACTTAACAATTTTTACACCAAATTCTAGTAGTAAGAAGTCTTTCCATTAAGCACCCCAAGTACTTTTGACCATTTCGCAATTGTTTTTTTATTTTATTTTTTTTATAGTAAAAGGAAATGCTATGCTACCTCCTCAACAGTGTTATGCAATGGAATGTTTGTTCTGCCAAGATGATACGTAAAATCATGCTGTTATTGTTGGACGAGGGGGGAAATAAAGAACTAGTTGAAACTCTGTTTTAAAAATATTTTGTTGTAAAAATATTTTTTTTATTTTAAATTAAAGTTTTTTTTTGTGTTGATATCAAGAATATTTTTTTTATTATTTTAATGTATTTCTAAATGAAAAACATTTTAAAAAATAAACTTAATCATATTTTCAAATAAATACTAACTATCATGTTTTTTTTTTTTTTTTTTTTTCCATTCAATGATTTATAATTTCACTGACTCATTTTGTGTACCAAATTTAGTGTAGGATAATTACTTATATCAAGATTATTGTTCAACAAATTTCATTTAAAGTAAAAAAAAATTGAATTTTGACCAAACGCAGGTTTGGCCGTAGTGCCAAACAGGCACTGAGTAAAGATAAGATCCAAAGATAGGAGACTAAGGTTGTGTTTGTTTCCCGGAATTCACTTTCCGGGAAATCACTTTCCAAACTTTCCTGTGTTTGTTTGCTTTCCGGAAAGTTGGTCAACGGAAAACACTTTCCAGTCAAAGAAAAATTTGGCTTGGTTTTCAGGAAAGTGTTTTTCGGAAAATTTGGGCGGAAAACACTTTCCGGAAGTTGTGAAAAATTTAGAAATGTCATTATTTGCTGATTATATCAAATTTGATCCTCAAACTTTTGATTGCTATATATAATTTGTTTTGAATATTTATTTTTCAATTCCATCTCTTAAAATTTAATTTTTATATTAATTTTGGTCCTTATTTTTATAATTGCTATTTGCTTTTTTCTTATCATTTTTTTATTGAAATTTTTTATCTATCGAATTTGGTCCTCATTTTTTTTATTTTTACTTATTTTATTTGAAATAATTTATGAAATGTTAATTATTATTATTTTAATTTATTCACCTTTCATTTTTTTTAAAATTTTTACATTTGATCTCTATTATTTTGATTATTATTTATTTTATTTGAGATAATTTATGAAATTATATTTTTTTTCAATTTCATTCTCATTCAACTTTTTAATTTGTAAGATTTGTTCCTCATTATTTTAATAAACTTGAAAAAAAAATTAATTTATTAATAAATTATTTTCCAGTTCATTTTCCATAATACAAACAAACACTGGAAAGTATTTTCCAGTTCATTTTCCATAACACTGTCAAACATCGAAATTCACTTTCCCCAGAATTCACTTTCCAAAAGAAAACCACTTTCCAGCAAACAAACGGGGCCTAATATGAAAAACATATTCATGATTTGAGTCTAAATATAAACCTTGGTCCTCCAACTTTTCCAATTACAAAATCTAAATCTCTAATAATTTATAAAATCTAATCTTGGCCCCAAACTTTTTTTTGGCTGATTTGATTTTAGAGATGAGAGAAAAAAGTGGTTGAATTCTAGTGGTAAAGAGAGAAAATCTTTGTTGAGACCAATTCCGACCATGAAAGCAAATGATTTCGATATTCATGGGTTTCAAAGTGTTCGTCTTGATTTATCAAAATGTAAGAAAATAAATTTTGAAAAGTTATCTATTTAAACTTTCTCTTAGCATCGGTTAAAATGTGCACTGGATGTTCATAATATCCTTTTCTAATTTGGATGTGATGCTTAATAATTACCCTAGAATTTTATGGATAAACTTAAATGTTCGATAAGCTATTTAAATGACTGTTTAGGAGTATTATTAAAGTTGTTTTTGAAAGTATTTTTCTTTAGAAATACATCAAAATATTTTCTTTAAAATATCATTTTTGACATCAATACATGAAAATAATCTAAAAATATCAAAAATTTTAATTTTAAATAAAAAAGAAATCATTTTTTTTTTAAATACTTTTGAAATGAAAATAAGGACTAGGCAACCCTGCCTTAATTTTTTATTGGCAATCTTCCACCTTACTTCAGTTCCAGCTTCAGGGAAATCACTAATCCGGTGCTTGAGGTCTCGGAAGCTTTCGTGAAGACCCAGATATGGCTTTTCTTATTCATCAACAAATGTCGGGAACTCAAAAACAAAAAATGGGTAAAGTTCGGTAGGCCTACCACTCTTCCTCGAGGCATCACTTGCCATCCTCCTCCTTGGAGACGGCCCAATATTACTACTTGCAGCAGATCTCTTGATGGATGCCGGTGATGTGTTTCTTTTCTGGTTCATTATCAATAGTAACAGCCATGCATCATTGGATCAATCTCGACAGAAATCTATCATGTTAATTCGTTTTTAACATAAACCCTAAGATCTTGAACTGCATGATAATCACAATAAGATTTCGATATAAGAAGGATTAAGAATTACCTCCGTTCATCATGGTACGAGGAGATTCTTGATCCTGCTGCCGAATCCTGCTACTGATTGATGTTGAATCTGGTTGTAGAAAAACTTTAGTGAAGAGTTTCGGTTTCTCTCTCCTCGCCTATAAACCCTAATGTGTTGATAATTGCGGCTAGCTTTTGTGATGGACAAAAGTCTATATTTATAGGTGGAGAGAGGACCGAAATTCCAATTAGGGTTTTAATTCAATCTCAACCGTCCATCAAGGTAGTGATTGATATGGAATATAACTCCTTAATTAAAACCTGATTTTGTAGAAAATAGCATGTATCCTATGAAAACGGAATTCCTATAATGACCACAATTTCGGGAAAGGGAAGGACTTGTGGTCCAAGTAAAGGACCTAAAAGTAATTTCCTTACATATCATGCTATATCACTAGAGGAGATCATTAAATTCAAATCCAGTAATCTATCATTGTTTTGCTGCTTATTCACTGTTTGAACCTCATAATCACTCTGCTAAAAGACGACATAGTTGAGTCCCTAAACATTAATATTTTGTTAGTGTGTAATGAGATGAGACATAGTTTGGATAAAAAATGGTTATCCTAAAATTTTGGTTTCATAAACGATTAGTTTGAGAAAACAAAAAGGTTGAATTCCAACAGTCGAGTTTTGGCTCTCAAAAGAAGATCTTGCCTCGTTAATCTTGTCTAGTTGTCATATGATTCCATAAAGAATATGGTCCATAAAATGGTTGTTTCATTTTACTTTTTTAGAAAAAAAAATTTGGATACAAATCTTACTTTTTGAAAAACACACTTTGTGAGCCCAAATAAGTAAGTAAAATCTCAGTTATTTTAGGCTCTTATAAGAAATATATGCTCTGACTTGAGCTCAAGATCTGTTGCACGGATTACAAGTATTCTATCTTTATGAAACTCTTTTTGGGAATCTTTTTAGAAATTGACACCATCCAAATAAACGTAGTTTTTTTTTTTTAATTAAAAAACACTTAACGAAGGAACGTGAATAGGCTACAATTTATGGCTATAAAAAGTTGTACATAAAGCTCAAGTGGCGTTTATGATGTGTGGGTGCATATTTTTTTTGAGATTTATCATTGTATCTCATCGAGAAACTTGTTAAAACAACTAGATTTATCAAGAAAGAATAATAATAAATCACATTAAAGAAACAAATTAATGGGCTAAGCCATGAAAATTTTCAATATATATATTTGAGAGAGAGAAAATAACATTTGAATTTCCACAATTGTATCCTTATATAGTTTTATTCAAACACGCTTGAGCAAATATTTCAAATCACTCAAGAAACAAATTGGATATTTTAAGTCTCAACTTTTCTTTTTAGTGTGTGTGTGTCTATCACTCCTCTTTTTTCGAGCATAGGATCTTCCGGATCGGACCGCTTCTCTGACCCGCTACTGCTTCTATCCCTCAAGTAAATTAATTTCTTACAGCTGGTTTAACATTTTGGAAGATCGCTTGGAGGCGGTAGAGTTGACTCGTTAGGGCCTTTTCCGTTGTCCACCAAGAACGCCATCTTAAGCCCCCATGTAGTGTGCACCTCAAGATGGCAATGCATGAACCAAACTCCTTCAAAAATCAAAAAAGAAATTTAAAGAATGTGAGCTACGAGATTTCTTAGAAGCTCAAATTTAGCTGACATCAAACATCAGTTACCCGGATTATCGGCACGGAATCTTATGGCAACCCATCCACCAGAAGGCACTCCAATTGTGTTCCGTTCAACAGGGTCAACAAGGTTAAAGCTCGCAGGATCAGTCTTTGGATTGTAATTCCCCACTCCCCTACCAACACCAAAGAAATTGAATCCATGTAAATGGACTGGATGGTTCTCAGGGGATATGATCCCGGTATCCTGCATAACAAGTTGGACTGTCGAGTTGTAGGCCAGCCGAAATACTTTTGTCCCACTTGTGGTCTGCAAATTTGTTGGCGGAGTGCCTGTGTAATTAAAAGCTTGTGGTGGGTTTGCGGGGAAATCAGTGGTGAACACACCGCTGATGTTGAAGAAATGTGCTTGGAGCAGGGCGGTGGTTGGCATGACAAACGTGACATTGTTAATACTAGCAACAACTCTGCTACCATTACCAGCTTTGCAAGCTGGGCACGGGTTGATTCCAAGACCAACAGTGAAGAGAAGGCTGTGATCAACGGTTAATGGGACTTTGGCAGGGAAGGTTTTCGAGTTTAGGCTGCGCAGAGAACTAGCAAACTGGTTGGCAACTGCAGTGGCATTCTTGGGAGGCGGGATGGTGAGAGTTGTGGGGGAGCTGGAAAGTGTTCCTGAGTAGTGTAAAGTGGCAGTTGCAGTTATATTGTCTACAGCAATTGGAGCATCCATGAAAGGGGATGCTGCGACCAAGTACTTTCCCGTATTTTTATTGGTTGTGACGAGGACGTTGGTGGTCTGGCCTGGGGCAATTAGGACAGTATCAGTTTTGAAAGGCTTGACGTAGGTGGCATCAACTTCCACGACAGTGAGCTTGTGCCCTGCAATTTTAAAGAAGAGCTCCTCATTCAGTGCAGCATTGATCAGCCGTAGCATGTAAGTCTTGCCACTCTGGACTGCCAAAGTGAAACCTCCTGCATGAATTCGAAGAAGAAAGTACATCAGACCTTTACGACCAAGAATTCCCAGGTAAATCTTATGGCAATTAATCTTTTCTGAATACCTTGTGAAGAGCAGGCTGGGACAGCTCCTGGGTGCCCATTAATTGTGTGAGCATCAGAGACATTCGGTGCCAATCCGGATTTAAGAGCTTCATTGACCACAGCTTCGGTATCTGATTTCCACCATTCCGCTGGAAAATCACACCACTACATTACTGTCTTGCAATAAATTGGTTTATGGTTTGAACCATATTCTTATCTATTTTGACAGGCTGTGGAGAAACAAATAATCTGTACTGTGCTTCTCACCTAACACGACAACCACCTCCTTGTGGGGAGCCGGGAAGGGGTAGGGGACGCCACGCTTAGGTAAGACAACTAGGGCACCGTGGACAGTAGCTCTTAGCCAGAGAATATGTGCATGCCATAGAAGTGTGCCTCTCTGGCCTGTGATAGTAAAATTGTAGACATAGCTTTGGCCTGGTTGGATAGGGCACTGTGTGATGTATGCTGGTCCATCAGCCCAACCCGTTCGTAATTGCCTGATGCCATGCCTGACAGATACCAGGAAAAAAACTGCATCATAGTCATTCCAGATGAATTAGAGGATAAATTAATGTTATTTAGTATCTCACCAGTGGATAGACACATTA
The DNA here is from genome assembly GCA_027405865.1 of Salix purpurea. Taxonomy (NCBI): domain Eukaryota; kingdom Viridiplantae; phylum Streptophyta; class Magnoliopsida; order Malpighiales; family Salicaceae; genus Salix; species Salix purpurea. The sequence goes on along the minus strand of JAOWLH010000002.1, from coordinate 8,898,562 downwards.
TATTTGACACGGTTAACAACTTTTACAAGAACTGTATCGTCTTCCCTGGCATACAGAGTTGGTCCTGGGAACATGCCATTGACAGTAACAATCGGCTTGCTTGAGCACAGTCTGCTAGTATTTTTCATCACCACCTGTTCATACATATGAGAGACCAAATTAAGATCATTTCTGAATAAAATGCCATCGCTGAATAGTCCATTTCTGTCAGAGTGGTTGTAACTAATTAGGTCACTATAGCTAGCTACTGATTTGATATCTTACCATTCTTGTGCAAGTAATTAACTTGTTTTATTCCAACTAATTTACGGTTACGTACTTAATTAGGGCTGAACTTCATATGTAAGTTGCCAATTTTGACCATGTACTCGACTACTTTCTGCAAACATAGTGCAATTATATATATATATATATATGTATATAAAAATCTTTTTTTTTTTGACTGGTTGCCTGAATATATCGATGGATCGCGAGAGCTGCTGCAACTCCATGCTTGCAATTTCGACAAGTCAGGAAAAAAGCCTTCCAAGCCCAAGGCTGTGTCATTATTCTTATTAACTTTTCGACAGTAATGCAACGTGCAAACACATAGTTATCTGCTAATGATGAGATGCATTTCGATGTTAATAAGAATAATGTCGTCTAGGGAAAACAAAACATCATTGAACTTACATTGAATTTGTAATGCCGAGTCCTGCACTCGACGAAAGCAGGGAAGAAGAAGACAGCGAGAAGCATCAACCGGAAGCACGAGTACTCCATCTAACTATGTTTGCTCGCTTTCTGATAATGTTTCTCTGGCTATTGGTTTACTTATTGCTTTCTATCTGTGATGCATTCATTTCTGACTCGCCACCACAACCTTTTAAAGGGAATAGGGGAATTGCTTGCATGTCGTTGTTCCTCAGTTAGGTGCGTGCGTGTAGATTCTTGGAAAACAAGTATCGATGCCTAATCTCACCACATTTCTTGCATGTTACATAAAGTCTTCTCTCGTAAATCTGGAACCAACCAGCCTAGCTATACCATTCTCGCTTCCCTTAATGGAAATTTCGTCGGTGGAAATCAGTGCTGTAAAAATTATTTAATTTGGTAACCACCTTATTTAATTTGTTTATATAATCAGTGAAGCATGTTGGTAGGTTTTATTTGTTTAATTAATTGGTCATCAGCTTTGTGTCCTATCTCAATGGTTAGCCTGTGCGAGTCACTAAGAGCTTGTTTGATTTTCATGAAAGCTAAATTACTTTCATTTCATAAATAACAAAATACCTATCATCTATTATTTATTTATTTATTTATTTATTTTCAAAACATAAAAGGGGAAATGATGACTTATAAAAAGGAAGAGAAAACAAAATAAAAATATCCCAAGCATTGCCCTCTTAAGCCCCACATCTCTACGCTAAAGTCCCTGCCAAACAAAGGTTATTATTTTTATTATTATTTAAGCTTCAACGGATGTCTATGCATCAGGGGTAGAACCGGAAAGCCACTTCCGTAATTCGTTAAAGCCAGAAGGCAATTGTACTTGCTTTTCATAGAGGTTAGCTTCATTTTCATGGATGAAGTAGATGTAAATCAACTTCCATATCCATAGATGCGGATAGAAATGGACAACTCAACATATTCGAGTATAAATTATATATTTTATTCGATAAATATTGGTTATGAAAAATTATATGGGGGGTCTCCAATGGAACCTACAGAGGAATATAAATATTTGAAAAATTGAAGAAACTAAAACTTTATCTTTTGATTGTAGTTTTTTTATTTTTTTTTTATTTTTATGTTTATCATTTCATTGTGGATGGAAATATTGTCACTTGTTTTTTGGATTATCACTACAAGAAAATAATAAAACATTAGTGAAACATTTAATCAGTATTTAAAGCCCGATTCTATCGGAGATTATATTACCGATGGAATAATGGATGAAAACATATAACTAAGAAACATATTGTCGATAATATAATTATTAATTGAATTATTATGTCAAACAAAAACATTTATCTGCAATATTTTTGTTGGTAAATGCATCATTGATGATGACATATAATAAACAGAATAAATCTATTAGTAATTCAACGGTGATATATGTATATTATCAATAAAATTAATCTGTCAGGAAATCTTTGAGAGACTAATTCAATCGGCAATCCCATTGATATTTTGATTCCATCGTTTTTTTGTGTAATTATTAAAATAAAATAAAAGGAAAATTTGTATTATTAATTTAAAAAATATTATTAAATATAATTTATCTATTTAATAGGAAAAAGCTAAAGGAGGAGATGAAGACGGATCTTTACTGAAAACTTGGGGGGGGGGGGGGGGGGGGGGGGGGATGAAGAGGAGCAAATGTACTAGTTAGAGTTGCCAAAAATTGCTCAATGACATTCAATTATATCCCTCAGTTTGATTCTTTGAGTTTTAAGTTGAGTTGTCTTAGCTTGAACCTATTCTTGTACGATTGCTTGAACAATCGGTGATTGTTGACTTGATCCGAACTGTGGGGTCCTACATATCCGTATGACGCAGCAGAAATACGGAAAGGAATACGACCAACGTCAATACTCCGTAAATAATTCTCAACGAGATTAAATCTCAGAAAACTTCAAAGTTTATTCAAATAAAATCAATGATTGATGACCAGAGGCTCTTACAATAGTACTTAAAGTAAAAACCCTAACCTAAGCCATGACAGATAAGGAAACGACATAAAACATTAAATTTGCCATAAATGGCAAATTTGAGATAAATACAGAACGTGAAAGACCTATAAATTCTGAGAGGGTACCAATTGAAGAAAGTCAATTCGGACTCTTAAATCAAAAGTTATGGATAAAACGAAACTTTCCTAAAATAGCAAAAATGACGATTTCGGGGCCGAAATGATGGAATTTGGCCAAAAAACAGTGGACATCAAGGTTTATTCCACTGACTTCTTCCGCAAATGGCGAAACGCATTGACTGGTTGAGTTTCGCGTCATTCCAACTTCGACGACCCGGTTGCCGAAATTCAGTTGCCTTTGAATTTCGGGTGATCCCTCTTAACCATGTATGCTTCCGCAACCTGTTCTACATCAGACTCCTCCACTTGAAAAGAACTCAACCTCGAGTTATGTTCTGGATCAGAATCAAGATACAATGGCTCCTCTGCGTGATACTAAAACAAATCTGCAACATTGAAAGTCTTGGAAATGCCCATTATTTCGGGAAGATCAATCACATAGGCATTATCGTTGATCTTCTTCAAAACCTGATACGTACCATATTTCTTGGGCTTCAGCTTGTTGTAAGTCCCTACGGGAAACCTCTCTTTGCGCAAGAAAACCATCACTGAATCACCCTCTTCAAACACCTTGCAACGCCGGTGCTTATCCGTCGAAGCCTTATACTTTGCATTTGTTGCTTCCAACCTCTACCTCACCTCCTCCTGCACAGCCTAGCCTTGTGTAGCCATGTTCTCAGTGGCCATACTAAATCCTAGACCTCCCTTGGGTAGACGAACTAAGTCCATTGCGTGCCTCAGTGGTGTCACATATATCATGGCAAAAGGAGTCCTTCCCGTTGCGCTATGAACGACACTGTTATAAGCAAACTCAACCTGTGGCAACGCATGATCCCACTGCTTCGGTTTATCCCTATAAATGCTAAGAACCAAATTTCCCAAAGTCCTGTTTGTCACCTCTGTTTGCCCATTGGTTTGCGGGTGCGCTGTCGTGCTTCGATTAAGTGAAGTCTGAAACATCTTCCACATAGTCACCCAAAAGTGGCTAAGGAATTTCATGTCGCGATCAGAAGTAATTGATTGCGGTACTCCATGAAGTCGGACCACTTCCCTGAAGAATAACCTGGCTATGTGCGACGCATCTGAGGTCTTTCGGCAGGGTATAAAATGAGTCATCTTCAAAAACTTGTCAACCACCACAAAAACATAATCCACTCCTCGCTGGGTACGAGGTAACCCCAACACAAAATCCATGGACAAATCCTCCCAAATATCGTTAGAAATTGGTAAAGGTGTATAAAGACCAGTATTTTGCGACTAACCTTTAGATACCTGACATATATAGCACCTCTGCACGAAATTGCCGATGTCTGTCTTCAGTTGCGGCCAGAAATATCGCTCCTCTAAGCTAGCCATTGTTTTGTCCCTGCCCAAGTGTCCACTCAATCCACCCCCATGAAGGTCACGGACCAATTTCTCTCGCAGCGACATTCGAGGTATACACAAACGATTTCCGCGAAACAGAAAACCTTCGCTCTCATGAAAATCACTGACGGGTTGTTTCTCAATGCATTTCGCCCAGATTTGTTTAAAATCCTCATCCTCCTGATATAACTCCTTCAGGCACTCAAACCCCACTATTGCATGAGCCAATGTCACCAGCAGATTGGCACGACGACTCAGCGTATCGGCAACCCGATTCAAAGTACTAGACTTGTGTCGAATAGCAAAAGGGAACTTTTGAAGGAAAGTTGCCCACCTGACATGCATGTTATCCAAGTGCTTCTGGCAATTAATGAATTTCAGAGCTTGGTGATCAATGTACAAAACAAACTCCCGCTGCTCTAGATAGTGTTCCCAATGTTTCAAAGCTCGGACCACCGCGTAAAACTCTTGGTTATAAGTACTCCACTTCTGACGAGTCTCACTCAACTTCTCAGTGAAGAAGGCTACTGGTCGTTTCTCCTGGGATAGCACAGCCCCAATTCCCAAGCCACTCGCATCATATTCAACTTCGAAAATCTTCTCAAAACTGGGAAGGGCCAATACTGGCGCGATCATAGCTTCTCTTTTATCAAAGCAAAGCTCGTTTCTACCTCTTCTCCCCACAGAAATTTGCTCTTCTTCATGCACTCGGTTATCGGTGCCATGACAATACTGAAATTCCGAATAAATCGGCGATAGAAAGTGGCTAATCCATGGAAGCTCCGAACCTCACTCACTATCTTCGGTCCATGCCATTCTCTGATTGCGCGGACCTTCTCTTCATCCATATGAATCCCCTCTAAACTCACCACATAACCCAAGAACAACAAGTTATCCGTCATAAAGTTGCACCTTTTCAAATTAAGGAACAACTGGTTTTCCTGTAGTACTGACAGCACTTCTCTCAACTGCTCCACATGCTCATCCTCGGTTTTACTGTAGATAAGAATGTCGTCGAAATAAACAACGACAAACTTCCCCACAAAAGGCCTCAAAACCTGGTTCATTACGCGCATAAATGTTCTGGGCACGTTTGACAGCCCGAATGTCATAGCTAGCCACTCAAACAACCCATCTTTGCTCTTGAAAGCTGTCTTCCATTCGTCCCTTGGCCTGACCCAAATTTGGTGATACCCGCTGCGGAGATCAATTTTCGAAAACAACTTCGAACTCTCAAGTTGATCCAACATGTCATCTAGGCGGGGAATTGGAAAGCGATACTTCACAGTTATCTTATTGATGGCTTGACTGTCCACACACATACGCCAACTCCCATCCTTCTTCAGCGTTAATAACGCGGGAACCGCGCATGGACTCATGTTTTCACGGATAAAACCCTTCCGCAGCAACTCTTCAATTTTCTCCCTCAAGGCCTCGTTCTCTTTCGGACTCATCCGATAATGGGGCAGATTTGGCAAGCTGGCCCCTGGAATGAGGTCTATGTGGTGTTGGACATCCCTCAAGGGTGGTAGATGATTCGGCAGCTCCTCCGAATTGATATCCCTGAACTCTTTTATCATTGGTTTCAGCCGGTTAGGGACTGTCACTGAAGTCTCAACTTCCCCTTCCACCACGAGGGCCTTTACTACTAGCGCATAGAACTCTGGCGCACCCTTAATATCTGCCATAAACTTTGTATCCGAACTGGACACTGTAAAAAACGACTACTTTTCCACTTCAGGAGCCTTACCTGACAGAGCCTTCCTTTTGTAAGGAGCCATAACAATTTTATGTGACCCCCATGTGAATAAATAAGTATTATCCCGCTCCTTGTAAGTAATATCAACATCATATTGCCACGGCCGACCCAACAACACATGACTAGCATCCATATCAATCACATCGCAAACTACTTCATCCTTATATATTTTTCCAATGGAAATAGGAACGCGACAGATTTCAGTTACCTTCATCGTGGGTCCTTTCTTAATCCAGTCGATAGTATATAGGGTCGGGTGCTTCACGGTTGGCAACATATATGGGTTGGAGTTCAAATTCGTGTTCTGATTCTTGTTTCGCGGCATATTTCTGTTTACTTGGGCTGTGGGGTTTCTGCTATTGCTGCCTCCTTCTTTGCTCTGACCCAACACGCCTGCTAGGCTGCTGCTGCCACCCTTGTCTCTGTTATTAAATGATGGTTCTGGATTGTTTCGATGAAAACCCGATAATCCTCCTCTTCGCTCCATCAGTTCAGCCTTCAACACAAGGTTATGAGCCTCCTCCACGGTCCACACCCCCTGCAGACCAATTTTGTCGTGCAACGACGATTTCAACCCATTCATGTAGTTGGATACGCGCTGCCCCTCTGTCTCATTCAGATTATTTTGTTCCAAGAGTCTAGAGAACTCCGCGGTATAATCAAACACAAATCTTGATCCATGCGAGTAGTCTTGAAGTGACTGAAATAAATACTGCTCATAATCTGGAGTCAAAAACCTCTCTATCATCAACTGCTTCATCCTCCGCCATGTCCTTACAAGCGTTTTTCCTTGCCGCTGCAATTGATCCCACCAAACTGTAGCCCCTCCTTTTAATCTGAATGCGACAAACCTCACCATCTTCTCTTCTGATATCTCCATCATCTCAAATAACCGCTCCACCTCGGTAACCCAATCAAGAAAATCTTCAATTCGCAGATTCCCATTGAAACTGGGCAGATCTGCTTTCAGCCTATAATCATCTTGTTCTCTCGGACATCTCGCAGGTGGGGGTAAGTCGTACCCCATAGCATCCTCTTCATTTGACTCATCCTCACTGTTAGGTTGAATGCGAGGTGCAGGGTTGCGTCTCCTATCAACAGGTTGGCCTCGGGCAATTCCTTCGGCGCGAGCCCTGTCGACTGGTGGCCTGTTATTGGCGTTTAGGTTAATCCCAGCAGCAAGCATTTTGCGAATCTGCGCAACTTGTTGCCGCGTCTCCTCCACTACCGCCCACAAGGCCTCTACTCCATGGTCTCCGCCAATAGAGTTTTCGTCTCTTGCTTCGTTATTTTCCATGAAGTTCGGCAAATCCGTGCTCTGATACCAATGGACGCAGCATAAATATGGAAAGGAATACGATCAACGTCAATACTCCGTAAATAATTCTCAACAAGATTAAATCTCAGAAAAATTCAAACTTTATTCAAATAAAATCAATGGTTGACGGCCAGAGGCTCTTACAATAGTACTTAAAGTAAAAACCCTAACCTAAGCCATGACAGATAAGGAAACGACATAAAACATTAAATTTGCCATAAATGGCAAATTTGAGATAAATGCAAAATGTGAAAGGCCTATAAATTCTGAGAGGGTACCAATTGACGAAAGTCAATTCGGACTCTTAAATCAAAAGTTATGGCTAAAACGAAACTTTCCTAAAATAGCAAAAATGACGATTTCAGGGCCAAAACGATGGAAGTTGGCCAAAAACCGGTGGACATCAGGGGTTATGCCGCTGGCTTCTTCCGCAAACGGCAAAACGCATTGACTGGGTGAGTTTCGTGTCATTCCGACTTCGACGACCCGGTTGCCGAAATTCAGTTGCCTTTGAATTTCAGGTGATCGCTCTTGACCATGTATGCTTCCGCAACTTGTTCTACATCATGACCATGAATTTCGGGTCTTGACCATGAATTTCGAGTGATCCGAATTGTGGGGTCCTACATATCCATATTAGAGATAATATAAACCTAATTTCTATCAAGTCTACCAATAAATCTAGCTTCCAACCACAAACCCAGATTGAGTTCCTAATTGTTCAAAGGATTGTTCTTGTATCTCTCATGCAATCAACTGTTAAATATTTGATGGAAAAAAGTCATCAAATATAAAAATATAAAAACAAATTTTGAATGATACTTACCACAAACTTCTCAGCTCGATTATCCATGAGTTGTTGCCCCTTTGTCTATTTGTCCTCTTTTCCTATACAGGTTTCAATAAAAAATGCTCCATCGATCTTGAATTATAGCCAAGCACCATAGCCTACAAATGAAAGCTATTGTTATTTGAAAATTTTTATATAATAAAATAATTTTAAAAATCCTATAAAAATATTTTTTATCATATGTTTTGCTTGTGAAATGAATGGAATGGATTCATTGGCGAAGTCTCAATGGTTTGGTTCTCTAAACCAGACTTTAATTGAAGGATGAAATCAAGAAAAAAAATGAAATATTTTTCTAATTATTATCAGTGTTAAGTAAAAGAACAAGATGTCTCTAAGATGATGATCAAGTCGTTGAAATCAAGCTTTAACAGAGAAATGTTTATTTAACAAAAAGTCAGGCCTCAAGTTAACTATTGTTTTGCATTTATAGGCATTCTAGTAATTAGCTTTGCAAATCAAAGCAAACAGATAGTAGTACCCTCGATCAATTAAAAAATAACTAATCCATAATAATTAAAGGAAGGTGAGATGAAAGTCATTGTAGAAAAAACTAACAATTTTAATGTTTTAACTAAACAAAAAGGATGGAACTAGAAACAAAACAAAATTTGAGAAATGTATTAAAATAAAATAAAACAAATAGAAATAAAAAATAAAGGATAAAATCAAAAGAAGAATAAATTGAAAGGCTGATATAAAAATATAAAAGTTAAGACAAGAATTTCTAAGAGGAAAGTGAAAAGAAAAAAAAAATCAATGATGCATGAAAAGTTTTGAAGACTACATGTGCTATACAAAAAGGAAAAAAAGGTCAAGAACAATCAAATGAAAAATTATTCCCTTAAATCAAGTTTTTGAAAATTTAAATCCAAAGGTAACAGAGAAATTATATTATAGAAACAAAATATAAAAGACCCTAGACCATAGATAAATACTTATTTGCTTTTAAGGGTAACAAAGTCATATAACTATGAAAACAAATGATGAAAAGATCAAGATGCCCCTTAACAATTCTAAAATGAGAAGTGAACCAAATAAAAAGACCATTTTACTCCTAAAAGATAATTTATTATGATTTCTTTTTAAAGGCAAAACAATTAGTTCAATATTATAGTTCATAGTAAACAATGATATATGTAGAATATTTTCCCCACATATTTTAGCTTTCTCTCTAATATTTTAAAAAAAAGATGTTAACTATGGCTCATTATTAAATAAAAAATTCCTTTCATTTTATGATTTAATCTATAACAAACTATATATGGGTTTTTTTACATGCTATAGACCAGTTCAACTTTTTTTCTAATATAAAAAAGGATGATGAGGCAACACATGAGTTTTTCAAGAATTGAGAAAAATATGAGACCTATATCATTAACTTGAATCGGTTCAATAAACTCAGTTATACAAGATAAAAATGGTATCCTTAGTAAATTAAACAATAAGAAAGTTGCAATAATTAAGGATAAAAAATAAGCTTTCAATATTATATTCAAAAAGAAAAGAAGAAAAGTTTATTAGAGATTGATTATTGTTCTATCATGGACATCACCTAACAATAAGAAAAAACTCAACGAGATGGTTCTAACAACACCATGAAAGACTACATGTTGACTGTACAAAAGGCCTTACAAGTTGTCAAAATAGCAATTCAAAAAACTGTTAAGGAACCATCTCACCTAAAAGCTTAAGCTAGTAAGTGAGGTCCCATAATATGATTTATATTATTCTCTAATACACCCCTTCAAGTGAAAGCCCTTTGGGCTTGAAACTTGCACAGATCCACATCACCTTGTGCTTGATTTTTATCAAATAGAATGGGGGTGGTGAGATTCGAACTCGTGATCGCTAGGTCAACAAGGCTCTGATACCATGTTAAGGAACCATCTCACCTAAAAGCTTAAGCTAGTAAGTGAGGTCCCATAATATGATTTATATTATTCTCTAATAAAAACAAACCAAACAAAATATCACGAAGTGGTAATCTTATGATTATTTTTATTTATTTATTTAATTAATTAAATTAAAAAAAAAGGATGAATTTAATAAACAATGACAGGTAAAAAGATAAGAATAACCGGGTAATTTTCAAAATGACTGAAAAAATCTATAGAAAACAAGTAAAAAAATAACGAAGCACAATCTCCAATTAAATAAATAATGAATTTAAAATGAAAACAAATACTTTTAAAAAATAAAGGATAAGAAAAAAAAACAAATTAGAGTGAATCTCTTAAATCGGTGTTAATCTCTCCAACTCGCAACCTATTAAATCCTATATTCGTGCTTAATAAAAAATCTCGATTCTCAACTAATTTGATGTTAAAGAATGAAATAAAAAAATATCAATTTTAAAAAATCAATAGTAAAGAAAAATAACAATAAAAATAATGAGGGACAAATTTGATAAATATAAAAAAGATAAAATCATTAAAAAATCAATTTTAAAAATTATATCAAATAAAAAATAGTAATAAAAAATAGGGATCAAATATTACATATAAAAAAAATCAAAGGAGGATGAAAATGAAAAAAACACTTTTGATTTCATAGATTATTTTATATAAAATAAATATTAATAAAAAAAACATGGATCAAATTTAAAGCAAAAAAAAATTGAAACACCAATTTGAAAATTTAGAGGGTGAGGTGTAGAATTAAAAAGGAAACAAAAAAAAAAATATCATTGATGCCAAATTAAAGATTTTTCCAAATTAAAAAATTGAAACACCAATCGAGAAATAGAGGGGCCTCCGAGATAATTAAAAAGTTGCCTAGAAACCGAAGTTTGCCCGATGATTGATGGTGCACACATTTTATTCATAAAATTTTATTTCTTGTACATTTTAGTTACTCACAATTGAGAGATGAGAGACAAATTTGCCAAAAAAAAAAAAAGAGTATAAAGTTTTTGATTGGCCACATTCTAAGTAGAAGAAAAATCAATCCAAGTCTCAATGGGATTATCTATACAAGGAGAATTCAATTGGGATAGTTTGGGTCTCTAATTATAACGTAAAATGTATATCAATCTTCAAAAAAATTGAGTTGATTTAATTTTATGTTTTTTAGCCAATTAATGTGCTTTTATTTAATAAATGGGGTTATTTTTATACATCTTTTCTTTATTATTGTTTTAGGCGATGAAAAGTTGAAAAGATACCAAAAATTGGATACAGATTTTGCTCTCACTAAAATTTGCTGTAGCAAATGATAAGTTACCTATCCAAGCATAACGTGTCACTTGCTTCCTTAAAAATTAAAATCAAGGCACGTGAGTATGCCATGTCAAGCCCAGGTGCACCTGAACTACTCTGCAAAAAAATGAGGTGCGGCATAGGCTAGGCCTCCCGGGCACATGCGCATCTTTTATATATATATATATATATATATAGCTAAAACAGCTCGGCCTCGCGCACTGTGGACTGGACTTCTGTCGTCCGTGCGTCGTGCGAGTTTGTCCACCTCTTTTTTTTTTTTTCACAGGTCTTCTTTATGTATTTTTTATGGTGAAATTGACAAATGAAAAACTTTGGCTGAGCGGTTGGCCGCGCGCTGCTAACACAGGCACGCGCGAGTTCGAACCGCTCGGCCACCAATCTGATTTCGATTTTTTTTTCACAGGTTTTCTTTATGTATTTATTATGGTGAAATTGACAATTGAAAAGCTTTGGCCGAGCGGTTGGCCGCGCGCTGCCAACACAGGCGCGCGCGAGTTCGAACCGCTCGGCCACCAATCTGATTTCGATTTTTTTTTTTTGAGAACTGTTTTTTTTGTAAAAAAGTTTTTTTTTCTTAAAAAAGAACTATTTCTTTTTTGGTAAAAAAAAAGTTTTTTTTTTAATAACTGGTTATTTTTTCTTTTTAAAAATCTGATTTGTTTTTTTTTTTAAGAACTGTTTTTTTTTAAATGTTTTTTTATTAAAAACAAATGATTTTTTTTATAACGGGTTGTTTTTATTTTTTTACAAAAAACAATATTTTTTTTAATAACTATTTTTTTTTTTAAAAAAGGGTTTTTTTTGTTAAAAAAAAGTTTTTTTTTTACTAACTTATTGCTGTTTTTTTTTTTACAAATCTGATTTTTTTTTAAGAACTTTTTTTTTTTTAAAAAAAGGGTTTTTTTTGTTAAAAAAATGATTTGTTTTTACTAGCTGGTTGTTGTTTTTTTTTTTTTTTTTTTTTTACAAAAAACAAGATTTTTTTTTTTAATAACTGAGGTGTCCAGGCCAACTTACTTACACCACGACTAATCTCCGGATCCACTTCTATTCGATTTTTTTATTCCTATTTTGTTTTGCCACTTATACATTTTTTTTCTTAACCGAGGTGTCCGGGTCAGCTTACGCGCACCACGACGATTATTATTATTTTCTAGAATACCTAAAGGAGATCGTAATTCCAAAAAGTGATGAATATATATATTTTAAGGTGTTAATATGAAATAAATAGCAAAATATATAATTAGTCTAACATATTTATCAGAGAAAAAATCACAAATAGTTATTATCATTATTTTAAATGCACTAATATTAAATAAATAGCAAAATCTATAATTAGTCTAGCATATTTATAAAGAAAAAAACTTACGAATAATTATTGTCATTATTTTCAATGCCTTATCTACAATAATTAGAAATTTCAACACCTAATAATATTTAAAAAAAATTAAAATGAATGAAAAAACAACAAAAAATATTATTAGATTTTAAAAAATTATGTGACTTGAAAAATAAATAAAAAAGAAAAAAAAAGAATTATAAGCCCAACCATTACGAAACACCCAACCGCCAACGAATGCCCAATTTACTAAAAAAAATAAAGTTATTCATCTCTAATTGATATCATCGATTGTATTTTTTTCATCAATCGATTATATAATTGTCAAAACAATTAAGACACACCAAATAATCAATCAATTGCAGTTTTGCAATCTATGAATTAAATAAATTGACACAAAATAGCAATCAACCAGAAATAATCCATCTCTGATAGATTTTTGCGGTTGCAATTTTGCTATCAACAGGTTAAATCGTTCGTTGCTGTTAAAATAAACTCAATCATCAACAAGTTCGATACAAGAAAAAAATATTTCATATTTTATTCATTTTATTAATTGCAAATTTACGTCCACCAATTAAATAACTGTCAGAACAATCAAAACACGCCTACCAATTAATCAATTATAGTTTTTCAATATGCAAATTACATAAATCGATAAAATATCTAAGCAAGTTCACCCATTAATGAATTGGCTATAAAATACAATCCACTCATCTTTAATAGATTTTATCGATTATAATTTTGAGAGTTGTCAACTAAATTATTATCCGAGCACTTAAACTGATAACAACAACCAACTAATTCAATACAGACAAAAAAAAATACAATAGAATTTAACGATTATAATTTGCTATCTACCAACTAAATAATTCTTTGCAGGCTAAATAATCATTGCATATTATTATTTGCTATCTACCAACTAACCAACTATTTTTTTTATTGGTTTTATTGTTATTATTTTCAAGTTAGATGAATTTTTTTTCCCTGATAATTATGATGTTTTTTTTTTTTTGTTAAAGTTATTATGATTTTTTTCCTTTTATTTATTTCTGTTCTTTATTCATCATTAACACAATAATAATAATAATAATAATAATAATAATAATAATAATAATAATAATAATAATAATAATAATAATAAGATTAATAATAATAATAATAATAATATATTCTTTTTCTTGCTTACTTTTTTGTTAATGTTTTTGAGTGTTTTTTTTCGGGATAATTTGATAATTTTAATTGTTTTTGCAATAATAACAATAGTCATTTTGTATCTAATATTACTGGGATAAAAGACAACTCAAGAACAAAAAATAGACAAATTTACCTAGATTATCTACAATTAAAAAAAGATACAAGTCACTTTTGTCTCGATTACACTGTTCCTTTTAAACGGCAAACAAGTCATTATTATATGTTATAATATTTATTGCATATTATCGCCTAAAAATATATAAAGAGATAAAAAAAATGACCTCGGATTTTTTGCAGGAAAAAAATTAATATCATCATTCTTAAATACATTTAATATAATACTATGATGAATAAATCTTATAAAATAAAAAAAAAATTGGCTTTGAATTTTAATTTTGTGCTCTTTTGTTCAAGTTTATTTCTTAAAAAAAAACAATTGGATTTTTAATATTTAAGATCTAATATTACCCGGGAAAAAATACAACTCAAAAAAACAAAAGGTAAACAAATTTGCCTAGATTATCTACAATTAAAAAATATACGAGGCACTTTCCGTTTTGACTACACTGTTCTTTTTAGACGGCAAATAAGTAATTATAGCACGCAAAAAAATTATATTTCTTTTTTTTAAAAAACTTGCAATATTTTTATTTATAATGTGTCAGATGTAATATTACTGGGGAAAAAAGGCAACTCATTTTTTTTTTTTACAAATTTACCTAGGTATCTACAATTAAAAAAAAATAAAAATCACTTCCCATTTCGATCACACTATATAGTATGTGGGACTAAGTATATGTGTTTAATATTTATTTAATATTATCGCCTAAAAATATATAGAGAGAGAAAAAACAATGACCTACGATTTCTTGCCAAAAAAAATTAATATCGGTATTCTTAAATATATTTAATATAATAATATGATGAATAAATTTATATTATATTTTAGACTTTTTTTTTTCCTTTTAAGAAACGGTGACCTTTTTTTCACAAGTATTTTTTATTTTTTAGTGTCCAAGTCGGTTGTTCTTTTTTAACCGGGTTTCTTTTGTTGTTGTTTTTTTTAAACCAGAGTATCCGTGACAATAAATTTATAATAAATCATTTAACCTTCTTAGTAAATTTTCTAACAAATTTTATCAAAAGGTTTTTAGCAATAGCAATATTCAATCACATTTTGGTTGAAAAAAACCATTTTTAACAGATTTTATCAATTACAATTATACTAATTAAATATTAAAATAAAAAATACAACATTTATAAAATCAATCAATTTTCTACATAGATAAAAAAGCCCAGCGAAGTGGGCAAATCGGCTCGTTATTACCTATAATATAAAAGTTGTGGGAAAAACACTGTAGTCAAAAGAAAATGGGTTTTCGTTTTTTTTTTCTAATTATTTTTTCTCCTTTTTTTTATTTCTTTCTTTTCTCTCTTGCTTTTTTTTTTCTAATTATTTTTTTCATTTTTTCCATGAAATGTTTTTTTTTGCTGGTTATATTTTTTTTCCTTTTCCACTTATATATATATTATTTGTTTTTTCAGTGTTTTTCCTGCGTTATGACAAAAGGAAATGGGTTGATATATATATATATATATATATATATATATATATATATATATATATATATATATATATATATATATATATATTGGTGTTTTTGTTGTTTTTTGGAAAAAAAATTGTCTTTATTTTATGTATTTGTGCTTTTAGGTTTTGTGTTTATTTTGTCATTTTATTTTTTATACGTGCTGTTTTAAAATTTTAATTTATGTCGGTCACACTGTATTTTATTTTTAAAAATTTCTTTATTATTTTTCGATTCTAAGGTTTTGATTTGTTGCAGTTTTGTCATTTAATTGGAATTAATTATATATATTGAGTTTTATTTGGCACTTATTCTTTTAATTTTTTATTTAGTATTGATTCCTTTCTTTTTTTCTATCTTTTTTAAAGAGTGTTTATTTTTTGTCCATATGCATTCATTTAAACTTTTGAATTTTGTTTTGAATTTTTGTCATTATATTTTTTATTGACGTTTTATTTTTATTCAGTTCAATTCTAAAATTTTAATTTTATATTGATGATCATTTTAAAATTAATATTGCTCTTTTTTTTTTGTTATCTATTATTTTTATCTGATTTTTGGATCAGATGATTTTATAATTTTATTGTTTACACAATAATAATGATAATTATAGTGATTATTTTTTTATTGTTTTTTTGACAAAATATTATACTTTTTTTTAATTATTCGGGTCAATTTTAATGATTTTCACTATTTGGACAGTAATATTGATAATAATTTTAACTGTTATAGTGATGATAATGACAGTAACGTGGAGATGGATTTTCAATTTATATTTTCTTCTTTTTGGAGATAGAAAATTAACTAGTTATTTTTGTTTTTTGATTAATGCATGTTCTTTCACAATTTATATTTTGTTTGTTGTGTTTAATTTAAATTGAATTATAAAATAAATTTATCTTAACACAATGTATTCAATAATTCAGATATCCTATTTTTCTTGCTTTTTTATTGATAATGATAATTTATATTGGTTATTTCATTGCAACCTCCCAAACAGATAAATTTATATTCATTTAAAATTCATATATTGTTTTAAAAAAACCTGCACTTCACAAGATTTCTGCACAGATTTATTATTTTATCCAAATTTATATTATAATAAAAAAATAACTCATAATTAATATTATTTTGCGTTAAAAAAATATAGTTCCGGCCGCGATGAGGCACGGGTGCGATGGCTAGTATATATATATAACACATTCTTTTTGTCAAGAAGCATTAAATATTATCTTTTTTTAACCATTTCAGCTAGCACGCCCTCATAAATATATGAAATTATTAAAAGATATATGTAAGAATATATTACGATTAAATCTTTATTTTGGGCTAGTTCGTGAGAGTATATTGAATAAGAAATTGTTAATTTCCTTGAACGACGTTCCTATCACAAGAAGAAGAAATTCGAGGTTGAATTTAGGGATGCTTGGAGATGAAGAGAATTCATGGTTGAGAAATTCCTTTCATGTAATGCATCGGATTAGCCAGCAAACCCAATAAGAAAGATATCATGGCGTTTTTGAAAGCAAAATTTAAACCAACGGTGGGTGAGCAACGACTTATCACCCCAAATCTATCCGTGTTTTGTTCTGCTACTGGCAATTCATCAACTACTTCGTGATGGATCATCACATTCCAAAATGTGTTCATCGTGGCTGGATGGGTTAAAAATATTTGGTTTCCTTTTCAAAACAAATGCTAATTAGTTACGTACCTATAAATCCTCGACTTTATTTGGTGATTAGCCTAAGTCACAGATAATCATATGTCTTTAATTAGGAGGATGGATCTAGTTTGTGTTTTTTATTTGAAATTATGTCTTGTACTATTTATTTTTAGCATTTGAGTATTAAATAAATTAGAAACATCAAAAATATATTTTAAAAATTACTCCTTGTTTTTTTAACTGTGTTGTTTTTTATTTGAAATATCATTAAAATAATATATATTTTTTATTTTTTAAAATTTATTTTTGATATTAGCATATTATAATAATTTAAATTGATTTTTTATTTTAATTTGATTTTTTATTTTAAATTAATTTTTTGGTATTTTTAGATTATTTTTATGTGCTGATGTAAAAATAATTATAAAAAATATATTATCTTAATACATTTTTAAATAAAAAATACTTTAAAAAATAACCTCAATCTCAATTAAATCAAAAAATGAAAAGCACCCGTGCAATATAATTTCATAAATTTAAAACTTTGTCCGTACATGTTACGGCTTGGAACAGTTTAAGCTGGTTAAAAAGGAATTGATGTGATTTTTTATTATACCGTAAGTGTGTTTGTAATATGGTTGCTTTTTTTTTTTTATATATATATATATATTACATTCATAATGGTTTTTATATTTTGTTCTACTCCAAAAAAAAATAGAAGAAATTTTATCTCATTTATAATCTTAGCTCATTTTATAAATATTATTTAAAGTCCGGCTAAAACATTATGGTTTTATTTTGGTCTTTAGTTGATGATAAATAATAATTTTCTAGTAAGTCTATTTTTATGGTATAAATTATATCTTTTAATTTGACCATTGGATTATATTAAAATTCTATAAGAAGTTTCCTCATTTATTGTTATATTTCAGGTTAAAATTCTAGGGTAATTAGAAAATAGAAAAGCCTTTGTGAAACTATTAATAGTATTTTCATAATTTTACTCAAATTCATAATTTTATCTTATTTTTTATGTCATTTCTTAAGATTGATTTTTTCTTAATTTTATCATTCAACAATAAATTTATTGACAAATGAGCTTCATAATGTGTTTCATTTGTTTTAGTTGGGGTTATTAACGTCTCATGATCTGGGTCACAAATATAGAAAGTTAACTCATGTTGAATCAGGTCGATCTAAGATGTTGTCATCTTAATTTTTTATTTAAATATATCATTTTGAATTTTAAGTCAAATTATATTTCTACCAATTGCTTAGGTTATCTTTGGATTCATCTAGTTGATTGGGTTATATTTGCTCAATTTTTTTTTTGTATTTGAAATAAAAATTGTATAATTTCAAGTTAGTTTATACTTGAATTTGAATTGAAATTATATTTATTAAATTAATATTTTAAAATTTACTGTTTTGGGGTTTATATATATAAAATAAACAATACAATCTTGAAATGAGATGTTCAAACACTATGAAACTAAAACATATTATTTTAATTAAAAAAAATAGAACACCAACTAGATTGAAAAATTGACAACCTTAATTTGCAGAGTAACTCAAGATTAAAATTCATTTTCTAATTATTATTAATCTTTTCTCAGTACAGTATTCAAAATTTGAATTCAGGAAATCATATGTTAAAAATATTAGAACCCATGAAGCTCATAAAGAAACAAAACTTCTTAACCATCGTACCAACGTCTTAAAAGTAACTAATAATAATAATAATATGAGATAGTATTCAATTAATATGGTATTATTATAAATTTTAAAAATATAAAAGAAAGACATCAAACAAGATGTTCATTTGTTGTTTTATATGAAATTCGGTGAGAGAATATCATGACACTCCAATATAATTAAAAATGAAAAGAGACCCTTCATTTATTTCTCTTCTTCAATTCAGTTGAAATTGCTGTATACATTTATGTGCTAATGAAGAAATGAAGAATGCTGATTATATACTCTACCCATTTCCTTACTATTTACGTTAGTATTTTGTTTTTGTGATGTTTCAAAATCAAAATGTTTACAATGGTGATTAATTAAAATGTTCAAATATTTAGATTTTCTTTTCTTTTTAATATAAAGAACTCCAAGCTTACAATAGAAGCTTAAGTATCTGTAAAACATATCAATCAAGATGGCTTAAAAAATATATGATTATAAAGTTAATATATTTGTGTAAGAGAAGTA
This sequence comes from Salix purpurea, assembly GCA_027405865.1. Taxonomy (NCBI): domain Eukaryota; kingdom Viridiplantae; phylum Streptophyta; class Magnoliopsida; order Malpighiales; family Salicaceae; genus Salix; species Salix purpurea. Next base: position 8,879,250 of record JAOWLH010000002.1, on the reverse strand, counting down.
TTAAATGACTTAAGACAATGAATAACTTAAAAGAGCTTTAAATTCAAGGAAAAATAAATTTGTTCTTGAGTTTGACGTTGATGAATGCTCTAAAATTAATAAAATAGCTTTTTGAATAGAGTAAATATAGCTTTTTTGTTTATGTGTATTCTAATGGTAAAAATTATTTAGAAGAGCCAAATATATTTTAATATATTTTGTATATTATTTTAAATATAGTGTAATTATTTTGTATATAATATAATTATGTAATTCATTATAAAATTAATGAGTAATTTATATAATTAAATAAATGTTTTTAAAAAACCCTCCAAAATTTTAAATTTTACTTTGTTAATTTTAAAATATTGAGAAAAACCGCCAAAATTTCAAAAAACAAAATAGTCGCCAACTTTTCAAATTTTAAAATTTCAAATATTCAAAAAATAACCGCCAACTTTTTACTTTTTAAGATTTCAAATATTGAAAAAAAAAAAAACACCAACATTTTAAAATTTAAAATTTCAAATTTTAAGGAAAAAATTTCATCTATAAATATTCTTATAAAACTTATCATTTTTCTTCATCGTTTTCTTCTTTCCAATCTTTATTTTATTTCATTAAATTTTATCATGAATCATTTGAACTTTAAATTTTATGATGCTTTTGATTTTGATGATGACACTCATGTTCGCCTTCCAATTTGCTACTACAATGGTTGCTGAAGTAGAATCGATAAATCAAAGGTAGAGAGCAAAGTCTCGCAACTCTAGTTTGGGATACAAGATCATCAATCGTAATAAAACGGTAGGTGAATTAAAGTTATATAATGATTATTTTGCAGAAAATCCTAAATTCATTGAAAGTCAATTTCAAAGGAGATTATTAGTCAGTCGTCTTTTTTTTTCGGATCACAAATGCGGTGAAAACTCACAATCCATAATAAAAGATAGATGCACTTTTTGTTTTTGGCTTATCTTGTCTTTAAAAGGTAATTGCAGCTCATAGGATTCTTGTATACGGTATTCCTGCAGATCTTACTGATGAATATCTTTGGATTGGGTAAAGCAATGCAATAAAAAGTCTTAAAGCTTTCGTCAAATCAATTGCTGAAGTTTTGTGGATTGATATCCAAGGGCACCAAACGAGACCAATATTGGTCGGTTATTATCAGTTGGTGAGCAACGTAGGTTTTCAAGGATGTTAGGGAACATTGATTGCATGCACTGGAATGAGGGGAATGCCCAACTGCATGGCATGAGATGTATACTCCATATTGTCGTGAACCTATTATAATTCTGGAGGTGGTGGCTGTACAAGATCTTTTGATATGGCATGCCTTTTTTGGAATGCCTGAATCACTAAATGATATTAACGTTCTTGATCAATCACATGTCTTTGTTGCACTTGCTAAAGGTCATCCTGCTCTCAACAGTTACATAATCAATGGACATGAATATGCAGTGGGATACCATTTAGTAGATGAGATTTATCCGAATCGGTGAACCTTTGTTAAGACAATCCCAAGGCTATTAGGAGCAAAGAGAAAATATTTTGCAAGTAAACAAGAGTCTGTTATAAAAGGATGTAGAGAGGGCATTTGGGGTGTTACAATCTTATTTCGCAAAGTGCATGGACCTATGCGATACTGGGATGAAAAAACCCTTGCAAGTATTATAAAAGCTTGCATAATAATGTATAATATGATTATTGAGGATGGAGGAATACTGAACCTTGAAATTGACCATGAACATGAAATTAGCTCTTTTATATCAATGTAACATGGTAAAATGCTAGTACTACGTGATTTTTTTCCAACTCATAATCGAATCAGGGATAGAGAAACAAACTCCCAACTCCAAGAAGATTTGATTGATTATTTTTAGGAACAATACGGTAATGAGTAAATGACCATTAGATTTAAGCTTTTTATGTTGTCATAATTTTCAAGTATTTGTATGTTTTTTTTTATGGTTGTTATATTTTAAGTTAATCAATCCTACTTATTGTTATTAAGTGTTAGAAGAACTCAAAGAAATAAACTGAATTGATATCAATTTTATAACACGATAAAATATTATGAATTGATAAAATTAACACACTAACCAATATATTTAAAGTAACCACTAAGTTTAAATATAATTAATTAAAAATACATTCTCTTACAAAAAAATTCAACAAAATTAATTAAAACTTAAACCCCTTATTTTTAATAATTTCAAACATTTTATTTTGAAAATATTTGTTGCAAAAATTGCATTCGAATTAGAAATGTCCATTTTTGTGATTTGTTTTTCTTTCTCAATCATGTCCAATTCTTGTTTCTCTTGACTTTGTTAAATCATTATAGCTTGTTGCTCTAACATAATTTTTCTGTCTTGTTTCTTTATCCTCAATTTTACCTAAAGTATCCTTGAAATATTGTAAGAGATTTGTCACAATTATCTCTCCATTTTTTTCTTTTCCTTGTCTACGTTTAAGTCGTTTCTTTGCAGCCTTCTCGCCAATTGGTCTATCTTGATAAATAAATGCTTTAGCATCTTCTCCTAAACTAACAAAATTAGGGGTCGATAGAGTTAAAGAAGCTAGACTTGCATTTTCATGATTTTTTGTTTCTTGTTTGACCTTTGATGTTGACTTGCACACTTTAATTGTCACTTGGGCTCTGTTTTTAAGATAATCTAACAATGTTCTAGTTGAAATCATTTGCCAACATATGAAGCACATTTGACAAACATCATTAATCTAGTAAAACAAATTAAATAATTTAAATATGTTAAAAATATGTGAAACAAACAATTTAATATGGAAATGAAAAATAAAAATATAAAATTACTCGTCATTCTTTAGTCATTCCACTTTGTTGATGGTTTTCAATTTGGGTAACAAATCCACCAAATTTACTAACATCTCTATTTATTTCTTGCCATCTACTTGAGATGCTTATTTGTGAATGATTATTCAAGTTTCCTTTTTTGTTTTCTAAAAAGTAAGCATGTACTCGAGCCTAGAATTGTCTTGTTTGGTGGTCAACTCCTGTAAATGGATCTTTGCTTGTATTTAACCATGCAGACGCAAGTAAACAATTTTCCTCTTGTGAGAAGTTTTTACTTCTTTGTGATTTTTTAAACGTATGGACAATTAAATTACAATCTTTGGAGTCATGAGAAAGTTGATTAGCATCACTTGGTTGAGAAATAATATCTTTAGATTCACTTATAAGAAAGTTAGTGAATGAATTTGGCAAATTTGAGTCAAATTTGCATAAAAAAATAATTGTGTTATATGATATGTTATATTCTATCTAACTCAAATTTTATCGAACTTACATTATTAATAAAATTATAAAAATATTTATTTAATACAAGGAAGACAACATCATTATCAGCATATAGATTAAGAATAAATGCACAACAACTCCAACACATAATGTAAAAAGTTTAAGATCACTTTATAAATCTAACAATAAATTCAATACTTAGTAAACAGATTTGTAAAATTTGTTATCGCTCAGTTTTATTGTATAAATTACACTCAAAGAAAATATGAGATGAACCAATGAGACACTTGTCCATGAAGTCATTGTACATCCATAATATTTCATTGTTTGTTATAGAACATTCAATCAAACCAAATGTCAGCCATTCTATGATATCATATGAACATGTCACACCATCACAAAGCTAGCATATTGAGGAAATCTTAGTTCACAAATAAGTCTTTCATAAATTGAGGAAACCATCAACCAATCTGTAATATTCTGAAATTTTTAAAAAGGAAAATACATGAATGCCCTTAGTGGCTTAGAGTTAGGTTAGGGGTGTTGTAGTAATTGTACAAGCTAGTAAATATAAATAGAAAAGAGAAGAGAAGAGAGAAAGGAAAAAAAAAATAAGAAAGATTAGGTCTGAAATTGAGAGAGAGAATCGGGAAGAGAGGAAGAAAGAAGAAGAAGAAGAGAAAAGAGGGAAAGAGAAGAGGAAGAGAAAGGAAGAAGGAGAAATAAGTTGTTAAGGTAATGTGTGTGTTTTAATATGTATAAATGTGGTTATTAACTATGATTTTTGCTTGTATAGATTGTTAGGGTTTGAGAATTTTATTTGGGTTTGATTGATGAATTAGGAGAGATGTTAAGGTTTGAATGTGTTGGGTAATAGTTTAATTAGTTTGATTGTGGATGATTTTGAAGTTTTGAGATGTTTGGTTTAAGAAAATATTGAGAAAAATGGTGAATAATGTTGATAAATTTCGAAAATCCATTTCTGGAAATTCTGGGTTGAGGTTGAAGATGACGAAAATTCATTTTGGTCCTTTTGGTGAAAATTACAGTTTAGTCCCTGAACTTTGGAAAATTGCAGTTTGGTCCCTGGAATGAAATTCGAGATTCTGGACAGAATTGAGGATGAATTATGGAAAAAATTTCAGTATAGTTGTGAATTTAAGAGGAGTTCAATTTAGTCCTTCAATTTGGTAAAATTACGATTTGGCCCTAAAAATATGAGAAAATTTCAGAATGGTCCCTAAGAGAAATATTAGTATTTCAGAATGGTTTGATGGGTAATTGAAGCTCATTTGGTGGATTAATATCAATTTTACGAATTGTGTATTTTGGAATTAGATTTCAGAAGAAACCTTTGTTTTAGGTTTTTATGAAGAGATGGGATAGTTTGATTCAAAAACACATAGGATTATGATTTGAACTCTTAGATATGTTATTAAAGGTATTTTAATTCCTTTGAGTCATTTTTTTGAGTATTTCTTTTATATGTTCAGATAATCCGGATATTCAACCCGCGGGACATCAATAAGGTTCCGTCAATATTCTGCTTTTGAATTTCGATCGCTTTTGAGTCAGGTGAGTGGATAATATTTAATATGCATGAGAAATAGTATAAATATTTGAATTTGCTAGTATGAATTGGATTATGCTTTTTGATAATATATACCTTGATTATATTCTTGATATGATAAGCATAATCATTTGTTGAATATCCGTTCTTGATATGAGCCTATATCTGTTTGTGAATTGATATCTCCTCATTTGATTGATACCATGAGTTGAGCCTTGAGATATTGATATGTTTGTTTGATTATAAGATATGTCTATGGTATGCCAGTTAGAATACCCATGCTAACAGGGTAGTGTTAGCCTTTGTGCACATCGTATCTGAAACCCTAGTTGGTCGGGGGAGTCACCAACCTGTGTGGACTGATCATCCCACAGTACGGAGCCTCATGCTCATTGCATTCTGATTTTCTGACGAGCTTTACCTATCACATGTTTGTTATGACCTATTTGAGAAATTTGTTGTAAGAACCTTGAGCCGATTTGATATTATACTTCTCTTTGCTATATTATCTCGTATGTGTATATTGGATATTATCTACTCACTGAGTTGTTGAACTCACTCCCTCATTATTTATCATTTTCAGGGTCGTAGCTTGCTAGCAGGTCATTTTTGTCCAACTCTTGGAACCTGCTATTTTGGTTGTATTTGATATTTTTGTTCATATGTCTAGTTAGTGCTCCATAATTATAACCGTATGTAATCAATTCTTGTATAAAGACAATGGAATTATGTTATAAAGTTTACTTTGTTATTTCCGCTGCGTTGAACTCTGAATATGGATGATAAGTTTGTGTGTAAGTTTGGGTTCGCATAGGTGTGGAACCTTGGAGGGGGACCATGCCTATGTGCCGGTCACGGATCCGGGAATCGGGTCGTGACACAATCACATATAAGCGAAAGCGATACCCTGCACTATTCATTCTATCAATTATCTCATCCCCCTCTCTAACTCTTACTACCTGGTACAAGCTCCCAATCAAAACAAGAAATGTAGTCTCATCTGGACAACAACTTCATTCCCCAATCCTAGAAAACAACTTCATTACATCCTGAGTACTCCTCACCTTACACAGATTACTAATCAACACATTAAAAGTCTCCACATTTTGTGGAACTCCGTGAATATCTATTTCCAATAATACCTTCGCCACCTTTATACATCTCCCCTCCTAATCTTTTAGCCTCCTCTAATTCCCATTAACATGCACATGGTTTTCAACACAAAATAATATGCCCAAAACAAGAAAGTTCCACATGTTTTTTAAACATGTGATCAAAAATAAATTTATTCAAAAGAACACCTAGTTTTGGATACTAAAGGCATGAATAAACACAAGCAACAAATTGTCTTCCACACTCCACATAAATTGGCCAAGTAATCCCCCATAAAAGAAATCAATTGGATTTAAAAGCAAGGCTTATTTACCATGAAATTAGTAGAATCCCACAATTCGCAATTCCCACACCTATTTTTTGAAAGGATCTCGTAAAATACTGACATATAAAATAGAGGTAACTGACTCTCACTCTAAAAATGCACACTACTGATATTTACTATGTAGTACTAACAAAAAGGAAATAACAATAAAGACACAATTAGAAGAGTATCAAGAAAACGACTTGGTATGTCTCACTGAAACTACTAAAATACAAATATAAAAACTTGTAAATCAAACGCATGTTGTAACCTTTAGCAAATAAGCACGACAAAAAAAATGAAAAAAAGAGAGAGAAAAAAGAGATGGATCCATAAAAAAAGCTAATAATCACTATGCTTGACCAGTCAATGTGTCAGAGAGAGTAAGAGGATTTGAGAGGTTGAAGGCGACCAAGTGTGTGTAGCATAGAGAGGGAGAGATTGATTGAAGAAGGAGAGGATGAAGGGTTTCTTTTATGACATATTTAATGAAGAACAATGAGTTTGTAATATGATGCTTATAGTGGTTTTGAGGACTAGCAACAACGGGTTCAAAGGAGATTTGGATTGTATTTTTAGAGCAATAACAGGAGGGTGGTGTGATTTTTAACCGACAAAAGGGAGAGGGGGTTTCCCAATTCTATCTATTTAACTTGAACTATAAATCAGCTTTGATCTATAACATAAATTAGATCTAAAAAGAAAAAATAGAAAAAGTTTAGAAAATAAGCCTTTTGGCAATTAACGAAAGCAGTGGGCAGAAGATTGACAGGAGATTCTATTCTTCTTCTTGTTTAATTTTTTAATTAAGAGAAGAAACAATTCTTCTCTATATAACAAAGAAGATGGACACTAGGCACACAAATTTGATGATGGTATTTGGAGCCTTTTTTCATGTCCTGTTTGGTTTCCAAGAGAAGCAACAATTGTGTTTTAATTAGCTTGAACAATATTTCAATGGGTATATATACTTTTTTTATGTTTTGTCTTTTCCGTTGAAATGTATAGAAAGAGCAATTCAAGATCAGAAGAGCTATTTTAGTTATTGAAATAGTTGTTCCATTAGAGAAGTTAAATGTAAAAATAAGAACTAAAAGTACAATTTTTTAGCGTTGCCTTTTCCGATGGCTTATGTGATGGAATTTCTCTTACAAGTCATGCTAAACTTACCAAAAATCTTTAGAATAAGTTAAAAGTACATAATGCAATTAGGAAAATTAAGAAAAACATAAAATTCACAAGGTGATTTGCTAAAATTTAAATGTGAATAGATTTTAACCTAGAGTTGAAATTAATTCCAATTTCTCCATGAAAAAAAAAGAGTTCCAATTTTATTCTTGCACCAGAAATGCTAAATGGGCACCGAAGTCCTTGATAAAAGAAACCCATCCTAGCATTATGAGAAATGTCTTCTCCCTTGTTTTGGCTTTAGAAAAATGCAATCAAGAATTTATTGATCTCTTCTTAAAGAAAAGAAAATTTGTTGTTCCTCAAAAATCACAAATACCTTTTGTCGTAGCGCAGTCGGTCCTATTAAGTTAGAGCACATTAATTTATGGGATGCCCATAGGCAGTCAGGTGACAGCAATTCAACACCAGCTACTAGCCCAATCGGTCTCAAATAATGAGTATTTATGAATTGTTTTATATATATATATATATACACTTTATTTATTGGTTAAATAAATTAAATTTTTATAGTATATCATTGAGTTTTGTGTGCCTATATGAATGTTTATTTTAAAATTATTATTTATCATTAAGAAAAATAGTAATACATTTGAAGTGTGTAAATTCAATGATAATATTATAATTGATATTCATGATTTAGTTTTTTCCTACCCTATTTGTTATTCATTAGATTAAAAATTTAAATATTCATTTTCTATTCATTGAATTTTGAGTATCAATATGAATACTTATTTTACAGCTATCATTTATTATCAAAAATTAGTAATATGTATGTGTATATAGATAGATAGATAGATATTAAATGATACATATTATTACATGTATGTATGTGTATTTTATCAATACTAAGATATGATTCAAAAAATATAAATGTTTTCATATATTTATATTTATATAGTACAAATATATATCTTGGATTAGATTTAAGTTAGATTTCATGATCCATTACTCTATTCATCCATTACACATTGAATAGAGTAATTATTTCTAAGAAAACTCATATGTTTGGATTATTAACTATTGGTACTGATTAAATTCTTATCTCTAATTTGCAAACCTGTATTTAAATCCTATTGTAACAACAGCTACATAATAAAAAATACTGAAATTAATTGCCTTTTGAATTCTTACATGGTATCAGAGCGAATCTCGATTTTTTTTCTTGAACCATATTTGTTCATCCCTATAATTTTTTTTCTTAAACCGTATTTGTTCATCTCGAAATTAATCTCAGAAATCGATCTCTACAGTATTTGTTCATCAAACAGCTATTGTTCATCCTCAGAATTTGATTGTTACAGTACCTGTTTGTTCAAAGTTATTGTTCATATCCAGAAAAAAACCCAGATTTTCCTGGAAAAACCAAGAGTTTCCAAGAAAAACAATATTTTACCCAAGAAAAAAATATCCAGATTAAACCCCCAAACAAAAACCACAAACCGAAAAATTCCATCAATTCATACACAAAATTATACTCCCTTCATTTCTCATCACGAAAAAAACCAGAAACAAACACCATAAACCCAGATTTCTCATCACAAATACCATAACCCTGAAACAACTAGAAAGGGAAGCTGCACTTCAGGCATTTATACAGGGGAGAGGGCTCCACCTGAGAGGCAAGTCTCTCCCGATAAGCTCTATCGTGCAGCTTTGTTGAAGAGCTGTTTTGCTGACACCATACTTAAAGCTCGAGAAAAGGCGCTTGAAAAGGGTGAAAAGCGTGATCCTGACGAATTTGAAAGAAGCCACCAGGAATAAAAAGCTCGGTTGCAGGCAGAAGCTAAAGCTGTTGAAGAGCCTCGAAGGAAAGCTGAAGCTGCCGCTGAAGCCAAAAGGCCGAACAGACAAACATATTTGAGAATCAGAGCTCGTAAACATATTTGAACAGAAAAAGGGTCGAAATGAACGGGTGGAGAAGTTATGAGGCCGAGTTCAAGGCTGGAAATGAGAGAAATGAAAGTGACAGCTAGATGTTTAATTCGGGTTGTAAGAAATCTGATGGGATGGTGTGCTCTTATTGCAGTGAAGCGGGTCATTCGAAACAAAAATACTACGAATTATTAGCTACTTCGACTGGTGAGATTTTACAAAAAAAAACCCAGAAAAATATAAAAAAAAGTATGGTAAATTTTACGAAAACTGAACAGGTACAACCTACGACGAATGTTGTTCATCCAAGCACAATTGGTAAAACTTCTGCAAACTCTATCATTTCTAAAATTAGTACTTGGATTATTGATACAGGTGCATTCGATCATATAACCCGGGATTCCGATAATTTAAAGTTCTTGAAACTCTCCTCTTAGACAATTATTTACACAACTAATGGTAGTACCTTCCCTATTACGGGTGAAGGGTCTATAACCTTGACTGATTCTCTAACTCTACTCTTCTCATTGTTCCATCTCTTGAATACAATCTCTTGTTAGCCAGCCAAATTATGTTTACCCTTGCATGCACTGTCACTTTTTAGCCTCTCTTTTGTGTTTTTCAGGACATTCTAACCCGAACGATTCTTGGTTATGGTGTTAGCCGAGAAAATCTGTATTACCTGGAGTTAACAGAAAAGAAGGATCAAAACTGAGTCAAGCACATCAAACAGAAAATCAAGACTGAAAACAAGTTCTTGTATGGTTGTGGCATCGAAGGCTAGGACATCTCACTTTTGGGTATCTCAAGAAGCTCTAACCACAAATATTTTCAAGTTTGAGCAATTTGGATTTTCATTGTGAAATTTGTGAATTGGCCAAGAGCCACTGTATTCCCTATTTACCAAGTTTGCATAAGAGTTTAGAACCTTTCGCAGTCATCCACTCGGATGTTTGGGGCCCTGCAAAAATTCTGTCATTTTCTAATGTTCGTTATTTTGTTACATTTATTGATGAATATACTCATATGACCTGGATATCTCTTCTTTGAAATAAAAGTAGTATAGGCTCGATTTCTCAAGAATTTTATAAAATGGTGATGACCCAGTACCAAAGGCAAATTTGTACACTTCAATTTGACAATGGTAAAGAATTTGTGAATCATTTTTTAGGGGGTTTCTTAAGACATCATGGAATAAGACACCAAACCTCATGCACATATACTCCACAACAGAATGAACTAGCAAAACAGAAAAATTGGCAGATTACAGAAATCATTTGGGCTTCTCTTTTTGGTATGAATATGTCAAAAGTCTAATGGGGTGAGACAGTAAAGTATGTTGTTTATTTAATTAATCGAACACCATCTAGTGTGATAGGATTCCAAACCCCTGAACAGAAGATGAAATCCCTGCTTTCCGTCCCTCATCAACCAAATCTAGAGCCATAGATATTTGGATGTACGGTGTATGTTCACATACCTAAAGTCCTATGAGGTAAACCTGATCCGTGTGAAAAATGGTGTTTTTTTAGGATACTTAGAATTCCAGAAAGGGTATAGGTATTATGATCCCTAATGTCAGAAGATGCATGTGACCTTGGATGCGTCGTTTCGAGAATCAGAACCCTACTATATTGGGGGAGCTTATGGACCTTCTTTTCAAGGGGAGAGTAACCATGAAGAGAATGAAGGGGTATTTAAGGTGGAAGAAAACAGAGGACTTATTGAATGAAATATTGGGGAAATTTTTGTGGCTCCCAATATCCAAAATCAGGATGCTGATTTGGAATTCTACACATATCAGAGTATTCTCAGTAACGACCCCCCTTTAACTACAGAGGTGCCTACATCGACACCATTAACCAAAGAATCAACCCAGAATGTCCCTCCTCAGTCTCCTCGGGTATCTCTAAACCCTATTTTTAATGAGATTAATGAAACTCCTATCCTAGAAAAAATATGACTAACAGATATCCACAAAGACTAAACCGAGGAGTCCCAAAGAAACAATATGAACCTGATCCTTAAAACAAAACTAAATTCCCCATTAATAATTACATCTCTTCTTATAGATTATCGGAATCATATGCATTTACTGTTAATCAATTATTCAATGTGTCTATTCCTAGTAATGTACAGGATGCATTAGTAGACCTAAAGTGAACTAAGGCGATGAATGAGAAAATGGAGGCACTACAGAGGAATAACACTTGAGAGTTATATACACTACCAAAAGAAGATAGTTGGGTGCAAATGGGTGTTCACAGTAATACTTAAGGCGGATGACAGTATTAATAGGTACAAAGCAAGGTTGGTTGCGTAGGGGTATACACAAAAATATAGAGTAGATTATCAAGAGACCTTTGCTTTAGTTGCAAAGATAATACTATCTGCATTCTCATATCTCTAGCAGTGAATCAAGACTGGGTCTTGCAATAATTTGATGTCATGAATTTCTTTCTCAATGGAGACCTTGAAGAAGAAGTATACATGGAGTTACCACCTAGAGCTAAACACAAGTCCTTGATTGAAGTTTGCAAGTTGAAGAAGGCATTATACGGTCTTACACAATCACCCTAAGCTTGGTTCAGAAGGTTCTCATTTACGATGAAGGAATTTGGCTATAAGCAAAGCAACTCGGATCACACCTTGTTTATAAAACACAGAAAAGGAAGAATTACGACATTAATTGTGCATGTGGATGATATGGTCCTAACAGGAGATGACCGAGAGGAAAGAATAGCATTACAACAGTTTCTGACATCCAAATTTAAAATGAAAGATCTTAGACAACTTAAGTATTTCTTAGGAATTGAGGTCTCGATGTCAAAAACAGGGATATGTCTATCACAAAGAAAATGTGTTAGATTTGTTAACAAAAACTGGAATGCTGACGTGCAAACCTGTTAACACACCTATAGAAATGAATCACAAGCTTGGAGAATCGGAAAACCATATGCCAACAGACAAAGGGCGCTATCAACGGTTAGTGGGGAGACTGATATATTTATCTTATACTAGGCCAGACATAGCCTATGCAGTGAGTGTGGTGAGCCAGTTCATGCACTCACCAGGAGAAGAACACATGGAAGCAGTATGTTGAATTTTAAGATACTTGAAGAGTGCACCAGGAAGACTACTTTTTTCAAAAAAAAAGGTCCATGAGATTAAAGGGTATACAGACTTAGACTAGGCAGGAAATCAGACTGATAGAAGATCGACATTAGGTTACTTTACTTTTGTAGAAGGTAATCTCATCACATGGAGAAGTAGAAAGCAGAAAGTAGTTGCTCAATCAAGTGCAGAGGCAGAATACTGAGGTATGGCTCATGGTGTATATGAGTTACTATGGATTAAACAGGTATTACAGGACTTGAGAATTGATTATGGAACACCCATGAGTCTACACTTTGATAATAAAACAGCTATCAAAATTGCACACAATTCGGTACAGCATGATCTTACCAAACACGTTGAAGTTGATCGACACTTCATTAAAGAGAATCTTGATTGAAAAATTATACAATTATCGTTTGTTCGGTCTGAAGATCAGTTGGCCAATATGCCACAAAGACAGTGTTAGGAAGGGTGTTTTATGACATAATTAGCAAGTTGGGCATGATAAATATCTATGCCCCAACTTGAGGGGAGTGTTAAAATAGAGCTGTTATAGAGCTGCTATTTTTGAATTTTACTAGAAATAGGAATTGTTCTAGTAAGTAGCTAAAGATGGATTGTATTATTGTTAGAATTATATTGTATATTTTTCCTTTTTAAATCCTATTGTAAAAGCAACTATATAATCGAAAATACTGAAATTAATTGCATTTCGAATTCTTACAAATATCTATATCACAAAGCTTCATCATTGCCCTGAGGAGAAAATGACAATGCTTCACCAATGTAATTATGGTTTGGATCGAGTTGTGTGCAAAAATTGAAAGATGGAAAAATGTTTGTCAGCTTGAAACTCAAGAATTTCAGTATTTTAAGGCAGTTTGAGCTTTGATTCCTAACACGTTAACTTAGAAATTCAAGTGTTTTCGAGTCAAAATACCTGTTCTTTCAAAACTCAGTAAGAGAACCGCGCAAAATTATTTGAAATTACGAGAGTGATAAATAATAATCTACAGTTTTGCATTTGATAGCCATTACCCAACTCAAATTAGTTCTATACTTAGTTCTATAAAATAAAATGAAATAGAGGCAAAGTGACGATAGCGGTGAGCCGACATATTGACCACTCCATGGTTCATTAACAATCATGGCAGAAGATGGATTTACCAAAGATTGAACAACAGATTTCCGTGGAAAGCCTGCAATCAGAAGGAAACAGGATCTTGGAAAGCCTGCCCTTATATTCTAGGCAACTCTTTTATACCTTTCTAGTTTCTACATGAGTTTTTTTTTTTTTTTTTTTTTTTTTTTTTTGTGATTGGCTAACGCTCCCGTCTTGACGAGCCCGCAGGAAATGAATGCTGCGAAAGGTTGAAGTACTATGGAATCAACACAAATCTAGTTAATTACCTCAAATTTCAACTAAACCAGAGCAATGTTGTGACGGTCAATAATGTCGCAAATTGGTCAGGAACATGCTATGTCATTCCATTGCTCGGAGCTTTTCTTGCTGATGCCGACTTGGGAAGATATTGGACAATCGCTGGTTTCTCTATAATCTATGTCGTTGTAAGTTCTTTCATCAGCTATTTTTAAGACCATGTTGGTGTGCTTAACCAGTTTTTAATCTTTGTTTTCTAACTAGTCCAAAACTTTTAATTTTCTTTCAGGGAATGACATTGTTGACATTGTCAGCATCGATCCATGGACTAAAACCATCTTATGACCGAACGAATGTTTTCCATACAGCAGGGTCGGGAACTTCAGTTTTCTTTCTAGGCCTATACCTTCTAGCTCTGGGGATTGGAGGGATCAAGCCTTTAGTGGAGACGTTATCCTTTGGGGATCAACCCCATCAGATCGACGCATATCCTTCTTGGCAAGGCAGCTGTGGAGACTCCATCAGACCGTCTTAAGGAGACTCCATTTCGAGACTGTCACAGATTTGAGCACTAGTCATGGCAACCCTGGTTGGATACCGGACAGCTTAAATCATGGCCGTCTTCATTACTTTTTGTGGCTCTTGGCAGTGTTGAGTGTGCTCAACTTGGGGGTCTATCTTTTGGTTGCCAGATGGTACACTTACAAGAAAGCTCTGGCGTCAGTGATTGATATTTATTGCAGGATCTTAGGAGATATTCCATAGTCACTTCCTGTCTGTATGCTGTACTTGATTGATATGTATTCCTCAATATTTCACAAATCAGATATTTTTTTACCAGTCTGGTATGTTTTAGCGAGTGAAGTGCCTCGATGATACGTGTACTCTTTTTTTTCCCCTGAGAATTGATTGATCTAGAGCAGGCAATATCATTGCAACCATCTCGTTGCTTTCTACTATTGCAAATCCACTTCAAGAATTTGTATATTAAACACTTTCTTATTTAAACACTTTCCGCTGCTTTCTGCTAATTATGATTAATAGAGAACCCAAGATCCCACTAAATGCAAAATGCATAATATATAAGCAACTGCTGTGATGGGCTGGCATCTATAAAAACTAAGAACTCCTTTCCACCTACTTTTCCAAGCAACTGCTGTGATGAGCTTTCTGCGTATACAAAATTTCCACTTTAACAACAATTGATGTGATAGTTTTTTTTTTTTTTTTTGTCATTAAAATAATTTTGAATGTGTTTAATTGAAATTGTTGTTAAAGTGGAAAAAGCAATTTAAATTTCCTTTTAAGAATGTTGTTGAAACTGAAAAGGATATGAAGTTAATTCATGGCTTCAAATTAAATGAAAAGCATTCTATTACTAATAAAATGTAGCAAAACAAGATTAGAGCTCTAATATTCCATTACATTATTCCAAAAAATAAAACAATATATTTAAAAAACAATACAATGCCTTGCTCTTTCAATATAGCCCTAGACATAATTACTGTGAATTAATAGTATAATTATGGTGGTGTACTTCTAACCATAAAAATCAACTGTCAAACTTGTGGGTATTTTTCACTTTTCCACTAGATTTGTTGTCATTAACTGATTGTTTAAGGGTGTTTGTATCTTTTCTGGTTTTATTGTAACAGTAAAACAACAATTTTACCCTTGGCAACATACAAAAAACTGATGGTGAACAAATGTGTTTTAGATATTTTTGTTTGACCATGACAGTAAAACAACTACTTTACCCTTGGATTAGATTAAAAAAAAGGTTTTTGGTGAGGATATTGTTGATTTTTCAAGTTTGGTGAGCAATAAAAACACTAATAAGCCCTAAGAAAATGAAGGGTTGGTGTTGGGGAGTGTTAGTATTTTCATATGCGGTTTTCCCGTTATTATCGCAAGCTCCAGAGGGTGTTTAAGTAATTGCATTTTTTTCAGAATAACTGTCAGCGCAACTATCTAACGCACCGATTGTTTTCTTCCGTCCGTTCCATACAGGCAGCGCGGGCAGAGTCATGTGGCGGTTGAAAATGTCCAACTGTCATCTCACTAGAAGCGTCGCCATGTCCTCTTTCACATTGTGGTGCTCGTGTTGGCTTGTGGCAATCAGAGACTTGTTAGTGGTCAGTTGCTCTTTTTTTTACTTGTTTTCTCTCTCATTCAACCGAAAATACATGCAAGTCTTCTTTGTTTATGTGTGTTTCATTTCAATCCTTAGTCTTTTAATTTTTTTTTGTCCTGATTTCTTCTTTAAAGGTTTTGAATTGTTTCAATTTTATCCTCCCATTGAAATTGATCTTACATTTTGTCCCTTATTCTTTTGATTTTTGGTTTGTTTTAAATTCCTTTAATTTTTTCCAGTCTCAAGGTTTTAATTTGTTTCAGTTTTTTCCTCCAATTGAAATTAATCATATATTTTGTTTTTCATTTATGCCCTTATTCTTTTAATTTTTGGTTTGGTTTCGATTCTTTTAATTTGTTTTACGCTTCTAGGACAATCCTTATCTTTTGTCCTTATTTATGTACCTATGCTCTTGGTTTTGGTTTTTAATTTTTATCACTCTCTTTGTTATTAAGGTTTTATTTTTATTCACTTTAGTCCTTATGTTTTTATTCATGTTGATGATAATTTTAAAATTGATATTTCTTTTTTTTCCTTTGGTATTTTTTTTAGTTTTTCTTTTATTTTTATTTGTTCTTCATATCATATGATTTTTTATGCTAATAATATTTATTTTGGTTTTGCCTCTTTTTTTTGTTTGCTTTTTTGTTAAAGTTTTTAGCTTTTTATGTTTTATTCTTCAAGATAATTTAATGGTTTTCATTGTGTACACAATCATAATGATGATTTTAATGATTATTTTTTTAATTGTTTTCTTACTTGCTCTATTATTAAAGTGTTTTGTTTTTTTTATTCTTTGGGATAATTTAATAATTTTTATTATTTGGGCAGTAATGGTAATTGTAATTTTAGTTGCTATATGGTAGTAATAGTGACGAAACAATGGATTTTCAATATGTTTTTTATTTTATTTTATAGGTATAAAATCAATGACTTATTTTTATTGTTTAATTATTGTATGTGTTTACACAATTTATTTTTATTATTTTTTTAATTTAAATTAAATTATTAAATAAATTGATCATAATATAGTGAATTCAATAATTCAAGTATCTGAATCTTCTTATTTTTTTAATAATTGTTGTATATGCTAAAATCAATTTAAATCTACTACGACGATGTGCAGGTTCAAATTAGTGTGTGTGTGTGTGTGTGTGTGAAGTATATATATGTTATTACATGACAAGATAATAAGTATTATATGTGTGTCTGTGTGTGCGTGCGCGTGCTTTATATCAATTTTAAGGTATTTATAAATCATATTGTATTAAAACAAATTACATATTCTATAAATATATATACTTTAGGTTAGGTTTGGGCGAGTTTTGGGCCCAGTATGACCATATTCATACCTTATCTATCATCCATTGAGTCTAAAATAATTATATTTATTCAAGTCAAGTTTAGTTAATATCCATAAAGTTTAAATTAAATTTTCATCCTTAATAGCATTATATAGATTGTTCCACCACGTCGAGAAAAACAATTAGATAATTAAACGAATGATATTGAGAAATTTGGAATTAAGGGGTATATATGAAACATTATAAATCAATATGGGTAAAAATTATATTTACCCAAAAAGATCATAATGCTTTTCGTCTCACTTGCTTTTCAACCTTTTTCTTTTATTTTTTGTTTTACTATTTTTTATTTATTTAGAGTGGCATATTAATTATTCTTATTTGTATAAATGTGAAAACAAAATAGATGTATTTCTTAACATAAAATGTAAAATAAATTTTAGCTAGTTGTTTTTCATAAAATGTTAAAAATGAAAATCTATCAAAAACACTATTTAAAAAAAATAGTTTTTTTTTCTTGATTGTAATTAAAAAAAAAATTGCATGTATATAAAGTAGGTTTTATTATTGGTTTTTCAATGATATTAAGAAAATAAAATAAAAACTATGATGTTTGTGATAAAGGCAATAAAATGATATTAATTGTTATGATGATATTATTAATTGTAATTATGATGATATCATTTTGCTTTTAGTTATGATGGTAGCAAGAAGTTGGTTATTGTGATAGTAATTATGATAACATTGATTATAAAATACTAATGGTGATGAGATGGTTATAATGTTGAAAAAACATAATAATAGTAGTTCTAAAAAGATTCCAAGCACAAAGTTATACTTTAATTTTTATGGAATATAAAACTCCTAACTATAAAACTAAAGATAAAGAGTAGTTTTACTTTTCCTCTATTTTTGTTCTATGTACTTGGTATATTTTTATAATACCTTTTCATTTACATAGTCTCATTTTGTTCTATGTAAATTTTACAGAATCTCGTTTTCTCATTTTGTTATTCATTTTTAATTTATATATTATTTACATAATCTCATTTTATACTTCTTTTCTAATTTACATAGAGTTTATATAGTCTTATTTTGTTCTTCTTTTCTTAACTTTATTTTTACCACTTATCCCTTATTCAACTTTGTTCTTCTTTACTATTTCTATACCTTTTGCAAAAACAATATAACTAGGAAAAATATTTTTATCCATATAGAAGATATTTATTTAAGTTAACATACAATTTCTCATTTCTCAAAACATAACACGCTTAACATAAATTATTAATATGCTCATCTAAGTTTTCATTGTACACCAAGATATTAGATATCAATACTAATTTGATAATCACTTTTAAATAATTGTCTTACACAGATATAAGATTCATACAACTCATTAAACATGTCATATAACCTAGAAATTAGATATCTATACTTTGTTGTAATATTATTGACTACCTGTAATAAACATATTCAAGAGCCATGAGAAGTAACCATCAAGAATATCATCATAAAATACAAACACACACACATATACAATAAAAAAATAGAAACATAAGGGATAAATTTGTCAAGATAATTATGATTAAAATATGCATCTTTATACAAAAATATAAACATAGATTGGTTAGTTAGAAAGCACTCTTAACATCACTCTTATTTGCAAAAAAATCTTATTTGTTTATTTATCCCCAATAACCTCTTTGTTTTCTTCCCTTATTGTCCCTTTTCTTCTCTCTCTTCTTGATCACCTTTTTATTTCCACTCTTTTTGACCACTGTTTTATTTCATTTCTATGAGCTTTAGTCTCTCATTTCAACCTTAATCATTCTTCATATTCATTTTTTGGGTCAAAGGTACAAGGATAATAAATTTATTATCTTTTATAAAACAATATATATTCGAACCTATCATAAGTGATATTCCTATCAAATTGTCATAGTCAACCCAAATACCATGTAACCTACATATATAGAAATAACATTGTAAAGGCACTTCATCATTATACCTTTTAATTGAAAAAAAAAACTTGTTTTTTTCTCTTTAATTTACCACACTCATTTAATCATTGCAAATTATATGGCCTATGGTGTTTTGAAGTAGGAAAAATTATTTTTTCAACTGAAATGTTGCTAGCTACATTTGCATAATTTCTCTTATCGATAATCATATTGCATAACTTGTTATTGATGTGGCATCTAATATGAAAAATGTTTTTCCTTTTATGATCCAAAATATCCTCCTTGATATAAATTCTCAATAGAGGCCTAACCATAAGTGAATCACCTCAAGTAGATATTCTACTTCATCATCACTAACAATCTTAAGTAGCAATATTTGATTATCCTCATTATCATTTTCATTTTTAGTCTTCACTTCATAATTATCACACATTTTTTATTTGATATTAAGAAGCTATTTGTATTATCATAAAACAGTGAAAAACAATTATATCATAATTACAAGATGGTTAGTGATCAGAGTTACCTCTAATATATATGGATACATCTTGTTTACCCTTAAATGGTTTGGTTTTGCCTTTAGAAACATCATTATCATCCTTCTTAGAATTCAATCCCTATGACGATAATGAACCAAAATTTTAGCTTGACTCTAAATTGCCTTTTCTTTTAAGATGCATGTCCATCTTCGTAGCCATATACATCATATCTTCCACTTTTATAGTATTGTAACTCTAAAATATTTTCAATTTAGATCATTCTATAATATTTTTATAATAGCTTTCATATCTTTCTTTGTATTTTTTGAATCATTTTTACCTTCATCACTTTAAAATAAGCTTTAACACTCTTAGAATTTTGAGTAGTACTATACAACTTCTAATGGTAATGGTTACAAATGATTGCCATAATTACATCAAGTCCATATGGTAATGGTTACAAATGATTTATCTCCTTATAATATCTTTTATTTCATCCCATGTCTCAATAGGCCTTTCATGGTTTCTCCTCTTATTCAGCACAAGTTAATCCCACCATATAATTGTATAGTTAGTAAACTCTATCATAACTAACCTCATCTTTTTTCTACTTGATGTAATTATGGCAATATAAAATCATTTTTTTTTATTTTCTCAATGTAGGTAGTTTCTTATTAATATGAGAAAATATTTATTTTAATACTCTCAAGGTTTCTATTTACACATCACGATTTATAGTATCATTTCTAATTTATCTATCACATATATCACTATCATGCCAAAATTTCCCTATATCAACCATTAATGTTTGATTACCTTCATTTTCATTTTCATTTTGATGTTAATTCTTAATATGAAATTTAATCATAGTATGAAAGCATGTCTATTTTGCCTCTAGCATTTGGAACCCTTTAGGGTTGTTCCACTTACAAGTTAGCAACCATAGTGTTTTGTTTATCCATTTTATCTCTTATATCACAAAATATCATATTCATACACTTAGAATGTTGTTGCGCTCCTTGCAACACAAATAATGTATCCTTTTTTTCCTTTTTAGATGTTGACTTGCTTTTGAAATACATAATCAAAAGCTACAAAAAAAACTTTAGTAATAAAACCTTACAAACTTCCTTACATGTTTGGACTTAAAGATATGTCATTTCACTTATGTTTCATTTTTAAGTTGTTTTTTTTATGTTAATCTCACATTGTCTTGTCTTTTCTACTTTTAAATTCCTTTTTTTTTTCTATTGAACTAAATGAACTTAAACAAAAATAAAATTTGATCATGGTAGTTAAACCATATAATTAAAAGAAAAACATTTAATGCAAAACAGAAACACTATTTTTTTTAGAAAGAAATACTAAAATAAAAATTATTAGGAAGGAATAAGGTTTGATCTAAGTTAAAAGGAATATACAAGTATAAGAGTTTAGCACCATATACTATTTTGAATGGAAACATAAACACCAAAGATCAACAAGAAAAATGTTCTTAAGGAATAACTTAAAAAAAAATTATATTGAAGAATGGAGTATTGTTGACTTGCCTTAAAGATAGCGAACTTGATTTTGAAGCTAAACTTGGATATCAAATTGATGCTAACCAAAAAGTTTAAGGGTGTGTTTGACATTGCTTTTGCTTTTGCTTTTGCGATTGAGGTTGAAAAAAAGCAGTTTCAAAAAAAGCGCTTTTACTGCGGTTCAAAATAAGCTGTGGAGTGTTTGGTTCAAACTGTGCTTGAGTTGGAGGTTGAAATAAAGCAGTTTTGGGTGTTTGGTTACCAAACTTTTTATATTGCTTTTAACTTGTGAAATTACTTTAAATGGTATATATATATATATAATTTTTTTAAATATTGTAAATTTAATAATTTAATAATATAATATAATTAATAATTCATGAAAAAATAAATATTATTTTTTATTCTCCCATCAAACTAAAAATATAATTATCAATTACTAAAATTAACACACTAAATAATATATTTAAAGTAACTAATAAGTTTAAACATAATTAATTAAAATACATTTCATTACAAATAATTCAATCAAATTAATTACAAATTAAAAACTCTATTTTTTATGCTAACTATTATTATAATAATAATAATTATATAATTATTATTATAATACAATAATTAATAATAATAATAATAATTATTATTATTATTATTATAATTAACAATAACAATTCATTATTATTATATAATAATTATTATTATAATAAAAACCCATCCCCCGTTCGTTCCCCATTTAAAGCCATTCCCCATTCCCCATTCCCCATTCCCCATTCCCCATTCCTTTCTTATCTTCTCCATCTTCCTTTACTTCACAGTAATAGACAGAAAAAAGGTTTCAACTTTTTTAAACTCATACTTTTCTTGCCACTCTCCTCCATCTCCGTCGTTTTCTCTGCCAAAATTCCCTCCCCTGCAAATAAAACACAAATAAATAAAATATCTTTCTTTAATCCATTTCCGTAAATCGTAGCAGAGCAACCCACTCTCTCCTGAAAAAAATCTCTCTGAAACGCCATATGGGTGTTTGGCTTTTCACCAATTTCTCACTCTTTCTTTCCCTCCTACTATGTCTAGGCAATTCTCAGCAAAATGACGACGCAACAGCCATGATGAAACTGAGATGTGGGTAGTTGAGAGAAGAGAAGAGAGATGTGGGTAGTTGGAGAGAAGAGAAGAGATGGGAGACGCAAGATCAGTCCGAGGAGGGATGAGAGGCGCAGGGATAAGGCAGGGTTATTTATGTTTTCAACGGTAATATTAACAATCGGCAGTTTCATAATCGGCGCAGACGATTGTATCGCACTTTGAAAAGCACCTAATTCATGCTTTTTTTGGAACGGCTATTTGGATGGAAAAATGGTGTGGGTCCCACACCTTGTACCTGTGTTTGGTACAAACCAAACACCAAAATTGTGGTGCGATATGGCAATTGCAGATTGCACCACAATGCCAAACATGTACTAAGTCTTAGAACCCATAATCAAGAGTAAAAATACTCATCCAAGAAATCTAAATCATACTAGAAAACCCTGACCCAATGATTTGTTAAACCAAGAACCAAAAGTATATTGTTATAACACTACAAAGATAATATCTTTGATAATACTTGGAACCTCAATGGAAAACCCGAACAAAAAGTGCATTGACTTTGTTTAATTCTTAATGACATTAGAAATCTGGATTTTTAATGTTATTCCAATTGCTTATATAATATGTCTTGCAAAATAACTTGATAATGAACCTATGCTATTCCCATTTAACTAAACTTAAATCCAAAACTAAACAAGAATAAAGTGCAAAGTCCATGTTTTTTTTATTTAATAAGGCCTAATCTATATATTCTGGAATAATAGCTTCTGGACCTTATTAAAAAGTCTTATCAATGTCTGATTTATTGTGAAATTTTAATCTTGAAGGAAATAAGACCTTTAAAAACAAACACTTAGCTAGATCTAATGGTCAAATTTAAAATTATGACTATTACCATAAAGTAGTTAGATCTAATGGTCAAATAGAAAGTTATGACCATTACCATAAAGTAGTTAGATCTAATGGTCAAATAGAAAGTTATGACCATTACCATGAAGTTGTATAGCCAAGCTCTACTGCATGATAAGCAACCCATTTCTTGTTTGGATCATATTGATTAAGGCTTGATCCTTCTTTGAACTCAATTTTATGCCTGATATCATCTTAGGAGAAATTATCAAAACTTGTTTGGTGTAAATATCATGAATTAACCCATTAAATGCTTTTTTTTTATCCTATTGGTTCTTGCTTTTAAAATAGATCCAATTGGCACATGCAATGAATTTTGTGGTGTTGCTTTTTTATTTTCATCATTAAATGGTTGACCTTTTTGCTTTACCTTCTCCTTTTATTGTTTTCTTACTATTTAACACCTTTCTCATTTGATAGGGTTTGATACAATTCTAGGCTCAAATGAATCAAATTGGATTTCGACTTCAAGAAAAGAAAAGGTGCTAGGAAAGGAAAAGTGAAACCTATATATTAAGAGAGAAATTTTGATATGGTAATACATTGTCGCGTGCACTCACACACACGTATAAAGTTCCTTCAAAAATATATAAATATACTTGTGTAAAGTTTAACTATTTCAATAAAATATGGGAAAGTTAATGAGTTTTGGGGGTTGTTGAGAAAAATTAGGTGAAAGAATTGTTCTTTTCACTTTCTAAACTATATACCATATAAAATAAATTATCAATGGTTTATTTGCATAAAATATTTTAAAAAATATATATTTTTCAATTGAAAATGTTATTTTTAAAACATAAATAACTTTTCATTGTTGGTATGTATCAAGAAAAAATATTTTTATGTATAATTAAATAATTTTCATTGATTGTCTTTCAATAATAGTAATAAGATGAAAACATTAATTATGTTTGTTATAGAGATAATATTGATAAATATAATGGTAATATTAGTGATGATTATGATGATAATATTTATAGTATTAGGATTATAGTTGTTGTGATAGTGCTCATTGCAGCATTGATAATAAAATGATAGTCCAATGGTGGCATAAAAAGTAATGGTGACTATAATTCATTATAGCATTTAATAACAAGTTATTTTGGTTAATTCCCTTCAATTACCATAAAAAGGAATTTGGCCAGCTAATGAATTTCAAGTTTTAACTCTAATTAAATAGAGTAAAAGTAGTTTATATTGTCTTATTTCGCTATCCTTTTCTATTTCACTTAGAATTTATGTAGTCTCAATTTGTTTTTCTTTTCTTTTAACTTTATTTTTACCACTTAACTCTTATTTTCTTCATGAATAATTTTCGAAATATAAAATAAGAAATGTACCAATTGCCAGAGATCTTTTAAGGAATACCCATCTCGAATTAGGTTTAAGAGAGTAAAAAAAACAATTACTTTTTTAACTAGCAATTTGGTTCCATTTAAAGGTAAGATGAGCTAAATTTGCATATATTTATATTGATCTAAGTAATGGTGTTGTTGTGACAATAATAAAAAAAAAATATAAGAAGAAATCTAGCCATATAAATTAGAGAGAGGAGAGAGAGACTCACTTGAAAACAATAAAGAGAGATAAAGTGATCGGTTTGACCACTTTTTGATAAATAAACTTACTATTTTTTTTATGTCAATGAGATCTGTTTGATAAGAAAAGTTCTATGGCTATGAGTTTTTCCAATAAATTTTTTTAAGAAAAGAAATCAAATTCGATTGATCTTTGATTTTCTAGATGATTTTAGAGTGTTTAAAGGTTGTTAGATGGTTTAATAAGGTTTGTGTGGTGTTTATTAAGTGTTTTTGGTTAAACATATCCTTCAATATTTGATTTGTTTTTAGTTGATTTTTGTGATTTGTTTTAGTTTGTTTTTTATAGAGTTATTGTGATCTTAAATAAACATCGTAACATTTTGGTTGTCATGTTTTGTGAGAGTTTATTTTTATTATCATATAATTAACAAAAATATTATTTTTTTATAAAAAAAATCAAAGTTATTAAACCCAGTAAAATTCATAAATAAATCACAAAAATTAAATCAATCTAAATATTTTAAAAAGCTATATAATATTAAAAAATAAAAAACGGATCATATTTTCACTATTTCTTTATGCATCTCCCGCGCCTCTCTTGCGAATCACATCGCTTAAAAGCAAAGCAAGTTGAGGTTAATGTTTTAGGATGACAGAATATCAATGTTCATCAATTCTAATGGAACAGTTTTTTTTTTTTTTTTTTTGAAAACTTTTATAATTTAAATATATATTAAAGTAAACTAATATATGACATTTTACAGATATAAAATAATTATCACAATTAAGGGTATGCGAAGAAGAATGATATATAATTTAATCCTTATGGATCTAGAAATTATCAACTAATTTTTTTAATCAATTGTGACCAGCAACTTATTAATGGATTCGTTGCCTTAATAGTTAACGCTATTACCTAAATCCCGAATAAGGATTCAGTATGTGGTTTTCAGAACTAGGGGTACTAAACTGATAGTTTTTCAAGAAGTGGGGGGGTAAGATGTAATCTACTCAACAAAAACAAGATTCATCCTCCCGGTATCTAACAGATGGTTAAAGAAATTCACCGAATTCCTCCCTCTACTGCACAGGTGTGCATGAGTGGATTCTGACTTTGTGTTCTATCTTGGCTCGAATCACTTTTTATTTTCTTTTTTGTCTTGCTTTCTTCTTACTCTTTTTTGAGTGTGTTTATATACCAATACCAGTTCCATTAGCATTACCACCCCCATCACCTTACCTGCAACAACCAGAATCAAAAGAAAAGAGAAGGGTTCCTCTTCAGAAGTCTCTTTCTTGGTAAGTTGTTTCTGCATGCATTCAATGCATGATGTTTTTTTTTTATTATTATTATTCTGTTTTAGCGTAGTCTTGATAGAATCTTATTCAGTGGCTTCTGTTTTTTTTCTGGTGATGACTGTACTTTTTCCTGTTTTATTGAGAGTTTGTGTAGTAAAATTGAAGATTTTTTACTTCTCTCTTTTTTTCTGTTAAGAATATTATAACTTATTTCTTATGTGTGTGATGTCTCCAAGTATTGTTATTGTATTTGTGTTAATGTTATGAATTTGGTTTTCAAGAGTAATCTCCTTTTTAAATTTTTCCATTTCCCAGATGGGTTTTGACCTTTAATGCGTATGGCTTGGCTTATAGCAGCTTTTTGTATGTGCGTATGCCTCTTGATTTTTATTTTATATGAAGGTAATTGTGCCTGGAGTCCCTGGTGATTTTTATTTTATATGAAGGTAATTTTGTATTCTAGTGCCTCTTGATTTTTATTTAATATGAAGGTAATTGTGCTTGGAGTCCCTGGTGATTTGTGGTTATATGTGCATAAAAATGCCCTTTTTTCTTCTTTTCTTTTTGATCTGTTGGTACACACACAAACACACACTAAAAAGAAAAGAAAAGAAAATTTTGACTTATTATGTGTGATGCATGAATTTATATAATTCTGCATAGATTTAAGTAGGAAGTGAAAGGGGAAAGTTATATTAGGTTTGATGTATGAATGAGTGCATTTTATTAAAATGGTTGGGTTCGCATTCCCTATTTCAGAGTTAGAAACAACAACTCAGTATTGTCTTGTAAACAATAGAATTTTGTCTTATTGCTCCGAGTCAAATGTTGGTTTTAGGGATGCTCTGCTAGTATAAAATAAGAAGTCTAATGTTGGTTTTTGGGATGAACTATAAAAATCAAATATGAAGTCTCAACAGAGAAAGCGTGTTGCAGGTCTGGAAAGAAACTATGGCAGAAGCTGATTACACAAACAATGGGACGGTGGATATCAAAGGAAATCCAGCTAATAAGAAAAAAACTGGGAACTGGAAGGCTTGCCGCTTTATTCTTGGTATGATATTTTGTCTGTCGTTTCTTGGTCAAGCTCATTGTATCATATCTGACTTATGCTTTCCTTGTAAGATCCATACACTAAAATTGTTTATCATCAAAATTTTACCAACTTCCTTACAGGGAATGAATGCTGTGAAAGGTTGGCATACTACGGGATGAGTACAAATCTAGTGAACTATCTTGGGGACCGTCTCAACCAGGGAAATGTTGCTGCATCAAACAATGTCACCAATTGGTCTGGAACTTGCTATGTCACACCACTTATTGGAGCCTTTCTCGCAGATTCATATTTGGGAAGATATTGGACAATTGCGAGTTTTGTTATCATATATATCATTGTAAGTTTGCTTTAAAACAATTTCAGCCTGACAGGTAAAGTATATAAAAGTGAGCCAAATTGCCAGTACACTTGATCAGTTTCTTTGGTTATCAGTTTGCACCAAGAGTTTGGTTTCAGTTTATGCATGTCTGTTTATTTTTAACCATTCTAGAATTTCCTCCCAGCAAAAAGTTTGTCCTGGTTTTCGCATTTTCAAGACATTTTATAGTCGACCAAATGCATATTTTTGTATATTTATCAGAACATGGGGCCACAAAATTGATTTTCTAACACCACTTCAACGAATTATGACACCTTGTGTCAAGGAAAACCATGTAAAAGAAGTGGTACTTGATAGTGCATTTTATGCAAAAAATCCAGGTTGAAAAACTCTCTTTATTTTTCTTATACACATTTCAGCATCAGCACTTTTGTCTCTTTTTGGAATTTCAAAAGACGTCTCGGGCTTGGTTTCATTTTTCATGAGATTTTATTTTGTTTCTAAGAGTAAATTGATGGTCTTACACCGACCCCAATTGTTTTTCATATATCATGAACATTCTTGCGATGTATGTATTTGTGGAAATGATGACATCTTAGTCTTCTGGCAGGGAATGACACTCCTTACACTGTCTGCTTCGGTCACTGGCCTGAAGCCATCATGTGATAAGGATTCTTGCCACCCGACCACAGGGCAAACTGCAGCATGTTTTGTAGCACTTTACATGATCGCTCTTGGAACTGGAGGAATCAAGCCATGTGTTTCATCCTTTGGTGCAGATCAATTTGATGAAACTGATGAGACTGAGAGGAAAAGGAAAAGCTCTTTTTTTAATTGGTTTTACCTTTCAATCAATATTGGTGCGCTTGTTGCATCTTCTGTTTTGGTCTGGATTCAAATGAATGTTGGTTGGGGATGGGGGTTTGGAGTCCCAGCAGTTGCAATGGCTGTAGCAGTTGTGTTTTTCTTCTTAGGAAGCAAGCTTTACCGACTTCAAAAACCTGGTGGGAGTCCCATTACAAGGATTGTACAGGTTATAGTTGCATCCATCAGAAAGAGTAATGTTCAAGTTCCTGCTGATAAATCTCTTCTTTATGAGACTGTAGAGGAGGAAAGTCAAATCCAAGGAAGCCGCAAGCTTGAATACACTAACAAATTCAAGTAAGTGCCCCGGGCCAATAAATTTCAGACTCACGATGAAAGTTTATTGAATCCACAAAATTCTACATGCTGATTTCATTTCCTCTCCTATTTATTTTCAATTACTTAGTAGCCTTTAAAAATTCCTTGATCAATGGGGCCATGCAAGTTCTTGGTGCGAATAAACATGTCAACGAATCTTATGTTTCAATTCATGTATCCAAGCAATAGTTCTTGGGGTACTTAAGAAGTGTATTTCTGAAAATGAACAAGAAACCAAGCTAGGTCGTTTCATACTTTTCACCTTGCATGGAGAGGGAAGTATTTTGCACGGAAAGTAACTAACATGAATGTTCACCCAGATTCATGTTACACCTGTGCTATTTAGTTTGCTTGCAAACAGAGCATCTTTTCCATCTATCACACTTCAATTTCTCAAATGCAAACCTTGCTCTCAAAATTTGTTAACAAATTTGCTGAATTATCATTTTCTAGCCTTGATCCAATCAGCTTGTGTTAAATTTCAGGTTCTTCGATAAGGCTGCTGTGAAAACCCAAGATGACAATATAAAAGGCTTAACAAGCCCTTGGAGACTCTGCACAGTAACTCAAGTTGAAGAGCTTAAGTCCATAGTCAGGTTGCTCCCAGTATGGGCATCAGGAATAGTCTTCTCAACTGTGTACAGTCAAATGAGCACCATGTTCGTTCTGCAAGGAAATACTATGGACCAACACATGGGTCCACATTTCCAGATTCCATCAGCATCGCTCTCCCTCTTTGATACCCTTAGTGTCATCTTCTGGGCTCCTGTATATGATCGCATCATTGTCCCATATGCAAGGAAATTCACTGGCCATGAACGAGGCTTTACGCAGCTCCAACGTATGGGCATTGGCCTCTTCATATCAATCGTGTCCATGATCACTGCTGGAATATTGGAGGTTGTTCGGCTCAACTTTGTCCGTAAGAACAATTACTATGATCTTAAGTACATCCCCATGTCCATTTTCTGGCAAGTACCGCAGTACTTTCTCATTGGATGTGCAGAAGTTTTTACCTTCATTGGACAGTTGGAGTTTTTCTACGACCAGGCACCTGATGCTATGAGAAGTTTGTGCTCAGCTCTCTCGCTTACCACTGTCGCATTAGGAAATTACTTGAGCACTATGCTTGTCACCATTGTTACTAAGACTACAACTAGAGGGGGGAAGCTCGGTTGGATTCCTGATAATATGAACAGGGGCCATCTCGATTACTTCTACTGGCTCCTGGCAATTCTCAGCTTCCTGAACTTCATCGTCTATCTATGGATTTCAAAATGGTTTACCTACAAGAAAGCTACAGGGCATCCTCAATGAGACTGAATGGTTAGTGGAAAATGCAGAAATCACATTTGCTCTCTTTCAAGCTCTTTTTGCTTACAAAAAGTGGTCGATAAATACCGTTGGACTTGTTGT
Organism: Salix purpurea; assembly: GCA_027405865.1. Taxonomy (NCBI): domain Eukaryota; kingdom Viridiplantae; phylum Streptophyta; class Magnoliopsida; order Malpighiales; family Salicaceae; genus Salix; species Salix purpurea. The sequence continues at coordinate 8,849,230 of JAOWLH010000002.1, read as the reverse complement.
GGATTGTCAATGTAGCACAGCTGATATGTTTGTGCTGTTATATTTTATGGTTTCATCGTGACTAGTTTCTAAAGAATATTGTTGTTTCTGGCCAAGCCAACAAAAAAAAAATAATAATAATTTTGGCAGCAATATCTTGAGATGAAATTATTATATGGTCCTTGACCTAGGCTTCATTTGTTCTTATGGAGGTGGAGTTTTGGTGCTTCCAGTTTCTCACATTCCCCTTTTTTCTTATAGAATTTTTAAAAATGATTTAATGTAAATTTATTTTTTGCTGTCAAAAGATCAAAACAAAGTGAAGAAATCAAAAGGTTGTCTTCCAGTTTTAAAGAGAGTTTTTTTTTTTTTTTCCGGACTTTAAAGCTTAATACATTAATCATAGAGGATTAATATAGAAATTCGGAATCTGTAGATATTGTTTTGTATAATGATACATTATTAAGTATTAGGCGATGCACACCCAATGAAAAATGTTGTTTTACCTTATTTTCTATATATAAAAAAAATATTGAAAAAAAATATAAAAATTCATCAATTTATTTTAAATGAAAAAGAATATTGTTTGATTGCAGGTTATTTTCTAAGGATATTTTGGATAATCATATTATTTAGCTCACCCCTAGTGAACTTTTATCATTCTCCAACCTACTAGCTATTTCTCAACTGGTTCCCTTTCTTGTTTTCTCCATTCTCTCAAAATCTTCGAGAGCAAGCCCTTCTTAATTCTTTGTTAACATTTATTGAAAACGTTGTCCTCTTAAAAAGAAAAGATGTTTTATACTATAAAATATGCACTTCAAGTGGAAGATATTAACATATTTAGAGGAGGAACCTAATTGAGAGTTTTTCAAACATTAGGAATCCAATGGATAAAAACAAAGGTTGGAGACATAAGACAGGTGTATAGATTGGGGACTAGTATAAGGCTGTCCAAACAAGACAGCACTTTTGAACTAATTGAACAAAAAAACAAGAAAAAAAAAAAAACAGAGAGATGATGATTATGATTAAAAAGCCTAGGTGTTTTAGTGTCTATTTGGCACCATGTTTTAAAAGCGATTTAAAAAAAAAATATTTTTTACTTTTTAAATTAATATATTTTGGTGTTTTTAAATCATTTTGAAGTATTGATATTAAAAATAATATTTAAAAAAGCATAATGTATTTTTTTTTATTATTTTGATGAATTTCTAACGAAAATCTTTTTAAAAAACATCTTCAACCATATTTTTAAACACACTTTTAGTATTGAGTCAATGATAGCATATCCTTTGAATTGTTATAGACTTATAGTGACTCAAAGGTTACGAGAGAAAAATAGTTTAGAGCTGTTTGGTATTGTGGTTTTAACTACGATTGAAAAAAAGTCACTGTTCCATTAAAAACATCTACTAGCTGCTTTTTATTGCTTGTCATGACAAATACAATTAATTTCCCACCACAGAAACCACAAAACATCTCTGCTCCCCTCTTCTCCTTCACATTCCATACTATGTTTAGTTCATTGCTATTCCAAAATCCTCATCACCGGCGACGCGCGGGCAAGGCCCTACCTCTGTAGCTGTTACTTCTCTATCGCGGGAACCTTCTCTTTTTTCTTTTCTAGCTATTTGTCGCCTCCACCTTTTCTCTTTCTTCTGCGGATCTGTTTTAGTAAAGGGATGGAGAAGAATCGAGCACCTCCAGAATCATCATCCACGCCCCGCACGTTCTTCTTCTCCGACGAACCTTACCCCTTTTCTCTATCTTCTGCCTGTTCTGTGCTTCTCCTCTCTCTTCTGCAGGTTTGTTTTGTAGAAACGGAGCTGGGTGGATTGAATCTCAGGATTTCCTGGAAAAAGGGTAAAAAAAAGTAGAGGCTGAAGTGGCTGATGCGTATGTTTTGTGCAGAAAATTTAAAGTCTGCTAACATTTTTGAAGCCCATGTGAAGCTTTTATCTTGACTAATTAGTAGTTCTATTCTTGAGTACAATGCCTAATACAGAGAGAGATATTATAGATTAAAAAAAAAAAAAATTTATACAACAATTAATTAAAAAAATGTTGAATATGATTGTAATCTCAATTATATCCTAGATAATTATTTACCAGATATTGTAGCACGCGAAAATAGTCAGGGATTGCAGAGGCCTTCACGTATGGATATTATTCGTGATGGCATTGCAAATAGTTTGATGAGAGAATAAAAAGAAGTGTCCATTTTACTTGAATTATTCCTTATATTATGAAATTATGCTTATTAATACAATCTATATATATATATATATATATATATATATATATATATATATATACATAAATATATATAAATAACTGTGTGTGTATATGTCTATACCTTTTAAAGTAATTTTACAAGTTAAAAGCAATATGAAAAGTTTGATAACCAAACACTTCACAACTTATTTTGAACCGTGGCAAAAGTGCTTTTCTTGAAATTGTTTTTTTCAAACCTCAACCACAAAAGCAAAAGCAATAACAAACACACTTTTAATCTCTTAGATTTTTCTTTTTTCTTTTTTAGTCCTTATAACTTTTAGTATTGGAATTTTAATCATAAATTTTATATCTCTCATGTTTTTAGCCCTCATATATTATAGGAGGTGAGAGAAAATTTTAAAAAAAAAATATATTTGAATTCACCATATTTTGATCGCGAAAAGATCATTTTTGGTTCGAATGGATTCTTCTTGAAAAGAGATTTGATAAAGGTGATTTAAGCTTTTATCATGCCAAGAAAAATAGATAAGAATTTGTATAGTTTGTTTACATATGGTTTAATTTAGATTTTGGGTCTGAATTATTCAAATCCTTATTTTTTTTAGCATAGATGTGGTTAGAATCTGTTGTATAAGATGACATTGTATTTACTTAATGGACTATTTATTTTTTAGAAAAAAAACTTAGGCTTACAGAAAATAACACACGCGGCTCTAGGCTTTTAAACTTACACAGCCGTGCTCTTTTTCTTTATAAGCCAAGCTATAAGGCCTAGGCTTCGCTCTGTGAGACCTTCACCTTCCTTTTTATATATATATTTTTTCGTATTCTAAAATACTTTTTTAAATAAAACTATTAAGGATATATTTTAAAAATTATATTTCTATACCATATTTCTCAAATAAAGTTAGAGGATATTGATTTTAAATTTAAAAATCATTTTTATGAATATTTATAATGTAACAAATATGCATAATTATTTTAAAAAGGTTTCTCATTAATATTTAAGAGAATAAATATTTATTTTTAATAATGATATTTTTATAACTTTTTCTCAAAATAATTATTATTTTATTTTTATATAGTAGTCTAATAGTTATAAGAGTATTATTTTTTTATTGTGATGATTTTATAAAATTTTCTCAAATTAGTAATCTTTTATTTTCGCATATTGCAGCACAAATATTATCAAAGCATTTTTCCTTGTGATTTTATTTGAAATCGACTTTCCAACCATGAAAAACCTAAATTTTAGCTACAAAATCTTTATGGAGAATATGTATGTGTTTTTTATATATAAAAATATAAATACATTAAAAAAAAACTAAATTTTAGCTACAAAATATTTTTTAAATGATTATAGAAAAAAAAAAGTTTACACCAAGTTACCTCTTGACAATTTCTTAAAATGAAAATGTTACTCACCACATCATTTTCTACTTTATTAGTTAATTAAATAAACCGACATATACATAGACATAATTTTTTTAATACAAAGTTTTAAAATTAAATGATAGTATTCATCGGCTAAAATAGTAATATGCAATGCAGTATGGAAAATTAAGCTAGTTATACTATAAACTATAATAATTAAGGAAAGGGATTTAGAGTGATTAGCGGTGTTTTGGGTTTGAAAATGTATTTATTGATGTCTCTATAAAGTTTTCGAGATCTCAAAATTGAAACATGAATTTGTTTTAAATTAAAAGCAAGTTGAAAAATAGATTTTGATATATCAAAACTTGAGATTGATATTTTGGTTAATAGAGGAGACCGAAAAAATACCTAGCAATGATATGTCATTTGTCATGATAGATGACATGTTGAAACACCCTTAAAGTTTCATGCATTTTAATCTTTAGTTTCTGTAAACAATTACAAAAAGATTTAGTGAATTTTGTTTTGTACATATATATAAGCTTAGCTTTACAAAAATGAAAAATCTATTGAAATTTCAGTAGAATCTTCTTAACACCGAAAGATTCCAAGTTATCGACTACAACCAATTACATTTTAATTTTTATCAAATTCACATTCTATGCATTATCTAATCATCTTGGATTCATTAAATTACAACTAAAAGTATTGCATTTATCACATGTTAATTTAATTCACCACTTGCACATAATTATCCATATACATAAAATATTCAATCTTCAATCACACAAAACAACACAATCATACTCTAAGTATCTATAACATACTAAAAAAAACTAATACGACATTATAAGGTTACATAATTAAGTCAAGATAAAAAAATACATAATTATTTAGGACAAATAATATCTAAAAATAGAGTCCATTACAATACAAAAGTGACATTAAACACAAGTCTTAAACAAAATTATTAAAGGTTGTTCTTCATGTCTATCATTCTACTCAAGGGTACGAGACACCTTTAGTTAAAATTATAGTAAACAATTAATTATACAACATGCAAATTCACTTAAACACAAAGAGCAAACATAATGCAACATTTAAATTATAACTTATCATCATAATTTATTTTCCAATTATTATCATTATAGTCCATCTATTAACCCACATTATTCGTTCACCGTATTGTTATTTTTTGTTTATAATTATTTAAATAAGTTGTTCTTTTCTTGCCATTTATTTTCAAAAAAATAAAATAAATTATATCCAAGTAATATTCAACACTAGGAAATTCCCCGGTTCACCTAGAAATTCCATATCCATTGCTCAATACTAGGCGTTGGCCTCAATATTGAAAAACTAACCCCTTAGACCCCTTATCGGGTATTAGTCTCATTACTAAAAAAACTAATTCCTTCATTTCTTGGGCATTAATTCAATTACTGAAAAAAGTAATTCTTTCACCATTTATCGGGTATTAGTCTTGTTACCAAGAAACTAATTTCTTCAATATAAATCACAATTTAAATACAAAAGGATATAACATTTTCATTATGTTATTATGATAAACTCAGTAAGAAAATGATAAGAAGTACCTCCATGCTACAACATAGCTCGCATGGTCTTTTTTATATTAATAGGTATACCACATTATTCTTTTATTGTATGCTCATTTCACATAAAAAAAAAATTCTAAGTTTATTTTCATTTAAAGCCTCATTTCCTTCTCATTCTATTCATTTTCCTTTGTTTCCTCAACAAAGGCAAATTTTATAGCTTCCCCATGTATGCACAATGAAATTTCTTTTTTATAATCATAATCACATTATCTCAAATTCAACCTTCTAAGGTTCATCAACCTTGTTTTGTTTTATTTAATAAATTTTAATTGTTTTATGTATATATACACACGTACAACATTTAGAATAAACTATGTTTCATATATGAAACCATTATCATATCGTTTTCTTTTAATTTTTTTTTTTATCTTTTCCCATTTAATCGAAAATTAGATATTTTCCAGTGTTTATTTTCTCATCCAAAACACCAAATCCTACCTAAAACTCTAATTTCTCAACATCATAGTTTTCAATTATAATTCAAGTGGTAACTAAGTTTTTTCAAAATCACTTTCCTTACACAAAGTTCACAACAATTTCACTTAACAACATGCACTTCCACCTCATATAATGTAATCCCTCATTGGTCGGCCATTGAGCCCATAAAGATTTCATGACTTTCTTTCTTAGCTTTATTTAATATCATAACAATTTATTCAATTCACAGCCAATTTACAATTCACCTAATTTTTCACTATAAATCCTAACATTAGTTTCTTAACCTCTTTTCCCAATTTATTCTTTTCATCACTTATTTCATACCATTACAATATAATTCCAATGATTATATTATTATTGTTGATTATATTATTATTGTTGTTGTTATCATTATTATTATTATTATTATTATTATTTATCTCAAGGCTTATACATGGAAAATGATATTTTATCATTAAAAAAAATCAGATCTTTCATAAAAGAAATAGGTTAAGCGCACTAGAACGTGGCCCATCAACACTTGGATTAATATTTCATTGATATTAACCAAATCTTTTTACATTTATAAGTTCATATTTTTTTAATTTATTATATTATTTAAATATTATCTTTTCTTTCTTAATTAAAAAAATCATAATAACCAAAATCACATCCATAAAATCAATTTTTTTTTTTTAATTTACTCTGTTAAAAATTAGCTTGGAATTATACACATATATAGCCCGGTTAGTAGAATACTACACGAAAAAATCTAGGGTAATGTCCCCCCCAACGAAAGGCCCAAAATGATCAAATGTGATGTAACTTCCCACTCCTCTCCTTCTCTCACTCTCACTCTCACTCTCACTCTCACTCTCACAAATATATATATATATAGTTTTCCCTGGAAGCCATTCACACCACATTTGCTCCCGCAAAGCGTGGTCTTTTCAACACTAGAAAGCCATTCAATACATAGAACTCCATGCATTTGCAATTCCAATGCGTCAAACTCCGAGGCTACCCCACCTGAAGGGGACACTAAACAAGAGCTGCTTGATAAGATTTCCATGCTTCAAGCTCAAAAGGTCCGTCTCACTGACTACTTGGATGAGAGATCAGCTTATCTGACTCAATTTGCTGAAAAAACCAAAGCCGAGTTTGACAAAATTGGAGAGGATGCTAGGGTCCGTTTAGGCATCGGGATTGCCAATTCCTTCATCTCTTCTTCACCTGGTAAGGGAAAAGTCGTATCTCTTGGAGCAATTTTTGGAGGTTTGATCAATGAGCAGAGAGTAACATCAGATATAGAAAGAGTAGAAAAGGAACAGAGACAGAAAAGTGAAGTTCGCATTTTCCCTCATTATAATGAATTTATAGTATAAAATCTTAGACATACCATTTTGAATGAATATAGCATGATTCAATAACCCCAAGTGAAAACTCACAACTTGGATTTGATACATCAAGCTACTTTCTCTTGCATCATCTGCATCTGATCTTGCTGATATTACTTACATCACCAAGATCGAGGTAACTGGGTTACCATGCCTGATGCTTTTGCCAGCTATCCTATAACTGTTATCAAACCATAGTTCTAACGTTGTTATGACTAGTTTCTGAGAATTGTTTATCATCATTTTTAATACATATTTGGTGTCAAGATTTTTTCTGGCCATGCACTATCGTGACATTGCTTGAACTGTTCACATATATACAATAGGAAGCGGGATGGTTTGCCACTGCACAGCTGATCAAAACAGAGGAAAAAGGGCCAAGAATTCAGAGGTCGAGGAAAAGATCACATACTTGGGACTTTTATTGTCACAAAGCTTGATAACGAACATTACTCCTCCATAAGGGTTTTCAATAGGAAGTTTCGAAAAGGTGTGCCAAATAATGGAAGTGAAGATTATGGGCCCTGAATAAGCAAAAACTGGTTGTTGAAGGGCTAAATTGGCGATCTGGGCTGTGGATACTCAATGTTTGCCTTGCAGGTTGTGACTAGGTTTTGTCATAAGCAATATACCACCACATTGCAAGGTTTTCCATAAAATTAAGAAAACAATGTTTAAAATAAGGAATTGCACCTGAAATAAAGTAGGCAAAGTGTAGTTGCTTGTGACCTTCTTGAAAACCTCATTCCGGTATGGACTCATTGCTTGCTTTTATCCATAAAAATTCCCAACGCACAGATTGCAATTCCTTTGAAATGGATGCAGGATAACTTTTACCTCCTAAATCCAGGAATTTGTACGACTCTTTAGTATCACTCGAAACTAGCCATGGGACTGGTAGCTGAAAGATAGTGCAGGAAAATCTTGTCAGTTCAAAATGGCAAATCATTAGATCTCTAGTAGAAGTAGAAAAGTGCAGATATGATAACTTCTTTTCCTGTCTAATTGATCATATCCATGAGCATAAGAATTACTCCTACGTTAATAAAAACCCAGAAAAGAATTCTTACTTTCAGGACAATGAATCAAGAGGTCCCAACATTAAAACGGCTCTGACAAGTATATACCATGTAATGGAAGTTGGGAGTATTCCGTGTTTCAAGGCATCATCGAAGAGTGCAATGCCATCTGATATTCTACCACAAGAACAAAGCCCTTTAAGTGTAATATTGTAGGATATTATATCCGGTTGAAACCCATACTTGAACATGCAAGCCCAAATCACCGATGCCTTCGCACACTCTCTGGCTTTATAAAGCCCATCCATAAGTGTGTTGTGCGTAACAAGATTGGGAAGACAGTTTGACTGTTTCATATTTGAATAGAGCAGCAAAGCATCTTCAATTTTGCCTGTAGAGCAAAGTCCATGCATCAAAATGTTGTGCATGGTTACATCTGGCTCCAAACCCTTGAGAAGAACTTGACGCCACAGGTTGAGGGCTACATCAATCTTCTTGCCTTGACAGAGGCCATCCATCAATAAGCTATAGGTGATCATGTCTGGCTTCCAATCTTTTTCTAGCATTTCCTTTACAAAAGAATATGCATCGCTAAATCTCTCAGCCTTGCACAGACCATTTATAAGAGTGTTATAGGAGACAACAGTAGGAGAACAACCTTTGGATTCCATTTCTCTGAAAAAACAAATTGCCTCCTCAAGTTTGGAAGCTCGGACAAAACCATTAATCAATGGATTGCAAACATGAGGACTCAACTTACAGCCATACTTATCCATCTGAAGCACTATGGCCAATGCTTCATCTACTCTCCCTTGTTTGCTTAAGCCATCAACTATCGAAGAATATGCAAAAGCGTCCAGCTTATCTCCTCCATCTTTAGCCTCTTTCAATATTTTCAAAGCCTTGTTCAAATACCCATTCTTACACAATCCGTGAATTAAAACTCCATAAGTAGTAGAATCAGCTCCACTCCCCCTCCTACGCAAGAGTTCCCAAACAGAAATAGCTTCTTCAACCTTCCTATTTTCTAACAATCCTCTGATAAATATGTTATAACTAACAACATTATGACAATTCTCCTTCCCCATCATAACCCACAATTCAAAACTCTCCTTAATCTTCCCTGCACTACAAAACCCATGAAGCAATGCATTATAAGTGACAACATCAACCACCACTCTTCTCTTGACCATTTCTCTATAAACCTCCACAGCTCCATCAACATTTCCCACATGACATAACCCACATATCAAACTGCTATACGTAAACAAATCCATTTCACTCTCATTCTTTTTCATTCTCTCCCACATTTCTAAACTCTCATCAAACCTCCCCATTTTACACAACCCATTAATCATAACGTTATAAGTAACCACATTTGGATAGACACAAGACCCTTTAACTAACCTTTCCCAAATCTCTTTCCCTTGAACATAATCCCCTCTCTTAAAAAACCCATCAATCATTATATTGTAACACATCACATCAGGAACTAAACCTCTTTCCAACATTTCATCAAACACCTCAAGTGCGCTTGCCAAATCCCCACTTTTCATCATCCCACTGATCACAGTACCATAGCTATACACATCAGGCTTTAAATCTTTACTCCACATCCAATCCAAGAATCCTTTCGCCTTGATAAATTGTCTCTTCTTAACAGAAATCTTAATCAAAATATTATATGTTTGCAAATTAGGCAAGATGCCTACTGTTTCGAAATACGCAAGAAAAGTCTCTGCTTTGTCTAACAGATTTGCTTCAATAAAAGCATTTAACAAAGCATTGTAAGATCTTATTCCAGGCTTGCACCCAAAAATCTCTTCCATTTTTTGGAAGCAATTAAAGGCTTCGTTTGGCATCTTGCTTTTCGCATATGCTTTTAATACTGTCAAAACAACATCTTCTGTGCACTTGCATTTATGGGTTTTGATGAGCTCAACTATTCGAGTCACGTGGACCACGAGTTTTGGATCAGAGAGTCGACGGAGAATGAGGAGAAAAATGTGTGGCGAGTGAGTATAACCTGGTTGGCGACTCGCTGAGTCGAACAAGGCGAGTGCTGATTGCGGGCTTTTTTCGGCTTTGAGGAGCTTGAAGAGTTGTCTGGCTGAGAGAGGTTTGGGGAGCACGACCATGGCAGTGGTGGTGAAGGTGATTTTTGGGGTTCCTGTGTCATTTTGACATGTTGCTGTGGTTGGAGGATCTTGGGGGTGAAATAAGGATACCTAGGTTGAGGCTGTATGAGACTTCGGCTTAACCACAGCAAAAGGTCTGTATGGGGCTTCGGCTTCTTGGACGGCTTAACCACAGCAAAAGGTCTGTATGGGGATTCGGCTTCTTGGACGGCTTAACCACGTATACGGTGAGGATTGCTTTTAAAAGTTTTTATTTTTTGAAATATTATACAAAATAATTATTTTTATTTACAATATTAATATATTAAAATAATTTAAAAATTAGTTTTTTAAAAGACCATGAACTTTTTACAAACCGATCTCACTCCAAACAGATCATACTGTGTCCATGTTATTCTCTTTAGGTTTTTGTCCCTCCACAAAAACATTGTGTATTGACCAAGGTTATTAATACCGTTTTGTTTTTGTTAAAATAGTCTAAATGTTTCATACTAGTAAAAAAGCAAGACAAAACAACATTATTTTTGTCTCGGTTTAAATTCTGATTTGTAACGAAAATTTCGGTCAAATACTGGTCGAAACACGTCGGAATTGCGCTATTGAGAGAGAACATGTTCTTAGTTATCCTTAGCCAAGATTTGATGAGGCTCCACAATCTTGATGACCAGATACATTTGAAGAACAAATGGTCATGTGTCTCAGCATCCTGCATACATAAAACACATATTGGATCTAGAGCAATGAAGTGAAGTCGATCCCTAGTTTTGAGCTTTCCCAAGGCAGCAAGCTATATGATAAAATTATATCTTGGTGTAGAAGATCAAGTAAATCAGCAGATCAATGAAGACAATTAAGCAAGAAATCTGCAGATAATGAGGAGCCGAAGATCATTGAGGAGCCGAAGATCACTCCTTTCCTTTAATTGCAGATTTGTTTAAATTCAAAATTCAAATAGCACTCTGTATAGAGAAGATTGTTATCTATTTAAACCATTGTAATTCATGTGTACAATTCAATGAAAAATACAGATTCTCATATGGTATTAGAGCCTCAAAAACAGATAAACGTCTGATAATTATTTTTTTCTCATGTTCTAATGGCTTCCTCTTCAACCGTCCCTTCTAACCATCCTTCTTCATACTCAGTTCCCTTTCTTTCTCATCTACCCCTCAATCTCCACATCAAGCTCAACCATAACAACTATCCAGTCTGGAAAGCTTAGGCCTTGCCATATTTTCGTGGTCAAGGTGTAATTGGCTATCTAGATGGCACAATTTCAGCCCCTCCTCAAGAAATTGATGCCACAAATTCGGTCACAGGTACCACCTCTAGAGTTCCAAACCCAGAATATGCTCAATGGCTTCAATAGGATTCTACTATCCTTGCAACCATTAATTCTTCACTCACTGAAGAAGTTCTTTCTCAAGTTATGTCCTATAACACCTCCAAAGAAGTTTGGCTTGCTCTTCAGCAAAATTTTTCATCTATATCACGGGCAAAGGCTGTCCAAATTCGCACCCAGCTTGCCAATGCTCGCAAGGGTGCTATGTCTGCTAAGGATTTCTTCCTTGCAATCAAACGAATGGCTGATGATCTTGCACTTGCAGGACAACCACTGAATACTGAAGAAATTTTAACCTATGTTCTAGCTGGTCTCGGTCAAGAATATGACTCATTTGTATCCACAATCACCTCACATTCTGATGAGGTTCGCCTGGAAGAACTCTATTCCATGCTTCTCCTTACTGAAGCACGAATTAATCAGCATCACGACCAAATCCAAGTAGCTGCTTCTGTCAATATGGCTACTAGATCAACACCTTAATACCACTCTCGTCCTGGTAATTTTAACAGAGGCCGTGGAAATCAATTTTGCCCCCACAATAAGAGTGGACGATACATGCAGCGTGCTCCGGCCACAAACACCTCTCTTGTCTGTCAGGTATGCCAAAAGCCTGGCCATAATGCACTGAAATGTTACCACAGATTTGATTTAACATTTCAGGAATCAACCCACCAAAGAACACCCTTAGCCTACCTTGCTGCTCGACAAAACCATCCCTCCCCTGAATGGCATCCTGACACAGGGGCTACTCACCATCTCACCAATGAAATGAGCAACATTCAACTCACACATGAGGACTATAATGGTCACGATCAAATCCAAGTGGCTAATGGTGCAGGTTTGAAAATCACTCGCAGTGGAAAATCCACCATGTCTTCTCCGTCCAAGTCCTTCATTTTAAACCAAATTTTATTAGTTCCTGATATTACCAAAAATCTGCTTTCAGTCCATCGTTTTTGTTGTGATAATAATGTGTTCTTTGAGTTTCATGATTTTTTCTTTCTTGTGAAGGACTACTTGGGGAACGTCCTGCATCGGGGTCCTCTCATTAATGGTCTCTACAGTTTCTCCATGTCACTTGCTAATCTCCGTCCGCAAGCATTTTCTAGCATTCGGGTCTCTGCCAAATTATGGCATCAACATCTAGGCCATGCCTCCCTTCCAATCATGAATAAGGCAATTTCATTTCCATTTTCCAGTAATAAAATGCCTGTTTGCTCTCATTGTCAAATGGCCAAGAGCCATGCTTTACCATTTACTCATAAACATGTTTCTGCGTCAAAACCTTTAGAGTTATTATACTCCGATGTTTGGGGGCCAGCACCCATAATAACCACTACAGGTGCACGATATTATATAAGTTTTTTGGATGATTCAACAAAATTTTTATGGTTGTTTCCCATAAAATTAAAATCTGACGCTTTACCAACTTTTCAAAAATTTCAAGCTGCGGTTGAACGTCAATTTGACGCCAAAATTAAATCCATCCAAACTGATTGGGGAGGAGAATACCGCAGCTTCACTCAACTCTTACAAAATCAGGGAATTACTCATCGAGTAACATGCCCTTACACGCATCAACAAGCGGGTGCCATTGAACGGCGTCATCGCCAAATTGTTAAAGTTGGTCTTGCGTTACTTGCTCATTCAAAATTACCTCAATGTTTTTGGGAAGATGCATTTTTAACAGTTGTTTTCATCATCAATTGTTTGCCAACTCCAATTTTACAACAAAAATCACCTTACGAAGTGATAAATCGTTGCAAACCTGATTTTGAGTTTTTACGCGTTTTTGGTTGTGCTTGCTGACCTTACTTGCGTCAGTATAATAAATATAAAATGGATTTTCATTCAAAATCATGCATTTTCTTGGGTTATAGTATTGGTCATAGAGGCTACAAATGCTTAGATGCTTCCACTGGAAAAATCTACGTTTCCTGTCATGTCGTATTTGATGAAAATCTTTTTCCATTCGAGTCTCCTTCACCCGTTACTGTCTCACCCGTTATTGTCCCTCCCAATAGCGAGTCAGCCATTTTTCCTTCAAATCTTGTTGTTTCAAATTCATTAACTCCTTTCACTGCAGAGTTGTTGCCTAACGAGCCAGCACCACTGTCACGTGCCTCATGTGAAATTTCACAAATTGCTCATTCTCCAGTCACCATTGCTCCCCGCTCTTCATCACAGCCACCTTCCCTATTTTTACCCGAAATTGACAGACCCACTCTTACCTTACAAACCACTTCCCAAATTCAGCCTACAAACAATCACCCCATGACTACCTGCAGTAAAAACAACATTCATAAACCCAAAATTCCACCAAATTCCCACATCAGGTACCCCCTCCCAAAGGCTCTTATGGCTACTGTCAAGCCACTGGAAATTGAACCCACTTGCTTCACCGAAGCCAACAAGCATGCTGAGTGGCGAGCTGCTATGAACACTGAGATTGATGCACTTTTACAAAATGAAACTTGGACATTGATTCCTTCACCCCCTGCTGCAAATATTCTTGGCTCAAAATGGGTGTACCGAATCAAGAGGAAAGTTGATGGGAGTGTTGAGCGTTTTAAGGCTAGATTGGTTGCAAAGGGTTTCAATCAACAAGAGGGAGTTGATTTCTCTGAAACATTTTGTCCAGTGGTAAAACCCACGACGGTGAGAATGGTGTTGTCGATTGCAATTTCCCATGGGTGGCATCTGCAACAAATTGATGTCCAGAATGCGTTCCTACATGAATTCATAGACGAAGATGTCTTTATGGCTCAACCACCAGGATTTCAACATCCCCAATACCCACGACATGTTTGCAAGCTTCAGAAATCAATTTAAGGTCTTCGCCAGGCACCACGGGCATGGTTTTCTAAGCTGACAGAAAAATTGACAGAAATTGGTTTTGTGGGAAGTGAGGCTGATCATTCACTGTTTGTTTATCACAGTGATTCTGTATTAACTTACATGCTTATATACGTTGATGACATTATTTTAACAGGTGCTGATCTGACATTTATTCATCACGTTATAAGCTTGCTGAAGGTTGAATTTCCAGTAAAAGATTTGGGCAAATTAAGTTTTTTTTCTGGGCGTGGAGGCTATAAGAGAACCTGAAAGGCTCTATTTAACACAACGCAGGTACATTCTTGATCTTCTTCTATGCAGTAAGATGGATAAATCGAAGCCTTCAACCACACCCATGTCCACTTCTCAACTGCTAAACAAATCAGATGGAAAACAGTTTGATGATCCGCAATTATACAGAAGCATCGTTGGGGGGCTCCAGTACCTCTCATTTACAAGGCCAGAAATTGCATTTGCAATTCACAAAGTCAGTAAATACATGCATGATCCGAGAGAACCTCACTGGGTAGCTGTCAAAAGAATCCTAAGATACTTGAAATCGACTATCTCTCATGCCTTATTTATCCAACCTGATCTCAATTTGCAATTACAATCCTACAGTGATGCCGATTGGGCAACAGATCAGGATGTCAGAAGATCTATTGGAGCTTATTGTGTTTATCTTGGTAAAAATTTGGTGTCTTGGAGCTGCAAACAACAACCCACTGTTGCGTGAAGTAGCACATAAGCAGAGTACAAGGCTCTTGCAAATGCAGCGGCAGAAGTTATGTGGCTAAAACAATTGCTATCTGATTTGCGCGTACCACAACCTCAGTCTCCAACTCTTTGGTGTGACAATATTGGTGCCACATATCTAACCAGTAATCCATTGTTTCATGCGCGAACAAAGCACATCAAAATTGATTTTCATTTTGTGTGTGATCAAGTGATTAATGGACAACTACTGGTTCGGTTAATTTCCACAAAGGATCAATATGCAGATGCACTTACAAAACCATTGCCTTCTCTGCGGTTTCAACTTCTTCGTTCCAATCTAAGAGTCAATTCTTTACCCCTTAGATTGAGGGGGCATGTAGAAGATCAAGTAAATCAGCAGATCAATGAAGACAATTAAGCAAGAAATCTGCAGATAATATCATTGCAGATAATGAGGAGCCGAAGATCATTGAGGAGCCGAAGATCATTGAGGAGCCGAAGATCACTCCTTTCCTTTAATTGCAAATTTGTTTAAATTCAAAATTCAAATAGCACTCTGTATAGAGAAGATTGTTATCTATTTAAACCATTGTAATTCATGTGTACAATTCAATGAAAAATACATATTCTCATACTTGGCATGGACCAAGACTCCCAAACCACTTTCTCCCAATTGACCTTGGAGCCATGGCCTCTAAGAAACTCGTAAGCATTATAAGAGAAACTTTTGTCTCCATTATCCCAAGAGAGAATCAAGAGTAAGGCCTCAGATTGATCTCCACTAACTTCAAGAAGATTATCTTTCAAGGAAATGATAGATTTCCATAGAGGGGAAGAGTCCTTATGAGCACGAGCATTCCAAAGAGAATGATTGTTCAAGTAGTAATGGTGAACCAATTGAATCCAAATAGAATATGTTCTTAGATGGATATTCCAGAGCTGCTTTACAAGGAAGTTC
This sequence comes from Salix purpurea, assembly GCA_027405865.1. Taxonomy (NCBI): domain Eukaryota; kingdom Viridiplantae; phylum Streptophyta; class Magnoliopsida; order Malpighiales; family Salicaceae; genus Salix; species Salix purpurea. The sequence goes on along the minus strand of JAOWLH010000002.1, from coordinate 8,833,185 downwards.
TTGCTTCTAGCTTTGGTGTCCATCAAGCTTAGACCACCTTCAGATTTAGGAAGACATACAAAACTCCAAGCAACCAAGGCTAATTTCCCTCCCAAACTACCTGTCCACAAGAAGCTCCTACAAATGGAGTTAATTTAGGGAATGACAATACCAGGAATAGGAAAAATACCTAGCCAGAACTGAACCACCCCATAAAGGAATGATCGCACTAGCTTAAGTCTCTTGGCATAAGAGAGAAACATTCTCATCCAACCCTGAATAGACGATTCCAACTTTTGAAGAAGTGATGAAAATTGATTTGCTAGCAACTTGTGAAGACTAAGAGGGACTCCAAGATATTTGAATAGGAAGGAGCCTTCTTGGAAGCTAGAGATCTGCAAGAGAGAATACTTCTGGGCATCTCTAACCCCTCCAAAATAAATGGATGATTTGGAGGGATTGAGGACTAAGCCTGAAGTCTTACCAACGAGTAACAATTGGTGGCATAAGGTTCGCACTCAAAACCGAGTCACCACGAGAAAGAAGGAGAACATCATCAGCAAAAGGAAGGTGAGTGATGCTAATAGCACTGCATTTCAGATGGAAGTGGAACTTAGAAGAACGAGAGGCTAAGTTAAGCATATTGGAAAAATACTTCATGTAGCAAATGAAGAGATAAGGAAAGAGCGGATCCCCCTGCCTAACGCCACTCTTCCCTTGGAAGAAGACATAAAGTTTACCATTAACTGCTACTAAGAAAGAGGTTGTCTCAACACAAGTCATGACCAGATGGACAAATCTAGGGGGAAACCCAAGCATACCAAGGAGATCTCGGAGAAAAGCCCACTGAACTGAGTCAAAGGCTTCCTTGAAATCAATTTTTATAAGACATCTTGGCGATGCCCTTTTCCTACCATAGTGACGAAGAAGCTCCTGAATTAGATTAATATTATCTGTCATCCGCCTACCTCCGAGGAAGGCATTTTGCGTAGGGCTAACAAAAGTAGTTAAAGTATGAGTCAGCTTCCCTGTTAGAATCTTAGAAATAACTTTATAGATAATATTGCAACAAGATATCAGATGAAAATCCTTAGCTGAGATCAAATTAGATGACTTGGGAATCAGGGAGATAACAAAGTGATTAGTTTGCTTAAGAAGCTGCCCTGAAAAGAAGAAATTCTGAACTGTAGAGCAAAAGTCACTACCCACAATGTCCTAAGATTTTTTGAAGAAGAATGAAGAGTAGCCATTAGGGTCAGGGGCTTTGTCATTTCCAATGCTGAACAAGACCGACTTTATGTCCTCATTAGAGATGGGAGCCAGAAGGAAATCATACATACTGGCATCTAGGAGAGGACCACTTTGAACGACATCAATGTTCAAAGGAATAGTATCCTTGGAAGTGCCAAGCAATTGCTGATAATAACTGACAAATTCACACCCCACCTTAGGGATCTATCTCTCTTCTGAATGGCTGGAATGAAACCTTTCCTGTATGCCTCATAATAACATGGAAGAAGCTAGACCCACAGTTACTATCCTTAAAGTAGTTCCACTTTAGCTTCTGACTAAAGAATATTTTCTCGGTCGTTTTGAGGTTCATTAGGTGAAGACGAAGTTTCTTGTCCTTGGCAAGAAGGTTGACATTGTCTCGATCATTATGCAGGGCTCATTTGGCAACTTTTAAATCCCCCTTTACTCGAGTTACCTGCTACGAGATATGGTTGAAGTGGAGATTGTTTAATTCCTTTAGAGGCTTCTTTAGATGCTTAAGCTTTTTACATAAGGTAAACATTGGGGCCAAGCTCTTATTAGAGATGAGGTCCATGAAATGATCATGCAAGGCCCACATGTTGAATAACTTGAAGCTCTGACGACCCTGAGAGTACTGGGTAATGAATCGGATAATAACTGATAAGTGGTCAGAGAAAGCCCTAGGAGAGGTAAAATGGACCTACATTTGCCTATGAAGAGATGACCAATCATTATTCACCAAAACACTGTCAATTTTACTCTAGATACTCCCATTCGTCCAAGTAAAATGGTAGCCAGAATAATTTGCATCTTGGAGACCGAGATCAGAGCAACAATGGCCAAAATCTGAGGTTTCATATCTAGACATTGCTACCTCGTTGTGCCTATCTTCTTGAGCAAGAATAGAGTTCAAGTCTCCCAAAATCAGCCAAGGGTGGTTGGAGTCCCATGAGCGCAAATCATTCCAAAGAGTTATTCTTGCAACAATTGTGTTGTATCCATAAACAAAAGTGGCATTGAAGCTGAACTGATGCACTATACTGTTAATGGTAACATGGATACCTTGAGGAGAGCACGCAATCATATCAAGCATAACAGTTGATGGATTCCAAAAAACAATAATTCTGGCATTAGTAGCGACATCAACATTAGTCACATACCTCTAGTGTCTTAGATAAAATTTGTGCATGGTGGCCAGCTTTGAGGCAAACAATTTGGTTTCCAGCAACCCAAACACATCAATATGATTCTTCCTCATGAGGTTGATGACCTCATGCTGTTTCAGAGGGCTATTAAGCCCCCTGACGTTCTAGCTGTAGACAATCACAGAGTAACAACCGAGGCTTGGAGCCCCCCACTACCTCTTAATACTATATCATTTCTTCTTATTCCATTCCTAGTGGTCAATAGACATCATTATCAGCAAGATTCCCACTCATTTGTGCACGGCCTACATGCAATTTCCTTTCCCCAGCCGACGTGTCCCCCTTGGAGGTGTCGACAAGGAGATTACCTTTTCCTGTTCTTTCATCCGGACCTGCCTCTGCATGCTCTTTGACTTTATGGATGTGAGAAGCTTCAATTAATGTCTGGTTATGACTCTTGCCCCTTTTCTTTTTAACCAATTGCCAATTGCCATTTGTAGCCTCAAGCTTCGCCTGTATAGGATTGAAAATTCTCCCTCTAGTGCAGTGCACATCCTCCTTTTGCATGATATGGAACAGTTCACCATGTAGGACCAGCTCACCATGCACTGGATATGCATGACCCATAACTACCCCCTTCATATGACCATTTGCCTCCCTCGACTAGTTGCTCGCCTTCCCCTCGTGACCTGTGCAACTAGTTTTAAGGTGTTTGGAATTCAACTGATCACCATGCTCACGATACAACCCCTATTCACCATTCTCTTGAACATCTTGCCTATTTGGATAATTACCTGCTCCTGCCTTTACATGGTCTGTGGGCACCTTTCCCTCCACTGGTGAAGATCTCTGCTGGTTCCCCTTTCGACGATTAGGTTGAGAAACCTTTGAACAGGTTGCTACTATATGACCAAGGATTTTGCATTGCTTGCAAAATTTGGGAAGGGTCTCGTAGATAATAGGTTGAGCTAGAGGAGACTCATTTGGTGGAATAATTTTAATGAAATAAGGCAAATCCACTAGGAAATCTATCTCAATAAGAATCCTTGCATAAGACAGCCTAGCCATGGACGAAGTAAGCATATCACTGTGCAGAGGCTTCCCTATAACACCCCCAATCTTGGATAGGTCAGTGGAGGACCAACATTTGAGAGGGAGGTTGGGCAGCTTCACCCAGACTGGGACAGTGGACATTTCAGAAGAAGAGAAATCAAAATATTGAAGCATGGACTTTAAAATCAAAGGTCTCTCGTATACAAGATATGGACCCCCTAAAAAAAAAAATAGCAGCTTTGTTTTCCTCATTTAGAAATCTGTGAACTAGCCAACTAGACTTATGGATAGTTAATGAAGCTTTGCATTTCCAAGAGTTAGTAATATATTATTAAGAGCTTTAGAACCTGGGAATTTTCCAGCAATATACACCACAATACAATATTTCCAAACCTCTCCTAGACAAGCTAGATCATCCTCTAACAGTGAGCAAGACTTGACATTAATAAGTTCAGAAAAATGCATTAGTTTGGAACAGTTTTCAGCACTGCGATTAGAGGAGAATAAATCCTTCCATTTACCCATGTGTTGTTGGGAGCTTGAGATGTTGGCATCCTTGTTGTGGTGTAGATGTCTCCCTTCCATAGAGGTTGCACCCTCTGAATGTATGGGGAGAGTGGGGCTGGGAGCGAGGTTTCTTAGCTGATATCTTGCCGAGAGATTCACACCTTCTCCTTTGATAGGAGAGGTGTTACCAACAACCCTTGTAAGGTTTGGGACAAGAGAGGTGTCATATAGGTCCTCTGGAAGATCATCTTTAGAGGTAGAGTAGTCAACAAGATCTTCCTCAAAGTGTCCCTCTTCATCTTCGGAACATTCCTTATCTGCCATTAGCATGGAACCGGGAGATAGAAAAGAGGAAACCTGGCGTGTTTCTAAGGCAGCCGAGGCAGACACCCCTACAGAGAAACCTTCAAAGCCATCACCTAATGAGGAACCTAGTCCAGGGCCAACTGACGAAAGAGAGGAGGTAACGGGTGGGGCTATTTGGGGTACAGGCAGGGCAAAAACTATGCGCTGATGAAGTTGAAGTTTCCTTACCCTTTGACCTAGCGCTGCAAGACTTCTTTTTACTTTTTGCCATTAAGAAGAAAAGTAAAGTAACAAAAAAGAAAGAATGAATTAGTTGCAATTGCAAGATCCTAGTAACAGAGAAGCAGCCATCATGAGAAACTCTTTGCAGTGAAAGGAGAACATCTCTCTCTTCTTTCTCTCTCAATATTTGTTTATTTTTCACGCTAACCTTGGAACACTAATTCTCCTTTTTTATGTAGATGATATACTCCTCACAGGTTCCTCCACAACACTTGTATCCACTTTCATTCAACTCTTCATCTCTAAGAAGGACTTGGGACAAATTCATCATTTTCTTGGCATCAAGATCTCTCAAACACATGATGGTCTTTACCTGTCTCAATCTTACTATGCTCTTACCATTCTTGAGAAAGATAATATGGTTGATTGCAAACCTATAAGCACACCTCTTGAAGCCAAAGCCAAGACCTCATCTGATGTTGTCTTGTTTGAAGTTCCGAGTTACTTTAGAGCACTTGTTGGTGCTTTACAATATTTAACACTCACAAGACCAAATCTTTCATATAGTGTCAATTATGCATGACAGTTCATGCATGCTCCCACCATTGTGCATTTAAAAATAGTTTGGAGGATCTTAAAATATGGCAAAGGCACAATTGATATAGGGTTGTATTTTTTCTCTAATACAACACTTGATCTTTGTGTATTTTCTAAAGTAGATTGGGTGGGGTGTCCCACTATAAGGCGATCAATCATTGGATATTGTACATTTCTTGGAAGAAATCTCATTTCTTAGTGTGCAAAAAAACAACATATTATTTCTTCGAAATATAACGCCATGACAAATACAACTGCTACAAATCTTTATATTCCATTGGCATTTACACCATATCTCTATTGCGATAACATAAGTGATCTTCACATGACAATTGTTTCACCTTCTTTGCACCTTTAGCAGAACCATGTCATTACTAAGCATCCAATAGAGGTTCCCAAGTTAATATCGTGCTCCAACAACAATTAACGCCCTACACTGGTAATATCTAGCAAGTAGTCCAATGGTATTTTCTCTCGTTCTTATCTTGTTTAGCTCAACACCTTGTCTTCTCCTGTTTCAATAAACACAACAATTCCAACAACTATAAATGAGAGCAGCTCCAACACCCATCAAAATCTTCATCGTGGGCTGCCATTTTCATGGCATATAAGAAATGACAACAAACATCTTTCTAACCTAGGTATGCTTTATATCATCTGCAAAGTGCTGCCAAGTTCATTAATGAAAATTGTGGGAAATTTAGGCTTCCTTTTAAGGAGTGCAACAAACCCACATATGAATCCACTTTTAGAATGCAAGCATCAGTCAAAGACCCACACACTATTTATGAGTTCTTTATACAAAACATTATCGAAAGCTTCTTGAAGAAATATCATTTGATTTCTCTCCTTATCATGTGGAGTTGTTGTGGCATTGATAAAACAAGGAGTTTTATGTCACCACACACAGTAGACCATGTTATTTTACGCATAATTATACCTTTTAAAGCAAAGATGAAATATCTTGAGTGTAAAAATGCAACATGGTATTGTTGAATCTGGCCCGGTATCCAAAAGATCAAAGCATGTGCACTGCAAGATTTCATTGTGTGATGATGTGAAGTTACCACAAAAGAGTCTTTTCATCGTATGACAAAATTGTTCATGAATAGCACACTTCAGTGGTTTTTTAGAGGAGAGATATATTGTGTTTGATATGGAAATGAAGAGTCATTACTTATTTTCCACCTCCTCTATAAGGCTGCGAGTATAATGATTAACAAAAAGATCCGACATGCTAAATACAAAGAAAAGCTTGTCATGACTTGTGTTGATAGAGAGAAGAATTGCATGGAGTTATGAATTATAGAACTACATTGGAAGAAAATGCAATGAAGAGCATCCAATAAACCTGAGGGTTTTAATAAAGTCATTTGGAATTTTGCAATGTTAATATTACGTTGATGGAAGGATATTTTCTTAACAAGAAATTCTTTAACTTCACACACTGAAAACATTGATGTTGTTGCAAAGAGATGTACTCCATGAGTGTTTCCTATCTCGATTCACTTTTTATGTCCAATGAGGAGCGTGGTGGAACAAAACATTGATGAAGATGAATAGTTGCAATTGCCCAAAGCACCATTCCTCATGTGACATAATCCAGATGATGGAGATGAATAGTTGCAAGAATTTCAGTAATCAAGTATGGAAGTTAGTCAACAAAAGGCAAGTTAAGTTTTGTAGAGGATGTTATTGTTGACAATGTCAGCAATAAATCATCACGAGCATAACAAAGATCAATGAGTAGTGATAAGACAAAAATGATTGTTTGAAAAGTCTGAGAAAAGTGTCATGTTGTCAATAATTATCTTATGGATTCTCATTGGTTATGACTTTTTTGGGGCTAAATCACCATTTCATTGAAGCATGTGTTTTCATTATCTTTTTGTTGTTTTGAAATCAAGAGGTGTTAAACATTCTTATTTTTGACAATATTTTGATCAAGCTCCAACATGCAAAATTTAAAGCTTATCATTCTTGAAAATTAAAAGTGTTTTGATTACAGAATTGACTCGACTTTTGATAAATGACATGATAACCAATATCAGGTGACCAAATAATTTTTTTAGCTCATACACCGAGTTTTGAACCACAACATAAAACTAAGCTTTATTAGTATGTATATTGACATGTAATGGATTTGGTAGTTATGAACTCATGAATCATAACTCTTGCACGTCCATATAATGACATTGGTCAAGGTCAAAATTTATCAATTATAACAACCCTGCTTCAAATGACAAAAGACCATTTTTTATTATTCCCTTCACTATTCTTGAAACATATATCCCTTGTTAATCCCGATTTGAGACTAATATGATATTTTTAAAAAAAAAACCGACATGGATCACACCCTCACACTGGGAGCAAATGAGAGATTTGTAGTTTGAAGACAAGGACAACATTAAAATCTACAGAAAAGGGTATGCTAAGAATGAAAGCCCAGCATTGGAGAACAAGTTAAATTGAGGGAGACACGACAAATCAAGAGTTGATGTCAAGGACAAAACAATGAAAAAAACAATGGAGCCTTATGTTAGAAGAAATGTTATTGAGATTATTGAGTCTTCAAGATAGGTTATCCCTTAAATAAAGATCTTTTTGTGTTATTTTGTGAGTCTCTATTGAAGACAACAAAAGATAAAATAACATCAGATGACAAATGATAGTTTAAGTTTTAGTATTTCCCTCTAAGTTTGAAATTGTTAATGAAAGGAATGACATGGTTATTGTGAAACCCGAGAATAAAGTATACATAGAGGTAGGAGATTTACAAAAAAATAATTAAAATGTTGTTATTATACAAAATTTAGGGAAAAAAAACAGGGTCAAAATAGAATTAAGAAGAGATGGGACTATAAATACCCATCTCTTCTCATCCATGTCCAGCTGAAACAAAAGAAAGAGGGGAGGGAGAATTTCGAAATTCATTTCATAAAAAGCAAGAGCAAACACCCAAAAAAATTATAAACCCATACAAGCCTTGGATTTCTAAAGTGGAAGAGCACAATTGGGTGGAGAAGTAACAAGAAGAAAGTGAAGAAATTGGGGAAGAAAGGTGGAAGAGTGGTTGGGTATTTTCAAGGAGAAGAAGTCTAGGATTCTTCCAAAATTGTTAGATTCCATCCAAGTAAGGAGTTCTTATTCCAATTTCTATGAAATTAACTTCAATATTGATTAGAAGTTCATGATTGTTCTTGAATTGGGAATTAGGGTTTTTAACACAAAATGTTAGGAAAATGCATAAATGAGTAGGATTTCATGAATAAAGGGAAGACATGGTTGTTATTGATGAGAAATCAAGGATTGAAGATGAATTGGAGATACTTTCTTTTTTGTCAAAACAGGGCAGTTTCGTTGCCCTGTTTCTTAGGGACATTTGGACCTAAAAAATACATAATTCAGGGAGGGTCCCTCATAGAAGTTATAGCTGGGAGTGTTAGCTTTCCAACGAGTCCAACCCTGTCTAATTTGGAGTTCTGGAACTCCAGATATGGTTAAAACTCTAAGGAGAGGTCAAGCTGTCACATGTGTTGACAGTTTCGGCCAAGTTGAGAAAATAGCAAATATTTAACCATGTTAAGGGTAGAAATTGTCCCTTTCCCTTCATAGAATGTGTCTTGATCTTCAAAAAATAAAAGAAGAGAATAAATGGTGATAAGAAATTGAATTCATGATGTTCATTTGGACTATAAATGAGCTGAAAAATTAAAGGATGATAATGAGGAATATAAGTGAGAAAGAAAAGAATTGGTAAAGGGAAATAAATATTATCACCATTTTTATTGTTGTTGTGTGTGATATGTGGATTAATATAAAAAAAATGGTGGGTATTTGTGGTTTCAGGAAGAACCGCGGGTGAAGGGCAACAACAACAACAGGGTAACGCAAGTCGAACATTCACAGCAGGTAGGTACTTGGTACCTATATTTTCTTTATCTAATAATTATTTTCTTTACTAGTTATTGAACTATAAGTTATAATTTGGTGCTTATTGATGAAGAAAAGAAAACGGGTAAAGGAAAGGTTAGGGGATGGAAAAATAGATATATATGTGTGTAGAAAGAAACAAACTGGTCGATATCGGCGGGTGACGTCGATATCGGCATAATGTATAAACTTGATTAACTATTCGATTTCGGAATAGTTAATGATATCAGCAGGTGACGTCGATATCGGCATGATTTATAAACTTGATTAATTATTCGGTTTCAGAATAGTTAATGATATCAGCGGGTGACGTCGATATCGACATAATGTATAAACTTGATTAACTATTCGATTTCAGAATAGTTAATGATATCGGCAGGTGACGTCGATGTCGGCATGATTTATAAACTTGATTAACTATTCGGTTTCAGAATAGTTAATGATATCGACGGGTGACGTCGATATCGGCATAATGTATAAATTTGATTAACTATTCGATTTCAGAATAGTTAATGATATCGGCAGGTGATGTCGATATCGACAAAATTTATAGACTTGATTAGCTTTCTGAGTGAAAGCTAATGATATCAAGAATCCTTGACATCGGCATGCTCTAAAACCTCCTAAGGTTCTTTTTGATGTGAAAAAGGGGAAAGAAGCAGTCAAAAGAAATAAATCTTCTTTTATATAACCTTAAAAGGGTGTATATGGTTGTGTTTAGAATCTCATATAATTTAAGTAGATTGATGGATATGTTGTTCAAATTCTTCTGTAAATTGCTAGTATTTACTTAATTGTTCTACTCATATGAAAAATCTATATTTTGCAGGTTCTTCCCATTCTCGTCAGGAATAGATTTTAAGCCTTAATTCCTTTTTGTATAAGATAGGAACTTAGGGAGTTATGGTGAAATTTTGTTATGTAGAAGAACATGTAAATTATATAGAATGATATATTTGTAAATTTTGTTTCTGTAATATTAAATGTATCAACCTACGCTCAGGATATTAGAAAGTACTAGATTATCTTCAAATATTAAACTGTGTTATGTTCGATGTATATGTATATATGTATCTATATGTGAAATCTTCGTATGCGAATTGACTCTTTTAATTTTTATCTTATGTGTATGATGTAAGATTGAGTTTGGTAATGAATATGGTCCTAAGCATATTCTAGAATGAATTATGCAGTTGATTGTATTAAAAATGGATGTGATTGTGAATGAGATGTGATTCAAATTATGTGCAGGTTGTGTTATGGATAACTTGGGATCTTCCGATATAGGGGAGACTATGCCAAAATTTCATTAGAAATTTCGGCGAGAGAAAAAAAAAATCTCATGCTTCATCTACCCTTTTTAGAGGGGGAAAAATTAAAAAAATTAAACAAATAGGAGAAAAATTTAGGGTTGTTACAGTTATGGAGCCTCTCAAAGCATTGATTGATTGATAAGAGAATGAAGTTAAGATAAATGATGTATTTTTTAATGTCATTACCTCTACAAAGAAAACAAAAGAAAGAGAGTTAATGACTAGCTATTGGTGATCCTAGGTCTTTGAAATCCTTAAATACCTTTTTGAGCCTATGAATGTCCTTTTCTTTTATAGCCATGAACCATAGCCTCACTACATGTTTTAAAAGTCCTTCTTGATCAAGCAAGCAATTTTAACTAATAAGTGATGCTCTCAAAATTGTTAGAGTTTTTTCCATAAGATTTATAATTTCACGAACTAAGTTGCAAGCTGTTATGCATATGGATAAAGTAAGTGCTGAAAAATAAGACAAATTTTCAACTAAATCTTGGGTCTTTACTCGATAATCTAATTGTTTGAAAACTACAAATGGTCACCTCATCATGTACCATTAAATGACATACCCAAAAATAAGATATTAGAATTGAAAAAACCCATAGAAAAACGATTTTAATCTCCAAGATAATTACAGGTCTACATACATTGAATGTCGTGTGTTGGGTCTCTAACCAAAATGAGTTTGATTTTCTTAAACACTTTCAACAAATGACATCTCTTTGATTTTATTTCGATGATTAGACTCTGAATGCACATGATCTTTGAAATTGGTGACTTATTCTCAGAACAAGAAATATTTACAAAGAAAACATTGACCGGATTGGTAGAATCCTTGACATTGACAGTTATCGATTATCATTGAAAAACTTAGCAGTCAAAGGTAATGATATGGATCTTGAAAGTGATGCAAACAATTTCACATCAGCTTGGGGGCAATGAAACACAAGCAAATAATGATTCAGTGAAATTCATCAAATTTATAACAACAACAAATATGTTTTAGTGATAAAAAGATGAATGAGCACCAACATATCAACTTAGGGTAACATTGTTTAATAGAAAACGATGGTTTAACAACTCCAACAACGGTTGAGAATAGCATTGCATTTGAAGGGCATCTTCATATTGCTTACCTGTGGATTTGGTTGTCTCCATAAAGGTGTTATCACATGGATTTATTTTGATAAATGTTGAAGAATATACACACCACCAAGACTGATTGTGGGATAATATGTTTTTAAAGCCCATCGACTCAAGCTCCACTTCACTACATGAATGTGGGTGATAAAAAGAAAGATGTTTTCACTGAGTTGCATTGGGGTAAATGTTAAAGATGATGCATGCCACCAAGATTAATTGTGGAATAATCTATTTTGAAGCCCATCGACTCAAGGTTAAATTCATCGCATGAATATGGGAGATAGAAAGAACCTTGTTAATGACATCATTACAATTCTTTGCACGAGCTGATAATACTTTTTCAAAGAAAATATTGAGTCTACAATGAAGAGTTTCGGATTTCATGACCTAATAATTGCATCAATTCAAGGCGCAATTCATCGCATGAATGTGGGTGATGATACATTACCACTCTTTTCACAAGCTGAGAGAAATTTATTGAGGATAACATTGAGCATGCAATGATGAGTTTTGGATGCATTTCTGGATGTCTTGACAATTCCATGAAAGTTGATGATGACATATGTTGGAACAAATATGATTCAATTAATGACAACTCCATGATTGATTAACAATCTAAGAAAAGGTCAACATTAGCAAGCCTTGCAATGATTGTTAGCAGAACACACACAAATCAAAGAACTGTTATTGAGAGAATCCAAGAAAATAGATGATTTGTTACACTCCTTCATGATGAATCAAGTAACACTACACTTAAAGGGCAAGGTCAAACTTGATAAACAATGAAAGTAGAGATCATCGCAGATAACCCAAAATAGGCAATGTGCTTATGTTTAAATGGATGACTGACATATGACAAACTTCAATAAGTCATCTAATCAGAGAAGCCAACAAAGCTTTGGAGATTAGGCAAAGACATCCTATGACAATGGAGCATCAGAGAAGAGGGCCTTTCATTTCAAATTAGGTAAGGATGCATGCATGACATCTAACCCCATAACATTGTATAAATCTTATTGAATTTTTTCCAGGAATATTCTCATTACTATCCAACAAGATTTTGCTTATTCAGAGGAAAAAAAAGAAAACAATTGAAAAAAGAAAAAGAAAAAAAAAAGAAAGAAAAGAAGAAAAATCCTTTATCAGAAATCAAGAAGCATCGAGTTTTTGAATCATACAGTTGGGAAATTAGTTCAAGCCCTACAAATAAGGAATTCCAGATTATTAAGAAGCGTCGAGTGGCCAACCTTTGTTACTAGAAAACTCTAGCTAGCAAGAAGCGCCGAGTTGCTGTTTATGTTGCTAGAAAGTTCTAGTTACCTAGAAGCGTCGAGTGATCAACCATTGTGACCAAGAAATTTCAGTGATTAAGAAGCGTCGAGTGGCTAATCTTTGTTCTCGGAAAATTCCAACTAGCAAGAAGTGTCAAGTGCTAATTTTGCTACTAGGAAAATCCAAGTTATCAAGAAAAGTCAGGTGGCCAACCTTTGTTACCAAGAAATTCCAAAGATCGAGAAGCGTCGAGTGGTCAACCTTTGTACTAGGGAATTCTAGCCAGCAAGCGTCGTGTTGCCAACCTTGTTATAGAGAATTCCCAGTTAATTCTAGCTAGAAAGAAGCATCGAGTTGCCAACCTTGTTATCAAGAATTGCAAGACAATCCAGCTGCCAAGAAGCACTGAGTTACCGACCTTCTTATCAAGAACTCAATCAGATGAACGAATTTCAACCATAGAACCGTGCAACAACTAGGGAAACTTACGAAGAACTTGATCGAAGCTCACCATCAAGGAAAAAGAGAAGAAAGAACTCTGCCACCGGGAACCTTAGTTTTCAACCATGCAAAGAAGGAAAGAAGAAAAAACAACAAAAACATTACAAAAAACACAAAAGCCATAAAAACAGGAAAAAAAAAAGAGAAAAGACCTTTTGCTAGGAATTTCTAAAAAAAAGCTAAATTTATTCACATAAATAAATATTACCCATCAAAACATTAATCACATTAAAATAGACAATGCAACTTACCTCAGGTAAGGCGTGTTAAGGTGCTAATACCTTTCCTCTACACACCTAGTCTCATACCTTTGAATCTCTGACTAGACTAGTGCAACCGGGTTTTCCTAGCGACCCTCCACAACCAGGTGGCGACTCCTCTCTCCAGGTGATACCCCCTCTCGGAATGATGTGTGACGACGTGCGACATAGATTACTCAGATACTTTTGCACCAATAGCAAGACTTGATACCATAGACTACTAGCAATTGTAGCACAAAAGAATTAGAAGGTATATCAACTAGATGTCAAGTCAACATTCTTGGTGTTTTGTAGGAGGAGATCTATGTAGAGCAACCAAGAGGCTATGCAAATGAAGGAGAAGATAAAGTTTGTCTTCTTAAGAAGGACTATATGGATTGAAGCAAGCTCCAACAGCTTGGTACAATAGAATTGATGAAAATTTGCAGAACCTGAAGCAAGCTCCATCAATATCATTTCTTGCTAAAAGCCTCTTTGAATCAACACTATACGTCAAACAAAATGGAGATGACATTCTGATCATCTCACTATATGTTGATGATTTGCTTGTGATAGGAAACAACATCAATAATGTGGAAAAATTCAAGCAAGAAATGATTGATGTTTTTGAGATGACAGATCTTGGCCTGATGACATTCTTCCTTGGAATGGAAGTTGAGCAGTCAGAACATGAAATCTTCATATGTCAGAAGAAATATGCCAAATAAATCCTTAAGAAGTTCAAACTTGAAGAATGCAAGGCAATTAACACTCCTATGAATCAAAAGGAGAAGCTATGTAAAGAAGATGGAGCTGAGAAGGTTGATCAAACACAATTCAAGAAACTAGTTAGGTGTTTGATGTCTCTCGTTGCAACTAGGCCTGCTATTCTAAATGTTATGAGTATCTTGTCTATATTCATCCATTGTGCAAGTGAATTACATTTCTGGGTTGCTAAAAGAGTAAGTAGGTATGTCAAAGGCACATACAATTTTGGCATCATATATGCAAGAAGCAAGGAGTTCAAGCTGGCAGGATACTCGGATAGTGACTAGGGAGGTTCATTTGATGATTTGAAGAGCACAACAGGCTATTGTTTTTCCTTAGGTTCTGGTGTTTTCTAATGACATTCAATGAAACAAGAAACTGTGGCACAATCTACTACTGAAGCCTAGTTTGTTACTGCAACAACTGCTGTCAATCAAGCTTTCTGGCTGAGGAAGATTCTATTTGATCTTAACTTGGAATAGAAAGAAAGCACGAAGATTCTAGCTGACAATCAAGCTGCCATTTCCAATTCTCATAATTCTGTGTTTCACAGGAAAACTAAGAACTTTAACATTAAATTATTCTTCTTAAGGGAAGTTAAAAAAGATGAAATCATTAACCTTGTCTACTGCAAACAAAAGAACAAGTGGCATACATTTTTACCAAACCATTGCCTACCAGCAAGTTTGAATTTATGAGGAAAAATGTTGGAGTTGGTGGTTCCTAAATCAAGGAGTGTTAGAAAATGTGTTTAGAACTGCTGAGGTGGAATTAACATTGCTAAGTGATTTGAATTAGTCAAATTTGTTGTTATTTCTTTGTTTTTGCTGCTATTTCATAGCTTCTGTTATTTGCATTATTATGAGTCATGGCTTAATCTTAGGACCATGATTAATCTTAGGACCATGATCTTAGAGGTTTGTTATGTATTCATTCTATAAATTAAGTTGTAGAAGATAATAAAACATATTCAAGTCTTTCATTTCACCATTGCTCTTTATCTCAAGCATTATTTTTTGTCTTTCTTCATCCTAAATCACAATAACTACACCTTTAAAAATAATAATAGTGTTTTCTTATAAAGAGAGAGAGACTGAGTGATGTGAACCTCATGATCACATGGTCATGCAAACAAAGATTGAGATTTGATCCCCGAAAGACAAAATAGGTCTGATAGGAGTGGGAAACAATGGAAACCTACCCCAAGGCACCAACATTATTAGAATGAGTAGAATGATGCCACGAAGCCAACTAATCTTTGATAAGTCAGATGCAGTTCGTTCAAGAATCGAAGAATGCAAAAATCACTCTCACACTTTAAAACTAAAAAAATTAGAAGTAATATTCATTAAAGGCTGCCGAAATTCAGCTTACATGAGTTTATATAGTTCTTGAAAAATTAACCCTAATGGACCCCTTATGTGGACTTAAATGAGGTTCACTCAAAACTGACCCAAAACCCAAAACTAAAAAGCCTATGACTTAAACCAAACAAGTCTTGGATCCTAGCTGAAAACAAAGTATTAATTAATCCCAAACAAGCCTTGGGCTACAGCTAACAAAATTAAATAAAGTCCATAATATTAAATCCATATTCTTCCATGAGAAGAGAAGGAACTAAATATAACCTTCCATCCAGCCCCTTAATCCTAGAAACAAAAGGAAAAGGTAGTCACCCAAGTTAATTCCAAGTTGTAGTAGGATTCTTTTATTCCCTTTACTGTCCTCAATTCATGGCCCAAATAAGGTTGTTTTGGACCCATCTTGCACATGGAGAAGATGTACTAGGGTCTCCTTTTGATACTCCAATGAATCTTGCAATTCTAACTTGGTTGAATCCCTTAAAACCAATGCATTCAATGCCTCTTTCAATGCCTTTATCTTAGACCGAGTCATTGGACCATTTGGAACATGTGATGGGTCTTTGCTGGTGTTTCTAGGCTGGTCCACATCATTACCTCTCTCCTCAAAAGGATTCGACCTCGAATCAATATCTGTGTCAAATAACGTTGGATCAACAACATTAAAGGTAGTATTAACACCATACTCACATAGAAGATCAATTTTGTATGTGTTGTCATTTATTCTCTCTAAAACATGAAATGGACCATCATCACGAGGTTGTAATTTTTATTTCCTTTGGTTAGGAAATTGTTACTTTCGCATGTGCACCCATACCCAATCATTGCGTTGGAAAACAACCAGATTACTGTTTTAGAAGCATAAAGTTTGTTCTTTTTCTTTATTTGCAGTCAAACTCCCTCATGGAATTGTCTCACCATCTTTGCCTTCTTTTCACCATCTAAACTTACCCTTTCTTCAAAAGGTAAAGGAATTAAGTCCATAGGAGTTAGTGGATTAAAACCATAAACAATTTTAAAAGGAGAAAAAACAGTGGTTGAATGCACAGTTCTATTATAAGCAAACTTAACAAAAAGAAGACATTCTTCCTAACTTTTCAAATTCTTTTGAATTACAACACACAAAAGTTGAGATAATGTTATATTCAATACCTCAGTTTGTCCATCTGTTTGAGGATGACATGTTGTCGAAAATAAAACTTTGGCTCCCAACTTTCCCCATAAGGTCTTCCAAAAGTAGCTAAGGAACTTAACATCACGATCTGACACTATACTCTGAGGAATGTCATGCAAACATACAATCTTCCTAAAGAGCAAGTCTGCGATATGAGATGCATCATCTATTAAATGATATGCAATGAAATGTGCCATTTTAGAGAACCTATCAACCACAACAAAAATAGAGTCTCTACCTTCCTTTGACCTAGATAAACCTACAACAAAGTCAATAGAGATATCTACCCAATGTTCAGTAGGCATAGGTAATGGTGTATATAGTCCATGTGGTTGTACTCTATATTTTGCCTTTTGACAAGCAATGCACTATTACCAAATTCATTGTACACCTCTTTTCATTTTGGGCAATAGAAATGCTCATGCAATACATCCAAGGTTTTTGCAACCCCAAAGTGACCCATTAAACCACCCTTATCTACTTCATGAACAAGCAATTCACGCAAAGAATTAGCAGGAACACAATCTATTCTCTTTCAACAAATAATCATTCATCAAATAAAACTCACTAAAAGCTGAACATCCACATGCATTATAAATCTCGGCAAAGTCAAAATCATTACCATACAATTCCTTTACATATTCAAAGCCTAACATTCTAGTATTCATGGTGTGTAAAAGAACATACCTGCGTGAAAGTGCATCCGCTACGATGTTCTCTTTGCCTTTTTATACTTGATTATGTAAGGAAAAGTTTCAATGAATTCAACCCATTTTGCATCTCCTATTCAACTTACCTTGTCCTTTCAGATGTTTCAAGGACTCATGATCTGAATGGATTACAAACTCTTTTAGCCACAAGTAATGCTGCCATGTTTCAAATGCTTTTACCAATGCATAAAGTTCTTTGTCGTAAGTGGGATAATTCAAGGTCGCTCCACTTTACTTCTCACTGAAATACTTAATAGGTCTCCAATCCTACATCAAAATAACACCTATTCCCATTCCAGATGCATCACATTCTATTGTAAATGCTTTCGTAAAGTCAGGTAAAGCCAAAACAGGTGCAAAACATATTTTGTCTTTCAAAAAAACAAAAGCTTGTTCCTACCCCCCCCCCCCCCATTTAGAGGGTGTTTAGGAGTGCGGTGTGAATGGTAGTGTAGAAAAAGTGGGTGTTTGGTTGATGTAAAGATTTGAAAAAACCTGGTGAGCCTCACCAAAAATTGTGCCAAACCGCAGATTCACAAAAGGCCGTAAATTGCTGCTTTCCGTGTGTTCATGTACTGCTTGTTACATGATTCTTTTCCTTTGTTTATTTATTTAAGGGATTATTAACTCCTCTTGTTCATTAATTGTAGATGACTTTGCAAGCCAAATCTTTCAAATGGACAAGGAAAGCTATGTTAGAACTAGTTGATAAATTTGAATTGTGTTTTAATAAAAAAAATTATTATTTTTTATTTTAAATTATATTGTTTTCAACATTCTTATATTATTTTGATGTCTTGCTGTCAAAAATATATAAATAAAAAATATCATTTTATGAGAATATTAACATTTGTTTTTCAATTATCTTGTACCTAAGATGTAAAACAATTGCTCATAAATATTCAATGAAAATAATTTTTTATTTTTTAAGTTTTATAATTGATTTTATCATATTTATTAATTTTTGATATATTATGTTAATATTGTTTTAAATGTGTTTATATATATATCATGGTAATTTGTTTTAAAAAAATATTTACAATTAAGAAAATATATAATAAGAAAAATGAAATTTAGATGAAAAAAAGAATACCTCGTAGAAAAATTTCACAAACCTTTATTTAAATTATCCTTTTCTTTTATTCATAAAATATGCTCCTAATAAAAAATATTGTTATTAATTTTATGAAGATTAAGAGTTTTCTACGATGATGTTATTGGTTTTTTTATGGATAATTACATATTAGATTTGTTTGTTCTTTTTTTTTAAAGATAATTTTGAGATATACCACCATATTTAGTGTCTATATGATAGTGTGGTTGAGATTTTGAAAATGCTTTTCATTTAAAAACGTATCAAAATGATATTTTTTTTTATTTTTTAAAAATTATTTTTGAAATATAAATAATGTTTACATAATATATGTATATAATATAAAAAATATATTTTTAATATTAAAATAATCTAATAATTAATTAAAATATAAATAATGTTTACATAATATATGTTTATTAATATAAAAAATATATCTTTAAAGTAATTTCACAAGTTGAAAGCAAGATGAAAAGCTTGGTAACTAAACACTTGAAACTGCTTTTCATCAACCTCAAACTCAACCACAGTTTTAACCAAAGACTTTAAAAATTATTTTGAACCGCATCTAAAATGCTTTTCATGAAACTGCTTTTTTAAAACCTCAACCACAAAAGAAAAAAGCAATACTAAACACACTCTTAAACCCAACTGACTTTTTAACAACTTCATTCAAGGGTGCAACTATTGTACTAAAATCTTTCACAAAGCGCTTATAAAAATTAGCTAACCCATGAAAACTCCTTACCTCACTTACTGATTTGAGTGTATGCCAATCTCGAATGGCCTTAACTTTCTCCTCATCTATCTTGATACCTTGTGCAGTTACAACATAGCCAAGAAACACAATTTTCTCCATGCAAAAGACACACTTTTTAAAATTAGCATACAATTTCTCACTACGTAACACACTAAGTACATTACGCAAATGATCAAGATGCTTAGTTAAATTCTTGCTATAGATCAGAATGTCATCAAAATACACAACCACAAACTTACCCATGAATGCACACAACACATGATTCATTAAACTCATAAACATACTAGGTGCATTTGTAAGTCTAAACAACATTACTAACCATTCATATAAACCATGTTTGGTCTTAAAATGCAGTTTCCCACTCATCACCCTCTTCTCATCCTAATCTGATGGTACCCACTTTTCAAGTCAATTTTAGAGAAAATACAAGATCCATGTAACTCATCTAACATGTTATCAAGTCTAGGAATGGGGTGTCTATACTTTACCGTTATGTTGTTGATGGCTCGGCAATCAACACACATCCTCCATGTTCCATCCTTCTTAGGCAGAAGTAGCATGAGTACGGCACACAGGCTCATACTCTCACGAATGTAGCCCTTTCCCATCATTTCATTAACTTGCCTTTGAAGCTCTTTCATCTCCTCGGGATTGCTTCTATAGGCTGGTCGATTAGGAATTTAAGCTTTAGGTACAAAATCAATTTGATGCTCTATCCCCCTCAATCGTGGTAATCTGCTAGGAGTATCATCAGCGAACATATCATCAAACTCCTACAACAAAGAAATAGCAACACTAGGCATAATATAATCAAGATCATTAGTATTAAAGTATGCCTCTTTTTACATAATTAAATCATTAGCTTGTTAGTGAAAAATACAGATCTGACCTCACCCTCTCTAGCATAAAATGGGGTTGTTTCTTTAGTTTTTCCACACAATTCTCATCACCCTTCCTGACTTTCTTCAATCCTATTGTATTACCTCAACTCTCGACTAGATTTGGGTGTTTTTGATTTGTGGTGAAATGGTCTGATTTGTTTGTAGTGTTGGTTGAATATTTGTTTGTGCTTGGATGAGTGGCTGAATAGGTTGTAGTGGCTTGGGTTCTGGCATAATCTGATGGTCTTCTCTCCCCATGTTCCTCACCTTGATTTTCTCTCCCCATCACCTCATGCTCACTTTTTAGCTTTATTTGATTATCATACATCTGTTTTGGGTGTAAGAAGTACAAGAATGATGGTTTTACCATCTTTTACAATGGTATACCTATTGTTAACCCCATCATTAATTGCCTTCCTATCATTTTGTCATGGTCTCCCAACAAGATGTGACTTGCTTACATTGGTACCATGTCGCACAGAACTTCATCAACATATTTCCCAATCGAAAATGGAACCACAACCTATTTAGTCACTTTCATTTTACCACTATCATTCAACCATTGCAATCTATATGGTGTAGCATGCTTAACAATACTCAAATTCAGTTTACTAATAAGGGTTGTACTATAAACATTAACACAACTTCCACTATCTATAATTAAACCACACACCTTGCTTTGTACATAACAACGTGTATGGATGAAGTTCTCCCTTTGTTGAGCAGTTTCATCTTCCTTGACCTGAACCTGAAGTGTGCACTTTATATCTAAAGACTCTGCAACCAATATTGCAAACTCATCCCCATCACTATCCTTCAATGGTGGCATGCCTTCACAATAAGATTTGTCACTTTCATATTCCATATCAGCATCATAGTGATCTTCACCCATATTGCGTTTTCATCAACAAACTCTTCAAAATCAAATCTAGTATTCTATATGGCCTTATGGACAATATATCCTCTACGATCAACCCCACTATTATGTTTCTTTATCGATTTCACATAATCTTTCAAATCCATGTACATCCTAGACAACAACTCGAGTTTTTGGCCTATGGCTCGCAATTAAAAAGCTATGTGAGCATTTTGTGTCACTGATTCATTGTTTTTAGACATCCTTTGAATCTGCAAAATTTGATTAGTGGCACAAAATATACCCTCACACATCTCGTGTATCGCACACAAAAAAAAATCAAGTTTTTTCACTCTAATAGCTCACTACGCCTTTTACCTCACAACTTGCTTTCTTTTGGTTCTTTAGAATTGAAATCAACAAATCAAAGTCAGTGGCCTTCGCAACGCATGCTAATTATAATTTCAGACTCAAGAATAAAAAAATATACTGAAAACAAAGCAAAAAGAAACTACAATTATGATTTTGCAAGTAGTAATGCAAATTTGTACGAATTGTGGACGATACGAAGACATGAAATAAAACAGAGACAAATATTAGCGAAAACAATTACTTGACTCCTAGATAATCCGAATATAATAGAAACAAAGAATTGGACAAAACTAAACAGTAAGGATCACGTTTTGAGACTTGACGCGAATCTAATCTCTTATGCAATTTTTACGTAACAAAATTTAAACCCAGACCAAACAACTTTGAAATGACCTCAAATTCAATATTTAGTATTATAATACTAAACAAACAGCAAAACTCAGTATATAGGTCGTTTTCTTAATTCTAGGTACTCAACCCTTTATGGGATCAATTTGCGACATAATTGAACCTCCAATTGAAACCTCTAGTATACGATATCATAATAAGCTCAAATTTAATAATCATAATTTGAAGGTTCAATTAATTCAAGATATTTTACTTAGGGTTCACTAAGGTAGTGTTTCTGCAGCAGAATTGAACCTAGAAGTAAAACCTCAAGTAAACAATATCATAATAAGCCCAAATTTGACATATGATGCGATCTCACCCGTAGTAAATGGAATATGAATTTTTAATTGATTCTGATGTGGTTTTTTTATGTTTCACCAGAGTTGTGTATTCTGCGGCAAAAAATTGAATGGTCCTTCAAATTTCAACTAATCCCTCTTATCTTTTCCTCTTTTAATATACTGATAGTATGAGACAATAAAAAAATTAATTTTTTATTTGCTTAGATGATGCAGACACGAAGAACAAGGAGATGAACGCAAACACTGAAAAACTTTAACGAACACTAAAAAAACAAAAAAAAAGAATGATATGACCTTGTTTCGGAGTCTAACTCTAATACCAACTGATGCGAACCTCATGATCATATGGTCACGCAAATCACATCAAAGATTGAGATCTGATCCTAGAAACCCGAAATAGGTCTGATAGGAGTGTGACACAATGGAAACCAAATGCAAGACACCAACACTATTGGAATGAGTAGCATGACGCCATGAAGCCAGCTAATCTTTGATAAGTTAGATTTAGTTTGTTCAAGAACTGAAGAATGCAAGAATCACTCTCACAATTTAAAACTGAAAAAATCAGAAGTAATATTCATCCAAGGCTGCTGAAATTCAGCTTACATGAGTTTATATAGTTCTTGAAAAATTAACTCTGATGTACCCCTTATGTGGACTTAAATGAGGTCCACTCAAAACTGAAAAAAGAATCTAAGATATAAATCTCTGAATTAAGAGTTATGCTAAATGTGTCTGATTTTTATTGTAGCGGTAGAAAATTTATTTTTTATTTTATTTTTCTGTAGAATACTGTAGGTGTGTCTGACTGACGTGCCGACGATTTTCTTCCTCACGCTTTCTTTAGGGGCTGCATATAGCGGCTTGTGGTGATAAAAATGTCCATCCAGCTTAATGTGAACCTCGTGATCATGCAACCCACAACCAAGAATGAGATCTGATCCCAGAAAGTTGAAATAGGTTTAATAGGAGTGTGACACAATGGAAACCTGCCCCAAGACACCAACACTATTGGAATGAGTAGAATAACGCCACGAAGCAGTTAATCTTTGATAAGTCAGACTCAATTTGTTCAAGAACTAATGAATGCAAGAATCACTCTCACACATAAACTAAAAAAGTTCAGAATTAAAATTCATCAATGACAGCCGAAATGTAGATAACATGAGTTTAAATAGTCTTTGAAAAACTAACCCTAATGGACCCCTTATATGGACTTAAATGAGGTATACTCAAAACTAACCCAAAATCCTAAATTGAAAAGCCCATGACTTAATCCAAGCAAGCCTTGGATCCTAGCTGAAAACAAAGTATTAATTAAACCCGAACAAGCCTTGGGTCATAGCTAACAAAATTAAATAAAACCCACAAGGCTTGTTTTATAGCCTTCCATCCAGCCCATTAATTTCATGTTTCCAATTTGTAGTAGGATTCTCTTGCTCCTTTGTTGTCCTCACTTCATAGCCCAAACAAGGTTGTATTGGACCCTCCTTTATATTGATACTCCAATGGTCCTTACAATTCTAACTCGGTTGAAACCTTCAAAACCACGAATCAAGCCTCTGAACATGTAATGGGTCCTTGCTGGTGTTTCTAGGCTGATTCACACCACAACGTATCACCGGATGCGTCGCCATGTCCTTTCCCTCATGGTTATGTGCGTGTCGTTCCAAGTTGGCCAAAAATGTGACTATGGTTGGTTAATACTTTTTCCCCCTTTTCTCTTTCTTATAGCGTAAATTAAATAGAAATCCCCTCGGTTTTGGTGTTTTCATTTCAATCTCTGATCTTTTAATAGTTTTGTATGGTCTTGATTTCTGTTATATAATTTTTAATTTGTTTTAATTTTGTCTTTCAATTGAAATTGATTATATATTTTGTTTTCATTTCGTTCCTTATTCTTTTAATTTTGGGTTTGGTTTTAAATCTCTTAATATTTTCGATATAGAAGTTTGGATTGTTTTCAATTTTGTTCTTCAATGAAATTGATCATATATGTTGTTTTCACTTCGGTCCTTACCTTTTAATTTTGGGTGTGGTTTTAAATCCTTTAATATTTTCGATATAGAAGTTTGAATTGTTTTCAATTTTGTTTTTCGATTGAAATTGATCATATATTTTGTTTTCATTGCGGCCTTTATTCTTTTAATTTTTGATTTGATTTTAATTCCTTTATTTTTTTATATTTATGAAATAGTCCTGATTTTTTCCATGTTTATATATATAAATATGGATATAGATATAGACATGCTCTTAGTTTTTGGTTTTTAATTTTTAATTTTTATTATTTTCTTTTTTGTTGAGGTTGTATTTTTTTTATGTAGTCCTTAAATTTTAATTTGTGTTGGTGATCATTTGAAAATGGATATTTCTTTTTTTTCCTTTGTTCTTTTTTTATTTTTTTTTATTCTTCAAGTCAAATGATTTTGTTGTAAGATAATAATATTTATTTTTGTTTTGTCATTTATTTTATTATTTTGTTTTCTTTTTTGCTAAAGATTTTAGTTTTTTTTATTCTTCAAGGTAATTTTGTTATTTCTATTATTTATGCAATAATAATAATAATTTTAGTATTTTTTTTCTTGCTTGTACTTTTTTTAAAGTTTTTGAGTTTTTTTCTTCCTCGAGATAATTCAATAATTTTTATTACTTTAGCAGTATTAATAATAATACTTTTAGGTGTTATAATCATGATAATAATAGTGACATTATTAATCATAATGATAATAACAATTGTAATTTATTGTAATGGTTATAGTGCTTATGGTGTTAATAATTATGGCTTTTATAGTAATAATAACAATAACTCATAAAATAATATCAATAATGACACAAACAATTATAATAATGATGATAATAGTAATTATAATTTAAATGATATTAAAAATAAAGGTGTTGGTTATCGTATTGATTATTGTTGTAATAATGACATCGATTAAAACAATCATGATTGTGGCAGTGATAGCATTGCCAATAATAATTAGAATAATAATTAATTACAATAATGGTTACAATGGAAGCTATAATAATTGTGATAATTTAACAATCATGATAATAAAAATGAGAATAATAATCGAAATAATTTATTAGTCAATGTTGTTTTTGTTAAAAATTGATTTTTATGGCTTTTTTATTTATGATAGTTCATATTTAATACCACATAAATAAAAAAAATATACAAAGTCACATGCAGACAAAACGGGTGGAAAAATTAGGCCAAATGATGTACAATGAAAAAATATACAAGTTACTTGCTATGTGCTTTACTACAGCTAGAACCAAATTTTTTAACATGTAAAAAAAATGTTATTGGTGCTAGAGTTTTTTTTATGATACTATACATTTGAGCTAAATAATCAACCTATGCAGATTTTTATTATGTAATATAAAAAAACTAATAATAGGGCAATATTTTGTGTTTAGTACTAATATTCAAAAATATAATTTTAAAGAAATAAGGTGAAAAATTAAAGATAACATTGATTTACAAGATTTTTAACGAATACAACATCGAATGATAAATTATTAGATTTAAATAATTATATATAGAGAAGTTGTAAATACAAATTCGAATGTTAAATTATTTTAATTGTTATTCTTATGATTGAAGGAAAAAAAAATATCAGCATAAAAAAATATTATTTGATTGGAAGAACAAATTAAAATAGTTAAAGGACAAAATTAAAGGACAAGTAAAATTTGTATTATTATCAATATGAACATAATTATTATCATCACTTGGATTATAATAAAATTTGTTGTTTAATATTTTTTGTTTGATACTAATGTTAAGTCATACAATTTTAAAGAAATAAGATAACAAAACTAAAACAATATTAAGCCACAAAAGTTTTTCAAAACATTAATCCGGGATATAAGATTTGAAACATTATATGTAGAGAGGTTGCAAAGCTTAATTCTTAATAAATACAACATCGATTGATAAATTACTTGAATTATTATTCTCATTGTTATTATTATGATTGAAAGTAAAATAAAAACAAATATTAGCAGCATTGAAAAAAAAATTAATATAAAGAACAAATGGAAATAATTGAAGAACAGAATTAAAGGACAAAAGCAAAATTAGTATTATTATTATTATGATACATTGCGAGACTATCAAAGACAATCTAAGTTTTTTTATATTCATTTTATAATGGATAAAGCGTTGAAAATGATGATAATGATTATTTTTAAGGTATTTTTTTCTTAAAATATATGAGTCTAATTTTATATTTAGATATTTGTTTAATATTAATACATGAAAATATATGTAAAAAAATAAACCATTTTTTTGTTAAAAAAATCTCAAATTAATTTAATTTCATACTTTTAATATAATAATATCATAAACAAATCTAAAAAAATACAAAAATAATTTTATTTTTTAAAAAATAAAAATCACTTTAAACTATAAATATATCAAAGTACATGTAGATAAAACTGATGTATTCAATGATTTCCATCGATTCCTGTCGTATTGAATGCCGATGGACTCAATTAGCTGCTGTTTGTAGACAAGTATTGTTTTCCATGTCGACTAAGATTTAATGCTGGTGATCGATCACTTGTTAACCTCATAATAAATAAATGCAACTCTTGTTTCCTATAATTTAATGATGGCTTCCCCTTTTGCTATGGTAGGAAACTCTTCACATTTGCAAATAATTCCCTTCATTTCATTTCCCTGGAATGTTGAGTGGAATGTTAGAGCAGCTTTTTGGTGCATACTCGGCCCTTCTTTTTCTAGTCATCCTAGCCGGCCACCATAGTTGCAGAGCTGCAAATAACTGTCATCCCTCTTCTTGTGGTAGTATCACTAATATCCCCTACCCTTTTCGATTACAAAAGGATCACAGAAGCTGTGGCCGCAAAGAATATGAACTTGGTTGTGAAAACAACCGCACAACTTTATACTTGGAGGGTGTAAAATATTATGTTCAGGCAATCGATTATTACCCTGGATTCACAATTCGACTTGTGGAGGCTGATTTTCATGGTTCAATTTTGCAGAAAGAATACCTTTTAGACGTTGACAATACCTTTTAGACGTTGGTCCAATTGTCAATAATGGGCAGGCTTTCGACATTGTATCCATCACCTGAACTGTTGAAACAGAAGAACAGCAAAATATTTGTGGAGATTTTGACCATTAATTTGCATAACATAAAAACACAACAAGTTCAAAATATTCATAATTCTGCTACGTTCACTAATGAGAGTTTCAAGTTTTAATCATTTACAATTGGCAATGTCTTGATCTTGATAGGATTGCCTACCAACATATAAACAACACAAACAATGATATTTTCTCATTTTTTGACACTGGTGCTCAGAAGATCGGACTTTCCTGCCCATACTCAATCTCCTTAGCATTCAAATGCTTGGCTCAAATTACATGACTTTTTTTTTTGCTTTGCTGTAAGTAGACCCAAGCGTCCTGTGTACAACGACAAGTGCCTGGAGTGGGTGTCCCTTTTGTGGATTCAATCAAGGACTCAAATGAAGAAAATCAAAGTTTAATCATATTTTCCAAGCATTCTCATAGTTTTGCTCAATGACTTATAGTGCAATTGAATTGATATCTTTTAATCATGTAAAATATCCAGTGTTTTTATTTATTTATTATAAACTTTATTGTTTGTATCATAGAGGTGCATAAAAACTAGCATAAATTCATTCTTAAAAGGTGTTTACTGGATCAATCAAATATTTCATTTTATACTCTTGATATTTTCTTAAAGTCACCCATTTATATTAAACACATAAAATATCTACTCTTGATAATTTCTTAATTATTTAAAAAAAAATGTGCATATAATTCTATATTTTTAATGAGGGAGGTTATGGCTCGGTGTAAAAAGAAAAGCTTCATAGTGGCTGTTTTGCTGTAGTAAAACTTTTGCGCCAAGAAAAAACTAAAGGGCTAAATTTTATCAATGAAGTTGCCACCATTGGAAGAATTCACTATTGCAATGTGGTGCAACTCATAGATTGTACTATTGAGGGCTCAAAGTGTGCCCTTGTATATGAGTTCATGCCTAATGGATCTCTTTAAAAGTATATTTACTTTTTCTAGATAAGGTATCATCCCGCTAAGCAACCATAAATTATATGAAATTTCTCTTGGGATGGCCCGTTGTATTGAATATCTACATCAAGGTTGTGAAATGCAGATTTTGCATTTTGACATCAAGCCCCACTCATTCTTCTCGATGAAAACTTCTCTCTAAAAGTTTCAGATTTTGGACTTGCGAAATTGCATCCAACTAATAATAGCGCTATGCCCTTTACTATGACTAGAGGAACAATGGGATACATGGCTCCTAAATTATTTTACAAAAGCATCGGGGGCGTCTCTTACAAAGTCGATGTCTATAGTTTTGGGATGTTGTTAATGGAAATGGTTGGGAGAAGAAAAAACTTGAATGCATTGGCAGATCATTCGAGCCAAATGTACTTCCCTTCATGAATTTATGACCAAGTTAGTGAAGGAAAGGATATACTAGAAGATGAAGCCATAGAGCAAGAAAAGATAACAAAAAAAAAAGATGACTATGGTCACATTATGGTGCATACAATTGAAGATTATTGATTGTCCCTCAATGCACAAAGTTATATAGATGCTTGTAGCAGTTATTGAATCTCTACAAATGCCTCCTAAGCTTTTTCTCGTTCCACAACAGACATCAAATAATGGTTGATCCAACAAGTTTAAGAGATCCATCAAATGATTATAGCATTAATTCTTCATTTGTTTCTTGATGTAAATAATATGTTAATTTTGTATGCCTTGACTATTTGAAACTTTGATGATAGTTGAAATCATATGAAAGTTTGTTAAAACTTGCAAATAACTAGCTTTTAAATCATCCAATATACACTAGAAATAGAGAAATTAGAGAGAGAGAAGAGACGATTCTGATGAGTGTGAAGAAGAGGAGCGTAACGACCCAGATTTATATATATATATATATATATATATATATATATATATATATATATATATATATATATATATTATCCCCACATCACAATCCCTATTCATTCTCATCGATAAACCTTATCCATATAAAATACATTCCATTAAAGAAAATAAGATTCACATACACACACATCATCACAGTTTTCATATCTGAAGTTTTTGATTAGAAATGCACGTACATGGATATGGTTTTACATTTTTAAACTATTGATAGAGCTTTCTAATTTACACCAAAAGGGTTTTACAAAGTCATGCATTCCTTACATTGCTTCATCCTAAAACAACTTAATCTCGAATGTAACCTACGTGAGTCTTTGCCAAAAGTAAGTCCCCTTTTGTATTAGGATCCCTAAACCTCACGTGGCTGTGACGTCCCTGCATTAACACAAATATATAATGAAAAGTAATTACTTACTATTAGTACTAAATAATTCTAACCAATTGATCAATCTATTAAAAGGGCACTATTTAGTTGAAATTTCTGTATATACATAGAGCGATTTAATTGTAAAATTTATAGGAACTCTATTCCTCTTCTTTGAGAAACATTATCCTACTACGAATATTATTTTAAGACTCTCATATCTGAGATCAACCATTCATCCCTATGATCCTTCTTTATAAACGCCGTTAGACGAAATTAACCATTCTTTTATTTCGACCATCTTTCGGATGTCATTAGCCGTAACTAATCTCTCATTTATCCCGGCCATCTCTTCGGACACCATTAGCCGTAGCTAATCAATCATTCATCCCGGCCATCCTTTCGGATGCCATTAGCCGTAGCTAATCAATCATTCATCCTGGCCATCCTTTCGGATGCCATTAGCCGGAGCTAATCATTCATTTATCCCGGCCATCCTTTCAGATGCCATTAGCCGTAGCTAATCAATCATTTTCCTTCCTTACGCATTCATTTATCTAGTTTAAAACTCATCATAATTGTATAATATTCAATATAAAATACTTCGTACATGACGTAAGGATGAAGAGTTATAAATCACTTACTTGCTCTACTTCGGGTTTGTTCCTGTCCGGTTGGTGGTTCAATCCCAACTGCTCCGCCTGCGACATTAATGTCTAACAATTAGTATACTTCTATTTTCAATTTCTCATTCGTCCATATATCTATTTCAACAAATTTCATCCAATCAAGCTTACAATTTTCAGTAAAATTTTCCAACAATTTTCATCATGACTTTACAAAATTTCCAGCACCATTTATACATGAAAACTTCGGCAATATACTAAACAATTCTTCCATCATAACCCACATTTTCCAGCACACTATATACATAAAAATTCAGCAACAATACACATCAATTTTTCCATCATAAACCACATTTTCCAGCACACTATATACATAAAAATTCAGCAATAATACACATCAATTTTTCCATTATAAACCACATTTCCAGCACAATATATACATAAAATTCAGCAACAATACACATCAATTTTTCCATCATAAACCACATTTTCCAGCACACTATATACATAAAAATTCAGCAACAATACACATCAATTTTTCCATCATAAACCACATTTCCAGCACAATATATACATAAAAATTCAGCAACAATACACATATGATACTTACTTTTAGTATCTCACTATCTTTCTAGGTCTCCACTTCCCACCCACACATTTACAAAGTCTTCTCCCTTACTATTTGCCTAGTACTCGGCTGTGAAGAGAAGAAAAATGGGGTGGAAAGAGAAAGGTTTGGGATTCGGCTGGAGTGGAAAAAAATTGAATGGAAAAGAGGGAATTTAGGGGTTTCGGCTGGGCTGTAAAGTTGAGTGGAAAAATGGAAATTTGGTTCGGCTGGAATGCAAAGGATGAGGTGAAGAAAGAGAAGGTTGATTCGGCTAGGAAGAGAAAGAAATGAGGTGGAAAAGAAGAGATTTGTTTGGCTGAAATGAGAAGATTTGGGCTGTGAAGAGAAGAAAGTGAAGGTTGACGGAAAGGAGAGTAAAAATAGAATCCCCACACCCTCTCTCCTCCTTATATTTATATTCATGAGATGAGGGGTTATTTGGGGTTTGGGTGAAACATGTTCTAATCCTTGTTTCACTTCATCTAAAACCGGTTTTGTTCCTCTTATTATTCCCTTTTTTTTCCTTTTAAAACAACTTGTCTCCATTTCCTATTTATATATCTATAAATATATATAATGTTTTCTCTCGGGTGTTTACATTCTTCCCCTCTAAATAGGAATTTCGTCCTCGAAATTTAAGGGGTTTAATATTCCATACCTGTTATTTTGAATAATTCTGGGTATTTCTTCCTCATTTCATCTTCCCTCTCCCAAGTTTCCTCCTCTATTTGAGCATTTCGCCATAGGATTCTGACGATAGAAATCTTTTTGTTCCGCAACTCCTTTTCACCCTCATCTAGAATTCTTGCAGGCCTCATTTCCAACGTTAAATTCTCATTGACCTCAACTGGAATCTGGGGTAATATTCTGGCAGGATCTACATCAGCCTTCCTTAATAAGGAAATATGAAACACATCATGGACTTTTGCTAACTGTGGAGGCAAGTCTACTTTGTACGCCACTGGTCCCACTCGCTGTAGGATTTTGAAAGGTCCAATGAACCGAGGGGTTAATTTTCCTCTCAAACCAAACCGCAATAGGTTTTTCCATGGGGCAACTTTTAGGTACACTTGATCTCCTATACCGAACTCAAGGGGTCTCCTCCTCACATCAGCATACTTCTTTTGTCTATCCTGTGCAGCTTTGATGCGATCCCGGATAATTCTCACTTTGTCCGTGGTCACTTGGACCAACTCTGCACCATATAACCTTCTATCTCCCATTTCTTCCCAACACAAGGGTGTTCTGCACCTCCTACCATACAAGGCTTCATAAGGGGCCATCCCTATTGTGGCCTGGTAACTACTGTTATAGGTGAATTCTATCAACGCCAGGTGTTCCTCCTAGTTACCCCCAAACTCTAGTACACAAGCTCGAAGTAGGTCTTCCAAGACTTGGATGACCCTTTCTGATTGTCCGTCCGTTTGGGGGTGAAACGCAGTACTCATGTCCAATCTGGTCCCCAAAGCTTGCTGTATACTGGGCCAAAGTCGAGAGGTAAATCTAGGATCTCGATCAGATACAATGGACACCGGAATCCCATGGAGTCGTACAACCTCATTTATGTAGATCTTGGCAAGTTTGTCCACCGGGTCAGTCATCTTTATAGGCAGAAATAGTGCGGACTTTGTCAATCGATCTACAACAACCCATATTGCGTCATTTCCTTTTTTTCCCTTAGGAAATCCCGACACAAAGTCCATTGTTATCATCTCCCATTTCCACTCTGGAATTTGTAATGGTTGTAGTGGTCCCACAAGCCTTTGGTGTTCAACCTTGACTTGTTGACAAATCCCACATTTTGACACATACTCAGCTATTTCCCTTTTCATGTTCGGCCACTAGTAGAGAAGTTTTAGGTCTCGATACATCTTAGTACTACCAGGATGTATGGAGAGCTTGGACTCATGTGCTTCTTGTAGAACCATCCGTTTGATTGTTTCATCATTAGGTATATACAATCTTTTTCCCAACATCACGGACCCATCATTTGCTATCCTAAATTTCATTTCTACACCAGCCTCCACATTCCTCCTAATCTTGGATCCAACCTCATCCTGGAGTTGAGCTTGTATTATTTGTTCCCGATACGTTGGTCGTACCAAAAATTGAGCTACTAACCCACCTCTGTCATTATTGTCTAAATTTACACCCATCTTTTTCAATTCCGCCAATTGCCGCTCCTTCCTTAACGTTATCCTTCTAGGGGGGCTTTATTTTTCCGACTGAGGGCGTCTGCCACTACGTTTGCCTTCCCCGGATGATATTCTATGGTACAATCATAATCCTTAATAAGCTCCACCCACCTTCTTTGTCGCATATTTAATTCTTTTTGTGACATTAGGTACTTTAAACTCTTATGATCGGTAAAAATTTGGATTCGAGATCCGTACAAATAATGTCTCCATATCTTTAATGCAAACACTACAGCAGCCAACTCTAGGTCGTGCACCGGGTAATTCACCTCATGAGTCTTTAACTGTCTTGATGCATAGGCGATTACCTTCCCGTGTTGCATCAGAACATACCCCAAACCTTTTCCCGAAGCATCACTATAGACCACAAAACCTTCTGTCCCTGAGGGAAGGGTTAACACTGGGGCGGTGGTAAGCCTTCTTTTCAATTCCTGAAAGCTCCTTTCACACTCCTCCGACCACACCCATTTCTTATCTTTCCGAGTCAGCTGAGTCAAAGGCGTCGCAATCAAAGAAAAGCCTTCAATAAACCTCCGGTAGTATCCTGCAAGTCCCAAAAAGCTACGTATTTCGGTAACTGAAGTCGGCCTTTCCCATTTCAAGATTGCTTCCACTTTTTGGGGATCCACAAAAACACCTTCTGCCGATATAACATGTCCTAAAAAGGTCACCCTTTTCAGCCAAAATTCGCATTTATTCAATTTCGCATATAACTGGTGCCCTCTCAAGATTTGCAAGATTTGCCTCAGGTGTCTCTCGTGCTCCTCGAAAGACTTCGAGTATACCAATATGTCATCAATGAATACTACTACAAACTTATCAAGAAAGGGTTGGAAAATCCGATTCATTAAGTCCATGAAGAAAGCCGGAGCATTCGTCAATCCAAACGGTAACACCAAAAACTCATAGTGTCCATACCGAGTTCTAAATGCAGTCTTTGCTACATCTGTCCCTTTTATCTTCATCTGATAGTACCCTGATCTCAGATCTATTTTTGAAAATACCCTTGCTCCTTTTAGTTGATCAAACAAATCATCTATCCGAGGTAACGGATACTTGTTCTTCTTTGTTACTTTGTTCAGCTGTCGATAATCAATACAGAGCCTATGGGTTCCATCTTTCTTTCTCACAAATAATACCGGCGCTCCCCAAGGAGAATTACTGGGCCGTATGAACCCCTTGTCTAACAATTCTTGTAGTTGGGTCTTTAGCTCACTCAATTCTGTTGGGGCCATCCGGTAAGGTTGTTGTGATATGTGTGGGATTCCAGGGAAAGTGTCTATGGACACCTCTACCTCCCGCTCTGGGGGTAATCCCGGTAATTCCTCGGGAAACACATCCGGGAATTCTCTCACCACAACAATATTTTTCAATTGTGGCCCTTCCTCATTGGAGTTTAAAATGTACGCGAGGTATCCCACACACCCTTTTCTCAATAATTTCTGGGCTGTTAATATCGATATTATGGCAGCAGGTTTGAACATTCTTTCTCCCTCAAAAATCTTTTCCTCTCCTTTTGGGGTTTGGAAGGTAACAGTTTTAGCATAACAATCTATTAGGGCCCTGTATTTATTCAACCAATCGATGCCTAGTATTAAGTCAAAATCATATAACCCTAAGGGAATCAGGTCTACTTCCGTTTCACACCCACACAAGCTAATCCCCACATTTAAGTACACAATATCGGTTTCAACCATGTTTCCCATGGGAGTTCCAATTAAAAATCCCCTCTCAACCCTTTCTACTCCCCTTCCCAATTCAGTGACAATCTTTGTATCAATAAAAGAGTGCGTGGCACCGGGATCAAACAACACATTCACATTAAAATCATTTAATCGTAAAGTACCTGCCACCACATCCGTTGCAGGCCTGGCCTCCTCCTGTGTCAGATGGAAGACCCTTCCCGTGATCCTATCATTCTGCACTCTCATTCTTCCTCGACTGGGGTTTACTCCTGATTGAGAAGATCTCACTGGCCTGTTCACGGTGACTGACTGTTGGGAGCTCTGTCCAGGCTGTCTATAGCTTTGTACTTGTTCGGTGTTCCTTTTTGGGCAATCCCTCTTGAAATGGCCTCTTTCTCCACAGTAATGACACCATTGACTCAAATACTGGCAATTCCTCCACCTATGCCCCTCTCCTTTGCACACAAAGCATCGCCGGGGGAAACTGAGCAGTCCCCAGGATGTTTTTGTCCACATTTAATACAAAAAGGGTAATCCACCCCTTTACGGTCTCCCGTTCCTGTTGAAATGTTTCCCCTTGAATGCGACTGTCCAATCATCACCCTCCCACTTGACTGTTGGTGGGATGGAAACATTAAACTTCCTTTTCTCCTATACTGATCCTGCTCTCCGATCTTCCCTTTTTTCGGGAATGGTGGTCTACTGCTGTAAAAATCCCCATTTCTCTTTTTGCTTATACTCTGATGTCCCTCATGGCTCTCTTCAATGCAAGCCTCCAGAGCTTGAGCAACTTCAATTAAATCTCTAATTGTTTTAAATCGTAAGGCAATTAATCCCTGTCTCAAATCCTGTCGCAACCCATCTCTCAACTTTTCAATCATATGCTCCTCCGTCGGCACATAATGTGGGGCAAACAGTGACAGATCATCAAACCTCCGTTCATACTCCAATACCGACATATTCCCCTGCTTTAAAGCCAAGAACTCTTGTTCTTTCACCTTACGATGATATCTGGAATAAAACTGATTTTCAAACTCTGTCTTGAAGTCACTCCATACTAGTGTCTCGGCCGCACGTCTCATCTGAACCGTTTCCCACCATGTCATGGCCCTTTCAGATAGTAGTTGAGTTGCACAGTGTACCTTCAAACCCTCAGGTATGCTTATTTGAAACATGGTCTTCTCTACCTTCCTAATCCATCTCCCGGCTATTTCTGCATCATGTTCCCCCAAAAACGGTTCACAATCCATTTCCCTCATACTTTTGACTAGACGTACCAATGGCACCACATTATCCGTGGTAGTGCTAGGTATAGGGGCTACTGGTGGAATCTGCGTGGTGGAAGTCGTTCGCGTTGTTGCACCTGTCATGCCTTCCATCACTGCCTTAACTATTTGCGCAAGAATTCCAGGGTCTACACATTGTGGGTTTACTCCGGTTGGAATGGCTGATGGTTGTGTTTCTGATCTTTCCTGCTGTTCGGTTTCAACGGGGGGTACTTCCTTGGTCTCATTTGGTCTCCTTTCTTCCTCCGTAGCCCTAGCTCCCCTTTGCAGAATTTCGGGTAACATCATTGGAGCATGAGATGCCGTATCATCCAAAGGATCTTCGTTTTGCCAGCCTTGAGCACTTTGGTTCCTGCCCCTCCCTTCAAAAGAGGGCGGCTCAGTTCGTGTTCCTTGCCGGGTACGTACCATCCTGAAATTCAGCAGGGCAATGTGATCATCATAAATCCTCTGGATCAAGACCAGGGGCTCTGATACCAACTATAACGACCCGGATTTATTTATATATATATATATATATATATTATCCCCACATCACAATCCCTATTCATTCTCATCGATAAACCTTATCCATATAAAATACATTCCATTAAAGAAAATAAGATTCACATATACACACATCATCACAGTTTTCATATCTGAAGTTTTTGATTAGAAATGCACGTACATGGATATGGTTTTACATTTTTAAACTATTGATAGAGCTTTCTAATTTACACCAAAAGGGTTTTACAAAGTCATGCATTCCTTACATTGCTTCATCCTAAAACAACTTAATCTCGAATGTAACCTATGTGGGTCTTTGCCAAAAGTAAGTCCCCTTTTGTATTAGGATCCCTAAACCTCACGTGGCTGTGACGTCCCTGCATTAACACAAATATATAATGAAAAGTAATTACTTACTATTAGTACTAAATAATTCTAACCAATTGATCAATCTATTAAAAGGGCACTATTTAGTTGAAATTTCTATATATACATAGAGTGATTTAATTGTAAAATTTATAGGAACTCTATTCCTCTTCTTCGAGAAACATTATCCTACTACGAATATTATTTTAAGACTCTCATATCTGAGATCAACCATTCATCCCTATGATCCTTCTTTATAAACGCCGTTAGACGAAATTAACCATTCTTTTATTTCGACCATCTTTCGGATGTCATTAGCCGTAACTAATCTCTCATTTATCCCGGCCATCTCTTCGGACGCCATTAGCCGTAGCTAATCAATCATTCATCCCGGCCATCCTTTCGGATGCCATTAGCCGTAGCTACTCAATCATGTATCCCGGCCATCCTTTCGGATGCCATTAGCCGGAGCTAATCATTCATCTATCCCGGCCATCCTTTCGGATGCCATTAGCCGTAGCTAATCAATCATTTTCCTTCCTTACGCATTCATTTATCTAGTTTAAAACTCATCATAATTGTATAATATTCAATATAAAATACTTCGTACATGACGTAAGGATGAAGAGTTATAAATCACTTACTTGCTCTACTTCGGGTTTGTTCCTGTCTGGTTGGTGGTTCAATCCCAACTGCTCCGCCTGCGACATTAATGTCTAACAATTAGTATACTTCTATTTTCAATTTCTCATTCGTCCATATATCTATTTCAACAAATTTCATCCAATCAAGCTTACAATTTTCAGTAAAATTTTCCAACAATTTTCATCATGACTTTACAAAATTTCCAGCACCATTTATACATGAAAACTTCGGCAATATACTAAACAATTCTTCCATCATAACCCACATTTTCCAGCACACTATATACATAAAAATTCAGCAACAATACACATCAATTTTTCCATCATAAACCACATTTTCCAGCACACTATATACATAAAAATTCAGCAATAATACACATCAATTTTTCCATTATAAACCACATTTCCAGCACAATATATACATAAAATTCAGCAACAATACACATCAATTTTTCCATCATAAACCACATTTTCCAGCACACTATATACATAAAAATTCAGCAACAATACACATCAATTTTTCCATCATAAACCACATTTCCAGCACAATATATACATAAAAATTCAGCAACAATACACATATGATACTTACTTTTAGTATCTCACTATCTTTCTAGGTCTCCACTTCCCACCCACACATTTACAAAGTCTTCTCCCTTACTATTTGCCTAGTACTCGGCTGTGAAGAGAAGAAAAATGGGGTGGAAAGAGAAAGGTTTGGGATTCGGCTGGAGTGGAAAAAAATTGAATGGAAAAGAGGGAATTTAGGGGTTTCGACTGGGCTGTAAAATTGAGTGGAAAAATGGAAATTTGGTTCGGCTGGAATGCAAAGGATGAGGTGAAGAAAGAGAAGGTTGATTCGGCTAGGAAGAGAAAGAAATGAGGTGGAAAAGAAGAGATTTGTTTGGCTGAAATGAGAAGATTTGGGCTATGAAGAGAAGAAAGTGAAGGTTGACGGAAAGGAGAGTAAAAATAGAATCCCCACACCCTCTCTCCTCCTTATATTTATATTCATGAGATGAGGGGTTATTTGGGGTTTGGGTGAAACATGTTCTAATCCTTGTTTCACTTCATCTA
The DNA here is from genome assembly GCA_027405865.1 of Salix purpurea. Lineage (NCBI taxonomy): Eukaryota > Viridiplantae > Streptophyta > Magnoliopsida > Malpighiales > Salicaceae > Salix > Salix purpurea. Next base: position 8,794,730 of record JAOWLH010000002.1, on the reverse strand, counting down.
AAACCGGCTTTGTTCCTCTTATTATTCCCTTTTTTTTTCTTTTAAAACAACTTGTCTCCATTTCCTATTTATATATCTATAAATATATATAATGTTTTCTCTCGGGTGTTTACAAGGAGAATTTGAAATCGCATTCTTGCCTTCTATTATTCATCAAATGTTCATGTTCAATTCTCAGTTATTTATACACAATCACTATCCCATGTATGCATACACTACACTTTCATACACTATCATCTCCCTTCAACCTCAGGCTTAAAGGAACCCAACATGAGATTGCGATAGTGAGTAGGAAATAAGGGAGAGCTCAATCCTTTTGTAAGAATATCAATAAGCTACTTTTGTGACGAAACAAATTGAATAACAAGTTGATTGCTGACCACCCTTTCACGAACAAAATGAACATCAGTTTCAATGTGCTTGGTGCGTTGATGTTGCACAGGATTGAAAGAAAGGCAATGGCAGAAAATTGTCACGGAAGAGAACTGGTGGCTGATGGATTGGAACACATAAAAATTCCAACAACTGCTTGATCCAGTCAAGCTTAGCAGATGTAGTAGACAAGGCCCTATACTTAACTTCAGTGGAGGATTTGGACACCATTTGTTGTTTCTTAGAGGACCAGGAAACTAGATTGGAACCTAGAAACATAACCAAACTTGTTGTTGATCGTCGATCATTAGGATCGTCAACCTAATCAGCATCACTAAATGCTGTGAGGTCTAAGGACCGTTTCCGATATGTAATCCTAAGATGAAGAGTGCCCTTGAGGCACCTAAGAATTCGTTTGACTGCCACACAATGATCCACTATAGGATGTTGCATAAATTGGCACACTTGATGAACAAAAAATGCAATGTCAGGCCTGGTAAACATGAGATATTGCAGAGCTCCTACAATGCTGCGATACAAGGATGGATTATCAAAAGACTCTCCATCATCCTTCAGTAGTCATTGATAGGGAAGACATGGTATAACACACAGCTTAGCAGCAAGCATATCAGTCTATAAGTATCGGACTTATGTACCCGACTTATGCCATATAAATTTGATGTATTCTTCCCCCTGATCTGTTTTGCCAGAAAACATGACCAATATTTCCTACAGAGATGTCCATGATATTTTGTTATATGGATTCGAGCTTTCATGGTACGCAACTTGTTGTGATTCTGTTAATGAGATCCAAAACTTCAACTATGATTGTACATATTGTGATTCATACAACGCGTTATTCTCTCTCTATCTCTCTTAGCTTACCTTAATTAATTTGAATATAGATTCCATAACAACATAAATCTCTCTATTTTATATTTTATATTTTTCCTACCCTTGTAGTCATCTACAAAATGCTCGACATCTTTTCTCTTACCTTCGAAGCTCTGAATGTTAGAATTAAGTTTATTTACGAATTTAAAATGCATGAAATGTTAATTCATACCCAATGTTATGCGTGAATTGAAAGTAAAATGCATGCTAAAGCTGTAAAAATACATGCTGAAAATAAACTAAAGAACAAACAATCAAACAAATAAAGCCCGGTCCATCAATGTCCCCAACGTTGTCGCCATCCTATATTGGGAGGAGAACATGAAATAATACTAATAAAATTGGGGTAGACAACAAAAACAACACTCACGAGGAAATTTAGTAGAAAAACAAAGGAGAGGAAGATGAAAACACAGTGGCAGCCACTATCATCTTCTTCGATGGCGGTAGGATACCGGCACTCACAACAACAGCCTGCAGCAGCAAGTCACTGTAGGCTGGCATCCCTCACTCTCTCTCTCCTCCAGCAATAGCTCCCTCTGCACTGGTGGCTTCTCCCAACGCTAGCCACTCCCACGACAAGCTCAATTTGCCTTTTATAGCGCCAACAACACAGCGATAGCAACGGCAGCGGCAACACAACCCAGCAGCCCCTTCTGGAGCTCCTCCTGGCCACCACAGGAAGAACCACCTCGACCTCTTCTATCCAACGGCAGTAGCAAGTAAGCCTCCCTTCATCGTCAGCCGACCACCCTGTTACTGTTCACGTAACACGTGATAATGCACCAACACAATTTTTTTTTGTATTAACTCTTGAGTTGGACCTCCTCGCAGCCCTGCCTAGTTAGCTGAGTCGGGTCCAGCCCAAGTCCAGCATATTTGGCCAAATTCGAAGGTTTTTCTAAGCATATTTTTTGTTAAAAAATATATGTTGCATCTTTCACATGTTTTGAATGAAAATCGGGTATCATAACTAGTTTATAATTATCCATTAGAATTTGGCCAAAATATAAAAAAAAAGTTAATAATTATTTTGTTTTAGCAATTAGGGTGTAAAATTACATTGTAATGTACACTCATAGATAGTAAAAAAATAAGTTAATCTAAAAAATCATGACCACAGTCATGAGACCGGGTTACTTCATAGAAGGCAAACTCAAAAATATTAAGAAGTAAAATTCTCAACCATATAAAATTGAAAAACAAAACAAATAAAAATCAAAATAATGAGGATCAAACTTGATTTAAAAATAAAACAATAAGGGATAGAATTGAAAAATAAATTAAATAAATAAGATAAAAGCAAAAAAATAGCAATTAAAAGAATAATGACCAAATCACGTCTAAGAATTGAATGATATAAGAGAATGAGGTACATAACTGAAAAATAAAGTAAATAAAGAAAATGATAGAAAAGATAGCAATTAAAAGAATGAAGACTAAATATGGTCGATAAAGAAATTGAAGGGTGATAAAATTGAAAACAAATTTTGATTTTATAAATTATTTAAAATAAAAGAAATAATAAAAAAAAGATAAATAATTGAGCGACTACTTGGAAAAAATTGAGGATTTGAAGTCGAAGAGGAAAGGCAAAATAAGAGGAAAAAAGATCGTCCATTGACCATATGTGTCACTCGTGCATAGAGGGAATGTAGTGTATACGAGCGTTATTGCCCGCGCGATGCGCAGGGTTTTTTTATTTATGTAGAAAATTGATTGATTTTATATATGTTGTATTTTGTTATTTTAATATTTAATCAGTAAAATTATAATTGATAAAATCTGTTAGAAATGGGTTTTTTCCCATCAAAAATTGATTGAATGTTGCTACTGATAAAATTTGTTAGAATTTTTTTTTCTATGTAAAAAACTGATTGTAAAATTTATTGCGCATATTATTATATTAAAAATATTTTAGAATAATAATAATAAATAGGTCATATATATATATATATATTAAGTTATTGATATTAAATAAATATCAAAATATATAATTAGTCTCACATATTGATAAGGAAAAAAACATTACAAATAATCATTATCATTATTTTGAATGTCTTATCTATAATAATAAGAAATTTTAAGACCTAACAATATTAACAAAAAAGCAACTAAAAAACAAAATAAATGATAAAATTAAAAAAATATTATTAGATTTTAAAATATTATTTGAATGGAAGAATAAAAAAAAGAATAAAAAAAAGAATATATCATTTTTGAAATGATCACGAACAGAAATTCAAATGTAAACATTTAAAAAAAATAACCTTAATAACAGTGGAAATAATAAAAATCGGTGAGACCATAATTATTGTTAGAGAAAAAAAATCCATCATTTGTTTTTACTTTCATATTATTATATTAAAAGTATTTTAGAAATATGATATTAATTTTGTTTTTTCAAAAAAACATAGATCATTTATATATATTAAGGCTGTAATATTAAATAAATATCAAAATATATAATTAGTCTGATATATTTAAAAGAAAATAAAACTTAGAAATAATCATTATTATTATTTTGAATGTTTTATCTATAATAATTAGAAAATTCAATACCTAACAATATTAACAAAAAAAATATTATTATATTTAAAGAAATTTCTTAACTTGAAGAATAAAAAAAAGAGCAATAATAACAAACCTTATTTTTTAAATGATTACCAATACAAATTAAAATTTCATCATTAAAAAAAAATCTTAATAACAGTGGAATTAAAAAAAAATTGGGAACAAAAACTAATAGAATGTATATATAAACATGGACAGAAATAATAATTATGTAAGAAATATATAAAAAAAGGGTTTTTTTTTTTCAAATTTTAATGAAAAACGAAAACTATAGTTGAAATAACTGCTAATTACTGTTTGATTTTGCGATCTCCTTCAACCATTCTATAAAATAATAGTCGTGGTGCCCGTAAGCTAGCCCAGACACCTCGTTAGAAAAAAAATAAAAGCCCGGTTTAAAAAAAAAATTACCTTTTCAAATTGTAATGAGAAAAAATATTGTGGTGCGCGTAAACTGACCCAGACACCCTGGTCATGAATAAAAAATATATAAGTGGAAAAAAATGTTAAAAAAAAGTGGATTCGGAGATTAGTCGTGGTGCACGTAAGATGCTACGGATATCGCTGTTAAAAAAACACAAAAAAAAGAAGCTCGGTTATAAGAAGAAAAAAACAGTTGACCTAAACACCCCTGTTATAAAAAAAATTAAAAAAAATCCCTGTTTATGAAAAAAAGAAGCCCGATTATAAAAAATAATAATGTATAAGTGGAAAAAAGGGAAAAAATATTAAAAAAAAGTGGATCTGGAGATTAGTTGTGGTGCGCATAAGCTGCCGCGGATACCCCAGTTTAAAAAAAAACAAATAAAAAGTCTAGTTAAAAAAAAAACCTTTTTCCAAGTACTAAACAACGAAAATTACTGTTAAGAAAAAGAAACCTGGTTATAAAAAAAAGTTCAAGGGGAAAGTACTTTTTTAAACAACAATGAGAAAAAAATTGTTGTGCACGTAAACTAACCTAGACAGCCCGATAAATAATCCTGAAAAAAAAAAAAACACAGCAGATCACGCACCCAGTCCACAGTGGATCTGGGTGTGCGTTAACATTCCGTGATCAGGACATCACCGATCTCCTGTAGCGTTTTTATAGTTAATGGACCGCACTACGTTGCGGGTCGAGCAAATATTTTTTGTAATTGTTGGGATTAAAATAATTAATAGATTTTGCTAGTTTAAAAATTAAATATAATATCTATACATGCAAGGTTTGATATAATAAAATACATTCTATTATAACAACAACAATATCGAAGATTTAACACCTTAAAATATCATTATTATTATTGCTAAAACAATAAAAAAATATTAAATTATTCCGAGGAGAAAAACTCAAAAATATTAATAAGAAAGCAAGAAAAAAACTAATATTATTATTAAAATTATTACTATGCATGAATAATGGAAAAATAAATTTAATAAAAGAATAAAAAAGCCCAAAAACTTTAACAATAGAGCAAAAAGATAAAAATTATTAGCTAAACAAATTATTTGACATGAAAATAAAAAAAAAAAACAAAAGAAAAAACATAGGAAAACAAATAAGAAATATCAATTTTTAAATGATCATAAACACAAACTAAAAATTAATTGCAACATTTTTGAACAAAAATATTATCTCAACAAAATAATAAAAATTAAAAAATCAACACTAAAGGGGCGCGCGCGCGCCCACACACCACACACACACATATATATATATAAACATAGATAAAAATAGGAGTTATTTAAGAACTATAAAATATTAAAGGAATTAAAATAAATAAAAAATCAAAAGTATAAAGGCTGGAAACAGAACCAAATATATTATCAATTTCAATCAAATGAAAAAATTAAAAAAAATCAAATAAAGTATAACATATATACATGCACGGTTTTATAAAATGAAACAAATTAACACACCATATTATAACAACATGAATATCGAACCCTTAACATCTAAAAATATCATTATTATTATTGCTAAAACAATAAAAATTATTAAATTATCCTGACAAAAAAAATATATTAAAAACATAGTAAGCAAGAAAAACAAAACTAAAATTATTATTCATATTGCGTTAATAATGGGGGGAAATTCAATAAAAAAAAAAGATCATTAACTTTAACAAAAACACAAATGAAAAAACAAATATAAGGAAAAAAAATATTTTAAAGTCAAAATAAATAAATAAAAACTAATAAAAAATAATCAAAAGAAAGAAAAATGAAAAATAAAAGAGTAAAGCACAATTAATCAGGCGCTAGGCGCAGGGGTCGACCCCTGCCCTCCTTGCATACCAAACAGGGGCGTTATCCACTGAACTGTAGATGCTTTGTGGTCACTTACCGTGAAAACATATATAAATATATTTGAGATCGCGATAGGTTAACATACTTAAATGACATTTGAAACATCAGATCATGCGCCCCAATCCACAGTGTATCTGGGTGGGCGTGAACAGTGTTTGACCAGCTATTTTAGCTTTATATACTTAATTCCAACTCCATTTTGGAAGTTGGTGTTTGTCCACCATTAGACGCTGCATTACATATTACAAATATAATCATTGATATAATAATTAAAAATATTACTATTTAATTATTCATTGGTAAAATAACCCGATAAAAGATAAGAATATCTCATTTCTTAATCGACACGCCTCTGGCCTGTTTGAGAGTATGGTTGTGGTTGTTTTTGAAAGTGTTTTTCGTTCATAAATGTATCAAAAAGAAATATATTTTTAAAAAAAAATCATTTTTGACATGAACACATCAAAATTAAAACACATTTTTTATTCTTTTTGGCCTTCATTAATGACCATTTTTTTAAGGCTCGGATTGTGATCACATATATTAAATACGACTCTGGATCTTATAAGAACTGGTTAGAGAAAGTGAGAATTGTTAAATCATTTTTGACATGAACACATCAAAATTAAAACGCATTTTTGATTCTTTTTGGCCTTCATTAATGACCATTTTTTTAAGGCTCGGATTGTGATCACATATATTAAATACGACTCTGGATCTTATAAGAACTGGTTAGAGAAAGTGAGAATTGTTAAATCTTATGGAGGTGGGAAAACTAAGAGATATTATGAGTTGTCATTAAGCGTCGCGACCATTTTATAACTCAAAGTGAGTATGACCCACAACAGGTAAGAGAGAGAAATTACCTCTGCAAAAGCAGCAACGATTCTGGGAAGATGAATAAAATGTCGGCGAAGAAGGTCGTCCTTTGATCTGAGAGGATAAAAAACACAACAAATAAGCATGCTGTCAGGAAAACAAATCAGTAAACAATTGATTTCGACAATTATAGTTGCACCAGTTTCATATGGTAAAATAAATATTATATAGCTTACATCTCAACTATTAAGCACAGCAGATCATGTGCAATTTTGACTTCGAGGAGATTGTTCTTTATTGGCAAATGGCTTAACCATGTACTAAGCACCTGCTAAGTAGAATAGGAATAAATATTGTGAGAGGCGGTAGAATACAAGGAAGAAGAAACATGAGAGAAATGGAAGTTGATGAGATTTGCAGTGCAATTTGAAAAGGAAGATTTTACATAACAAATCACTCACCTACGGAGAAATCTTGCATACAAGTACATAATATCCAATCATAGAATTGGCATTTCTAGCAAAGTTCAGCATGGAAAACTCTGCTGGAACTTCTATCATGACGTTCATAACTATTGTTATTACTGGTAGCATAAATATAGTATCAAATTGCTTCCACAGACTGAGAGCTGTAGAAAACTCCCTTTGGGACCTGTGGAAAATTTCAACAGCAACTTTTCCGTAAATTACATTAAATAACTTATAAGAATGAAAATATTAGGCCATGTTCCTCTGCAGACATTTCAGATTGAGTCTTTGGCTCACAATAGGTTACAGATGTGATTTTATGATTCTTACTACCTTGATTATAGGCCAACAAAATAAATTAAATTGTCTCACCAACCCTACAAGAGTTTGAAAACATGTTTCCAAGTTTTTGGAATAAAGAAGCTGGAAAAATTATACTTCTACCTTAATACCACCTTATTTACCCTCAATTGAAGTTACAAGAAATAGTCTTTTAGCTAGCCACGTTGCTCGGATTGCAAAATGAAATCACTTTTATGTACTTCTAGACCAAATTCAAATTACTTGGATTTACACATCTCAGTCCTAGACATGCTCCCCTGACCTAAAAGTATAAGAAGCAGGAGTAGCAATGTACCTCACTTGCATTGATTCTGTCCTTATGGAATAGGCATATTTTTCCGAGAGCTGTAACAGCAGCATCATGGGCCATTATGTAATCTCGGTGTAATGCCATTGGATTGCTTATGTTAGCATTTAGAGCAGAAACTACTTCTGCCAAATGACAACAACAATGGGATTTATTGTATAAATACTGCATGCAGGTAGTAACACAACTTCATGAAGAATAAACTTGCTACCTCCAACCATAGGTTCAAAGATAGATCCACCAAAGGCTGCAGCAACACCAATTCCATGTGCAACTACCTGCAACAATTCATGCTCTGATTAAGAGATTTATGAGGTACACAGCATCATTGTCACCGGCAGGCTGGGTCAGAAACAGACCTCTTGAACTTCTGGTTCATCATCATAGCAAGCTTTAAATAGCAACAAGAGTTCACTCTCACAGAACCTGCTTTTATCAATTGATATTATACAGAATTAAATTTACATTCTCTAACCAAATAAAAAAGGACTAGGCTTACTTCAAAACTTCTTCCCAGAATTCCTCTACAACATCAGTGAAAATTTTCAAGGCAATTTTTTTTTTTAAATGTTTTATCCTTGACCTGCGGAAGAACAATAAATGGAGCAGAGCTCTCTCAATTTTTCAGTTCTTTGTCTCCCTGTTTCTGAACCTCCATTGTCTCATATTCACAATATGTTATTCAATGAGTAATAATGTGGGCACCGGTAATTTCTCTATTCCTTATAAGATGTTGCATTACAATCACCCTCTACCTACACCTTCTTCACCATATCCAATACTCAAACAGTATGATCTAAGGAAAACAACTTTCAACACAATACTAAAGATTTTTATGCCAGAAATTCCTCACCTAAGAATGGAATGGCATTGAAGCCTAAATTACAAGAAAAGGCCAATTTCAAGCATGGAGATGGCCGTTCAACCTTTTTATACCGATGCAAATGCTGCTCGCTAAGCATGAGACATTAACATACTGATTGGTCACTAACAGGGGAATCACAGTAAACTGAGCTTATGTAGAAAAGGAAGAACTGAAATCTGGTGATGAAACTTACTCACATAAGTTCCATAGGTGATAAAAGCTGGTCAAAGAATTGCAACAGGGAACCCTTGTAAGTTTTCATGAAAATATTCAAGCAAGCACAAGCCTTTATCAAGAAAAAAATATGTGTTAAGAAATAACACTAACTGAAATATCCTTACGTAAATGAAAGGAAGCCAAGCGGTTGCGGAGTCAATCATCCAGTGAAAAGTGATACAATTACTTACTTTCTTCCTAACTTTTTCTCCTTGCTCTGATGCTTCATTACCTTAAGGAATCAATATGCTAGTGTCGAGAACGTCCATTATCACATACAAGAAGCTCTTGATCTGGTCTATCTTTAAAACAGGTCCCGATAACTGAAGGAGAGAAGTTTGTGTTGATAAGATGAGAGCATCAATTGCTGCTTTCGATGATTTCAGTATTTCTGGCATGGCTAATCACAAAGCAGAAAGGAAATTGTGATTACTGGAGATGGTTAAGAAATGCATAAAAGAAAATGATTGGAGACTACATTAGCTTTTAATTACCTAATGCAACAGCTATTCTAATCTCATCATGCTGATAAAAATTGAGTAGTGGAACTAAAGTTTCAGCAACCTCCATATATGCTCAGCCATTCTAAATTTTGTCCAGATCTGCTCAAATAGGTAAAGCTATGGAAAAGCCAGCAACTTGTTAGGAGCAGGTGCTATTATGTGTTACAAAATTAACCACCTCATCAATCCCATCAATCCATAAATCGATGCCTTCTTTCAGTTCAGCAATGCAATCGTGCAACAATACACAAGCATTGGCTTTCTCCTCCAGAATCTCAGTTTTGATTTGAATCATCCGGTTTCTTATCAGTGTTCCACACAGAAAATTGATACATCAGCCATGAAGCAATAGTAATAATAATAAATAAATAAAGATCCAGAAATAGCATGGTTTATACTCGATCCTGTACCTCTTGCCTGGGTTCCAGCATTATATGCAAAAATTAGAAGATCGCCTTTCATCATTTCAGAGTGAAATCTATATATCAATATCATCATTTCATCCATCGCTTATGTGCAAAAATCAGAATTGTATGTGAATTCATTTTCTGCCATTTATTTTTCAGTTCATCAATTTGTTTCTCTAGTAAATAGTAATAATAATAAATAAATAAAGATCCAGAAATAGCATGGTTTATACTCGATCCTGTACCTGTTGCTTGGGTTCCAGCATTATATGCAAAAATTAGAAGACTCGCCTTTCATCATTTCAGAGTGAAGTCTATATATCAATATCATCATTTCATCCATCGCTTATGTGCAAAAATCAGAATTGTATGTGAATTCATTTTCTGCCATTTATTTTTTAGCTCATCAATTTGTTTCTCTAGTAATTTCTTCAATTTCTATTAAGAAGACTCACCTTTCATCATTTGATTCTTCAATATTAGCATCATCAGGCAAAGTGAGCCGCGCAGATTGAAGCAGTCAAGGAATGGCTACCTCCATATAAGGGTGGAACTTTTGGCCTAAACATTTGCAAAGTCTGCCCCATGCCTGCAGTATCTACATGTTTCAGTGATGAACAGGGTTGGTAGTAAAGAACCCTTTATATATATATATATATATATATTTACTTTTTTTGGCAGTGAAAGCTGTACAACTACTATTAACGTACTCTTAACCCTTGAATATCCTGATTTGATATGGGCGTGGAAGCAAGAAGTTGCACTGCCTTGCATGACAAAAAACAATGTCAATAGTGCTACTGTATGAATGTGGTCCAACAAAAACATCATACTAAAAACTTACAAAATACATGAATCTACAACATCTTTGATTTGGGTGGAGACTTATGAGCCCATCTATGAATCCAAATTCAGTACAGTATGTAAGGAACTATAAACGAGGTTGTCCAATTCAGATTACTGTTTCCAGATGAGAGGAAAAAGGAAAGCAGTGACATGTATTTGATTTTACAAATTTTTTGGTACTGTAGGCAGGGTTAACTAGAAGCTTGAAAGTCTTTCATATCAAAACTCCTTACTACCCTATGCGAAAGCCGCATCTTACATTTACAGTACTTATTATTACCTGTTGAGTTTCGTCACTGAACTTGTCCTTTCCAATAACCGTCCAAATTGCTGTCATGCACGAAATAGTTGCGGAAAGGAGCAAGCCATTAGATTCCCCTCTTGTTTCATCATCACAAAATTTAGGTAAGGCATGTAATACACTAGAAACCTGTCCTGCAAAAATACATTAATTAATATAAAAAACCAGAAAATTTAAAATAGGCCACAAGAAACTCTTGACTGGTACCTGTGATGACTTAGCAGTCGCTGCTAATGCTGATAAGGCCCACTGTTTCAATAGTTGTTTTCCTTTCTGGATAGTGCAAATGCAAAATCAACAAAAAGACTACAAATCAGAGACAAGATATAGATTCTTTTTATACAGTTATGCGTGTGCATGTGAGTTTTTTTATTTATCAAGGAAAGCTCAGAATTAAAGAAAAGGAAAGAAGAGAGAAAAACACATGCCATTAATGATCACATGCTACGTCACCTGTAGGCATCTGAGCAATTTACTGAGTTGAGAAAGCATCCTCTTGATATGCAAAGCCCCTGTATTTACCAAAATCTGGCAACCTTTTTTATCTTCAGCTAGAACTAGCACGAATTCTATCGCCATAAACCTCGTTCTTTCTTCACATTAAGGATTATCCATCATAATAAACGTAAATTTAAGTACCTTATCAACCTGGTTTCTCAAGAACTACACGTCCGCCTGTGCCAATGCAGCCAATTGATCAAGAATGAAACGCTCACATTCCTCTTGACTCATATCAAACTTTATTTCACCATTAAAGAAAACAGTTTTCATTACTTTACGCAAAAAATCTTTCAAGAATTCATCATTTACAGCATTCTTAAGGCGCAAGATACAACCAAAAGAGGCCCCAACACCAGCTTCTCTCACCTTCAATGACACATCACTTGAACTTAATATTTTCTCAAGTTTGTCAAACAAAGTTTCAAGACGTAGTTCTAATATATATTCATTACCATCAGCAAACAACTTGTTAATCACTGAAAGCAGGAATTCTAGCACTTTTTACTTTACTAGAGTTGATGGTGATTCTGGTGAAGTTGAGGCCATTAGGAACGGGTGACGAGAAATCTTGCAGAAATTGGGGTTTCTTGACATCGAGAGGACGTGTGAATATTTAGAGCTGAAAGTGAGTATGACCCACAACAGGTCAGAGAGAGAAATTACCTCTGCAAAAGGAGCAACGATTCTGGGAAGATGAATAAAATGTCGGCCAAGAAGTTTGTCCTTTAATCTGAGAGGATAAAAAACGCAACAAATAAGGATGCTGTCAGGAAAACAAACCAGTAAACAATTGATTTGGACAATTATAGTTGCACCAGTTTCATATGGTAAAATAAATATTATATAGCTTACATCTCAACTATTAAGCACAGTAGATCATTTGCAATTTTGACTTCGAGGAGATTGTTCTTTATTGGCAAATGGCTTAACCAGTCCCTAAGGGTGGGGTGTAACGGTTGTAACCTGGGGCTGCCAAAGGCACGCCCCAGGTTCGAGGCTGTGCACATTCAACTCCCCTTGCAAACGCCTGGGGCAGCCGGGGGTTTACACATGCTCTGGGCCCACAAAGTGCGCTTTCCGGGTCATGTGGTTCCCACGTTATCCAAAAAAAAAATGGCTTAACCATGTACTAAGCACCTGCTAAGTAGAATAGGAATAAATATTGTGAGAGTCGGTAGAATACAAGGAAGAAGAAACATGCGAGAAATGGAAGTTGATGAGATTTGCAGTCCAATTTGAAAAGGAAGATTTTACATAACAAATCACTCACCTACGGAGAGATCTTGCATACAAGTAGATAATATCCAATCATAGAATTAGCATTCCTAGCAAAGTTCAGCATGGAAAACTCTGCTGGAACTTCTATCATGAAGTTCATAACTATTGTTATTACTGGTAGCATAAATATAGTATCAAATTGCTTCCACAGACTGAGAGCTGTAGAAAACTCCCTTTGGGACCTGTGGAAAATTTCAACAGCAACTTTTCCGTAAATTACATTAAATAACTTAGAAGAATGAAAATATTAGGCCATGTTCCTCTGCAAACATTTCAGATTGAGTCTTTGGCTCACAATAGGCTACAGATGTGATTTTATGATTCTTACTACCTTGATAATAGGCCAACAAAATAAATTAGTCTGTCTCACCAACCCTTCAAGAGTTTGTAAACATGTTTCCAAATTTTTGGAATAAAGAAGCTGGAAAAAGTATACTTCTGCCTTAATACCACCTTATTTACCCTCAATTGAAGTTACAAGAAATAGTCTTTTAGCTAGCCACGTTGTTCGGATTGCAAAATGAAATCAATTTTCTGTACTTCTAGACCAAATTCAAATTACTTGGATTTACACATCTCAGTCCTAGACATGCTCCCCTGACCTAAAAGTATAAGAAGCAGGAGTAGCAATGTACCTCACTTGCATTGATTCTGTCCTTATGGAATAGGCATATTTTTCAGAGAGCTGTAATAGCAGCATCATGGGCCATTATGTAATATCGGTGTAATGCCATTGGATTGCTTATGTTAGCATTTAGAGCAGAAACTGCTTCTGCCAAATGACAACAACAATGGGATTTATTGTATAAATACTGCATGCAGGTAATAACAACACTTCGTGAAGAATAAACTTGCTACCTCCAACTAGAGGCTTGAAGATAGATCCACCAAAGGCTGCAGCAACACCAATTCCATGTGCAAATACCCGCAACAATTCACGCTCTGATTAAGAGATTTTCTCTATTTATGAGGAGCACAACATCATTGTCACCACCAGGCTGGGTCAGAAATAGACCTCTTGAACTTCTGGTTCATCATCATAGCAAGCTTTAAATAGCAACAAGAGTTCACTCTCACAGAACCTGCTTTTATCAATTGATATTATACAGAATTAAATTTACATTCTCTAACCAAATTAAAAAGGACTAGGCTTACTTCAAAGCTTCTTCCCGGAATTACTCTACAACATCGGTGAAAATTTTCAAGGCAATTTTTCTTTCTTTAACTTTTTATCCTTGACCTGCGGCAAAACAATAAATGTAGCAGAGCTCTCTCAATTTTTCAGTTCTCTGTCTCCTTGTTTCTGAACCTCCATGGGCTCATATTCACAATATGTTATTCAATGAGTAATAATGTGGGCACCGGTAATTTCCCTATTCTTTATAAGATGTAGCATTACAATCACCCTCTACCTGCACCTTCTTCACCATATCCAGTACTCAAACAGTATGATCTAAGGAAAACAACTTTCAACATAATACTAAAGATTTTTTATTCCAGAAATTCCTCACCTAAGAATGGAATGGCATTGAAGCCTAAATTACAAGGAAAGGCCAATTTCAAGCATGGAGATGGCCGTTCAACCTTTTTATACAGATGCAAATGCTGCTCGCTAAGCATGAGACATTAACATACTGATTGGTCACTAACAGCGGAATCACAGTAGACTGAGCTTATGTAGAAAAGGAAGAACTGAAATCTGGTGATGAAATTTACCCACATAAGTTCCATAGGTGATAAAAGCTAGTCGAAGAATTGCAACAAGGAACCCTTGTAAGTTTTCATGAAAATATTCAAGCAAGCACAAGCCTGTATCAAGAAACAAATATGTGTTAAGAAATCCTTACGTAAATGAAAGGAAGCCAAGCGGTTGCGGAGTCAATCATCCAGTGAAAAGTGATACAATTACTTACTTTCTTCCTAACTTTTTCTCCTTGCTCTGATGCTTCATTACCTTCAGGAATCAATATGCTAGTGTCGAGAACGTCCATTATCAAGGACAAGAAGCTCTTGATCTGGTCTATCTTTAAAACAGGTCCCGCTAACTGAAGGAGAGAAGTTTGTGTTGATAATATGAGAGCTTTAATTGCTGCTTTCGACGATTTCAGTATTTCTGGCATGGCTAATCACAAAGCAGAAAGGAAATTGTGATTACTGGAGATGGTTAAGAAATGCATAAAAGAAAATGATTGGAGACTACATTATCTTTTAATTACCTAATGCAGCAGCTATTCTAATCTCACCATGCTGATAAAAATTGAGTAGTGGAACTAAAGTTTCAGCAACCTGCACATATGCTCAGCCATTCTAAATTTTGTTCACATCTGCTCAAATAGGTCAAGCTATGGAAAAGCCAGCAACTTGTTAGGAGCAGGTGCTATTATGTGTTACAAAATTAACCACCTCATCAATCCCATCAATCCATAAATCGATGCCTTCTTTCAGTTCAGCAATGCAATCGCGCAACAATACACAAGCATTGGCTTTCTCCTCCAGAATCTCAGTTTTGATTTGAATCATCCGGTTTCTTATCAGTGTTCCACACAGAAAATTGATACATCAGCCATGAAGCAATAGTAATAATAATAAATAAATAAAGATCCAGAAATAGCATGGTTTATACTCGATCCAGTACCTATTGCTTGGGTTCCAGCATTATATGCAAAAATCAGAATTGTATGTGAATTCATTTTCTGCCAATTATTTTTCAGTTCATCAATTTGTTTCTGTAGTAATTTCTTCAATTTCTATTAAGAAGACTCACCTTTCATCATCTGATTCTTCAATGTTAGCATCATCAGGCAAAGTGAGCTGCGCAGATTGAAGCAGTCAAGGAATGGCTACCTCCATATAAGGCTGGAACTTTTGGCCTAAACATTTGCAAAGTCTGCCGCATGCCTGCAGTATCTTACATGTTTCAGTGATGAACAGGGTTGGTAGTAAAGAACCCTTTATATATATATATATATATATATATATATATATATATATATATATTTACTTTTTTTGGTAGTGGAAGCTGTACAACTACTATTAACGTACTCTTAACCCTTGAATATCCAGATTTGGTATGGGCGTGGAAGCAAGAAGTTGCACTGCCTGGCATGACAAAAAACAATGTGAATAGTGCTACTGTATGAATGTGGTCCAACGAAAACATCATACTAAAAACTTACAAAATACATGAATCTACAACGTCTTTGATTTGGGTGGAGACTTATGAGCCCATCTATGAATCCAAATTCAGTACAGTATGTAAGGAACTATAAATGAGGTTGTCCAATTCACATTACTGTTTCTAGTGAAAAGTGATACAATTACTTCCTTTCTTCCTAACCTTTTCTCCTTGCTCTGATGCTTCATTACCTTCGGGAATCAATATTCTAGTGTCGAGAATATCCATTATCATAGACAAGAAGCGCTTGATCTGGTCTATATTTAAAACAGGTCCTGATAACTGAAGGGGAGAAGTTTGTGCTGATAAGATAAGAGCATCAATTTTTCCCTAGAGGCCTAGACTATATATATATATATTTAAAAAAAATGCTACAGACCTCCAAGCAATCCTCCATGGAGTCCAGCATTACTGCACTAATTTTAATGACTTCTTCCTGCTAGAAAATACTACTAGTAGTTAAAGATTTCCCGTAATCACAACGTATCTAATATTAATTAAGAACTACAGGATAACCTTAACCAGTGCTTCCACAAAACCTGGTATTATATCATAACACAACTTTTCAAAAGGAGATTTCTGAAGAAGCCTTTTATCATTTGCTGCTTTCGACGATTTCAGTATTTCTGGCATGGCTAATGACAAAGCAGAAAGGAAATTGTGATTACTGGAGATGGTTAAGAAATGCATAAAAGAAAATGATTGGAGACTACATTAGCTTTTAATTACCTAATGCAGCAACTATTCTAACCTCAGCATGCTGATAAAATTGAGTAGTGGAACTAAAGTTTCAGCAACCTGCACAGATGCTCAGCCATTCAAAATTTTGGTTACATTTGCTCAGATAGGTCAAGCTATGGAAGCTATTATGTGTTATAAAATTAACCACCTCATCAATTCATAAATCAATGCCTTTTTTTCAGTTCACCAACTCAATCGCGCAACAATACACAAGTTGTGGCTTTCTCCTCCAAAATCTCAGTTTTGATTTGAATCATCCGGTTTCTTATCAGTGTTCCACACAGAAAATGGTTACATCAGCCATGAAAAAATAATTATAATAATAAATAAATAAAGATCCTGTACCTGCTACTTGGGTTCAAGCATTATATGCAAAAATCAGAATGAAGACATAGTCATTATTTCAGAGTGAAGTCTATATATGAATATCATCATTTCATCCATCGCTTATGTGTAAAAATCAGAATTGTATGTACATTCATTTTCTGCCATTTATTTTACAGCTCATCAATTTGTTTCTCTAGTAATTTCTTCAAATTATATTTAGAAGACTCACCTTTCATCATCTGATTCTTCAATGTTAGCATCATCAGGCAAAGTGAGCCGTGCAGATTGAAGCAAACAAGGAATGGCTACCTCCATATAAGGCTGGAACTTTTGGCCAAAACATTTGCAAAGTCTGCCCCATACCTGCAGTATCTTACATGTTTCAGTGATAAACAGGGTTGCTAGTACAGAACCCTTTATATATATATTGCAGTGGAAGCTGTACAACTACTATTAACATACTTTTAACCCTTGAATTATCATTGGGTCATGTATATCCAGATTTGATATGGGTGTGGAAGCAAGAAGTTGCACTGCCTTGCATGACAAAAAACAAGGTCAATAGTGCTACTGTATGAATGTGGTCCAACAAAAACATCATACTGAAAACTTACAAAATACATGAATCTACAACATCTTTGATTTGGGTGGCTTCAAGAGACTTTTGAGCCCATCTATGAATACAAATTCAGTACAGTATGTAAGGAACTATAAACTAGGTTGTCCAATTCAGATTACTGTTTCCAGATGACAGGAATAAGGAAAGCAGTCACATATATTTGATTTTACAACTTTTTTGGTATTGCAGGCAGGGTTAACTAGAAGTTTGAGAGTCTTTCATATCAAAACTCCTCACTACCCTATGTGAAAGCCGCATCTTACATTTACAGTACTTATTATTACCTGTTGAGTATCGTCACTGAACTTGTCCTTTCCAATAACCGTCCAAATTGCTGTCATTCATGAAATAGTTGCGGAAAGGAGCAAGCCATTAGATTCCCCTCTTGCTCTCATAATCACAAAATTTAGGTAAGGCATGTAATACTCTAGAAACCTGTCCTGCAAAAATACAATAATTAATATAAAAAACCAGAAAATTTAAAATAGGCCACAAGAAACTCTTGACTGGTACCTTTGATGACTTAGCAATCGGTGCTAATGCTGATAAGGCCCACTGTTTCAATAGTTGTTTTCCTTTATGGATTGTGCAAATGCAAAATCAACATAAAGATTGCAAATCAGAGAGAAGATATAGATTCTTTTTATACAATTATGCGCGTGCATGTGAGTTTTTATATTTATCAAGGAAAGCTCAAAATTAAAGAAAAGAACACATGCCATGAATGATCACATGCATGCTACCTCACATGTAGGCATCTGAGCAATTTACTGATAATCTCATCAAGGTAAGGTTCTAACATATTCGAAGTGCAATTCTCAACAAAGTGATAAGTTTCACTGCAGCAATTGATCAAGAACCACGCGTCCACCCGCGTCAATGCAACCAATTGATCAAGAATGAAACACGCATATCCCTCTTGATTCATATCAATCTTTATTTCACCATCAAAGAAAACAGTATTCATTACTTTACGCAAAAGATCTTGCAAGAATTCATCATTTACAGCGTTCTTAAGGCGCAAGATACAACCAAAAGAGGCCTCAACAGCTGCTTCTTTCACCTTCAATGACACATCACTTGAACTTAATAGTTTCTCAAGTTTGTCACACAGTTTCAAGACGTAGTTCTAATATATATTCATTACCATCAGCAAGCAACTTGTTAATCACTAAAAGCACAAATTCTAGCACATTTTACTTTACCAGAGTTAGATGGTGATTCTGGTGGAGTTGAGGCCATTTGGCACGGGTGGTGAGAAATCTTGCAGAAATTGGGGTTTCTTGACGTTGAGAGGACGTGTGAATCTTGAGAGATGATAGGTTTTCTTGAATGAAAGGTTTTATGGTGATTTTCTTTTGGCAGAGAGAGAGAGAAGCAGTTCAATATTAGTTTCTCCTTCAGGAGGAGCTATTTGATATATATATATACACACACACACACACACACACTAATTTAAATTTAACTGAATCAAATAATTTGCTAATAAATAAAAATGATTTGAAATAAAAAATAAAAATTTTAAATTATCATATTATAATTTTAAGACTAAGTTAAATAAAAATATAGCCTAAAAAAATTATCTTAATAAAAATACATTTATTTTGTTTTTCTATGTCACTTATTTAATAAAAATAAAAATAAATTTCAAAAAAAAAACTCATCCTCTATTGCATTAACTTTCCCCTTATTATCAATGCCTACAACCTCAATCAAGTGATAGTTCTCTGCAGGATTTTATTATGTGGTCTGATCAGAATTCAGCGAAGTGGGAGATCAATTATGTGAGAGACGGGTTTAGTTTGTGATTCATGAAACTATAACAAGCTACTGCATTAAAAAAAAAATTGGTTTGGAATTGCCTTTGTTAATATAAAATATTTAATACATTAATAAAAACTTATTTATCTTTAATTTTATCAAATATTTTTAATATTTAATTAATAAATATAATGCAAAAAAATATATTTGAGACAAAAGTGTTTTGCACAAAAAATTATAAAGTTATCATAGTAATTTGATTCCTACGGCATCGAAGAATTGATTCTAAATTTTTCAAATCAATGTTCTATTGAGACTAGATATTAATTAGAGCTATTGATACTGATATATTTTATTTTATTTTATTTTGAAAAGAAATACTTGACTTATTTGAGAATTTTATATAGAGAGATCACTTGTGTTTATAGAAAAACTCACGTGATGATTGTGTAAATAATCCTTGAATTTAAGATAATTAAATTATCTAATATGTATTATATTTTGATCCTACAACATGTTTTCCTGATCAAGGATAACAAAATGATGAATATTGGATATAACATAAACTACGTAAGAATATTTAATTAATCAAGAGAGAATTCATCACCCCAAATAAATTAGAAAAAAATAGTTTATATGTTATCAAATAGTATTGAGGAATGAGATTTAAAATTAAAAATCTTATTCAAAGAATCAATGATTATAGTGTTGAGAAGAAGCGTAATCTAATAGCTTTCTTTACCACAACTCCCAGGTCACGTCCCATGTAAAAGCAACTGCATCATGTATCGATTTTGAAACAGGAGACTAAAGTGGCATACATGAAATAATAATAATAATTTTAGTATTTTTTTTCTTGCTTGCTCTTTTGTTAAAGTTTTTGAGTTTTTTTCTTCCTTGAGATAATTCAATAATTTTTATTACTTTAGCAGTATTAATAATAATACTTTTAGGTGTTATAATCATTATAATAATAGTGACATTATTAATCATAATGATAATAACAATTGTAATTTATTGTAATGGTTATAGTGTTTATGGTGTTAATAATTATGGCTTTTATGGTAATAATAACAATAACTCATAAAATAATATCAATAATCACAAAAACAATTATAATAATGATAATAATACTAATTATAATTTAAATGATATTAAAAATAAAGGTGTCGTAATGATTATTGCTGTAATAATGACATCGATTATAACAATAATGATTGTGGCAGAGATAGCATTGCTAGTAATAATTAGAATATTAATTATTTACAATAATGGTTACAATGGAAACAATAATAATTGTGACAATTTAACAATCAGGATAATAAAAATGATAATAATAACCGAAATAATTTAATAGTCAATGTTGTTTTTGTTAAAAATTGATTTTTATGGCTTTTTTATATATGATATTTCAGATTTAATACCTCATAAACAAAAAAATATACAGAGTCACATGTAGACAAAACAGGTGGAAAAATTAGGCCAAATGATCTACAATGAAAAAATATACAAGTTACTTGCTATGTGCTTCGCTACAGCTAGAATCAATTTTTTTAACATGTAAAAAAAATGTTATTGGTGCTAGAGTTTTTTTATGATACTATACATTTGAGCTAAATAATCAACCTATGCAGATTTTTATTATGTAATATAAAAAAAAAACTAATAATAGGACAATTTTTTGTGTTTAGTACTAGTATTCAAAAATATAATTTTAAAGAAATAAGGTGAAAAATTAAAGATAACATTGATTTATAAGATTTTTAACGAATACAACATCGAATGATAAATTATTAGATTTAAATAATTATATATAGAGAAGTTGTAAATACAAATTCAAATGTTAAATTATTTTAATTGTTATTCTTATGATTGAAGGAAAAAAAATTATCAGCATAAAAAAATATTATTTGATTGGAAGAACAAATTAAAATAGTTAAAGGACAAAATTAAAGGACAAGTAAAATTTGTATTATTATCAATATGAACATAATTATTATAATCACTTGGATTATAATAAAATTTGTTGTTTAATATTTTTTGTTTGATACTAATGTTAAGTCATACAATTTTAAAGAAATAAGATAAAAAAATTAAAACAATATTAAGCCACAAAAGTTTTTCAAAACATTAATCCGGGATATAAGATTTGAAACATTATATGTAGAGAGGTTGCAAAGCTTAATTCTTAATAAATACAACATCGATTGATAAATTACTTGAATTATTATTCTCATTGTTATTATTATGAATGAAAGTAAAATAAAAACAAATATTAGCAACATTGAAAAAAAAAATTAATATAAAGAACAAATGGAAATATTTGAAGAACAAAATTAAAGGACAAAAGCAAAATTATTATTATTATTATTATGATACATTGCGAGACTATCAAAGACAATCTAAGTTTTTTTATATTCATTTTATAATGGATAAAGCGTTGAAAATGATGATAATGATTATTTTTAAGGTATTTGTTTCTTAAAATATAAGAGTCTAATTTTATATTTAGATATTTGTTTAATATTAATACATGAAAATATATGTAAAAAAAAAACCATTTTTTTGTTAAAAAAATCTCAAATTAATTTAATTTCATACTTTTAATATAATAATATCATAAACAAATCTAAAAAAATACAAAAATAATTTTATTTTTTAAAAAATAAAAATCACTTTAAACTATAAATATATCAAAGTACATGTAGATAAAACTGATGTATTCAATGATTTCCATCGATTGCTGTCGTATTGAATGCCGATGGACTCAATTAGCTGCTGTTTGTAGACAAGTATTGTTTTCCATGTCGACTAAGATTTAATGCTGGTGATCGATCACTTGTTAACCTCATAATAAATAAATGCAACTCTTGTTTCCTATAATTTAATGATGGCTTCCCCTTTTGCTATGGTAGGAAACTCTTCACATTTGCAAATAATTCCCTTCATTTCATTTCCCTGGAATGTTGAGTGGAATGTTAGAGCAGCTTTTTGGTGCATACTCGGCCCTTCTTTTTCTAGTCATCCTAGCCGGCCACCATAGTTGCAGAGCTGCAAATAACTGTCATCCCTCTTCTTGTGGTAGTATCACTAATATCCCCTACCCTTTTCGATTACAAAAGGATCACAGAAGCTGTGGCCGCAAAGAATATGAACTTGGTTGTGAAAACAACCGCACAACTTTATACTTGGAGGGTGTAAAATATTATGTTAAATTGTGCTCCCATTAGAGCTGCAATAGATAAGTAGCTCCTTCGAATCGTTAATTTTTTTTCCAGGTTCACCCACTAGATAGAACTAGGTAATTTGAAATAATTGTGATCAAATTGCTTTCAAAGAAATAACTCTGTAAACTTTTTATTTTCTTATTTGATGATTTTCTTTCTTTTGAAATGTAGAATTAATGACATTGCAAATGTTAGAAACAACATATTTTGTTTCCTTTCTCCATGCACTACTTGATTCTATATTAATATCTCTTCCATTTCATGTCAACTCCTCAACTATTTTACTCTACTGGTATCATGCAAAATTATTCTATAAGCCTAGTAAACAGTACCATGAAGGCCACCTGGTCTCTTTAACAACTGTTTGTTTTTCTTGCAGATTTTTTGGTTAATCTTATAATCGCTTACCTTTGTAAGAACACTTATTTTAGTTACAATTATATAAATAAAACATAAGCTTAAACTTCTAGGTGAGATGATTTTTTAACAACTATACTATAAAAAGAATATGCGCGGACATGTGTGTTATATATATGTAAAACTGTAGAGAAGATTGAAAATAAATTACAAACAGGAACACAAGTGGTATTTGATCAAATTAAAAAAGAATAGGAATAAGAATGAATAATTGAAAAAAAAATAGAGGGTTAAATTTAAGAAGTTTTGCCGATAAAAACATATGAATTGGTCTCAAAATGATGATGAATAATCAACCAAAATGAGATATATTCGTCATTATCTTTAATTAGTACATATCTTCTTAACTTTGCTCTAAACTCTACTATTCTACCCTAGCTAGCTAGCTATCATGTTATTTGAATATCAAAAAACACTTGCATGCTCTCCAATTAATTTCACGAATCAGTATTTTATAATAATATTCTGAATATTGACACAACATTTTCTTTTCCTTGAAATGTAGCAGTATGGCCGCTAAAGAGGTATTTACCAAGTGAGGACTATTTTTTATCATGTCTTATTTATCATGGTTCAATTGTTGTGATTCTGTTAATGAGATCCAAAACTTCAACTATGATTGTACATATTGTGATTCATACGACGTGTTATTTTCTCTCTATCTCTCTTAGCTTACCTTAATTAATTTGAATATAGATTCCATAACACAAATCTCTCTATTTTATATTTTATATTTTTCCTACCCTTGTAGTCATCTACAAAATGCTCGACATCTTTTCTCTTACCTTCGAAGCTCTGAATGTTAGAATTGAGTTTATTTATGAATTTAAAATGCATGAAATGTTAATTCATACCCAATGTTATGCGTGAATTGAAAGTAAAATGCATGCTGAAGCTGTAAAAATACATGCTGAAAATAAACTAAAGAACAAACAATCAAACAAAGAAAGCCCGGTCCATCAATGTCCCCAACGTTATCGCCATCCTATATTGGGAGGAGAACATGAAATAATACTAATAAAACTGGGGTAGACAACAAAAACAACACTCACGAGGAAAATTAGTAGAAAAACAAAGGAGAGGAAGATGAAGACACAGTGGCAGCCACTATCATCTTCTTCGATGGCGGTAGGATACCGGCACTTATAACAACAGCCTGCAGCAGCAAGTCACTGTAGGCTGACATCCCTCTCTCTCTCTCCTCCAGCAATAGCTCCCGGCGAGCACTAGCCTCTTCTCCCTCTGCACCGGTGGCTTCTCCCAACGATAGCCACTCCCACGACAAGCTCAATTTGCCTTTTATAGCGCCAACAACACAGCAATAGCAGCGGCAGCGGCAACACAGCCCAGCAGCCCCTTCTTGAGCTCCTCTCGGCCACCACAGGAAGAACCACCTCGGCCTCTTCTATCCAACGGTAGTAGCAAGTAAGCCTCCCGTCATCGTCAGCCGACCACCCTGTTACTGTTCACGTAACACGTGATAATGCACCAACACAATTTTTTTTTGTATTAACGCTTGAGCTGGACCTGCTCGCAACCCTGCGTAGTTGGCTGAGTCGGGTCCAGCCCAAGTGCAACATATTTGGCCCACCTTGGCTGGGCTGACCCACTTAGGTGGGCCAAGCCCAATTCATTTTTTAAAAATATAATATAAAACAATCGCATTGAAAAAAACAAAAAAAATGTTGTTTTTTCGTACATACAGCCAAATTCAAAGGTTTTTCTAAGCATATTTTTTGTTAAAAAATATATGTTGCATCTTTCACATGTTTTGAATGAAAATCGGGTATCATAACCAGTTTATAATTATCCGTTAGAATTTGGCCAAAATATAAAAAAAAATTAATAATTATTTTGTTTTAGCAATTAGGGTGTAAAATTACATTGTAATGTACACTCATAGATAGTAAAAAAAGAAGTTAATCTAAAAAATCGTGACCACAGTCATGAGACCGGGTTACTTCATACAAGGCAAACTCAAAAATATTAAGTAAAATTCTCAACCATCTAAAATTGAAAAACAAAACAAATAAAAATAAAAATAATGAGGATCAAACTTGATTTAACAATAAAACAATAAGGGGTAGAATTGAAAAATAAATTAAATAAATAAGATAAAAGCAAAAAAAAATAGCAATTAAAAGAATAATGACCAAATCACGTATAAGAATTGAATGATATAACAGAATGAGGTACATAACTGAAAAATAAAGTAAATAAAGAAAATGATAGAAAAGATAGCAATTAAAAGAATGAAGACTAAATATGGTCGATAAAAAAATTGAAGGATGATAAAATTGAAAACAAATTTTGATTTTATAAATTATTTAAAATAAAAGAAATAATAAAAAAAAGATAAATAATTGAGCTACTACTTGGAAAAAATGGAGGATTTGAAGTCAAAGAGGAAAGGCGAAATAAGAGAAAAAAAGATCGTCCATTGACCATATGTGTCACTCATGCATAGAGGGAATGTAGTGTATACGAGCGTTATTGCCCGCGCTATGCGCAGAAATTATAATTGATAAATTCTGTTAGAAATGGGTTTTTTTCCCATCAAAAACTGATTGAATGTTGCTACTGCTAAAACTCTTTTGATAAAATCTGTTAGAATTATTTTTTCTATGTAAAAATCTGATTGTAAAATTTATTGCGCATATTATTATATTAAAAATATTTTAGAGTAATAATAATAAATAGGTCATATATATATATATATATATATTAAGTTATTGATATTAAATAAATATAAAAATATATAATTAGTCTCACATATTGATAAGGAAAAAAAACATTACAAATAATCATTATCATTTTTTTGAATGTCTTATCTATAATAATAAGAAATTTTAAGACCTAACAATATTAACAAAAAAGCATCTAAAAAACTTAATAAATGATAAAATTAAAAAAATATTATTAGATTTTAAATTATTATTTGAATGGAAGAATAAAAAAAGAATAAAAAAAAGAATATATCATTTTTAAATGATCACGAACAAAAATTCAAATGTAAACATTTAAAAAAAATAACCTTAATAATAGTGGAAATAATAAAAATTGGTGAGACCATAATTATTGTTAGAGAAAAAAATCCATAATTTGTTTTTACTTTCATATTATTATATTAAAATTATTTTAGAAATATGATATTAATTTTGCTTTTTCAAAAAAAACATAGGTCATTTATATATATTAAGGCTGTAATATTAAATAAATATCAAAATATATAATTAGTCTGATATATTTAAAAGAAAATAAAACTTACAAATAATCATTATTATTATTCTGAATGTTTTATCTGTAATAATTAGAAAATTCAATACCTGACAATATTACAAAAAAAATATTATTATATTTAAATGAAAATCCTTAACTTGAAGAATAAAAAAAAGAGCAATAATAACAAACCTTATTTTTTAAATGATTATCAATACAAATTAAAATTTCATCATTAAAAAAAAATCTTAATAACAGTAGAATTAAAAAAAATTGGGAACAAAATTAAGAGAATGTATATATAAACATGGACAGAAATAATAATTATGTAAGAAATATATAAAAAAAAGGTTTTTTTTTTCAAATAGTAATGAAAAGCAAAAAGTACAGTTGAAATAACTGCTAATTACTGTTTGATTTTGGAATCTCCTTTAACCATTCTATAAAATAATAGTCGTGGTGCCCGTAAGCTAGCCCAGACACCTCGTTAGAAAAAAAATAAAAGCCTGGTTTAAAAAAAAAAGAAATCACTTTTTCAAATTGTAATGAGAAAAAATATTGTGGTGCGCATAAACTGACCCAGACATCGTGGTCATGAATAAAAAATGTATAAGTCGAAAAAATTGTTAAAAAAAAGTGGATTCGGAGATTAGTCGTGGTGCACGTAAGATGCTATGGATATCGCTGTTAAAAAAACACAAAAAAAAGAAGCTCGGTTATAAGAAGAAAAAAACAGTTGACCTAGACACCCCTGTTATAAAAAAATTAAAAAAAAGTCCCTGTTTATGAAAAAAAAAAGAAGCCCAGTTATAAAAAAAATAATGTATAAGTGGAAAAAAGGGAAAAAATATTAAAAAAAAGTGCATCTGGAGATTAGTTGTGGTGCCCATAAACTGCCGCGGATACCCTAGTTTAAAAAAAAAACAAATAAAAAGTCTAGTTAAAAAAAAACCTTTTCCAATTGCTAAACAACGAAAATTACTGTTAAGAAAAAGAAACCCAGTTATAAAAAAACATACAAGGGAAAAGTACTTTTTTAAACAACAATGAGAAAAAAATTGTTGTGCACGTAAGCTAACCTAGACTGCCCGGTAAAGAATCCTGAAAAAAAAAAACCACAGCAGATCACGCACCCAGTCCACAGTGGATCTGGGTGTGCGTTAACATTCCGTGAACAGGACATCACCGATCTCCTGTAGCGTTTTTATAGTTAATGGCCCGCACTACGTTGCGGGTCGAGCAAATATTTTTTGTAATTGTTGGGATTAAAATAATTAATAGATTTTGCTAGTTTAAAAATTAAATATAATATCTATACATGCAAGGTTTGATATAATAAAATACATTCTATTATAACAACAACAATATCGATGATTTAACACCTTAAAATATCATTATTATTATTGCTAAAACAATAAAAAAATATTACATTATTCCGAGGAGAAAAACTCAAAAATATTAATAAGAAAGCAAGAAAAAAACTAATATTATTATTAAAATTATTACTATGCATGAATAATGGAAAAATAAATTTAATAAAAGAATAAAAAAGCCCAAAAACTTTAACAAAAGAGCAAAAAGATAAAAATTATTAGCTAAAAAAATTATTTGACATGAAAAAAAAAACATATATAGGAAAACAAATAAAAAATATCAATTTTTAAATGATCATAAACACAAACTAAAATTTAATTGCAACATTTTTGAACAAAAATGTTATCTCAACAAAACAATAAAAATCGCGCGCGCGCACACACACACACATTTATATATAAACATAGATAAAAATAGGAGTTATTTAAGAACTATAAAATATTAAAGGAATTAAAATATAAAAAAATCAAAAGTATAAAGGCTGGAAACAGAACCAAATATATTATCAATTTCAATCAAATGAAAAAATTAAAAAAATCAAATAAAGTATAACATATATACATGCACGGTTTTATAAAATGAAACAAATTAAAACACTATATTATAACAACATGAATATCGAAGCCTTAACATCTAAAAATATCATTATTAGTATTGCTAAAACAATAAAAAATATTAAATTATCCTGACAAAAAAAATATTAAAAACATAGTAAGCAAGAAAAACAAAACTAAAATTATTATTCTTATTGCGTTAATAATGGGGGGAAATTCAATAAAAAAAAAGATCATTAACTTTAACAAAAACACAAATGAAAAAAAAATATAAGGAAAAAAAATTGATCAGGCGCTAGGCGCAGGGGTCGACCCCTGCCCTCCTTGCCTACCAAACAGGGGCGTTATCCACTGAACTGCAGATGCTTTGTGGTCACTTACCGTGAAAACATATATAAATATATTTGAGATCATGATAGGTCAACATACTTAAATGACATTTGAAACTTCAGATCATGCGCCCCAGTCCACAGTGTATCTGGGTGGGCGTGAACAGTGTTTAACCCAGCTATTTTAGCTTTATATACTTAATTCCAACTCCATTTTGGAAGTTGGTGTTTGTCCACCATTAGACGCTGCATTACATATTACAAATATAATCATTGATATAATAATTAAAAATATTACTATTTAATTATTCATTGGTAAAATAACCCTATCAAAGATAAGAATATCTCATTTCTTAATCGACACGCCTCTGGCCTGTTTGAGAGTATGGTTGTGGTTGTTTTTTAAAGTGTTTTTCGTTCATAAATGTATCAAAAAGATATATATTTAAAAAAAATCATTTTTGACATGAACACATCAAAATTAAAACGCATTTTTGATTCTTTTTGGCCTTCATTAATGACCATTTTTTTAAGGCTCGGATTGTGATCACATATATTAAATACGACTTTGGATCTTATAAGAACTGGTTAGAGAAAGTGAGAATTGTTAAATCTTATGGAGGTGGGAAAACTAAGAGATATTATGAGTTGTCATTAAGCGTCGCGACCATTTTATAACTAAAAGTGAGTATGACCCACAACAGGTCAGAGAGAGAAATTACCTCTGCAAAAGCAGCAACGATTCTGGGAAGATGAATAAAATGTCGGCGAAGAAGGTCGTCCTTTGATCTGAGAGGATAAAAAACACAACAAATAAGCATGCTGTCAGGAAAACAAATCAGTAAACAATTGATTTTGACAATTATAGTTGCACCAGTTTCATATGGTAAAATAAATATTATATAGCTTACATCTCAACTATTAAGCACAGCAGATCATGTGCAATTTTGACTTCGAGGAGATTGTTCGTTATTGGCAAATGGCTTAACCATGTACTAAACACCTGCTAAGTAGAATAGGAATAAATATTGTAAGAGCCGGTAGAATACAAGGAAGAGAAAACATGAGAGAAATGGAAGTTGATGAAATTTGCAGTCCAATTTGAAAAGGAAGATTTTACATAACAAATCACTCACCTATGGAGAGATCTTGCATACATCATGAAGTTCATAACTATTGTTATTACTGGTAGCATAAATATAGTATCAAATTGCTTCCACAGACTGAGAGCTGTAGAAAACTCCCTTTGGGACCTGTGGAAAATTTCAACAGCAACTTTTCCGTAAATTACATTAAATAACTTAGAAGAATGAAAATATTAGGCCATGTTCCTCTGCAGACATTTCAGATTGAGTCTTTGGCTCACAATAGGCTACAGATGTGATTTTATGATTCTTACTACCTTGATAATAGGCCAACAAAATAAATTAAACTGTCACACCAACCCTTCAAGAGTTTGAAAACATGTTTCCAAATTTTTGGAATAAAGAAGCTGGAAAAAGTATACTTCTGCATTAATACCACCTTATTTACCCTCAATTGAAGTTACAAGAAATAGTCTTTTAGCTAGCCACGTTGTTCGGATTGCAAAATAAAATCACTTTTCTGTACTTCTAGACCAAATTCAAATTACTTGGATTTACACATCTCAGTACTAGACATGCTCCCCTGACCTAAAAGTATAAGAAGCAGGAGTAGCAATGTACCTCACTTGCATTGATTATGTCCTTATGGAATAGGCATATTTTTCAGAGAGCTGTAACAGCAGCATCATGGGCCATTATGTAATCTCGGTGTAATGCCATTGGATTGCTTATGTTAGCATTTAGAGCAGAAACTGCTTCTGCCAAATGACAACAACAATGGGATTTATTGTATAAATACTGCATGCAGGTACTAACAACATTTCGTGTAGAATAAACTTGCTTGAAGATAGATCCATCAAAGGCAGCAGCACCACC
Organism: Salix purpurea; assembly: GCA_027405865.1. Lineage (NCBI taxonomy): Eukaryota > Viridiplantae > Streptophyta > Magnoliopsida > Malpighiales > Salicaceae > Salix > Salix purpurea. Next base: position 8,764,045 of record JAOWLH010000002.1, on the reverse strand, counting down.
AATTCCATGTGCAACTACCTGCAACAATTCACGCTCTGATTAAGAGATTTTCTCTATTTATGAGGAGCACAGCATCATTGTCACCGCCAGGCTGGGTCAGAAATAGACCTCTTGAACTTCTGGTTCATCATCATAGCAAGCTTTAAATAGCAACAAGAGTTCACTCTCACAGAACCTGCTTTTATCAATTGATATTATACAGAATTAAATTTACATTCTCTAACCAAATTAAAAAGGACTAGGCTTACTTCAATTTTTCAGTTCTTTGTCTCCCTGTTTCTGAACCTCCATGGGCTCATATTCACAATATGTTATTCAATGAGTAATAATGTGGGCACCGGTAATTTCCCTATTCTTTATAAGATGTAGCATTACAATCACCCTCTACCTGCACCTTCTTCACCATATCCAGTACTCAAACAGTATGATCTAAGGAAAACAACTTTCAACACAATACTAAAGATTTTTATGCCAGAAATTCCTCACCTAAGAATGGAATGGCATTGAACCCTAAATTACAAGAAAAGGCCAATTTCAAGCATGGAGATGGTCGTTCAACCTTTTTATACAGATGCCAATGCTGCTCGCTAAGCATGAGACATTAACATACTGGTTGGTCACTAACAGGGAAATCACAGTAAACTGAGCTTATGTAGAAAAGGAAGAACTGAAATCTGGTGATGAAACATACCCACATAAGTTCCATAGGTGATAAAAGCTGGTCGAAGAATTGCAACAAGGAACCCTTGTAAGTTTTCATGAAAATATTCAAGCAACCACAAGCCTTTATCAAGAAACAAATATGTGTTAAGAAATAACACTAACTGAAATATCCTTACGTAAATGAAAGGAAGCCAAGCAGTTGCGAAGTCAATCATCCAGTGAAAAGTGATACAATTACTTACTTTCGTCCTAACTTTTTCTCCTTGCTCTGATGCTTCATTACCTTCAGGAATCAATATGCTAGTGTCGAGAACGTCCATTATCACATACAAGAAGCTCTTGATCTGGTCTATCTTTAAAACAGGTCCCGATAACTGAAGGAGAGAAGTTTCAGCAACCTGCATATATGCTCAGCCATTCTAAATTTTGTTCACATCTGCTCAAATTGGTCAAGCTATGGAAAAGCCAGCAACTTGTTATGAGCAGGTGCTATTATGTGTTACAAAATTAACCACCTCATCAATCCATAAATCGATGCCTTCTTTCAGTTCAGCAATGCAATCGCGCAACAATACACAAGCATTGGCTTTCTCCTCCAGAATCTCAGTTTTGATTTAAATCATCCGGTTTCTTATCAGTGTTCCACACAGAAAATTGATACATCAGCCATGAAGCAATAGTAATAATAATAAATAAATAAAGATCCAGAAATAGCATGGTTTATACTCGATCCTGTACCTGTTGCTTGGGTTCCAGCATTATATTGTTTGTTGTTCATACCCATTATATGCAAAAATTAGAAGAGTCGCCTTTCATCATTTCAGAGTGAAATCTATATATCAATATCATCATTTCATCCATCGCTTATGTGCAAAAATCAGAATTGTATGTGAATTCATTTTCTGCCATTTATTTTTCAGCTCATCAATTTGTTTCTCTAGTAAATAGTAATAATAATAAATAAATAAAGATGCAGAAATAGCATGGTTTATACTCGATCCTGTACCTGTTGCTTGGGTTCCAGCATTATATGCAAAAATCAGAAGACTCGCCTTTCATCATTTCAGAGTGAAGTCTATATATCAATATCATCATTTCATCCATCGCTTATGTGCAAAAATCAGAATTGTATGTGAATTCATTTTCTGCCATTTATTTTTCAGCTCATCAATTTGTTTCTCTAGTAAATAGTAATAATAGCATGGTTTATACTCGATCCTGTACCTAAGAATGGAATGGCATTGAAGCCTAAATTACGAGAAAAGGCCAATTTCAAGCATGGTGATGGCCGTTCAACCTTTTTATACAGATGCAAATGCTGCTCGCTAAGCATGAGACATTAACATACTGGTTGGTCACTAACAGGGAAATCACAGTAAACTGAGCTTATGTAGAAAAGGAAGAACTGAAATCTGGTGATGAAACATACCCACATAAGTTCCATAGGTGATAAAAGCTGGTCGAAGAATTGCAACAAGGAACCCTTGTAAGTTTTCATGAAAATATTCAAGCAAGCACAAGCCTTTATCAAGAAACAAATATGTGTTAAGAAATAACACTAACTGAAATATCCTTACGTAAATGAAAGGAAGCCAAGCGGTTGCGGAGTCAATCATCCAGTGAAAAGTGATACAATTACTTACTTTCTTCCTAACTTTTTCTCCTTGCTCTGATGCTTCATTACCTTCAGGAATCAATATGCTAGTGTCGAGAACGTCCATTATCAAGGACAAGAAGCTCTTGATCTGGTCTATCTTTAAAACAGGTCCCGCTAACTGAAGGAGAGAAGTTTGTGTTGATAATATGAGAGCTTTAATTGCTGCTTTCGACGATTTCAGTATTTCTGGCATGGCTAATCACAAAGCAGAAAGGAAATTGTGATTACTGGAGATGGTTAAGAAATGCATAAAAGAAAATGATTGGAGACTACATTATCTTTTAATTACCTAATGCAGCAGCTATTCTAATCTCACCATGCTGATAAAAATTGAGTAGTGGAACTAAAGTTTCAGCAACCTGCACATATGCTCAGCCATTCTAAATTTTGTTCACATCTGCTCAAATAGGTCAAGCTATGGAAAATCCAGCAACTTGTTAGGAGCAGGTGCAATTATGTGTTACAAAATTAACCACCTCATCAATCCCATCAATCCATAAATCGATGCCTTCTTTCAGTTCAGCAATGCAATCGCGCAACAATACACAAGCATTGGTTTTCTCCTCCAGAATCTTAGTTTTGATTGGAATCATCCGGTTTCTTATCAGTGTTCCACAAAGAAAATTGATACATCAGCCACGAAGCAATAGTAATAATAATAAATAAATAAAGATCCAGAAATAGCATTGTTTATACTAGATCCAGTACCTGTTGCTTGGGTTCCAGCATTATATGCAAAAATCAGAATTGTATGTGAATTCATTTTCTGCCATTTATTTTTCAGCTCATCAATTTGTTTCTGTAGTAATTTCTTCAATTTCTATTAAGAAGACTCACCTTTCATCATCTGATTCTTCAATGTTAGCATCATCAGGCAAAGTGAGCCGCGCAGATTGAAGCAGTCAAGGAATGGCTACTTCCATATAAGGCTGGAATTTTTGGCCAAAACATTTGCAAAGTCTGCCCCATACCTGCAGTATCTTACATGTTTCAGTGATAAACAGGGTTGCTAGTAAAGAACCCTTTATATATATATAGCAGTGGAAGTTGTACAACTACTATTAACATACTTTTAACCCTTGAAATATCATTGGGTCATGTATATCCAGATTTGATATGGGTGTGGAAGCAAGAAGTTGCACTGTCTTGCATGACAAAAAACAAGGTCAATAGTGCTACCGTATGAATGTGGTCCAACAAAAACATCATACTAAAAACTTACAAAATACATGAATCTACAACATCTTTGATTTGGGTGGCTTCAAGAGACTTCTGAGCCCATCTATGAATACAAATTCAGTACAGTATGTAAGGAACTATAAACTAGGTTGTCCAATTCAGATTACTGTTTCCAGATGACAGGAAAAAGGAAAGCAGTCACATATATTTGATTTTACAACTTTTTTGGTATTGCAGCCAGGGTTAACTAGAAGTTTGAGAGTCTTTCATATCAAAAGTCCTTACTACCCAATGTGAAAGTCGCATCTTACATTTACAGTACTTATTATTACCTGTTGAGTATCGTCACTGAACTTGTCCTTTCCAATAACCGTCCAAATTGCTATCATGCACGAAATAGTTGCGGAAAGGAGCAAGCCATTAGATTCCCCTCTTGCTTTCATAATCACAAAATTTAGGTAAGGCATGTAATACTCTAGAAACCTGTCCTGCAAAAATACAATAATTAATATAAAAAACCAGAAAATTTAAAATAGGCCACAAGAAACTCTTGACTGGTACCTGTGATGACTTAGCAATCGCTGCTAATGCTGATAAGGCCCACTGTTTCAATAGTTGTTTTCCTTTCTGGATTGTGCAAATTCAAAATCAACATAAAGATTGCAAATCAGAGAGAAGATATAGATTCTTTTTATACAATTATGCGCGTGCATGTGAGTTTTTATATTTATCAAGGAAAGCTCAAAATTAAAGAAAAGAACTCATGCCATGAATGATCACATGCATGCTACCTCACATGTAGGCATCTGAGCAATTTACTGATAATCTCATCAAGGTAAGGTTCTAACATATTCGAAGTGCAATTCTCAACAAAGTGATAAGTTTCACTGCTGCAATTGATCAAGAACCACGCGTCCACCCGCGCCAATGCAACCAATTGATCAAGAATGAAACACGCATATCCCTCTTGATTCATATCAATCTTTATTTCACCATCAAAGAAAACAGTATTCATTACTTTACGCAAAAGATCTTGCAAGAATTCATCATTTACAGCGTTCTTAAGGCGCAAGATACAACCAAAAGAGGCCTCAACAGCTGCTTCTTTCACCTTCAATGACACATCACTTGAACTTAATAGTTTTTCAAGTTTGTCACACAGTTTCAAGACGTAGTTCTAATATATATTCATTACCATCAGCAAGCAACTTGTTAATCACTAAAAGCACAAATTCTAGCACATTTTACTTTACCAGAGTTAGATGGTGATTCTGGTGGAGTTGAGGCCATTTGGCACGGGTGGTGAGAAATCTTGCAGAAATTGGGGTCTCTTGACGTTGAGAGGACGTGTGAATCTTGAGAGATGATAGGTTTTCTTGAATGAAAGGTTTTATGGTGATTTTCTTTTGGCAGAGAGAGAGAGAAGCAGTTCAATATTAGTTTCTCCTTCAGGAGGAGCTATTTGATATATATATATACACACACACACACACTAATTTAAATTTAACTGAATCAAATAATTTGCTAATAAATAAAAATGATTTGAAATAAAAAATAAAAATTTTAAATTATCATATTATAATTTTAAGACTAAGTTAAATAAAAATATAGCCTAAAAAAATTATCTTAATAAAAATACATTTATTTTGTTTTTCTATGTCACTTATTTAATAAAAATAAAAATAAATTTCAAAAAAAAACTCATCCTCTATTGCATTAACTGTCCCCTTATTATCAATGCCTACAACCTCAATCAAGTGATAGTTCTCTGCAGGATTTTATTATGTGGTCTGATCAGAATTCAGCGAAGTGGGAGATCAATTACGTGAGGGACGGGTTTAGTTTGTGATTCATGAAACTATAAAATATTTAATACATTAATAAAAACTTATTTATCTTTAATTTTATCAAATATTTTTAATATTTAATTAATAAATATAATGCAAAAAATATATATTTGAGACAAAAGTGTTTTGCACAAAAAATTATAAAGTAATCAAAGTAATTTGATTCCTACGGCATCAAGGAATTGATTCTAAATTTTTCAAATCAATGTTCTATTGAGACTAGATATTAATTAGAGCTATTGATACTGATATATTTTATTTTATTTTATTTTGAAAATAAATACTTGACTTATTTGAGAATTTTATATAGAGAGATCACTTTTGTTTATAGAAAACCTCACGTGATGATTGTGTAAATAATCCTTGAATTTAAGATAATTAAATTATCTAATATGTATTATATTTTGATCCTACAACATGTTTTCCTGATCAAGGATAACAAATCGATGAATATTGGATATAACATAAACTACATAAGAATATTTAATTAATCAAGAGAGAATTCATCACCCCAAATAAATTAGAAAAAAATAGTTTATATGTTATCAAATAGTATTGAGGAATGAGATTTAAAATTAAAAATCTTATTCAAAGAATCAATGATTATAGTGTTGAGAAGAAGCATAATCTAATAGCTTTCTTTACCACAACTCCCAGGTCACGTCCCATGTAAAAGCAACTGCATCATGTATCGATTTTGAAACAGGAGACTAAAGTGGCATACATGAAATAATAATAATAATAATTTTAGTATTTTTTTCTTGCTTGCTCTTTTGTTAAAGTTTTTGAGTTTTTTTCTTCCTCGAGATAATTCAATAATTTTTATTACTTTAGCAGTATTAATAATAATACTTTTAGGTGTTATAATCATTATAATAATAGTGACATTATTAATCATAATGATAATAACAATTGTAATTTATTGTAATGGTTATAGTGTTTATGGTGTTAATAATTATGGCTTTTATGGTAATAATAACAATAACTCATAAAATAATATCAATAATCACAAAAACAATTATAATAATGATAATAATACTAATTATAATTTAAATGATATTAAAAATAAAGGTGTCATAATGATTATTGCTGTAATAATGACATCGATTATAACAATAATGATTGTGGCAGAGATAGCATTGCCAGTAATAATTAGAATATTAATTATTTACAATAATGGTTACAATGGAAGCTATAATAATTGTGACAATTTAACAATCATGATAATAAAAATGATAATAATAACCGAAATAATTTAATAGTCAATGTTGTTTTTGTTAAAAATTGATTTTTATGGCTTTTTTATATATGATATTTCAGATTTAATACTTCATAAATAAAAAAATATACAGAGTCACATGTAGACAAAACAGGTGGAAAAATTAGGCCAAATGATCTACAATGAAAAAATATACAAGTTACTTGCTATGTGCTTCGCTACAGCTAGAATCAATTTTTTTAACATGTAAAAAAAATGTTATTGGTGCTAGAGTTTTTTTATGATACTATACATTTGAGCTAAATAATCAACCTATGCAGATTTTTATTATGTAATATAAAAAAACTAATAATAGGACAATTTTTTGTGTTTAGTACTAGTATTCAAAAATATAATTTTAAAGAAATAAGGTGAAAAATTAAAGATAACATTGAGTTACAAGATTTTTAACGAATACAACATAGAATGATAAATTATGAGATTTAAATCATTATATATAGAGAAGTTGTAAATACAAATTCGAATGTTAAATTATTTTAATTGTTATTCTTATGATTGAAGGAAAAAAAATTATCAGCATAAAAAAATATTATTTGATTGGAAGAACAAATTAAAATAGTTAAAGGACAAAATTAAAGGACAAGTAAAATTTGTATTATTATCAATATGAACATAATTATTATAATCACTTGGATTATAATAAAATTTGTTGTTTAATATTTTTTGTTTGATACTAATGTTAAGTCATACAATTTTAAAGAAATAAGATAAAAAAATTAAAACAATATTAAGCCACAAAAGTTTTTCAAAACATTAATCCGGGATATAAGATTTGAAACATTATATGTAGAGAGGTTGCAAAGCTTAATTCTTAATAAATACAACATCGATTGATAAATTACTTGAATTATTATTCTCATTGTTATTATTATGATTGAAAGTAAAATAAAAACAAATATTAGCAGCATTGAAAAAAAATTAATATAAAGAACAAATGGAAATATTTGAAGAACAGAATTAAAGGACAAAATCAAAATTAGTATTATTATTATTATTATTATGATACATTGCGAGACTATCAAAGACAATCTAAATTTTTTTATATTCATTTTATAATGGATAAAGCGTTGAAAATGATGATAATGATTATTTTTAAGGTATTTTTTTCTTAAAATATATGACTCTAATTTTATATTTAGATATTTGTTTAATATTAATACATGAAAATATATGTAAAAAAATAAACCATTTTTTTGTTAAAAAAATCTCAAATTAATTTAATTTCATACTTTTAATATAATAATATCATAAACAAATCTAAAAAAATACAAAAATAATTTTATTTTTAAAAAAATAAAAATCACTTTAAACTATAAATATATCAAAGTACATGTAGATAAAACTGATGTATTCAATAATTTCCATCGATTCCTGTCGTATTGAATGCCGATGGACTCAATTAGCTGCTGTTTGTAGACAAGTATTGTTTTCCATGTCGACTAAGATTTAATGCTGGTGATCGATCACTTGTTAACCTCATAATAAATAAATGCAACTCTTGTTTCCTATAATTTAATGATGGCTTCCCCTTTTGCTATGGTAGGAAACTCTTCACATTTGCAAATAATTCCCTTCATTTCATTTCCCTGGAATGTTGAGTGGAATGTTAGAGCATCTTTTTGGTGCATACTCGGCCCTTCTTTTTCTAGTCATCCTAGCCGGCCACCATAGTTGCAGAGCTGCAAATAACTGTCATCCCTCTTCTTGTGGTAGTATTGTTGAGAAGATGAAGAACATGTATATTCCTTTATTTACTTTACAGCTATATTGTACAGGCCACAATGTTGTGCTGCCTATTTGTTACAACTTAAAGGACTAGTTAGTTAGGAAGTTAGTTAAATCTTCTTGTATAAATGTCAGGTTAATCATCAATGAAAATACACACACTATTCAGCATTCACTTTCATATTTTCATGGTATCAGAGCTAGGTCAATAATTCCTCTTCATCAGTTTTTTTTCTTTTCACCGAGAATCAATCACCAGAAATTCATCATCTTCATCAATTTTTTTCACCAAGAATCAATCACCAGAAATTTCTTTTCCAATCCATTCTCCAATCCAGAATCAGTCAATTTTCTCAGCAAGTTTACAATCAAAATCAATTCAATCCAGTCTAAAGCACAATTCCAGTTCCAGTTTCTTCAAGTTAACCCAAAATACCCAAAATCTACTACCCAAAATCCAGCAATGTCTCAGGAAAATATTCCATCTATTCACGGCAAGGAAGTTGCCAATACCAGCACTGATTTTTCGAGATTAAACATCTCAAGTCCATACTCCTCTCATCACTCAGACCATCCAGGACTGGTGTTGATTTCAAAACCCTTAAATGGGGACAATTTCTCTACTTGGAAACGAGCCATGACCTTGGCTTTAAATTCCAAAAACAAACTGGGGTTTGTTGATGGTTCAATCAGTCCCCCTTCACAATTAGCAGACCCAGAAAATTATGCATCCTGGTCACGGTGTAACGACATGGTCCACTCTTGGATCATCAATGTTCTCAACCCAGAAATATCAGACAGTGTTATCTATTACACTACTGCTAATGAGGTTTGGAAGGACCTCCATGAACGATTCTCTCAGTGTAATGCACCTCGCATTTTCGAGATACAGAGAGACATTGCCTATCTCAGACAGGAACAACTCTCTGTCTCGGCATACTACACAAAGCTCAAGGGGCTTTGGGATGAATTAAGCTCCTACAATGATGCAATGCATGAAACGCAGCATGAACAACAAAAATTGATGCAATTCCTAATGGGTCTAAATGAGTCTTACGGTGGAATTCGAGGGCAGATACTCTTGATGAGCCCTCTCCCGTCGATTCACCAGGCTTACTCCTCTGTCTCTCAAGAAGAGAAACAGCGCCTCCTGAGCTCGACCCACATCTCAGATGGGTCGGGTAACAGCGCTGCCATGGCCGTCCAAGGAAACCCATCGACTGGGACAAGGAGGAATGACAGGCCAACCTTCACAAGGGGAGATGGGTATGGTGTTTTCAGTGGTGGAGGACGAAGAACGGAGGCCTTTAATGGCGGTTTTGGGGGACGAAGATCAGAACAGTTTCAAGGGGGACGACGGGTTGAAGAGAGAAGAAGGCTTGTCGGTGGAGAAGAAAGAAGACGGGCCGTTTTTAATAAAGGCCGACCCCATTGTGAATATTGTGGCCAAATGGGCCATTGGGCCCAAACATGCTTTGAATTGCATGGTTACCCAGCAGCCCATCAAAGATCAAAACCCATGGGCCCAAATGGCCCAAATCGATTTAACAGGCCAGCTGCAAACCAGGTTGCTGAAGGCTTTTCCAGTGAAAACAACAGTAACTCAGTTAATGGATTTTCAGAGGAACAGATAAAGCAGCTCTTGTCACTTCTGGACCACAAAAATGAGGGATCAAGTTCTCAAACAAATACTGTCACCAAACCAGGTTTGTCTGAAATCACCTCCCGTAATTGGATCATTGACAGCAGGGCAACGGACCATATTACTTCATCGTCCAAATTATTTGTTCACACAAATAAAAATTCCACATTGCCCCCTGTATTATTGCCAAGCGGAGACAAATCACAGATTTTTGCCAGAGGAACAATGCCTATTAATTCAGTTTATTATCTGAAAAATGTGCTGTGTGTGCCTACTTTCAAAGTTGATCTAATGTCAGTCAGCCGACTGACGAGGGGATTAAATTGTTCAATAACTTTTTTTCCTTACTGGTGTATCTTGCAGGATCTGGCTACGAGGAGGATGATTGGTTTGGGTAAACAGCGTGACGGACTTTACTATTTGGTGGGATTGGAAACACAGAAACCCGACACAAAAAGCTCACCCGCACATCGCCCGACTTGCAACCTTATCATCCCATCAACTGATCTCTGGCATAATCGTTTAGGTCATGTCTCCTCTTCTCGTTTAAGTTTTATTGCTAAGAAATTTTTAAATTTTTCAATTCAGTCAAATCACACTTGTGCCATTTGTCCTTTGGCAAAGCAGAGTCGTCTTCCTTTTTTGTCTAGTGTCCCTTCCTCTGTAAGACCTTTTGAATTAATCCATTGTGATATTTGGGGTCGCTATCGACACCCTTCAATTTCAGGTGCTTATTATTTCCTTACTATTGTTGATGACTTTTCCCGTTTCACATGGATATTTTTAATGAGACATAAAACTGAGACACAAACACTTCTCCGCAATTTTTTTAACCATGTCAAGACCCAATTTGAAACTCATATTAAAATTTTTCGAAGTGACAATGGTGGAGAATTTATCTCTCTCCGCCCTTTTTTTGACACCCATGGTGTCATTTTTCAACATTCTTGTGTCTACACGCCTCAACAAAATGGCATTGTAGAACGCAAGCATCGTCACATATTACAAGTGGCACGAGCTTTAAAATTTCAAGCTCATCTCCCCATCCATTTTTGGGGCGAATGTGCCCTTACTGCTGTGCATCTCATCAATTGTATTCCCTCTCCATTACTTTCTTTTAAAACACCCTTCGAACTTCTTTATTTAAAATCACCTATTTTTTCTTATTTACGAGTTTTTGGTTGTCTAGCATATGCTACCAATGTTCACCCATCACATAAATTTGACTATCGTTCCATACCTTCTATTTTTTTAGGATATCCTATTGGTCAAAAAGCTTATAAATTGTTTAATTTATCCACAAAAAAAATTTTTACGAGTCGAGATGTCAAATTTCACGAGTCTGTCTTTCCTTATGCCTCAATCAGTCCAACTGACCAAAACCCACTCAATAGTCCATTCCCTCAATCCAGCCCTTTACTTATTTCGGCCCATGACCCACCCGACTACACTCACATACCATTACCCAGCCCACCCCCACCTACCCACAGCTCATTACCCAGCCCACCACCTTCACCTTCCCCCCGTCCAAACACACCAGACCCACCACCTCACCCGAACCCTCCTTCTCCAATTCCATCCCTGCCAAATAATCCCTCTCCTTCTCCTTGTCAATCTCCCACAGATACCACAATTAACACCTCCCCTACTGTGAAACCCGAGAATAAAGTATACAAAGAGATAGGAGATTTAAAAAAATTAAAATGTTGTTATTATACAAAATTTAGGAAAAGGAAAAAAAAAAAAAAAACGGGAATTAATAAGAGATGGGACTATAAATACCCATCTCTTCTCAGCCATGTGCAGGAGAGCACAAAAGAAAGAGGGGAGAAGAATTTCGAAATTCATCCAAAGAAAAACAAGAGTAAACACCCAAACAATTGTCAACCCATACAAGCCTAGGATTTCTAAAGTAGAAGAGCAAAATTGGGTGGAGAAGTAACAAGAAGAAAGTGAAGAAATTGGGGAAGAAAAGAAGAAGAGTGGCTGGGTATTTTCAAGGAGAAGAAGGCTAGGATTCTTCCAAAATTGTTAGATTTCATCCAAGTAAGGAGTTCTAATTCCAATTTCTATGAAATTAACTTCAATTTGAGTAGAAGTTGAGATTGTTCTTGAATTGGGAATTAGGGTTTTTAACACAAAATGTTAGGAAAATGCATAAATGAGTAGGATTTCATGAATAAATGGAAGACATGGCTGTTATTGATGAGAAATCAAGGATTGAAGATGAATTGGAGACACTTTCTTCTTATTTCAAAACTGGACAGTTTCGTTGCCCTTTTTGTGAGGGACTTTTGGACCTGAAAAATACATAATTAAGGGAGGGTCCCTTCATAGAAGTTGTAGCTGGGAGTGTTAGCTTTCCAACGAGTCCAACCTCGTCTAATTTGGAGTTCTGGAACTCCAGATATGGGTAAAACACTGAGGGGAGGTCAAGCTGTCTTGACAGTTTCGGACAAGTTGAAAAAAATAGCAAAAATTTAACCATGTTAAGGGTATAAATTGTCCATTTCCCTTCATAAATGTGTCTTGATCTTCAGAAAATAAAAGAAGAGAAAAAAATGGTGATAAGAAATTGAATTCATGATGTCCATTTGGACTATAGATGAGCTGAAAAATTAAAGGGTGATAATAAGGAATATAAGTAAGAAAGAAAAGAATTGGTAAAAGGGAAATGAATATTATTACCATTTTTATTGTTGTTGTGTGGGATATGTGGATTAATATAAAAAAAATGGTGGGTATTTGTGGTTTCAGGAAGAACCGCGGGTGAAGGGCAACAACAACAACAACAGGGTAACGCAAGTCGAACCTTCACAGCAGGTAGGTACTTGGTACCTATATTTGCTTTATCTAATAATTATTTTCTTTACTAGTTATTGAACTATAAGTTATATTTTGGTGCTTATTGATGAGGAAAAGAAAACGGGTAAAGGAAAGGTTAGGAGATGGAAAAATAGGTATATATGTATTTGTAGAAAGAAACAAGCTGGTCGATATCGGCGGGTGACGTCGATATCGGCATAATGTGTAAACCTGATTAACTATTCAATTTTGGAATAGTTAATGATATCGGCGGGTGACGTCGATATCGGCATGATTTATAAACTTGATTAGCTATTCGGTTCAGAATAGTTAATGATATCGGCGGGTGACGTCGATATCGGCATGATTTATAAACTTGATTCAGAATAGTTAATGATATCGGCGGGTGACGTCGATATCGGCATGATTTATAAACTTGATTAGCTATTCGGTTTCAGAATAGTTAATGATATCGGCGGGTGACGTCGATATCGGCATGATTTATAAACTTGATTAGCTATTCGGTTTCAGAATAGTTAATGATATCGGCGGGTGAAGTCGATATCGGCAAAATTAATAGACTTGATAAGCTTTCTGAGATGAAAGCGAAGCAGTTAAAAGAAATGAATTTTCTGGTATATAATCAAAAAAAAAAATGGTGTATATGGTTGTATATGGTGTATATGGTGTAGATTGATGGATATGTTGTATAATTTCTCTGTAAATTGCTAGTATTTACTAATTGTTTTACTTATGTGGAAAATCTATATTTTGCAGGTTCTTCCCATTCTCGTCAGGAATAGAATTTTAAACCTTAATTCCTTTTTGTATAAGTTGGGAACTTAGGGAGTTATGGTGAAATTTTGATATGTAGAAGAATATGTAAATCGTATAGAATAGTATTTTTGTAAATTTTGTTTATGGAATATTAAATGTATCCACCTATGCTCCGGATATTAGAAAGTACTAGATTACCTTAGAATATTATACTATGTTATGTTTTATGTATATGTGTATATGTGAAATCTTCATGTACGAACTGTTTTTTTTAATTTTTATCTTATTCGTGAGATGTAAGATGAAGTTTGAGAAGGAATATGGTCCTGAGCATATTCTGAAATGAATTATGCAATTAATTGTATACATGAATGTGATTATGGGTGAGCTGTGATCCAAATTGTGTGCAGGTTGTGTTATTGATAACTTGGGATCTCCCGATATAGGGGAGACTCTGCCGAAATTTCGGCGAGAGAGAAAAAAAAAAATTTCATGCTTCATCTACCCTTTTATAGGGGTAAAGATTAACAAATAAACAAATAGGAGAAAAAAAAAATTTTGGGGCTGTTACATTTGGTATCAGAGCATTTGGTTGCAGTTTCAGGGATTGAAATACTAATGTGATTTTGAAAAAAAAAAAATGTTTCAGGATGGTTCGTTCACGGCAAACCGCAAGGGTTGTCCCGTCCCCTGTGCAAGAAAGAGAGCATGACTCATTTTCTGGGAATGAAACCGAAAGGGATCCATTAATGGATACTGCCTCCCGTCAATCTGTGGCATCGACCCATTCAGAGGAGGGAGATTCAGGGGGGCATCATAATGAACCTTTTACTTCTCGGGCAGAAGTGTCGCCGGCTAAAACACCGAGTGGTCAAGGATTGGAAGATAGGCCACCACCAGTGACATCGACGGCCGTCCCGAATTCCTATTCAGACCCTATGTTTCTCGAGCAATTGGTCAAAGCAGTAGTAGCAGGGATGGTCGCAGGAACATCCCATGCCACTCCTCGGGTAGAAAAAGTAGTCACCCTGGTTCAATGGGTGAAAGACATGCGCGAAATGGGTTGCACGACCTATTCAGGGGAAGAAGACGCCGAAGTAGCAGGGCATTGGCTGAGGAAGGTGGAAAGGGTTATAGATCAGTTGCACGTGCCGGAGGAAACCCGGGTAGACTGTGTGACCCAGCTGTTAACAGAGAGTGCCCACTCTTGGTGGGAGACCATCAGAGAAAGAAGGGCAGGTGAAGAATTGAAGTGGATAAACTTTCGAGAAGAATTTGAGGAACGATATTACTCCTGGCAGCACCGAAAAGAGAAAGAGCAGGAGTTTCTAAATTTGAAACAGGGGAATATGACCGTCCTGGATTATGAAAGGAGGTTCCAGGATTTATCTGTCTTTGCAAACACTCATCTCCCCACTGAGCATCATCGAGTGGAACGGTTTCGGGATGGACTCAGGCAGGAGCTAAAATTAATTTTGGTGGCTATGCCGTTTCAGTCAGTGCGAGAGTTAGTGCGAGCTGCTCAAGGAATAGAAAGGGTAATGAACGACACCCCCAGGTCAACAAGTGAGCAGAGTCAGACCACGGGATTCAAGAGAAGGGATTTCACACCCCCTATAGGGAGGGACCCTCCTCCGAAAAAAGGAAGGAGTGGGTCATCATTCAGCCCATTACCGAAAAAAGGGGGGAGTTTTGTTCATGGTGGGAGTTCAGGAGGAGTTAGACGATTTAATCCTGGGGGATCCGTGGGAGGTCAGACCCGCCAAGGGACAAGTGTTACAGGGGGGTCCATGGAGCAGAGAGGACCTGTCTACCCGATATGCATGAGGTGTAATCAAAAACACCCCGGGGATTGTTCAGCTGCACCAGGGAGATGTTATATTTGTAGAGGGGAAGGGCATCGATGGAGGGACTGCCAGTACTTGGGAAGAGGTTGTTTCCATTGTGGGGAAATGGGTCATAGAAAGAAGGAATGTCCACATAGAGTTACTGAAGGAGTACAGGGACAGGGGATGGCTACTCAAAGCCAACAACAGTCAGTAACGGTTGATCGACCTATACGACCCACTCACTCAGGGACAAGTGCCAATAAAAGCCGACCCAGATTGCTGGAGGAAAGGACTCGTGGCAGAATATACCACATGACCCAGGAAGATGTGGGGGCAATGCCAGATGTTGTAGCAGGTACACTACAATTGAGTATAATACAAGTTTATGCTTTAATTGATCCTGGGGCTAGTCATTCTTTTGTGGCCCACAGAATTATAAAAAATTTAAATGTGTTACCAAGTAGATTGGATGTGGGAATGGTAGTTAGTACACCTTTGGGGAAAAATATAAACATTGATGAGGTATACAAGGGAGTGATACTAAATATTGAGGGGGTAGAGCTAACGGCGGATCTCATGCCTTTAGCATTAGATGATTTTGACTTAATACTGGGAATGGATTGGTTGAGTAGACATAGAGCACAAGTGGATTGTTTCACAAAGACAGTAAACCTCCAGGATGTGAGTGGGAAAAAGGTAGTATTCAGGGGAGAGAGGAAGGTGATTCCAAACTCTATAATCTCGGTCATGACGGCCGGAAAATTGATTAGAAAGGGATGTCCCGCCTGGTTGTCTCATGTAAGAGAGTTGAAGAAGGGGAGCATTGAATTAACAAATATTCATGTTGTAAAAGAGTTCCCAGACGTGTTTCCAACAGAATTACCGGGACTGCCTCCAATTAGAGAAATTGAGGTTTCCATTGAGACTCTTCCAGGAGTCAACCCTATAGCACAGTCTCCTTATAGGATGGCCCCTATAGAACTAGCCGAATTGAAGATCCAACTTCAGGAGTTGTTGGACAAAGGATTCATACGGCCGAGCAATTCACCTTGGGGGGCCCCGGTGTTATTTGTAAAGAAGAAGGATGGTACATTCAGGTTATGTATCGATTATCGTCAA
Source organism: Salix purpurea (assembly GCA_027405865.1). NCBI lineage: Eukaryota > Viridiplantae > Streptophyta > Magnoliopsida > Malpighiales > Salicaceae > Salix > Salix purpurea. Next base: position 8,747,523 of record JAOWLH010000002.1, on the reverse strand, counting down.
CTAAACAAAGTGACGGTAAAGAACAAGTATCCGTTACCACGGATAGATGACTTGTTTGATCAGTTGAAGGGTGCAAGAGTTTTCTCAAAGATAGATCTGAGATCGGGGTATCACCAATTAAGAATCAGAGAACAGGACATACAGAAGACTGCCTTTAGAACTCGCTATGGCCATTATGAATTCTTAGTAATGCCATTTGGGTTAACTAATGCCCCTGCAGTATTTATGGATCTAATGAATCGAGTGTTTCGATTATATTTGGATAAATGTGTGGTCGTGTTTATTGACGATATATTGGTATATTCGAGCTCCTATCAGGAGCACGAGAAGCACTTGAGGAAGGTGTTAGAAATATTGAGAGAAAATAAATTGTATGCGAAATTGGATAAATGTGAGTTCTGGCTTAAAGAGGTGATATTTTTGGGACATGTTATCTCAGCTGGGGGAATATGTGTGGATCCAGGAAAAGTAGAGGCAGTTCTAAAGTGGGAGAAGCCCACAAATGTGACTGAAATTCGAAGTTTCTTGGGCCTCGCAGGGTATTATAGGAGGTTTATTGAAGGATTTTCCACAATAACATCGCCTCTGACCAAGTTGACTCGTAAAGAAGTGAAGTTTAATTGGTCAAAGGAATGTGAGGAGAGTTTCCAGGAGTTGAAAAGAAGGCTTACATCAGCCCCCGTCTTGGCCCTCCCTTCTGGAACAGAAGGGTTCATTGTTTATAGTGATGCCTCAAGCAGGGGTTTGGGATGCGTATTAATGCAGCATGGAAAAGTGATCGCATATGCTTCCAGACAGTTAAAGCCGCATGAAGTGAATTATCCGGTCCATGATTTGGAACTCGCAGCAGTAGTATTTGCCTTGCGAGTATGGAGACATTACTTGTATGGAACACAAGTACAGATTTTCACCGACCATAAAAGTTTGAAGTATTTAATGTCGCAAAAAGAATTAAATATGCGGCAGAGGAGGTGGGTGGAATTGATAAAGGACTATGATTGCACAATTGATTACCATCCAGGCAAAGCCAATGTAGTGGCGGATGCATTAAGTCGAAAAGGGAAAGCAGTGATGGGTGATACAGAAATTTCGGAACAAGCAAATATGATGGAATTGAAAAGGATGGGAATTCAATTAAATGTGGGTCTTGAAGGGTCAATACTAGCTCATATGAAGATCAGATCAGTGTTACGAGATAAAGTTCTAGAAGCTCAGTTAGTAGATGAAGGTTTAGAGAAAATTAAGGAAAAAATAAAGCAAGGCAAGGAGTTGTCCCTTCAAATGTTGCCGGGAGGGTTGGTTGTGATGGGAAAACGGGTTTATGTGCCTGAGAATAAGACCTTAAAGGGTGAGATATTGAGAGAAGCTCATGAATCTCGGTTTACAACCCATCCTGGGAGCACCAAGATGTATAGAGATCTCAGGGAATATTACTGGTGGCCGAATATGAAGAAGGAGATAGCCGAATATGTGTCAAGATGTGGGATATGTCAGCAGGTGAAGATAGAACATCAAAGGCCGGCAGGAGAATTACAGCCACTACCAATTCCAGAATGGAAATGGGAAAATATAGCCATGGATTTTGTAACCGGATTGCCAAAGGGGAAAAAGGGCAATGATGCTATATGGGTAGTGGTAGATCGACTGACAAAGTCAGTTTTGTTCTTACCCATCAAAATGACAGACCCCATAGACAAGTTGGCCAAATTATTCGTGAACGAAGTGATTAGATTGCATGGAGTTCCCATATCAATGGTATCAGATCGAGACCCGAGATTTACTTCAAGGCTATGGCCGTGCTTACAACGAGCTTTGGGAACTGAGGTGAATCTGAGCACGGCATTCCACCCCCAGACAGATGGCCAATCTGAAAGAACCATCCAAACACTTGAAGATCTTTTAAGGTCATGTGTGTTAGAGTTTGGGGGAAACTGGGAAGACTTGCTACCGTTGGTAGAGTTCACGTATAATAATAGTTACCAAGCTTCTATCGGGATGGCTCCATATGAAGCCCTTTATGGGAGAAAATGTCGCACTCCGATATGTTGGGATGAAGTTGGAGAAAGGAAACTCCTGGGTCCTGAACTGGTACAAATAACAACTGATAAAGTAAGGGTAATCAGGCAAAGAATGAAGGAAGCCCAAGATAGACAGAAGAGTTATGCAGACAAGCGGAGGAGACCCTTAGAATTCCAAATAGGGGATAGAGTCTTCTTAAAGGTGGCACCATGGAAGGGCATCATTCGGTTTGGAATGAAAGGAAAACTTGCTCCGAGGTATATTGGCCCATTTGAAGTGATAGCTAGGGTAGGGCCGGTGGCTTATCGTTTGAAGCTACCAGCACACCTAGAGAAGATTCACAATGTATTCCATGTATCACTATTACGGAAGGCAGAAGTGGATCCTTCCCGAGTGTTACCTCCAGTTCCTATTGAAGTAAGAGAGGACTTGACACTCGAGACTAGACCAGTCAAGATCATGAATCGTAGTGAAAAAACATTGAGAAATAAGAAAGTATCACTTGTCAGAGTATTGTGGAGAAACTCACAAATTGAGGAAGAAACGTGGGAGAGAGAGTCAGAGATTAAGGAAAAATACCCCCATCTATTCCTTGAGTCAGGTATGTAGTTTAAATTTCGAGGACGAAATTTTTATTAGGAAGGGAGAATGTGAAACCCGAGAATAAAGTATACAAAGAGATAGGAGATTTAAAAAAATTAAAATGTTGTTATTATACAAAATTTAGGAAAAGGAAAAAAAAAAAAAAAAAAAAAACGGGAATTAAGAAGAGATGGGACTATAAATACCCATCTCTTCTCAGCCATGTGCAGGAGAGCACAAAAGAAAGAGGGGAGAAGAATTTCGAAATTCATCCAAAGAAAAACAAGAGTAAACACCCAAACAATTGTCAACCCATACAAGCCTAGGATTTCTAAAGTAGAAGAGCAAAATTGGGTGGAGAAGTAACAAGAAGAAAGTGAAGAAATTGGGGAAGAAAAGAAGAAGAGTGGCTGGGTATTTTCAAGGAGAAGAAGGCTAGGATTCTTCCAAAATTGTTAGATTTCATCCAAGTAAGGAGTTCTAATTCCAATTTCTATGAAATTAACTTCAATTTGAGTAGAAGTTGAGATTGTTCTTGAATTGGGAATTAGGGTTTTTAACACAAAATGTTAGGAAAATGCATAAATGAGTAGGATTTCATGAATAAATGGAAGACATGGCTGTTATTGATGAGAAATCAAGGATTGAAGATGAATTGGAGACACTTTCTTCTTATTTCAAAACTGGACAGTTTCGTTGCCCTTTTTGTGAGGGACTTTTGGACCTGAAAAATACATAATTAAGGGAGGGTCCCTTCATAGAAGTTGTAGCTGGGAGTGTTAGCTTTCCAACGAGTCTAACCTCGTCTAATTTGGAGTTCTGGAACTCCAGATATGGGTAAAACACTGAGGGGAGGTCAAGCTGTCTTGACAGTTTCGGACAAGTTGAAAAAAATAGCAAAAATTTAACCATGTTAAGGGTATAAATTGTCCATTTCCCTTCATAAATGTGTCTTGATCTTCAGAAAATAAAAGAAGAGAAAAAAATGGTGATAAGAAATTGAATTCATGATGTCCATTTGGACTATAGATGAGCTGAAAAATTAAAGGGTGATAATAAGGAATATAAGTAAGAAAGAAAAGAATTGGTAAAAGGGAAATGAATATTATTACCATTTTTATTGTTGTTGTGTGGGATATGTGGATTAATATAAAAAAAATGGTGGGTATTTGTGGTTTCAGGAAGAACCGCGGGTGAAGGGCAACAACAACAACAACAGGGTAACGCAAGTCGAACCTTCACAGCAGGTAGGTACTTGGTACCTATATTTGCTTTATCTAATAATTATTTTCTTTACTAGTTATTGAACTATAAGTTATATTTTGGTGCTTATTGATGAGGAAAAGAAAACGGGTAAAGGAAAGGTTAGGAGATGGAAAAATAGGTATATATGTATTTGTAGAAAGAAACAAGCTGGTCGATATCGGCGGGTGACGTCGATATCGGCATAATGTGTAAACCTGATTAACTATTCAATTTTGGAATAGTTAATGATATCGGCGGGTGACGTCGATATCGGCATGATTTATAAACTTGATTAGCTATTCGGTTCAGAATAGTTAATGATATCGGCGGGTGACGTCGATATCGGCATGATTTATAAACTTGATTCAGAATAGTTAATGATATCGGCGGGTGACGTCGATATCGGCATGATTTATAAACTTGATTAGCTATTCGGTTTCAGAATAGTTAATGATATCGGCGGGTGACGTCGATATCGGCATGATTTATAAACTTGATTAGCTATTCGGTTTCAGAATAGTTAATGATATCGGCGGGTGAAGTCGATATCGGCAAAATTAATAGACTTGATAAGCTTTCTGAGATGAAAGCGAAGCAGTTAAAAGAAATGAATTTTCTGGTATATAATCAAAAAAAAAAATGGTGTATATGGTTGTATATGGTGTATATGGTGTAGATTGATGGATATGTTGTATAATTTCTCTGTAAATTGCTAGTATTTACTAATTGTTTTACTTATGTGGAAAATTTATATTTTGCAGGTTCTTCCCATTCTCGTCAGGAATAGAATTTTAAACCTTAATTCCTTTTTGTATAAGTTGGGAACTTAGGGAGTTATGGTGAAATTTTGATATGTAGAAGAATATGTAAATCGTATAGAATAGTATTTTTGTAAATTTTGTTTATGGAATATTAAATGTATCCACCTATGCTCCGGATATTAGAAAGTACTAGATTACCTTAGAATATTATACTATGTTATGTTTTATGTATATGTGTATATGTGAAATCTTCATGTACGAACTGTTTTTTTTAATTTTTATCTTATTCGTGAGATGTAAGATGAAGTTTGAGAAGGAATATGGTCCTGAGCATATTCTGAAATGAATTATGCAATTAATTGTATACATGAATGTGATTATGGGTGAGCTGTGATCCAAATTATGTGCAGGTTGTGTTATTGATAACTTGGGATCTCCCGATATAGGGGAGACTCTGCCGAAATTTCGGCGAGAGAGAAAAAAAAAAAATTTCATGCTTCATCTACCCTTTTATAGGGGTAAAGATTAACAAATAAACAAATAGGAGAAAAAAAAAATTTTGGGGCTGTTACATTTGGTATCAGAGCATTTGGTTGCAGTTTCAGGGATTGAAATACTAATGTGATTTTGAAAAAAAAAAAATGTTTCAGGATGGTTCGTTCACGGCAAACCGCAAGGGTTGTCCCGTCCCCTGTGCAAGAAAGAGAGCATGACTCATTTTCTGGGAATGAAACCGAAAGGGATCCATTAATGGATACTGCCTCCCGTCAATCTGTGGCATCGACCCATTCAGAGGAGGGAGATTCAGGGGGGCATCATAATGAACCTTTTACTTCTCGGGCAGAAGTGTCGCCGGCTAAAACACCGAGTGGTCAAGGATTGGAAGATAGGCCACCACCAGTGACATCGACGGCCGTCCCGAATTCCTATTCAGACCCTATGTTTCTCGAGCAATTGGTCAAAGCAGTAGTAGCAGGGATGGTCGCAGGAACATCCCATGCCACTCCTCGGGTAGAAAAAGTAGTCACCCTGGTTCAATGGGTGAAAGACATGCGCGAAATGGGTTGCACGACCTATTCAGGGGAAGAAGACGCCGAAGTAGCAGGGCATTGGCTGAGGAAGGTGGAAAGGGTTATAGATCAGTTGCACGTGCCGGAGGAAACCCGGGTAGACTGTGTGACCCAGCTGTTAACAGAGAGTGCCCACTCTTGGTGGGAGACCATCAGAGAAAGAAGGGCAGGTGAAGAATTGAAGTGGATAAACTTTCGAGAAGAATTTGAGGAACGATATTACTCCTGGCAGCACCGAAAAGAGAAAGAGCAGGAGTTTCTAAATTTGAAACAGGGGAATATGACCGTCCTGGATTATGAAAGGAGGTTCCAGGATTTATCTGTCTTTGCAAACACTCATCTCCCCACTGAGCATCATCGAGTGGAACGGTTTCGGGATGGACTCAGGCAGGAGCTAAAATTAATTTTGGTGGCTATGCCGTTTCAGTCAGTGCGAGAGTTAGTGCGAGCTGCTCAAGGAATAGAAAGGGTAATGAACGACACCCCCAGGTCAACAAGTGAGCAGAGTCAGACCACGGGATTCAAGAGAAGGGATTTCACACCCCCTATAGGGAGGGACCCTCCTCCGAAAAAAGGAAGGAGTGGGTCATCATTCAGCCCATTACCGAAAAAAGGGGGGAGTTTTGTTCATGGTGGGAGTTCAGGAGGAGTTAGACGATTTAATCCTGGGGGATCCGTGGGAGGTCAGACCCGCCAAGGGACAAGTGTTACAGGGGGGTCCATGGAGCAGAGAGGACCTGTCTACCCGATATGCATGAGGTGTAATCAAAAACACCCCGGGGATTGTTCAGCTGCACCAGGGAGATGTTATATTTGTAGAGGGGAAGGGCATCGATGGAGGGACTGCCAGTACTTGGGAAGAGGTTGTTTCCATTGTGGGGAAATGGGTCATAGAAAGAAGGAATGTCCACATAGAGTTACTGAAGGAGTACAGGGACAGGGGATGGCTACTCAAAGCCAACAACAGTCAGTAACGGTTGATCGACCTATACGACCCACTCACTCAGGGACAAGTGCCAATAAAAGCCGACCCAGATTGCTGGAGGAAAGGACTCGTGGCAGAATATACCACATGACCCAGGAAGATGTGGGGGCAATGCCAGATGTTGTAGCAGGTACACTACAATTGAGTATAATACAAGTTTATGCTTTAATTGATCCTGGGGCTAGTCATTCTTTTGTGGCCCACAGAATTATAAAAAATTTAAATGTGTTACCAAGTAGATTGGATGTGGGAATGGTAGTTAGTACACCTTTGGGGAAAAATATAAACATTGATGAGGTATACAAGGGAGTGATACTAAATATTGAGGGGGTAGAGCTAACGGCGGATCTCATGCCTTTAGCATTAGATGATTTTGACTTAATACTGGGAATGGATTGGTTGAGTAGACATAGAGCACAAGTGGATTGTTTCACAAAGACAGTAAACCTCCAGGATGTGAGTGGGAAAAAGGTAGTATTCAGGGGAGAGAGGAAGGTGATTCCAAACTCTATAATCTCGGTCATGACGGCCGGAAAATTGATTAGAAAGGGATGTCCCGCCTGGTTGTCTCATGTAAGAGAGTTGAAGAAGGGGAGCATTGAATTAACAAATATTCATGTTGTAAAAGAGTTCCCAGACGTGTTTCCAACAGAATTACCGGGACTGCCTCCAATTAGAGAAATTGAGGTTTCCATTGAGACTCTTCCAGGAGTCAACCCTATAGCACAGTCTCCTTATAGGATGGCCCCTATAGAACTAGCCGAATTGAAGATCCAACTTCAGGAGTTGTTGGACAAAGGATTCATACGGCCGAGCAATTCACCTTGGGGGGCCCCGGTGTTATTTGTAAAGAAGAAGGATGGTACATTCAGGTTATGTATCGATTATCGTCAACTAAACAAAGTGACGGTAAAGAACAAGTATCCGTTACCACGGATAGATGACTTGTTTGATCAGTTGAAGGGTGCAAGAGTTTTCTCAAAGATAGATCTGAGATCGGGGTATCACCAATTAAGAATCAGAGAACAGGACATACAGAAGACTGCCTTTAGAACTCGCTATGGCCATTATGAATTCTTAGTAATGCCATTTGGGTTAACTAATGCCCCTGCAGTATTTATGGATCTAATGAATCGAGTGTTTCGATTATATTTGGATAAATGTGTGGTCGTGTTTATTGACGATATATTGGTATATTCGAGCTCCTATCAGGAGCACGAGAAGCACTTGAGGAAGGTGTTAGAAATATTGAGAGAAAATAAATTGTATGCGAAATTGGATAAATGTGAGTTCTGGCTTAAAGAGGTGATATTTTTGGGACATGTTATCTCAGCTGGGGGAATATGTGTGGATCCAGGAAAAGTAGAGGCAGTTCTAAAGTGGGAGAAGCCCACAAATGTGACTGAAATTCGAAGTTTCTTGGGCCTCGCAGGGTATTATAGGAGGTTTATTGAAGGATTTTCCACAATAGCATCGCCTCTGACCAAGTTGACTCGTAAAGAAGTGAAGTTTAATTGGTCAAAGGAATGTGAGGAGAGTTTCCAGGAGTTGAAAAGAAGGCTTACATCAGCCCCCGTCTTGGCCCTCCCTTCTGGAACAGAAGGGTTCATTGTTTATAGTGATGCCTCAAGCAGGGGTTTGGGATGCGTATTAATGCAGCATGGAAAAGTGATCGCATATGCTTCCAGACAGTTAAAGCCGCATGAAGTGAATTATCCGGTCCATGATTTGGAACTCGCAGCAGTAGTATTTGCCTTGCGAGTATGGAGACATTACTTGTATGGAACACAAGTACAGATTTTCACCGACCATAAAAGTTTGAAGTATTTAATGTCGCAAAAAGAATTAAATATGCGGCAGAGGAGGTGGGTGGAATTGATAAAGGACTATGATTGCACAATTGATTACCATCCAGGCAAAGCCAATGTAGTGGCGGATGCATTAAGTCGAAAAGGGAAAGCAGTGATGGGTGATACAGAAATTTCGGAACAAGCAAATATGATGGAATTGAAAAGGATGGGAATTCAATTAAATGTGGGTCTTGAAGGGTCAATACTAGCTCATATGAAGATCAGATCAGTGTTACGAGATAAAGTTCTAGAAGCTCAGTTAGTAGATGAAGGTTTAGAGAAAATTAAGGAAAAAATAAAGCAAGGCAAGGAGTTGTCCCTTCAAATGTTGCCGGGAGGGTTGGTTGTGATGGGAAAACGGGTTTATGTGCCTGAGAATAAGACCTTAAAGGGTGAGATATTGAGAGAAGCTCATGAATCTCGGTTTACAACCCATCCTGGGAGCACCAAGATGTATAGAGATCTCAGGGAATATTACTGGTGGCCGAATATGAAGAAGGAGATAGCCGAATATGTGTCAAGATGTGGGATATGTCAGCAGGTGAAGATAGAACATCAAAGGCCGGCAGGAGAATTACAGCCACTACCAATTCCAGAATGGAAATGGGAAAATATAGCCATGGATTTTGTAACCGGATTGCCAAAGGGGAAAAAGGGCAATGATGCTATATGGGTAGTGGTAGATCGACTGACAAAGTCAGTTTTGTTCTTACCCATCAAAATGACAGACCCCATAGACAAGTTGGCCAAATTATTCGTGAACGAAGTGATTAGATTGCATGGAGTTCCCATATCAATGGTATCAGATCGAGACCCGAGATTTACTTCAAGGCTATGGCCGTGCTTACAACGAGCTTTGGGAACTGAGGTGAATCTGAGCACGGCATTCCACCCCCAGACAGATGGCCAATCTGAAAGAACCATCCAAACACTTGAAGATCTTTTAAGGTCATGTGTGTTAGAGTTTGGGGGAAACTGGGAAGACTTGCTACCGTTGGTAGAGTTCACGTATAATAATAGTTACCAAGCTTCTATCGGGATGGCTCCATATGAAGCCCTTTATGGGAGAAAATGTCGCACTCCGATATGTTGGGATGAAGTTGGAGAAAGGAAACTCCTGGGTCCTGAACTGGTACAAATAACAACTGATAAAGTAAGGGTAATCAGGCAAAGAATGAAGGAAGCCCAAGATAGACAGAAGAGTTATGCAGACAAGCGGAGGAGACCCTTAGAATTCCAAATAGGGGATAGAGTCTTCTTAAAGGTGGCACCATGGAAGGGCATCATTCGGTTTGGAATGAAAGGAAAACTTGCTCCGAGGTATATTGGCCCATTTGAAGTGATAGCTAGGGTAGGGCCGGTGGCTTATCGTTTGAAGCTACCAGCACACCTAGAGAAGATTCACAATGTATTCCATGTATCACTATTACGGAAGGCAGAAGTGGATCCTTCCCGAGTGTTACCTCCAGTTCCTATTGAAGTAAGAGAGGACTTGACACTCGAGACTAGACCAGTCAAGATCATGAATCGTAGTGAAAAAACATTGAGAAATAAGAAAGTATCACTTGTCAGAGTATTGTGGAGAAACTCACAAATTGAGGAAGAAACGTGGGAGAGAGAGTCAGAGATTAAGGAAAAATACCCCCATCTATTCCTTGAGTCAGGTATGTAGTTTAAATTTCGAGGACGAAATTTTTATTAGGAAGGGAGAATGTGAAACCCGAGAATAAAGTATACAAAGAGATAGGAGATTTAAAAAAATTAAAATGTTGTTATTATACAAAATTTAGGAAAAGGAAAAAAAAAAAAAAAAAAAAAACGGGAATTAAGAAGAGATGGGACTATAAATACCCATCTCTTCTCAGCCATGTGCAGGAGAGCACAAAAGAAAGAGGGGAGAAGAATTTCGAAATTCATCCAAAGAAAAACAAGAGTAAACACCCAAACAATTGTCAACCCATACAAGCCTAGGATTTCTAAAGTAGAAGAGCAAAATTGGGTGGAGAAGTAACAAGAAGAAAGTGAAGAAATTGGGGAAGAAAAGAAGAAGAGTGGCTGGGTATTTTCAAGGAGAAGAAGGCTAGGATTCTTCCAAAATTGTTAGATTTCATCCAAGTAAGGAGTTCTAATTCCAATTTCTATGAAATTAACTTCAATTTGAGTAGAAGTTGAGATTGTTCTTGAATTGGGAATTAGGGTTTTTAACACAAAATGTTAGGAAAATGCATAAATGAGTAGGATTTCATGAATAAATGGAAGACATGGCTGTTATTGATGAGAAATCAAGGATTGAAGATGAATTGGAGACACTTTCTTCTTATTTCAAAACTGGACAGTTTCGTTGCCCTTTTTGTGAGGGACTTTTGGACCTGAAAAATACATAATTAAGGGAGGGTCCCTTCATAGAAGTTGTAGCTGGGAGTGTTAGCTTTCTAACGAGTCCAACCTCGTCTAATTTGGAGTTCTGGAACTCCAGATATGGGTAAAACACTGAGGGGAGGTCAAGCTGTCTTGACAGTTTCGGACAAGTTGAAAAAAATAGCAAAAATTTAACCATGTTAAGGGTATAAATTGTCCATTTCCCTTCATAAATGTGTCTTGATCTTCAGAAAATAAAAGAAGAGAAAAAAATGGTGATAAGAAATTGAATTCATGATGTCCATTTGGACTATAGATGAGCTGAAAAATTAAAGGGTGATAATAAGGAATATAAGTAAGAAAGAAAGGAATTGGTAAAAGGGAAATGAATATTATTACCATTTTTATTGTTGTTGTGTGGGATATGTGGATTAATATAAAAAAAATGGTGGGTATTTGTGGTTTCAGGAAGAACCGCGGGTGAAGGGCAACAACAACAACAACAGGGTAACGCAAGTCGAACCTTCACAGCAGGTAGGTACTTGGTACCTATATTTGCTTTATCTAATAATTATTTTCTTTACTAGTTATTGAACTATAAGTTATATTTTGGTGCTTATTGATGAGGAAAAGAAAACGGGTAAAGGAAAGGTTAGGAGATGGAAAAATAGGTATATATGTATTTGTAGAAAGAAACAAGCTGGTCGATATCGGCGGGTGACGTCGATATCGGCATAATGTGTAAACCTGATTAACTATTCAATTTTGGAATAGTTAATGATATCGGCGGGTGACGTCGATATCGGCATGATTTATAAACTTGATTAGCTATTCGGTTCAGAATAGTTAATGATATCGGCGGGTGACGTCGATATCGGCATGATTTATAAACTTGATTAGCTATTCGGTTTCAGAATAGTTAATGATATCGGCGGGTGACGTCGATATCGGCATGATTTATAAACTTGATTAGCTATTCGGTTTCAGAATAGTTAATGATATCGGCGGGTGAAGTCGATATCGGCAAAATTAATAGAATTGATAAGCTTTCTGAGATGAAAGCGAAGCAGTTAAAAGAAATGAATTTTCTGGTATATAATCAAAAAAAAAAATGGTGTATATGGTTGTATATGGTGTATATGGTGTAGATTGATGGATATGTTGTATAATTTCTCTGTAAATTGCTAGTATTTACTAATTGTTTTACTTATGTGGAAAATCTATATTTTGCAGGTTCTTCCCATTCTCGTCAGGAATAGAATTTTAAACCTTAATTCCTTTTTGTATAAGTTGGGAACTTAGGGAGTTATGGTGAAATTTTGATATGTAGAAGAATATGTAAATCGTATAGAATAGTATTTTTGTAAATTTTGTTTATGGAATATTAAATGTATCCACCTATGCTCCGGATATTAGAAAGTACTAGATTACCTTAGAATATTATACTATGTTATGTTTTATGTATATGTGTATATGTGAAATCTTCATGTACGAACTGTTTTTTTTAATTTTTATCTTATTCGTGAGATGTAAGATGAAGTTTGAGAAGGAATATGGTCCTGAGCATATTCTGAAATGAATTATGCAATTAATTGTATACATGAATGTGATTATGGGTGAGCTGTGATCCAAATTGTGTGCAGGTTGTGTTATTGATAACTTGGGATCTCCCGATATAGGGGAGACTCTGCCGAAATTTCGGCGAGAGAGAAAAAAAAAAAATTTCATGCTTCATCTACCCTTTTATAGGGGTAAAGATTAACAAATAAACAAATAGGAGAAAAAAAAAATTTGGGGCTGTTACACCTACCCTACTCCCTCCCCGGCGCTCCACTCGTGCCACCATCCCACCAATCAAGCTTCGTGATTACATTTGTCCCACGGTTTCTTCTGCCCAATCTTCCTCCTTGATGCCAGGTTCAATTAAAGGTACGAGATATCCTATCACCAACTTTGTCTCTTATCATCGCTACACCTCTGCACTTCACACTTTTATTGCTCAGCTTTCCTCAGTCACAGAACCGAGCAATTACTCAGAAGCTGCTTCTAATCCTGCTTGGCAGGAGGCCATGGATTCTGAATTAAAGGCTCTCCAAGCCAATGGCACATGGTCACTTGTTCCTCTCCCAGCCGGGAAATCCCCTATGGGATGCCGATGGGTGTTCAAAATCAAGCACCATTCTGATGGTTCCATCGAGCGCTACAAGGCCCGTTTGGTGGCCAAAGGGTTCACTCAACTGGAGGGTGTTGATTACCATGACACCTTTTCCCCCACTGCAAAGATTATTTCCGTTCGGTGCCTGCTAGCCTTGGCCGCATCTCACCATTGGCCCGTTCATCAACTGGATGTGAACAACGCCTTCCTCCACGGTGATTTAACCGAAGAGATATACATGACTCCACCATCAGGACTTCGGCGACAGGGGGAGGATAGCTTGGTATGTCGCCTTCACAAGTCTCTATACGGGCTGAAACAAGCTTCTCGGCAGTGGTTCGCCAAGTTTTCAGAAGCTATTTGTTCCGCTGGATATGAGCAATCACGGGCAGATTATTCCTTATTCACCAGGAAAATAGGCAAGTCCTTTACTGCTCTTCTAATTTATGTTGACGATATTTTAATTACTGGGAATGATCCTGTTAGCATTGAAACAACTAAGAAATTCCTGCATAGTAATTTTCGTATCAAAGAACTTGGCAGCTTGAAGTATTTTTTGGGCATTGAGGTTTCTAATTCTGTGAATGGAATTTTTATTTCTCAACGGAAGTATGCATTAGAGATAATTGCGGATGCCGGATTATTGGGGGCAGCTCCCGTTGATACTCCTATGGAAAAAGGATTGAAGCTATCAGATAACAGTGATTTGATTAGAAATTCTAGTCAGTACAGAAGGTTGGTAGGGAGGCTGATTTACTTGACAGTTTCTAGACCTGATATCACATATGCTGTGCACGTTCTGAGTAGATTTATGCATCAGCCCCGTAAATTGCATATGGAGGCAGCCCTTCGGGTTGTTAAATACTTAAAAGGGGCTCCTGGTAAGGGTTTATTCTTCTCATCAAAAAGTGATTCCAAGTTAAGAGCCTATTGTGACTCAGATTGGGCAGGTTGTCCACTTACTAGGCGGTCTACTACAGGTTATTGTGTGTTTCTTGGACCTTCATTAATATCTTGGAGGTCAAAGCGACAGAAAACAGTTTCACTTTCTTCGGCTGAAGCCGAGTATCGAGCAATGACTGGAGCCTGCTGTGAGTTGACATGGCTTCGGCATCTTTTGAAAGATTTGGGTCTTTCTCACGAAGACCCTGCTTTGTTGTATTGTGATAATAGAGCTGCTCTGCATATTGCGGCTAACCCGGTTTTCCATGAACGAACTAGACACATAGAAATGGATTGCCACTATATCAGAGATAAGATCCAAGATGGTTCGATAGCAACAAGATATGTAAACTCTGCACATCAACTGGCAGACGTCCTGACAAAGCCCTTGGGAAAAGATTTTTTTGTCCCCATGATTCGCAAGTTGGGAGTGCAAGATATCCACTCTCCAACTTGAGGGGGAGTGTTGAGAAGATGAAGAACATGTATATTCCTTTATTTACTTTACAGCTATATTGTACAGGCCACAATGTTGTGCTGCCTATTTGTTACAACTTAAAGGACTAGTTAGTTAGGAAGTTAGTTAAATCTTCTTGTATAAATGTCAGGTTAATCATCAATGAAAATACACACACTATTCAGCATTCACTTTCATATTTTCAAGTATCACTAATATCCCATACCCTTTTCGATTACAAAAGGATCACAGAAGCTGTGGCCGCAAAGAATATGAACTTGGTTGTGAAAACAACCGCACAACTTTATACTTGGAGGGTGTAAAATATTATGTTCAGGCAATCGATTATTACCCTGGATTCACAATTCGACTTGTGGAGGCTGATTGCCTCTCCATCCCTCGTTATTCTCTTCAGCAGGATAGTTCCTTCGACCACCGTCACTATTATCCTGCAAAAATGGCAGTATTTATTCTCCCAGCTTCCGCCATATGGAAGGTTATTCCTATGTGATGATGGTTGATGACCATTGGGTGACGATGTAGAAATTGCTGAAGTACCGGACTTTTGCCATATAGATTTGATTTATGAACCACAGTCAAATTTTCATCGAGAAAATGTAACCAATATGTCTATGATAGAAGTCCATGATATTTTGGCGTATGGCTTTAATCTTTCATGGGAACAGGCTGTTTGTGATTATGCCAAAGAGAACGACACCACACGCTTCTACTACGACTACTGTTATGATCCATTCAGTATGTTACTCTCTCTCCCTCTCCCTCTCCCTCTCCCCCTCCCCCTCCCCCCCTCAAATCATGCATAAGAAGTAAACGTTACTATGTTTCGGTGGTATTAGAATCGTCCTCTGGTATTTGATTAATTAACTGTATTTATGGGTACATTTTATATAGTTAACCACTTCACTTGCTAATCTTAATATATATATATATATATAATTGTGTTACACATGACATAGCTTTAAGTTTTCTGAACGCATGCAGATTAATTTTATTCATTTTACTCTTTCTTTCTTTGTTTTTCTGTCTTTTTCTAAGTGAACACAAGAAACAGTGCTCCTATCAGAGCTGCAATAGGTAAGCAGCTTCTTCAAATCATTAATTTTTTTTTTTCAAGTCCACCCACTAGATGGAACTGGATAATTTGAAATAATTGTGATCAAACTGCTTTCAAAGAAATAACTCTGTAAACTTTTTTATTTTCTTATTTGATCCTTTCTTTTGTTTGAAATGTAGAAATAATAATTAATGACCATTGCAAATGTTAGAAACAACATATTTTGTTTCCTTTCTCCATGTACGGCTTGATGGTGTTTGATTCTATATAAATTTATCTTCCATTTCATTACAACTCCTCAACTTTTTTACACTACTGGTATCATGCAGAATTATATATTCTATAAGTCATATGGTCTCTTTAACAACTAATTGTTTTTGTTTTTCTTACAGCTTTTCTGGCTAATCGTATACTCGCTAACCTTTGTAAGAACACTTCTTCTTGTTACATAAAATGTTAAACATGAAGCCTAAATAAGGTGTAAGACATTAAAGGTGTGGATTGGAGAGAGAGAGATCCTTAATTAGAAACTTCACAATTCAAGAATATTACCTAATCTTTCTATCTATAACTTGAGAAGTTACATGTAAGATGGTACCATCTAGGTTGAGTATATATGAAGTGAGTATATATATCACTCTACCCATTTCAATAAGCATGTCAAATGAGAAAGAAATTAGAGATGTCTATGCTCTTTCCTTCAGTTAATTTCACGAATCAGTCATCTTATAATAATATTATGAACATTGACACAATGTTTTCTTTTCCTTGAAATGTAGCACTATGGCGGCTAAAGAGGTATTTACAAAGTGAGGACTATTTATAATCATGTCTTATTTTTCATGGTTCAATTTTGCAGAAAGAATACCTTTTAGACGTTGACAATACCTTTTAGACGTTGGTCCAATTGTCAATAATGGGCAGGCTTTCGACATTGTATCCATCACCTGAAATGTTGAAACAGAAGAACAGCAAAATATTTGTGGAGATTTTGACCCTTAATTTGCATAACATAAAAACACAACAAGTTCAAAATATTCATAATTCTGCTACGTTCACTAATGAGAGTTTCAAGTTTTAATCATTTACAATTGGCAATGTCTTGATCTTGATAGGATTGCCTACCAACATATAAACAACACAAACAATGATATTTTCTCATTTTTTGACACTGGTGCTCAGAAGATCGGACTTTCCTGCCCATACTCAATCTCCTTAGCATTCAAATGCTTGGCTCAAATTACATCAGACTTTTTTTTTTTGCTTTGCTGTAAGTAGACCCAAGCGTCCTGTGTACAACGACAAGTGCCTGGAGTGGGTGTCCCTTTTGTGGATTCAATCAAGGACTCAAATGAAGAAAATCAAAGTTTAATCATATTTTCCAAGCATTCTCATAGTTTTGCTCAATGACTTATAATGCAATTGAATTGATATCTTTTAATCATGTAAAATATCCAGTGTTTTTATTTATTTATTATAAACTTTATTGTTTGTATCATAGAGGTGCATAAAAACTAGCATAAATTCATTCTTAAAAGGTGTTTACTGGATCAATCAAATATTTCATTTTATACTCTTGATATTTTCTTAAAGTCACCCATTTATATTAAACACATAAAATATCTACTCTTGATAATTTCTTAATTATTTAAAAAAAAAATGTGCATATAATTCTATATTTTTAATGAGGGAGGTTATGGCTCGGTGTACAAAGAAAAGCTTCGTAGTGGCTGTTTTGCTGTAGTAAAACTTTTGCGCCAAGAAAAAACTAAAGGGCTAAATTTTATCAATGAAGTTGCCACCATTGGAAGAATTCACTATTGCAATGTGGTGCAACTCATAGATTGTACTATTGAGGGCTCAAAGTGTGCCCTTGTATATGAGTTCATGCCTAATGGATCTCTTTAAAAGTATATTTACTTTTTCTAGATAAGGTATCATCCCGCTAAGCAACCATAAATTATATGAAATTTCTCTTGGGATGGCCCGTTGTATTGAATATCTACATCAAGGTTGTGAAATGCAGATTTTGCATTTTGACATCAAGCCCCACTCATTCTTCTCGATGAAAACTTCTCTCTAAAAGTTTCAGATTTTGGACTTGCGAAATTGCATCCAACTAATAATAGCGCTATGCCCTTTACTATGGCTAGAGGAACAATGGGATACATGGCTCCTAAATTATTTTACAAAAGCATCGGAGGCGTCTCTTACAAAGTCGATGTCTATAGTTTTGGGATGTTGTTAATGGAAATGGTTGGGAGAATAAAAAACTTGAATGCATTGGCAGATCATTCGAGCCAAATGTACTTCCCTTCATGAATTTATGACCAAGTTAGTGAAGGAAAGGATATACTAGAAGATGAAGCCACAGAGCAGGAACAGATAACAAAAAAAAAAGATTACTATGGTGGCATTATGGTGCATACAATTGAAGCTTATTGATTGTCCCTCAATGCACAAAGTTATATAGATGCTTGTAGCAGTTATTGAATCTCTACAAATGCATCCTAAGCTTTTTCTTGTTCCACAACAGACATCAAATAATGGTTGATCCAACAAGTTTAAGAGATCCATCGAATGATTATAGCATTAATTCTTCGTTTGTTTCTTGATGTAAATAATATGTTAATTTTGTATGCCTTAACTATTTGAAACTTTGATGATAGTTGAAATCATATGAAAGTTTGTTAAAACTTGCAAATAACTAGCTTTTAAATCATCCAATATACACTAGAAATAGAGAAATTAGAGAGAGAGAAGAGAAAATTCTGTTGAGAGAGAAGAAGAGGAGAATTTGAAATCGAATTCTTGCCTTCTATTATTCATCAAATGTTCATGTTCAATTCTCAGTTATTTATACACAATCACTATCCCATGTATGCATACACTACACTTTCATACACTATCATCTCCCTTCAACCTCAGGCTTAAAGGAACCCAACATGAGATTGCGATAGTGAGTAAGAAATAATGGAGAGCTCAATCCTTTTGTAAGAATATCAATAAGCTACTTTTATGACGAAACAAATTGAATAACAAGTTGATTGCTGACCACCCTTTCACGAACAAAATGAACATCAATTTCAATGTGCTTGGTGCGTTGATGTTGCACAGGATTGAAAGAAAGGCAATGGCAGAAAATTGTCACAGAAGAGAACTGGTGGCTGATGGATTGGAACACATAAAAATTCCATCAACTGCTTGATCTAGTCAAGCTTAGCAGATGTAGTAGACAAGGCCCTATACTTAACTTCAGTGGAGGATTTGGACACCATTTGTTGTTTCTTAGAGGACCAAGAAACTAGATTGGAACCTAGAAACATAACCAAACTTCTTGTTGATCGTCGATCATTAGGATCATCAACCTAATCAGCATCACTAAATGTTGTGAGGTCTAAGGACCGTTTCTGATATGTAATCCTAAGATGAAGAGTGGCCTTGAGGCACCTGAGAATTTGTTTGACAGCCACAAAATGATCCACTATAGGATGTTGCATAAATTGGCACACTTGATGAACAAAAAATGCAATGTCAGGCCTGGTAAGCATGAGATATTACAGAGCTCCTACAATGCTGCGATACAAGGATGGATTATCAAAAGACTCTCCATCATCCTTCAGTAGTCATTGATAGGGAAGACATGGTGTAAAACACAGCTTAGCAGCAAGCATATCAATCTATAAGTATCGGACTTATGTACCCGACTTATGCCATGTAAATTTGATGTATTCTGCCCCTTGATCTGTTTTGCCAGAAAACATGACCAATATTTCCTACAGAGATGTCCATGATATTTTGTTATATGGATTCGAGCTTTCATGGTACACAAATTGTTGTGATTCTGTTAATGAGATCCAAAACTTCAACTATGATTGTACATATTGTGATTCATACGACGTGTTATTTTCTCTCTATCTCTCTTAGCTTACCTTAATTAATTTGAATATAGATTCCATAGCACAAATCTCTCTATTTTATATTTTATATTTTTCCTACCCTTGTAGTCATCTACAAAATGCTCGACATCTTTTCTCTTACCTTCGAAGCTCTGAATGTTAGAATTGAGTTTATTTACGAATTTAAAATGCATGAAATGTTAATTCATACCCAATGTTATGCGTGAATTGAAAGTAAAATGCATGCTGAAGCTGTAAAAATACATGCTGAAAATAAACTAAAGAACAAACAATCAAACAAAGAAAGCCCGGTCCGTCAATGTCCCCAGCGTTGTCGCCATCCTATATTGGGAGGAGAACATGAAATAATACTAATAAAATTGGGGTAGACAACAAAAACAACACTCACGAGGAAAATTAGTAGAAAAACAAAGGAGAGGAAGATGAAGACACAGTGGCAGCCACTATCATCTTCTTCGATGGCGGTAGGATACCGGCACTTATAACAACAGCCTGCAGCAGCAAGTCACTGTAGGCTGACATCCCTCTCTCTCTCTCCTCCAGCAATAGCTCCCGGCGAGCACTAGCCTCTTCTCCCTCTGCACCGGTGGCTTCTCCCAACGATAGCCACTCCCACGACAAGCTCAATTTGCCTTTTATAGCGCCAACAACACAGCAATAGCAGCGGCAGCGGCAACACAGCCCAGCAGCCCCTTCTTGAGCTCCTCTCGGCCACCACAAGAAGAACCACCTCGGCCTCTTCTATCCAACGGTAGTAGCAAGTAAGCCTCCCGTCATCGTCAGCCGACCACCCTGTTACTGTTCACGTAACACGTGATAATGCACCAACACAATTTTTTTTTGTATTAACGCTTGAGCTGGACCTGCTCGCAACCCTGCGTAGTTGGCTGAGTCGGGTCCAGCCCAAGTGCAACATATTTGGCCCACCTTGGCTGGGCTGACCCACTTAGGTGGGCCAAGCCCAATTCATTTTTTAAAAATATAATATAAAACAATCGCATTGAAAAAAACAAAAAAAAATGTTGTTTTTTCGTACATACAGCCAAATTCAAAGGTTTTTCTAAGCATATTTTTTGTTAAAAAATATATGTTGCATCTTTCACATGTTTTGAATGAAAATCGGGTATCATAACCAGTTTATAATTATCCGTTAGAATTTGGCCAAAATATAAAAAAAAGTTAATAATTATTTTGTTTTAGCAATTAGGGTGTAAAATTACATTGTAATGTACACTCATAGATAGTAAAAAAATAAGTTAATCTAAAAAATCGTGACCACAGTCATGAGACCGGGTTACTTCATAGAAGGCAAACTCAAAAATATTAAGAAGTAAAATTCTCAACCATCTAAAATTGAAAAACAAAACAAATAAAAATAAAAATAATGAGGATCAAACTTGATTTAAAAATAAAACAATAAGGGATAGAATTGAAAAATAAATTAAATAAATAAGATAAAAGCAAAAAAAAATAGCAATTAAAAGAATAATGACCAAATCATGTATAAGAATTGAATGATATAAGAGAATGAGGTACATAACTGAAAAATAAAGTAAATAAAGAAAATGATAGAAAAGATAGCAATTAAAAGAATGAAGACTAAATATGGTCGATAAAAAAATTGAAGGATGATAAAATTGAAAACAAATTTTGATTTTATAAATTATTTAAAATAAAAGAAATAATAAAAAAAAGATAAATAATTGAGCGACTACTTGGAAAAAATGGAGGATTTGAAGTCGAAGAGGAAAGGCGAAATAAGAGAAAAAAAGATCGTCCATTGACCATATGTGTCACTCATGCATAGAGGGAATGTAGTGTATACGAGCGTTATTGCCCGCGCGATGCGCAGGGTCTTTTTATTTATGTAGAAAATTGATTGATTTTATATATGTTGTATTTTGTTATTTTAATATTTAATCAGTAAAATTATAATTGATAAAATCTGTTAGAAATGGGTTTTTTCCCATCAAAAACTGATTGAATGTTGCTACTGCTAAAACTCTTTTGATAAAATTTGTTAGAATTTTTTTTTCCATGTAAAAAACTGATTGTAAAATTTATTGCGCATATTATTATATTAAAAATATTTTAGAATAATAATAATAAATAGGTCATATATATATATATTAAGTTATTGATATTAAATAAATATCAAAATATATAACTAGTCTCACATATTGATAAGGAAAAAAACATTACAAATAATCATTATCATTATTTTGAATGTCTTATCTATAATAATAAGAAATTTTAAGACCTAACAATATTAACAAAAAAGCAACTAAAAAACTAAATAAATGATAAAATTAAAAAAAATATTATTAGATTTTAAAATATTATTTGAATGGAAGAATAAAAAATAGAATATATCATTTTTGAAATGATCACGAACAGTAATTCAAATGTAAACATTTAAAAAAATAACCTTAATAACAGTGGAAATAATAAAAATTGGCGAGACCATAATTATTGTTAGAGAAAAAAAATCCATCATTTGTTTTTACTTTCATATTATTATATTAAAAGTATTTTAGAAATATGATATTAATTTTGTTTTTTCAAAAAAACATAGGTCATTTATATATATTAAGGCTGTAATATTAAATAAATATCAAAATATATAATTAGTCTGATATATTTAAAAGAAAATAAAACTTAGAAATAATAATAATTATTATTTTGAATGTTTTATCTGTAATAATTAGAAAATTCAATACCTAACAATATTACAAAAAAAATATTATTATATTTAAATGAAAATCCTTAACTTGAAGAATAAAAAAAAGAGCAATAATAACAAACCTTATTTTTTAAATGATTACCAATACAAATTAAAATTTCATCATTAAAAAAAAATCTTAATAACAGTAGAATTAAAAAAAATTGGGAACAAAAACTAATAGAATGTATATAAAAATTATGTAAGAAATATATAAAAAAAGGTTTTTTTTTTCAAATAGTAATGGAAAAGCGAAAACTACAGTTGAAATAACTGCTAATTACTATTTGATTTTGGAATCTCCTTCAACCATTCTATAAAATAATAGTCGTGGTGCCCGTAAGCTAGCCCAGACACCTCGTTAGAAAAAAAAATAAAAGCCCGGTTTAAAAAAAAAATTACTTTTTCAAATTGTAATGAGAAAAAATATTGTGGTGCGTGTAAACTGACCCAAACATTTGGTCATGAATAAAAAAATATATAACTGAAAAAAAATGTTAAAAAAAAGTGGATTCGGAGATTAGTCGTGGTGCACGTAAGATGCTACGGATATCGCTGTTAAAAAAACACAAAAAAAGAAGCTCGGTTATAAGAAGAAAAAAACAGTTGACCTAGACACCCGTGTTATAAAAAAAATTAAAAAAAGTCCCTGTTTATGAAAAAAAGAAGCCCGATTATAAAAAATAATAATGTATAAGTGGAAAAAAGGGAAATTTTTTTTAAAAAAAGTGGATCTGGAGATTAGCTGTGGTGCGCATAAGCTGCCGCGGATACCCCAGTTTAAAAAAAAACAAATAAAAAGTCTAGTTAAAAAAAAAACCTTTTTCCAAGTACTAAACAACGAAAATTACTGTTAAGAAAAAGAAACCCGGTTATAAAAAAAACTTCAAGGGGAAATGACTTTTTTAAACAATAATGAGAAAAAAATTGTTGTACACGTAAACTAACCTAGACAGCCCGGTAAAGAATCCTGGAAAAAAAAAAAACCACAGCAGATCACGCACCCAGTCCACAGTGGATCTGGGTGTGCGTTAACATTCTGTGAACAGGACATCACCGATCTCCTGTAGCATTTTTATAGTTAATTGCCCGCACTACGTTGCGGGTCGAGCAAATATTTTTTGTAATTGTTGGGATTAAAATAATTAATAGATTTTGCTAGTTTAAAAATTAAATATAATATCTATACATGCAAGGTTTGATATAATAAAATACATTCTATTATAACAACAACAATATCGAAGATTTAACACCTTAAAATATCATTATTGTTATTGCTAAAACAATAAAAAAATATTAAATTATTCCGAGGAGAAAAACTCAAAAATATTAATAAGAAAGCAAGAAAAAAACTAATATTATTATTAAAATTATTACTATGCATGAATAATGGAAAAATAAATTTAATAAAAGAATAAAAAAGCCCAAAAACTTTAACAATAGAGCAAAAAGATAAAAATTATTAGCTAAAAAAATTATTTGACATGAAAATAAAAAAAAAAAACCAAAAGAAAAAACATAGGAAAACAAATAAGAAATATCAATTTTTAAATGATCATAAACACAAACTAAAATTTAATTGCAACATTTTTGAACAAAAATATTATCTCAACAAAATAATAAAAATTAAAAAATCAACACTAAAGGCGCGCGCGTGCGCCCACACACCACACACACACATATATATATATAAACATAGATAAAAATAGGAGTTATTTAAGAACTATAAAATATTAAAGGAATTAAAATAAATAAAAATTCAAAAGTATAAAGGCTGGAAACAGAACCAAATATATTATCAATTTCAATCAAATGAAAAAATTAAAAAAATCAAATAAAGTATAACATATATACATGCACGGTTTTATAAAATGAAACAAATTAACACACCATATTATAACAACATGAATATCGAAGCCTTAACATCTAAAAATATCATTATTATTATTGCTAAAACAATAAAAATTATTAAATTATCCTGACAAAAAAAAATATTAAAAACATAGTAAGCAAGAAAAACAAAACTAAAATTATTATTCATATTGCGTTAATAATGGGGGGAAATTCAATAAAAAAAAGATCATTAACTTTAACAAAAACACAAATGAAAAAACAAATATAAGGAAAAAAAATATTTTAAAGTCAAAATAAATAAATAAAAACTAATAAAAAACAATCAAAAGAAAGAAAAATGAAAAATCAAAGAGTAAAGCACAATTAATCAGGCGCTAGGCGCAGGGGTCGACCCCTGCCCTCCTTGCATACCAAACAGGGGCGTTATCCACTGAACTGCAGATGCTTTGTGGTCACTTACCGTGAAAACATATATAAATATATTTGAGATCGCGATAGGTTAACATACTTAAATGACATTTGAAACATCAGATCATGCGCCCCAATCCACAGTGTATCTGGGTGGGCGTGAACAGTGTTTGACCCAACTAGTTTAGCTTTATATACTTAATTCCAACTCCATTTTGGAAGTTGGTGTTTGTCCACCATTAGACGCTGCAATTCATATTACAAATATAATCATTGATATAATAATTAAAAATATTACTATTTAATTATTCATTGGTAAAATAACCCGATAAAAGATAAGAATATCTCATTTCTTAATCGACACGCCTCTAGCCTGTTTGAGAGTATGGTTGTGGTTGTTTTTGAAAGTGTTTTTCGTTCATAAATGTATCAAAAAGATATATATTTTTTAAAAAAAAATCATTTTTGACATGAACACATCAAAATTAAAATGCATTTTTGATTCTTTTTGGCCTTCATTAATGACCATTTTTTTAAGGCTCGGATTGTGATCACATATATTAAATACGACTCTGGATCTTGTAAGAACTGGTTAGAGAAAGTGAGAATTGTTAAATCTTATGGAGGTGGGAAAACTAAGAGATATTATGAGTTGTCATTAAGCGTCGCGACCATTTTATAACTCAAAGTGAGTATGACCCACAACAGGTAAGAGAGAGAAATTACCTCTGCAAAAGCAGCAACGATTCTGGGAAGATGAATAAAATGTCGGCGAAGAAGGTCGTCCTTTGATCTGAGAGGATAAAAAACGCAACAAATAAGCATGCTGTCAGGAAAACAAATCAGTAAACAATTGATTTCGACAATTATAGTTGCACCAGTTTCATATGGTAAAATAAATATTATATAGCTTACATCTCAACTATTAAGCACAGCAGATCATGTGCAATTTTGACTTCGAGGAGATTGTTCTTTATTGGCAAATGGCTTAACCATGTACTAAGCACCTGCTAAGTAGAATAGGAATAAATATTGTGAGAGGCGGTAGAATACAAGGAAGAAGAAACATGAGAGAAATGGAAGTTGATGAGATTTGCAGTGCAATTTGAAAAGGAAGATTTTACATAACAAATCACTCACCTACGGAGAAATCTTGCATACAAGTACATAATATCCAATCATAGAATTGGCATTTCTAGCAAAGTTCAGCATGGAAAACTCTGCTGGAACATCTATCATGAAGTTCATAACTATTGTTATTACTGGTAGCATAAATATAGTATCAAATTGCTTCCACAGACTGAGAGCTGTAGAAAACTCCCTTTGGGACCTGTGGAAAATTTCAACAGCAACTTTTCCGTAAATTACATTAAATAACTTATACGAATGAAAATATTAGGCCATGTTCCTCTGCAGACATTTCAGATTGAGTCTTTGGCTCACAATAGGCTACAGATGTGATTTTATGATTCTTACTACCTTGATTATACGCCAACAAAATAAATTAAACTGTCTCACCAACCCTACAAGAGTTTGAAAACATGTTTCCAAATTTTTGGAATAAAGAAGCTGGAAAAATTATACTTCTGCCTTAATACCACCTTATTTACCCTCAATTGAAGTTACGAGAAATAGTCTTTTAGCTAGCCACGTTGTTCGGATTGCAAAATGAAATCAATTTTATGTACTTCTAGACCAAATTCAAATTACTTGGATTTACACATCTCAGTCCTAGACATGCTCCCCTGACCTAAAAGTATAAGAAGCAGGAGTAGCAATGTACCTCACTTGCATTGATTCTGTCCTTATGGAATAGGCATATTTTTCCGAGAGCTGTAACAGCAGCATCATGGGCCATTATGTAATCTCGGTGTAATGCCATTGGATTGCTTATGTTAGCATTTAGAGCAGAAACTGCTTCTGCCAAATGACAACAACAATGGGATTTATTGTATAAATACTGCATGCAGGTAGTAACACAACTTCATGAAGAATAAACTTGCTACCTCCAACCAGGCTTACTTCAAAGCTTCTTCCCAGAATTCCTCTACAACATCAGTGAAAATTTTCAAGGCAATTTTTCTTTCTTTAAATGTTTTATCCTTCACCTGCGGAAGAACAATAAATGGAGCAGAGCTCTCTCAATTTTTCAGTTCTCTGTCTCCCTGTTTCTGAACCTCCATTGTCTCATATTCACAATATGTTATTCAATGAGTAATAATGTGGGCACCGGTAATTTCCCTATTCTTTATAAGATGTAGCATTACAATCACCCTCTACCTGCACCTTCTTCACCATATCCAGTACTCAAACAGTATGATCTAAGGAAAACAACTTTCAACACAATACTGAAGATTTTTATTCCAGAAATTCCTCACCTAAGAATGGAATGGCATTGAAGCCTAAATTACAAGAAAAAGCCAATTTCAAGCATGGAGATGGCCGTTCAACCTTTTTATACAGATGCAAATGCTGCTCGCTAAGCATGAGACATTAACATACTGATTGGTCACTAACAGGGGAATCACAGTAAACTCAGCTTATGTAGAAAAGGAAGAACTGAAATCTGGTGATGAAACTTACTCACTTAAGTTCCATAGGTGATAAAAGCTGGTCGAAGAATTGCAACAAGGAACCCTTGTAAGTTTTCATGAAAATATTCAAGCAAGCACAAGCCTTTATCAAGAAAAAAATATGTGTTAAGAAATAACACTAACTGAAATATCCTTACGTAAATGAAAGGAAGCCAAGCGGTTGCGGAGTCAATCATCCAGTGAAAAGTGATACAATTACTTACTTTCTTCCTAACTTTTTCTCCTTGCTCTGATGCTTCATTACCTTAAGGAATCAATATGCTAGTGTCGAGAACGTCCATTATCACATACAAGAAGCTCTTGATCTGGTCTATCTTTAAAACAGGTCCCGATAACTGAAGGAGAGAAGTTTGTGTTGATAAGATGAGAGCATCAATTGCTGCTTTCGATGATTTCAGTATTTCTGGCATGGCTAATCACAAAGCAGAAAGGAAATTGTGATTACTGGAGATGGTTAAGAAATGCATAAAAGAAAATGATTGGAGACTACATTAGCTTTTAATTACCTAATGCAGCAGCTATTCTAATCTCATCATGCTGATAAAAATTGAGTAGTGGAACTAAAGTTTCAGCAACCTCCATATATGCTCAGCCATTCTAAATTTTGTCCACATCTGCTCAAATAGGTAAAGCTATGGAAAAGCCAGCAACTTGTTAGGAGCAGGTGCTATTATGTGTTACAAAATTAACCACCTAATCAATCCCATCAATCCATAAATCGATGCCTTCTTTCAGTTCAGCAATGCAATCGCGCAACAATACACAAGCATTGGCTTTCTCCTCCAGAATCTCAGTTTTGATTTGAATCATCCGGTTTCTTATCAGTGTTCCACACAGAAAATTGATACATCAGCCATGAAGCAATAGTAATAATAATAAATAAATAAAGATCCAGAAATAGCATGGTTTATACTCGATCCTGTACCTGTTGCTTGGGTTCCAGCATTATATGCAAAAATTAGAAGACTCACCTTTCATCATTTCAGAGTGAAATCTATATATCAATATCATCATTTCATCCATCGCTTATGTGCAAAAATCAGAATTGTATGTGAATTCATTTTCTGCCATTTATTTTTCAGCTCATCAATTTGTTTCTCTAGTAAATAGTAATAATAATAAATAAATAAAGATCCAGAAATAGCATGGTTTATACTCGATCCTGTACCTGTTGCTTGGGTTCCAGCACTATATGCAAAAATTAGAAGACTCGCCTTTCATCATTTCAAAGTGAAGTCTATATATCAATATCATCATTTCATCCATCGCTTATGTGCAAAATCAGAATTGTATGTGAATTCATTTTCTGCCATTTATTTTTCAGCTCATCAATTTGTTTCTCTAGTAAATAGTAATAATAATAAATAAATAAAGATCCAGAAATAGCATGGTTTATACTCGATCCTGTACCTGTTGCTTGGGTTCCAGCATTATATGCAAAAATTAGAAGACTCGCCTTTCATCATTTCAGAGTGAAGTCTATATATCAATATCATCATTTCATCCATCGCTTATGTGCAAAAATCAGAATTGTATGTGAATTCATTTTCTGCCATTTATTTTTTAGCTCATCAATTTGTTTCTCTAGTAATTTCTTCAATTTCTATTAAGAAGACTCACCTTTCATCATTTGATTCTTCAATGTTAGCATCATCAGGCAAAGTGAGCCGCGCAGATTGAAGCAGTCAAGGAATGGCTACCTCCATCTGGCAACCTTTTTTATCTTCAGCTAGAACTAGCACGAATTCTATCGCCATAAACCTCGTTCTTTCTTCACATTAAGGATTCTCCATCATAATAAACGTAAATTTAAGTACCTTATCAACCTGGTTTCTCAAGAACTACACGTCCGCCTGTGCCAATGCAGCCAATTGATCAAGAATGAAACGCTCACATTCCTCTTGACTCATATCAAACTTTATTTCACCATTAAAGAAAACAGTTTTCATTACTTTACGCAAAAAATCTTTCAAGAATTCATCATTTACAGCATTCTTAAGGCGCAAGATACAACCAAAAGAGGCCCCAACACCAGCTTCTCTCACCTTCAATGACACATCACTTGAACTTAATATTTTCTCAA
Organism: Salix purpurea; assembly: GCA_027405865.1. Taxonomy (NCBI): domain Eukaryota; kingdom Viridiplantae; phylum Streptophyta; class Magnoliopsida; order Malpighiales; family Salicaceae; genus Salix; species Salix purpurea. Next base: position 8,718,443 of record JAOWLH010000002.1, on the reverse strand, counting down.
GTTTGTCAAACAAAGTTTCAAGACGTAGTTCTAATATATATTCATTACCATCAGCAAACAACTTGTTAATCACTGAAAGCAGGAATTCTAGCACTTTTTACTTTACTAGAGTTGATGGTGATTCTGGTGAAGTTGAGGCCATTAGGAACGGGTGACGAGAAATCTTGCAGAAATTGGGGTTTCTTGACATCGAGAGGACGTGTGAATATTTAGAGCTGAAAGTGAGTATGACACACAACAGGTCAGAGAGAGAAATTACCTCTGCAAAAGGAGCAACGATTCTGGGAAGATGAATAAAATGTCGGCCAAGAAGTTCGTCCTTTGATCTGAGAGGATAAAAAACGCAACAAATAAGGATGCTGTCAGGAAAACAAAGAAGTAAACAATTGATTTGGACAATTATAGTTGCACCAGTTTCATATGGTAAAATAAATATTATATAGCTTACATCTCAACTATTAAGCACAGCAGATCATGTGCAATTTTGATTTCGAGGAGATTGTTCTTTATTGGCAAATGGCTTAACCAGTCCCCAAGGGTGGGGTGTAACGGTTGTAACCTGGGGCTGCCAAAGGCACGCCCCAGGTTCGAGGCTGTGCACATTCAACTCCCCTTGCAAACGCCTGGGGCAGCCGGGGGTTTACACATGCTCTGGGCCCACAAAGTGCGCTTTCCGGGTCATGTGGTTCCCACGTTATCCAAAAAAAAATGGCTTAACCATGTACTAAGCACCTGCTAAGTAGGATAGGAATAAATATTGTGAGAGTCGGTAGAATACAAGGAAGAAGAAACATGAGAGAAATGGAAGTTGATGAGATTTGCAGTCCAATTTGAAAAGGAAGATTTTACATAACAAATCACTCACCTACGGAGAGATCTTGCATACAAGTAGATAATATCCAATCATAGAATTATCATTTCTAGCAAAGTTCAGCATGGAAAACTCTGCTGGAACTTCTATCATGAAGTTCATAACTATTGTTATTACTGGTAGCATAAATATAGTATCAAATTGCTTCCACAGACTGAGAGCTATAGAAAACTCCCTTTGGGACCTGTGGAAAATTTCAACAGCAACTTTTCTGTAAATTACATTAAATAACTTAGAAGAATGAAAATATTAGGCCATGTTCCTCTGCAGACATTTCAGATTGAGTCTTTGGCTCACAATAGGCTACAGATGTGATTTTATGATTCTTACTACCTTGATAATAGGCCAACAAAATAAATTAGTCTGTCTCACCAACCCTTCAAGAGTTTGAAAACATGTTTCCAAATTTTTGGAATAAAGAAGCTGGAAAAAGTATACTTCTGCCTTAATACCACCTTATTTACCCTCAATTGAAGTTACAAGAAATAGTCTTTTAGCTAGCCACGTTGTTCGGATTGCAAAATGAAATCAATTTTCTGTACTTCTAGACCAAATTCAAATTACTTGGATTTACACATCTCAGTCCTAGACATGCTCCCCTGACCTAAAAGTATAAGAAGCAGGAGTAGCAATGTACCTCACTTGCATTGATTCTGTCCTTATGGAATAGGCATATTTTTCCGAGAGCTGTAACAGCAGCATCATGGGCCATTATGTAATCTCGGTGTAATGCCATTGGATTGCTTATGTTAGCATTTAGAGCAGAAACTGCTTCTGCCAAATGACAACAACAATGGGATTTATTGTATAAATACTGCATGCAGGTAGTAACACAACTTCATGAAGAATAAACTTGCTACCTCCAACCACAGGTTCAAAGGTAGATCCACCAAAGGCTGTAGCAACACCAATTCCATGTGCAACTACCCGCAACAATTCACGCTCTGATTAAGAGATTTTCTCTATTTATGAGGAGCACAACATCATTGTCACCACCAGGCTGGGTCAGAAATAGACCTCTTGAACTTCTGGTTCATCATCATAGCAAGCTTTAAATAGCAACAAGAGTTCACTCTCACAGAACCTGCTTTTATCAATTGATATTATACAGAATTAAATTTACATTCTCTAACCAAATTAAAAAGGACTAGGCTTACTTCAAAGCTTCTTCCCGGAATTCCTCTACAACATCAGTGAAAATTTTCAAGGCAATTTTTCTTTCTTTAACTGTTTTATCCTTGACCTGCGGCAAAACAATAAATGTAGCAGAGCTCTCTCAATTTTTCAGTTCTCTGTCTCCTTGTTTCTGAACCTCCATGGGCTCATATTCACAATATGTTATTCAATGAGTAATAATGTGGGCACCGGTAATTTCCCTATTCTTTATAAGATGTAGCATTACAATCAACCTCTACCTGCACCTTCTTCACCATATCCAGTACTCAAACAATATGATCTAAGGAAAACAACTTTCAACATAATACTAAAGATTTTTATTCCAGAAATTCCTCACCTAAGTATGGAATGGCATTGAAGCCTAAATTACAAGTAAAGGTCAATTTCAAGCATGGAGATGGCCGTTCAACCTTTTTATACAGATGCAAATGCTGCTCGCTAAGCATGAGACATTAACATACTGATTGGTCACTAACAGCGGAATCACATTAGACTGAGCTTATGTAGAAAAGGAAGAACTGAAATCTAGTGATGAAACTTACCCACATAAGTTCCATAGGTGATAAAAGCTGGTTGAAGAATTGCAACAAGGAACCCTTGTAAGTTTTCATGAAAATATTCAAGCAAGCACAAGCCTTTATCAAGAAAAAAATATGTGTTAAGAAATAACACTAACTGAAATATCCTTACGTAAATGAAAGGAAGCCAAGCGGTTGCGGAGTCAATCATCCAGTGAAAAGTGATACAATTACTTACTTTCTTCCTAACTTTTTCTCCTTGCTCTGATGCTTCATTACCTTCAGGAATCAATATGCTAGTGTCGAGAACGTCCATTATCAAGGACAAGAAGCTCTTGATCTGGTCTATCTTTAAAACAGGTCCCGCTAACTGAAGGAGAGAAGTTTGTGTTGATAATATGAGAGCTTTAATTGCTGCTTTCGACGATTTCAGTATTTCTGGCATGGCTAATCACAAAGCAGAAAGGAAATTGTGATTACTGGAGATGGTTAAGAAATGCATAAAAGAAAATGATTGGAGACTACATTATCTTTTAATTACCTAATGCAGCAGCTATTCTAATCTCACCATGCTGATAAAAATTGAGTAGTGGAACTAAAGTTTCAGCAACCTGCACATATGCTCAGCCATTCTAAATTTTGTTCACATCTCCTCAAATAGATCAAGCTATGGAAAATCCAGCAACTTGTTAGGAGCAGGTGCTATTATGTGTTACAAAATTAACCACCTCATCAATCCCATCAATCCATAAATCGATGCCTTCTTTCAGTTCAGCAATGCAATCGCGCAACAATACACAAGCATTGGCTTTCTCCTCCAGAATCTCAGTTTTGATTTGAATCATCCGGTTTCTTATCAGTGTTCCACACAGAAAATTGATACATCAGCCATGAAGCAATAGTAATAATAATAAATAAATAAAGATCCAGAAATAGCATGGTTTATACTCGATCCAGTACCTATTGCTTGGGTTCCAGCATTATATGCAAAAATCAGAATTGTATGTGAATTCATTTTCTGCCAATTATTTTTCAGTTCATCAATTTGTTTCTGTAGTAATTTCTTCAATTTCTATTAAGAAGACTCACCTTTCATCATCTGATTCTTCAATGTTAGCATCATCAGGCAAAGTGAGTTGCGCAGATTGAAGCAGTCAAGGAATGGCTACCTCCATATAAGGCTGGAACTTTTGGCCTAAACATTTGCAAAGTCTGCCGCATGCCTGCAGTATCTTACATGTTTCAGTGATGAACAGGGTTGGTAGTAAAGAACCCTTTATATATATATATATATATATATATATATATTATATATTTACTTTTTTTGGTAGTGGAAGCTGTACAACTACTATTAACGTACTCTTAACCCTTGAATATCCAGATTTGGTATGGGCGTGGAAGCAAGAAGTTGTACTGCCTGGCATGACAAAAAACAATGTGAATAGTGCTACTGTATGAATGTGGTCCAACAAAAACATCATACTAAAAACTTACAAAATACATGAATCTACAACGTCTTTGATTTGGGTGGAGACTTATGAGCCCATCTATGAATCCAAATTCAGTACAGTATGTAAGGAACTATAAATGAGGTTGTCCAATTCAGATTACTGTTTCTAGTGAAAAGTGATACAATTACTTCCTTTCTTCCTAACCTTTTCTCCTTGCTCTGATGCTTCATTACCTTCGGGAATCAATATTCTAGTGTCGAGAATATCCATTATCATAGACAAGAAGCGCTTGATCTGGTCTATATTTAAAACAGGTCCTGATAACTGAAGGGGAGAAGTTTGTGCTGATAAGATAAGAGCATCAATTTTTCCCTAGAGGCGTAGACTATATATATATATTTAAAAAAAATGCTACAGACCTCCAAGCAATCCTCCATGGAGTCCAGCATTACTGCACTAATTTTAATGACTTCTTCCTGCTAGAAAATACTGCTAGTAGTTAAAGATTTCCCGTAATCACAACGTATCTAATATTAATTAGGAACTACAGGATAACCTTAACCAGTGCTTCCACAAAACCTGGTATTATATCATAACACAACTTTTCAAAAGGAGATTTCTGAAGAAGCCTTTTATCATTTGCTGCTTTCGACGATTTCAGTATTTCTGGCATGGCTAATGACAAAGCAGAAAGGAAATTGTGATTACTGGAGATGGTTAAGAAATGCATAAAAGAAAATGATTGGAGACTACATTAGCTTTTAATTACCTAATGCAGCAGCTATTCTAACCTCAGCATGCTGATAAAATTGAGTAGTGGAACTAAAGTTTCAGCAACCTGCACAGATGCTCAGCCATTCAAAATTTTGGTTACATTTGCTCAGATAGGTCAAGCTATGGAAGCTATTATGTGTTATAAAATTAACCACCTCATCAATTCATAAATCAATGCCTTTTTTTCAGTTCACCAACTCAATCGCGCAACAATACACAAGTTGTGGCTTTCTCCTCCAAAATCTCAGTTTTGATTTGAATCATCCGGTTTCTTATCAGTGTTCCACACAGAAAATGGATACATCAGCCATGAAAAAATAATTATAATAATAAATAAATAAAGATCCTGTACCTGCTACTTGGGTTCAAGCATTATATGCAAAAATCAGAATGAAGACATAGTCATTATTTCAGAGTGAAGTCTATATATGAATATCATCATTTCATCCATCGCTTATGTGTAAAAATCAGAATTGTATGTACATTCATTTTCTGCCATTTATTTTACAGCTCATCAATTTGTTTCTCTAGTAATTTCTTCAAATTATATTTAGAAGACTCACCTTTCATCATCTGATTCTTCAATGTTAGCATCATCAGGCAAAGTGAGCCGTGCAGATTAAAGCAAACAAGGAATGGCTACCTCCATATAAGGCTGGAACTTTTGGCCAAAACATTTGCAAAGTCTGCCCCATACCTGCAGTATCTTACATGTTTCAGTGATAAACAGGGTTGCTAGTACAGAACCCTTTATATATATATATTGCAGTGGAAGCTGTACAACTACTATTAACATACTTTTAACCCTTGAATTATCATTGGGTCATGTATATCCAGATTTGATATGGGTGTGGAAGCAAGAAGTTGCACTGTCTTGCATGACAAAAAACAAGGTCAATAGTGCTACTGTATGAATGTGGTCCAACAAAAACATCATACTGAAAACTTACAAAATACATGAATCTACAACATCTTTGATTTGGGTGGCTTCAGGAGACTTTTGAGCCCATCTATGAATACAAATTCAGTACAGTATGTAAGGAACTATAAACTAGGTTGTCCAATTCAGATTACTGTTTCCAGATGACAGGAAAAAGGAAAGCAGTCACATATATTTGATTTTACAACTTTTTTGGTATTGCAGCCAGGGTTAACTAGAAGTTTGAGAGTCTTTCATATCAAAACTCCTCACTACCCTATGTGAAAGCCGCATCTTACATTTACAGTACTTATTATTACCTGTTGAGTATCGTCACTGAACTTGTCCTTTCCAATAACCGTCCAAATTGCTGTCATGCATGAAATAGTTGCGGAAAGGAGCAAGCCATTAGATTCCCCTCTTGCTCTCATAATCACAAAATTTAGGTAAGGCATGTAATACTCTAGAAACCTGTCCTGCAAAAATACAATAATTAATATAAAAAACCAGAAAATTTAAAATAGGCCACAAGAAACTCTTGACTGGTACCTTTGATGACTTAGCAATCGCTGCTAATGCTGATAAGGCCCACTGTTTCAATAGTTGTTTTCCTTTATGGATTGTGCAAATGCAAAATCAACATAAAGATTGCAAATCAGAGACAAGATATAGATTCTTTTTATACAATTATGCGCGTGCATGTGAGTTTTTATATTTATCAAGAAAAGCTCAAAATTAAAGAAAAGAACACATGCCATGAATGATCACATGCATGCTACCTCACATGTAGGCATCTGAGCAATTTACTGATAATCTCATCAAGGTAAGGTTCTAACATATTCGAAGTGCAATTCTCAACAAAGTGATAAGTTTCACTGCAGCAATTGATCAAGAACCACGCGTCCACCCGCGCCAATGCAACCAATTGATCAAGAATGAAACACGCATATCCCTCTTGATTCATATCAATCTTTATTTCACCATCAAATAAAACAGTATTCATTACTTTACGCAAAAGATCTTGCAAGAATTCATCATTTACAGCATTCTTAAGGCGCAAGATACAACCAAAAAAGGCCTCAACAGCTGCTTCTTTCACCTTCAATGACACATCACTTGAACTTAATAGTTTCTCAAGTTTGTCACACAGTTTCAAGACGTAGTTCTAATATATATTCATTACCATCAGCAAGCAACTTGTTAATCACTAAAAGCACAAATTCTAGCACATTTTACTTTACCAGAGTTAGATGGTGATTCTGGTGGAGTTGAGGCCATTTAGCACGGGTGGTGAGAAATCTTGCAGAAATTGGGGTTTCTTGACGTTGAGAGGACGTCTGAATCTTGAGAGATGATAGGTTTTCTTGAATGAAAGGTTTTATGGTGATTTTCTTTTGGCAGAGAGAGAGAGAAGCAGTTCAATATTAGTTTCTCCTTCAGGAGGAGCTATTTGATATATATATATATATACACACACACACTAATTTAAATTTAACTGAATCAAATAATTTGCTAATAAATAAAAATGATTTGAAATAAAAAATAAAAATTTTAAATTATCATATTATAATTTTAAGACTAAGTTAAATAAATATATAGCCTAAAAAAAATTATCTTAATAAAAATACATTTATTTTGTTTTTCTATGTCACTTATTTAATAAAAATATAAATAAATTTCGAAAAAAAAACGCATCCTCTATTGCATTAACTTTCCCCTTAATAAGCTAAAGAACAAACAATCAAACAAAGAAAGCCCGGTCCGTCAATGTCCCCAACGTTGTCGCCATCCTATATTGGGAGGAGAACATGAAATAAAACTACTAAAACTGGGGTAGACAACAAAAACAACACTCACGAGGAAATTTAGTAGAAAAACAAAGGAGAAGAAGATGAAGACACAGTGGCATCCACTATCATCTTCTTCGATGGCGGTAGGATACCGGCACTCACAACAACAGCCTGCAGCAGCAAGTCACCGTAGGCTGGCATCCCTCTCTCTTTCTCCTCCAGCAATAGCTCCCGGCGAGCACTAGCCTCTTCTCCCTCTGCACTGGTGGCTTCTCCCAACGCTAGCCACTCCCACGACAAGTTCATTTTGCCTTTTATAGCGCCAACAACACAGCGATAGCAGCGGCAGCGGCAACACAGCCCAGCAGCCCCTTCTGGAGCTCCTCCCAGCCACCACAGGAAGAACCACCTCGACCTCTTCTATCCAACGGCAGTAGCAAGTAAGCCTCCCATCATCGTCAGCCGACCACCCTGTTACTGTTCACGTAACACGTGATAATGCACCAACACAATTTTTTTTTGTATTAACACTTGAGCTGGACCTGCTTGCAGCCCTGCCTAGTTGGCTGAGTCGGGTCCAGCCCAAGTCCAGCATATTTGGCCCACCTTGGCTGGGCTGACCCATTTAGGTGGGCCAAGCCCAATTCATTTTTTAAAAATATAATATAAAACAATCGCATTGAAAAAAACAAAAAAAATGTTGTTTTTTCGTACATACAGCTAAATTCGAAGGTTTTTCTAAGCATATTTTTTGCTAAAAAATATATGTTGCATCTTTCACATGTTTTGAATGAAAATCGGGTATCATAACCAGTTTATAATTATCCGTTAGAATTTGGCCAAAATATATAAAAAAAGTTAACGATTATTTTGTTTTAGCAATTAGCGTATAAAATTACATTGTAATGTACACTCATAGATAGTAAAAAAAATAAGTTAATCTAAAAAATCGTGACCACAGTCATGAGACCGGGTTACTTCATAGAAGGCAAACTCAAAAATATTAAGAAGTAAAATTCTCAACCATATAAAATTAAAAAACAAAACAAATAAAAATCAAAATAATGAGGATCAAACTTGATTTAAAAATAAAAAAATAAGGGATAGAATTGAAAAATAAATTAAATAAATAAGATAAAAGCAAAAAAATAGCAATTAATATAAAACATATATTCTAAGCATATAATATAAAACAATCGCATTGAAAAAAACAAAAAAAATGTTGTTTTTTCGTACATACAGCTAAATTCGAAGGTTTTTCTAAGCATATTTTTTGCTAAAAAATATATGTTGCATCTTTCACATGTTTTGAATGAAAATCGGATATCATAACCAGTTTATAATTATCCATTAGAATTTGGCCAAAATATATAAAAAAAGTTAATGATTATTTTGTTTTAGCAATTAGCGTGTAAAATTACATTGTAATGTACACTCATAGATAGTAAAAAAAATAAGTTAATCTAAAAAATCGTGACCACAGTCATGAGACTGGGTTACTTCATAGAAGGCAAACTCAAAAATATTAAGAAGTAAAATTCTCAACCATATAAAATTAAAAAACAAAACAAATAAAAATCAAAATAATGAGGATCAAACTTGATTTAAAAATAAAAAAATAAGGGATAGAATTGAAAAATAAATTAAATAAATAAGATAAAAGCAAAAAAATAGCAATTAAAAGAATAATGACCAAATCACGTATAAGAATTGAATGATATAAGAGAATGAGGTACATAAATGAAAAATAAAGAAAATAAAGAAAATGATAGAAAAGATAGCAATTAAAAGAATGAAGACTAAATATGATCGATAAAAAAATTGAAGGATGATAAAATTGAAAACAAATTTTGATTTTATAAATTATTTAAAATAAAAGAAATAATAAAAAATAGATAAATAATTGAGCGACTACTTGGAAAAAATGGAGGATTTTAAGTTGAAGAGGAAAGGCAAAATAAGAGAAAAAAAGATCGTCCACTGACCATATGTGTCACTCATGCATGGAGGGAATGTAGTGTATACGAGCGTTATTGCCCGCGCGATGCGCAAGGTTTTTTTATTTATGTAGAAAATTGATTGATTTTATATATGTTGTATTTTGTTATTATAATATTTAATCAGTAAAATTATAATTGATAAAATCTGTTAGAAATGAGTTTTTTCCCATCAAAAACTGATTGAATGTTGCTACTGCTAAAACTCTTTTGATAAAATTTGTTAGATTTTTTTTTCTATGTAAAAAACTGATTGTAAAATTTATTGCGCATATTATTATTAAAAATATTTTAGAATAATAATAATAAATAGGTCATATATATATATATATATATATATATATATATATATATATATATATATATATTAAGTTATTGATATTAAATAAATATCAAAATATATAATTAGTGTCACATATTGATAAGGAAAAAAACATTACAAATAATCATTATCATTATTTTGAATGTCTTATTTATAATAATAAGAAATTTTAAGACCTAACAATATTAACAAAAAAGCAACTAAAAAAATAAATAAATGATAAAATTAAAAAAAATATTATTAGATTTTAAAATATTATTTGAATGGAGAATAAAAAAAAGAATATATCATTTTTGAAATGATCACGAACAGAAATTCAAATGTAAACATTTAAAAAAAATAACCTTAATAACAGTGGAAATAATAAAAATTGGTGAGACCATAATTATTGTTAGAGAAAAAAAATCCATCATTTGTTTTTACTTTCATATTATTATATTAAAAGTATTTTAGAAATATGATATTAATTTTTTTTTCAAAAAAACATAGGTCATTTATATATATTAAGGTTGTCATATTAAATAAATATCAAAATATATAATTAGTCTGATATATTTAAAAGAAAATAAAACTTACAAATAATCATTATTATTATTTTGAATGTTTTATCTGTAATAATTAGAAAATTCAATAACTAACAATATTAACAAAAAAAATATTATTATATTGAAAGAAATTTCTTAACTTGAAGAATAAAAAAAAGAGCAATAATAACAAACCTTATTTTTTAAATGATTACCAATACAAATTAAAATTTCATCATTAAAAAAAAATTTAATAATAGTGGAATTAAAAAAAATTGGGAACAAAAACTAAGAGAATATATATATAAACATTGACATAAATAATAATTATGTAAGAAATATATAAAAAAATGGTTTTTTTTTTCAAATAGTAATGAAAAGCGAAAACTATAGTTGAAATAACTGCTAATTACTGTTTGATTTTGCGATCTCCTTCAACCATTCTATAAAATAATAGTCGTGGTGCCCGTAAGCTAGTCCAGACACCTCGTTAGAAAAAAAATAAAAGCCCGGTTTAAAAAAAAAATACTTTTTCAAATTGTAATGAGAAAAAATATTGTGGTGCGCGTAAACTGACCCAGACACCCTGGTCATGAATAAAAAATGTATAAGTGGAAAAAAAATGCTAAAAAAAAGTGGATTCAGAGATTAGTCGTGGTGCACGTAAGATGCTACGGATATCGCTGTTAAAAAAACACAAAAAAAAGAAGCTCGGTTATAAGAAGAAAAAAACAGTTGACCTAGACACCCTTGTTATAAAAAAAATTAAAAAAAGTCCCTGTTTATGAAAAAAAGAAGCCCGGTTATAAAAAAAAAATAATGTATAAGTGGAAAAAAGGGAAAAAATATTAAAAAAAAAAGTGGATCTGGAGATTAGTTGTGGTGCGCATAAGCTGCCGCGGATACCCCAGTTTAAAAAAAAACAAATAAAAAGTCTAGTTAAAAAAAAAAACCTTTTCCAAGTACTAAACAACGAAAATTACTGTTAATTAAAAGAAACCCGGTTATAAAAAAAAGTTCGAGGGAAAAGTACTTTTTTAAACAACAATGAGAAAAAAATTGTTGTACACGTAAACTAACCTAGACAGCCCGGTAAAGAATCCTGAAAAGAAAAAACCACAGCAGATCACGCACCCCGGTCCATAGTGGATCTGGGTGTGCGTTAACATTCCGTGAACAGGACATCACCGATCTCCTGTAGCGTTTTTAAAGTTAATGGCCCGCACTACGTTGCGGGTCGAACAAATATTTTTTGTAATTGTTGGGATTAAAATAATTAATAGATTTTGCTAGTTTAAAATTAAATATAATATCTATACATGCAAGGTTTGATATAATAAAATACATTCTATTATAACAACAACAATATCGAAGATTTAACACCTTAAAATATCATTATTATTATTGCTAAAACAATAAAAAATATTAAATTATTCTGAGGAGAAAAACTCAAAAATATTAATAAGAAAGCAAGAAAAAAACTAATGTTATTATTAAAATTATTACTATGCATGAATAATGGAAAAATAAATTTAATAAAAGAATAAAAAAGCCCAAAAACTTTAACAAAATAGCAAAAAGATAAAAATTATTAGCTAAAAAAATTATTTGACATGAAAATAAAAAAAACCAAAAGAAAAAACATAGGAAAACAAATAAGATATATCAATTTTTAAATGATCATAAACACAAACTAAATTTTAATTGCAACATTTTTGAACAAAAATGTTATCACAACAAAATAATAAAAATTAAAAAATCAACACTAAAGGCGCGCGCGCGCACACACACACACACACACACATATATATAAACATAGATAAAAATAGGAGTTATTTAAGAACTATAAAATATTAAAGGAATTAAAATAAATAAAAATCAAAAGTATAAAGGCTGGAAAATATATTATCAATTTCAATCAAATGAAAAAATTAAAAAAATCAAATAAAGTATAACATATATACATGCAGGGTTTTATAAAATGAAACAAATTAACACACCATATTATAACAACATGCATATCAAAGCCTTAACATATAAAAATATCATTAATATTATTGCTAAAACAATAAAAATTATTAAATTATCCTGACAAAAAAAAATATTAAAAACATAGTAAGCAAGAAAAACAAAACTAAAATTATTATTCATATTGCGTTAATAATGGGGGGAAATTCAATAAAAAAAAAGATCATTAACTTTAACAAAAACACAAATGAAAAAAAAATATAAGGAAAAAAAAAATTTAAAGTCAAAATAAATAAATAAAAAATAATAAAAAACAACCAAAAGAAAGAAAAATGAAAAATAAAAGAGTAAAGCACAATTAATCAGGCGCTAGGCGCAGGGGTCGACCCTGCCCTCCTTGCATACCAAACAGGGGCGTTATCCACTGAACTGCAGATGCTTTGTGGTCACTTACCGTGAAAACATATATAAATATATTTGAGATCGCGATAGGTCAACATACTTAAATGACATTTGAAACATCAGATCATGCGCCCCAGTCCACAGTGTATCCGAGTGGGCGTGAACAGTGTTTGACCCAGCTATTTTAGCTTTATATACTTAATTCCAACTCCATTTTGGAAGTTGGTGTTTGTCCACCATTAGACGCTGCATTACATATTACAAATATAATCATTGATATAATAATTAAAAATATTACTATTTAATTATTACATATTACAAAGATAAGAATATCTCATTTCTTAATCGACACGCCTCTGGCCTGTTTGAGAGTATGGTTGTGGTTGTTTTTAAAATTGTTTTTCGTTCATAAATGTATCAAAAAGATATATATATTTTTTTTAAAAATCATTTTTGACATGAACACATCAAAATTAAAACGCATTTTTGATTCTTTTTGGCCTTCATTAATGACCATTTTCTTAAGGCTCGGATTGTGATCACATATATTAAATACGACTCTGGATCTTATAAGAACTGGTTAGAGAAAGTGAGAATTGTTAAATCTTATGGAGGTGGGAAAACTAGGAGATATTATGAGTTGTCATTAAGCGTCGCGACCATTTTATAACTCAAAGTGAGTATGACACACAACAGGTAAGAGAGAGAAATTACCTCTGCAAAAGCAGCAACGATTCTGGGAAGATGAATAAAATGTCGGCGAAGAAGGTCGTCCTTTGATCTGAGAGGATAAAAAACACAACAAATAAGCAAGCTGTCAGGAAAACAAATCAGTAAACAATTGATTTCGACAATTATAGTTGCACCAGTTTCATATGGTAAAATAAATATTATATAGCTTACATCTCAACTATTAAGCACAGCAGATCATGTGCAATTTTGACTTCGAGGAGATTGTTCTTTATTGGCAAATGGCTTAACCATGTACTAAGCACCTGCTAAGTAGAATAGGAATAAATATTGTGAGAGGCGGTAGAATACAAGGAAGAAGAAACATGAGAGAAATGGAAGTTGATGAGATTTGCAGTGCAATTTGAAAAGGAAGATTTTACATAACCTACGGAGAAATCTTGCATACAAGTACATAATATCCAATCATAGAATTGGCATTTCTAGCAAAGTTCAGCATGGAAAACTCTGCTGGAACTTCTATCATGAAGTTCATAACTATTGTTATTACAGGTAGCATAAATATAGTATCAAATTGCTTCCACAGACTGAGAGCTGTAGAAAACTCCCTTTGGGACCTGTGGAAAATTTCAACAACTTCTTTTCCGTAAATTACATTAAATAACTTATAAGAATGAAAATATTAGGCCATGTTCCTCTGCAGACATTTCAGATTGAGTCTTTGGCTCACAATAGGCTACAGATGTGATTTTATGATTCTTACTACCTTGATAATACGCCAACAAAATAAATTAAACTGTCTCACCAACCCTACAAGAGTTTGAAAACATGTTTCCAAATTTTTGGAATAAAGAAGCTGGAAAAAGTATACTTCTGCCTTAATACCACCTTATTTACCCTCAATTGCAAAATGAAATAGTCTTTTAGCTAGCCACGTTGTTCGATTGCAAAATGAAATCACTTCAAATTACTTGGATTTACACATCTCAGTCCTAGACATGCTCCCCTGACCTAAAAGTATAAGAAGCAGGAGTAGCAATGTACCTCTCTTGCATTGATTCTGTCCTTATGGAATAGGCATATTTTTCCGAGAGCTGTAACAGCAGCATCATGGGCCATTATGTAATATCGGTGTAATGCCATTGGATTGCTTATGTTAGCATTTAGAGCAGAAAGTGCTTCTGCCAAATGACAACAACATTGGGATTTATTGTATAAATACTGCATGCAGGTAGTAACACAACTTCATGAAGAATAAACTTGCTACCTCCAACTAGAGGCTTGAAGATAGATCCACCAAAGGCTGCAGCAACACCAATTCCATATGCAACTACCCGTAACAATTCACGCTCTGATTAAGAGATTTTCTCTATTTATGAGGAGCACAACATCATTGTCACCGCCAGGCTGGGTCAGAAATAGACCTCTTGAACTTCTGGTTCATCATCATAGCAAGCTTTAAATAGCAACAAGAGTTCACTCTCACATAACCTGCTTTTATCAATTGATATTATACAGAATTAAATTTACATTCTCTAACCAAATTAAAAAGGACTAGGCTTACTTCAAAGCTTCTTCCCGGAATTCCTCTACAACATCGGTGAAAATTTTCAAGGCAATTTTTCTTTCTTTAACTATTTTATCCTTGACCTGCGGCAAAACAATAAATGGAGCAGAGCTCTCTCAATTTTTCAGTTCTCTGTCTCCCTGTTTCTGAACCTCCATTGTCTCATATTCACAATATGTTATTCAATGAGTAATAATGTGGGCACCGGTAATTTCCCTATTCTTTATAAGATGTAGCATTACAATCACCCTCTACCTGCACCTTCTTCACCATATCCAGTACTCAAACAGTATGATCTAAGGAAAACAACTTTCAACACAATACTAAAGATTTTTATGCCAGAAATTCCTCACCTAAGAATGGAATGGCATTGAAGCCTAAATTACAAGAAAAGGCCAATTTCAAGCATGGAGATGGTCGTTCAACCTTTTTATACAGATGCAAATGCTGCTCGCTAAGCATGAGACATTAACATACTGATTGGTCGCTAACAGGGGAATCACAGTAAACTGAGCTTATGTAGAAAAGGAAGAACTAAATCTGGTGATGAAACTTACTCACATAAGTTCCATAGGTGATAAAAGTTGGTCGAAGAATTGCAACAAGGAACCCTTGTAAGTTTTCATGAAAATATTCAAGCAAGCACAAGCCTTTATCAAGAAAAAAATATGTGTTAAGAAATAACACTAACTGAAATATCCTTACGTGAATGAAAGGAAGCCAAGCGGTTGCGGAGTCAATCATCCAGTGAAAAGTGATACAATTACTTACTTTCTTCCTAACTTTTTCTCCTTGCTCTGATGCTTCATTACCTTAAGGAATCAATATGCTAGTGTCGAGAACGTCCATTATCACATACAAGAAGCTTTTGATCTGGTCTATCTTTAAAACAGGTCCCGATAACTGAAGGAGAGAAGTTTGTGTTGATAAGATGAGAGCATCAATTGCTGCTTTCGATGATTTCAGTATTTCTGGCATGGCTAATCACAAAGCAGAAAGGAAATTGTGATTACTGGAGATGGTTAAGAAATGCATAAAAGAAAATGATTGGAGACTACATTAGCTTTTAATTACCTAATGCAGCAGCTATTCTAATCTCATCATGCTGATAAAAATTGAGTAGTGGAACTAAAGTTTCAGCAACCTCCATATATGCTCAGCCATTCTAAATTTTGTCCACATCTGCTCAAATAGGTAAAGCTATGGAAAAGCCAGCAACTTGTTAGGAGCAGGTGCTATTATGTGTTACAAAATTAACCACCTCATCAATTCCATCAATCCATAAATCGATGCCTTCTTTCAGTTCAGCAATGCAATCGTGCAACAATACACAAGCATTGGCTTTCTCCTCCAGAATCTCAGTTTTGATTTGAATCATCCGGTTTCTTATCAGTGTTCCACACAGAAAATTGATACATCAGCCATGAAGCAATAGTAATAATAATAAATAAATAAAGATCCAGAAATAGCATGGTTTACACTCGATCCTGTACCTGTTGCTTGGGTTCCAGCATTATATGCAAAAATTAGAAGACTCGCCTTTCATCATTTCAGAGTGAAATCTATATATCAATATCATCATTTCATCCATCGCTTATGTGCAAAAATCAGAATTGTATGTGAATTCATTTTCTGCCATTTATTTTTCAGCTCATCAATTTGTTTCTCTAGTAAATAGTAATAATAATAAATAAATAAAGATCCAGAAATAGCATGGTTTATACTCGATCCTGTACCTGTTGCTTGGGTTCCAGCATTATATGCAAAAATTAGAAGACTCGCCTTTCATCATTTCAGAGTGAAGTCTATATATCATTATCATCATTTCATTACTTGAAATTAATATTTTCTCAAGTTTGTCACACAAAGTTTCAAGACGTAGTTCAAATATATATTCATTACCATCAGCAACCAACTTGTTAATCACTAAAAGCAGGAATTCTAGCACTTTTTACTTTACTAGAGTTGATGGTGATTCTGGTGAAGTTGAGGCCATTAGGAACGGGTGACGAGAAATCTTGCAGAAATTGGGGTTTCTTGATGTCGAGAGGACGTGTGAATATTTAGAGCTGAAAGTGAGTATGACCCACAACAGGTCAGAGAGAGAAATTACCTCTGCAAAAGGAGCAACGATTCTGGGAAGATGAATAAAATGTCGGCCAAGAAGTTCGTCCTTTGATCTGAGAGGATAAAAAACGCAACAAATAAGGATGCTGTCATGAAAACAAATCAGTAAACAATTGATTTGGACAATTTTAGTTGCACCAGTTTCATATGGTAAAATAAATATTATATAGCTTACATCTCAACTATTAAGCACAGCAGATCATGTGCAATTTTGACTTCGAGGAGATTGTTCTTTATTGGCAAATGGATTAACCATGTACTAAGCACCTGCTAAGTAGAATAGGAATAAATATTGTGAGAGTCGGTAGAATACAAGGAGGAAGAAACATGCGAGAAATGGAAGTTGATGAGATTTGCAGTGCAATTTGAAAAGGAAGATTTTACATAACAAATCACTCACCTACGGAGAGATCTTGCATACAAGTACATAATATCCAATCATAGAATTGGCATTTCTAGCAAAGTTCAGCATGGAAAACTCTGCTGGAACTTCTATCATGAAGTTCATAACTATTGTTATTACTGGTAGCATAAATATAGTATCAAATTGCTTCCACAGACTGAGAGCTGTAGAAAACTCCCTTTGGGACCTGTGGAAAATTTCAACAGCAACTTTTCTGTAAATTACATTAAATAACTTAGAAGAATGAAAATATTAGGCCATGTTCCTCTGCAGATATTTCAGATTGAGTCTTTGGCTCACAATAGGCTATAGATGTGATTTTATGATTCTTACTACCTTGATAATAGGCCAACAAAATAAATTAGTCTGTCTCACCAACCCTTCAAGAGTTTGAAAACATGTTTCCAAATTTTTGGAATAAAGAAGCTGGAAAAAGTATACTTCAGCCTTAATACCACCTTATTTACCCTCAATTGAAGTTACAAGAAATAGTCTTTTAGCTAGCCACGTTGTTCGGATTGCAAAATGAAATCAATTTTCTGTACTTCTAGACCAAATTCAAATTACTTGGATTTACACATCTCAGTCCTAGACATGCTGCCCTGACCTAAAAGTATAAGAAGCAGGAGTAGCAATGTACCTCACTTGCATTGGTTCTGTCCTTATGGAATAGGCATATTTTTCCTAGAGCTGTAACAGCAGCATCATGGGCCATTATGTAATATCGGTGTAATGCCATTGGATTGCTTATGTTAGCATTTAGAGCAGAAACTGCTTCTGCCAAATGACAACACCAATGGGATTTATTGTATAAATACTCCATGCAGGTAATAACAACACTTCGTGAAGAATAAACTTGCTACCTATAACCAGAGGCTTGAAGAGAGATCCACCAAAGGATGCAGCAACACCAATTCCATGTGCAACTACCCACAACAATTCACGCTCTGATTAAGAGATTTTCTCTATTTATGAGGAGCACAGCATCATTGTCACCGCCAGGCTGGGTCAGAAATAGACCTCTTGAACTTCTGGTTCATCATCATAGCAAGCTTTAAATAGCAACAAGAGTTCACTCTCACAGAACCTGCTTTTATCAATTGATATTATTAAGAATTAAATTTACATTCTCTAACCAAATTAAAAAGGACTAGGCTTACTTCAAAGCTTCTTCCCGGAATTCCTCTACAACATCGGTGAAAATTTTCAAGGCAATTTTTCTTTCTTTAACTGTTTTATCCTTGACCTGCGGCAAAACAATAAATGTAGCAGAGCTCTCTCAATTTTTCAGTTCTCTGTCTCCCTGTTTTTGAACCTCCATGGGCTCATATTCACAATATGTTATTCAATGAGTAATAATGTGGGCACCGGTAATTTCCCTATTCTTTATAAGATGTAGCATTACAATCAACCTCTACCTGCACCTTCTTCACCATATCCAGTACTCAAACAATATGATCTAAGGAAAACAACTTTCAACACAATACTAAAGTTGAAACTTACCCACATAAGTTCCATAGGTGATAAAAGCTGGTCGAAGAATTGCAACAAGGAACCCTTGTAAGTTTTCATGAAAATATTCAAGCAAGCACAAGCCTTTATCAAGAAACAAATATGTGTTAAGAAATAACACTAACTGAAATATCCTTACGTAAATGAAAGGAAGCCAAGCGGTTGCGGAGTCAATCATCCAGTGAAAAGTGATACAATTACGTACTTTCTTCCTAACTTTTTCTCCTTGCTCTGATGCTTCATTACCTTCAGGAATCAATATGCTAGTGTCGAGAACGTCCATTATCAAGGACAAGAAGCTCTTGATCTGGTCTATCTTTAAAACAGGTCCCGCTAACTGAAGGAGAGAAGTTTGTGTTGATAATATGAGAGCTTTAATTGCTGCTTTCGACGATTTCAGTATTTCTGGCATGGCTAATCACAAAGCAGAAAGGAAATTGTGATTACTGGAGATGGTTAAGAAATGCATAAAAGAAAATGATTGGAGACTACATTATCTTTTAATTACCTAATGCAGCAGCTATTCTAATCTCACCATGCTGATAAAAATTGAGTAGTGGAACTAAAGTTTCAGCAACCTGCACATATGCTCAGCCATTCTAAATTTTGTTCACATCTGCTCAAATAGGTCAAGCTATGGAAAAGCCAGCAACTTGTTAGGAGCAGGTGCTATTATGTGTTACAAAATTAACCACCTCATCAATCCCATCAATCCATAAATCGATGCCTTCTTTCAGTTCAGCAATGCAATCGCGCAATAATACACAAGCATTGGCTTTCTCCTCCAGAATCTCAGTTTTGATTTGAATCATCCGGTTTCTTATCAGTGTTCCACACAGAAAATTGATACATCAGCCATGAAGCAATAGTAATAATAATAAATAAATAAAGATCCAGAAATAGCATGGTTTATACTCGATCCAGTACCTGTTGCTTGGGTTCCAGCATTATATGCAAAAATCAGAATTGTATGTGAATTCATTTTCTGCCATTTATTTTTCAGTTCATCAATTTGTTTCTGTAGTAATTTCTTCAATTTCTATTAAGAAGACTCACCTTTCATCATCTGATTCTTCAATGTTAGCATCATCAGGCAAAGTGAGCTGCGCAGAATGAAGCAGTCAAGGAATGGCTACCTCCATATAAGGCTGGAACTTTTGGCCTAAACATTTGCAAAGTCTGTTGCATGCCTGCAGTATCTTACATGTTTTAGTGATGAACAGGGTTGGTAGTAAAGAACCCTTTATATATATATTTACTTGTTTTGGTAGTGGAAGCTGTACAGCTACTATTAACGTACTCTTAACCCTTGAATATCAAGATTTGGTATGCGCGTGGAAGCAAGAAGTTGCACTGCCTGGCATGACAAAAAACAATGTGAATAGTGCTACTGTATGAATGTGGTCCAACGAAAACATCATACTAAAAACTTACAAAGTACATGAATCTACAACTTCTTTGATTTGGGTGGAGACTTATGAGCCCATCTATGAATCCAAATTCAGTACAGTATGTAAGGAACTATAAATGAGGTTGTCCAATTCAGATTACTGTTTCTTGTGAAAAGTGATACAATTACTTCCTTTCTTCCTAACCTTTTTTCCTTGCTCTGATGCTTCATTACCTTCGGGAATCAATATTCTAGTGTCGAGAATATCCATTATCATAGACAAGAAGCGCTTGATCTGGTCTATATTTAAAACAGGTCCTGATAACTGAAGGGGAGAAGTTTGAGCTGATAAGATAAGAGCATCAATTTTTCCCTAGAGGCCTAGACTATATATATATATTTAAAAAAAAATGCTACAGACCTCCAAGCAATCCTCCATGGAGTCCAGCATTACTGCACTAATTTTAATGACTTCTTCCTGCTAGAAAATAATACTAGTAGTTAAAGATTTCCCGTAATCACAACGTATCTAATATTAATTAGGAACTACAGGATAACCTTAACCAGTGCTTCCACAAAACCTGGTATTATATCATAACACAACTTTTCAAAAGGAGATTTCTGAAGAAGCCTTTTATCATTTGCTGCTTTCGACGATTCCAGTATTTCTGGCATGGCTAATGACAAAGCAGAAAGGAAATTGTGATTACTGGAGATGGTTAAGAAATGCATAAAAAAAAATGATTGGAGACTACATTAGCTTTTAATTACCTAATGCAGCAGCTATTCTAACCTCAGCATGCTGATAAAATTGAGTAGTGGAACTAAAGTTTCAGCAACCTGCACATATGCTCAGCCATTCTAAATTTTGTTCACATTTTCTCAGATAGGTCAAGCTATGGAACCTATTATGTGTTACAAGATTGACCACCTCATCAATCCATAAATCAATGCCTTCTTTCAGTTCAGCAATGCAATCGCGCAACAATACACAAGTTGTGGCTTTCTCCTCTAAAATCTCAGTTTTGATTTGAATCATCCGGTTTCTTATCAGTGTTCCACACAGAAAATTGATACATCAGCCATGCATCCATAATAATAATAATAAATAAAGATCCAGAAATAGCATGGTTTATAAGTTGTTTACAGTTTGCAAGACATATTCATTATTTTACAGCGAAGTCTATATATAAATAACATCATTTCATCCATATCTTATGTGGCAAAAATCAGAATTGTATGTACATTCATTTTCTGCCATTTTTCAGCCCATCAATTTGTTTCTCTAGTAATTTCTTCAATTTCTATTAAGAAGACTCACCTTTCATCTGATTCTTCAATGTTAGCAACATCAGGCAAAGTGAGCCGCGCAGATTGAAGCAAACAAGGAATGGCTACCTCCATATACGGCTGGAACTTGTGGCCTAAACATTTGCAAAGCCTGCCCCATGCCTGCGGTATCTTAAATGTTTCAGTGATGAACAAGGTGCTAGTATAGAACCCTATATATATTTGGCAGTTGAAGCTGTACAACTACTATTAACATACTTTTAACCCTTGAATTCTCATTGGGTCATGTATATCCAGATTTGATATGGGTGTGGAAGCAAGAAGTTGCACGACCTTGCATAACAAAAAACAAGGTCATATGAATGTAGTCCAACAAAAACATCATGCTAAAAAATTACATAATACATGAATCTACAACATCTTTGATTTGGGTGGCTTCAAGAGACTTCTGAGCCCATCTATGAATCCAAATTCAGTACAGTATGTAAGGAACTATAAACTAGGTTGTCCAATTCAGATTATTGTTTCCAGATGAGAGGAAAAAGGAAAGCAGTAACATAAATTTGCTTTTACCAGGATTAACTAGTAGCTAGAGATTCTTTTATATCAAAACTCCTTACTACCCTATCCGAAAGCCGCATCTTACATTTACAGTACTTATTATTACCTGTTGAGTATCGTCACTGAGCTTGCCCTTTCCAATAACCGTCCAAATTGCTGTCATGCATGAAATAGTTTCGGAAAGGAGCAAGCCATTAGATTCCCCTCTTGCTTTTGTCATCACAAAATTTAGGTAAGGCATAACTGTTCTGTAATAGTCTAGAAACATGTCCTGCAAAAATACAATAATTAATAGAAAAACTAGAAAATTTAAAATAGGCCACAAGAAACTCTTGACTGGTACCTGTGATGACCTAGCAATTGCTGCTAATGCTGATAAGGCCCACTGTTTCAATGTTGTTTTCCTTTCTGGATTGTGCAAATGCAAAATCAACATAAAAACTGCAAATCAGAGACATGATATAGTCTCTTTATACAATTATGCGTGTGCATGAGTTTTTATATTTATCAAGGAAAGCTCACAATAAAAGAAAAGAGCACATGCCATGAATGATCACATGCTACCTCACCTGTACGCATCTGAGCAATTTACTGATAATCTCATCTAGGTAAGGTTCTAACATATTTGAAGTGCAATTCTCAACAAAGTGATAGGTTGCCATTGCAGTTTGCACCTGAAAAGATAGAACAAAAGAACGCAGATAATTAAAAATCCATTCCAAATGAACAAAAATCAACCCTACAAAGGCTGTGAATTTCATTTCTAACAACCCCTTTGCAAGCTCATTCTCAACATTATTTTGATATGTTATTCTGACTTCGAGTTTCATTTCATGACTCGGGCATTTTAAGTAGATGAAGAGCAACCCTAGGTTGTATTCCGCAAGGATCAAACAGATTATTAAAAGACCTTGATATCAAGGTAGGTTCAATTTCAATCCCACAAAGACAAAATTACAGCACGGCGTCTGTCAGAAAGATGGTGATAGACTTCTAACAGTGCCAGGGTAGGTGAGTTTTCATTCAGCTCCTCATTGCATGACCCTCTTATTGATGTCTGAGAGCCATAAATATCGAGCAATTTTAATCCTGTCAAAAGTTTCCATATGATCTATGTCAATCAATATCCCTGCCTATAAATGCTAGACTAATCAGAAGCTCTATATTAAAGGAGGAGAAAGAGTCGCAAAGACCACCTCAATTCCATGTGCTCCAAGTGCACCACCATATTTTGAAAATCTATCCTCATTAGTGTTTTGATGGGAGAAAACAAAATTATAAAAAGGTTCATTTTTATAGAAAAACCTAATTTTCTTGTCATTGACTTCATCAACATCAATTAATTTAATGACAGATAGGCCTGTCAACACGCCAGTTTTACAGTCTGAGAATACCTTGACTAGTACTACTTGAAGCATTAGTAAGAGGTGATGCGCAAAATAAGAAACTAAGAACAAAGCAGGACTATATGTTGGGGGTGGTGGTGGGTGATTCAAAACAGCTAAAAAAGAACAGCAATGTACCTGAATTTTGGAATCACTGAAATCATCCATAGCTTTTGTTAAAGCAGGCAGAACTTTTTGATGATAGTGATTCTGCAACTCAGGGTGTAAATACTTGGATAATTCCTCAACTGCATACATAGCTCCCCAACGTACATGATGATGCATGTCGTCAACCATTTTCATAATTGGATCGGCCACAAGATCTACCTTGGACTTTAATGTCTGTAACGCAAACAAAAAAAGTGATTACTACATAAGGAGAGGAGGAGATTATTATGGGGAAATAAATTGCGGCCAGAGGAAAAGAAGTTTGAACTAGTAGATATAAACATCATATTTAAGGACTTGAAAAAAGGTTAGAGGCTGCAGAGCTGTGATTCAAGCTCGTTTATCTCTTTAAATGAACGCATCAAAAAGCGAAAAACTTGCATGTATGTCAAGCTTCCATACCTTTGAGCAATTCTTTGAAATAATGGAAAGCGAACTAACAGCTGCCCGGCGTCTTTGCCATTCCTCAGAATTAAAGCATGATTCAAATGGCTGAGGAAAGCCCTCTAGAAGAAATCTCCCGCCCAAAGCTCGTGAAAATCGAGCCATGCTCTTCATTCCCTGGTCAAGTAATATGCATTGCTCTTGATAATGATTATCCAATGCCGTGTTCTCGTTGACAGTCACAATCATACATCACAATTGAGAAAGCATCCTCTTGATATGCAAATCCCCTGTATTTACCAAAATCTGGCAACCTTTTTTATCTTCAACTAGAACTAGCACGAATTCTATCGCCGGAAACCTCGTTCTTTCTTCACATTGAGGATTCTCCATCATAATAAACGTAAATTTAAGTACCTTATCAACCTGGTTTCTCAAGAACCACGCGTCCGCCCGCGCCAATGCGACCAACGCGCATATCCCTCTTGACTCATATGAAACTTAATTTCACCATTAAAGAAAACAGTATTCATTACTTTTCGCTAAAGATCCTGCAAGAATTCATCATTTACAGCATTTTTAAGGCACAAGATACAACCAAAAGAGGCCTCAACAGCTGCTTCTTTCACCTTCAATGACACATCACTTGAACTTAATATTTTCTTAAGCTTGTCACACAAAGTTTCAAGACGTAGTTCTAATATATATTTAGTACCATCAGCAAACAACTTGTTAATCACTGAAAGCATGAATTCTAGCACTTTTTCCTAACACCGGAGCCATTTCTGCTGTGTAAAGCCAACAACATAAATTAGTCTGTCTTACAAACCCTTCAAGAGTTTAAAAGCATGTTTCCAAATTTTTGGAATATTGAAGAAGCTGGAAAAAGTCTACTTCTGCCTTATCACCTCCTCACGTTACCCTCAATTGAAGTTACAAGAAATAGTCTTTGAGCTAGCCACGTTGTTCGGATTGCAAAATGAAATCACTTTTCTGTACTTCTAGACCAAATTCAAATTACTTGGATTTAAACATCGCAGTCCTAGACATGCTCCACTGACCTAAAAGTATAAGAAGCAGGAGTAGCAATGTACCTCACTTGCATTGATTCTGTCCTCATGGAATAGGCATATTTTTCAAACAGTTCACTCTCACAGAGCCTGCCTTTATCAATTGATATTATTAAAGATTAAATTTACATTCTCTAACCAAATTAAAAAGGACTAGGCTTACTTCAAAGCTTCTTCCCGGAATTCCTCTACAACATCGGTGAAAATTTTCAAGGCAATTTTTCTTTCTTTAATTGTTTTATCCTTGACCTGCGGCAAAACAATAAATAGAGCAGAGCTCTCTCAATTTTTCAGTTCTCTGTCTCCCTGTTTCTGAACCTCCATGGGCTCATATTCACAATATGTTATTCAATGAGTAAAAATGTGGGCACCGGTAATTTCCCTATTCCTTATAAGATGTAGCATTACAATCAACCTCTACCTGCACCTTCTTCACCATATCCAGTACTCAAACAATATGATCTAAGGAAAACAACTTTCAACACAATACTAAAGATTTTTATGCCAGAAATTCCTCACCTAAGAATGGAATGGCATTGAAGCCGAAATTACAAGAAAAGGCCAATTTCAAGCATGGAGATGGCCGTTCAACCTGTTTATACAGATGCAAATGTTGCTCGCTAAGCATGAGACATTAACATACTGATTGGTCACTAACAGGGGAATCACAGTAAACTGAGCTTATGTAGAAAAGGAAGAACTGAAATCAGGTGATGAAACTTACCCACATAAGTTCCATAGGTGATAAAAGCTGGTCGAAGAATTGCAACAAGGAACCCTTGTAAGTTTTCATGAAAATATTCAAGCAAGCACAAGCCTTTTTCAAGAAATAAATATGTGTTAAGAAATAACACTAACTGAAATATCCTTACGTAAATGAAAGGAAGCCAAGCGGTTGCGGAGTCAATCATCCAGTGAAAAGTGATACAATTACTTACTTTCTTCCTAACTTTTTTTGGCAGTGAAAGCTGTACAACTACTATTAACTTACTCTTAACCCTTGAATATCCAGATTTGATATGGGCGTGGAAGCAAGTTGCACTGCCTTGCATGACAATAAACAATGTCAATAGTGCTACTGTATGAATGTGGTCCAACAAAAACATCATACTAAAAACTTACAAAATACATGAATCTACAACATCTTTGATTTGGGTAGAGACTTATGAGCCCATCTATGAATCCAAATTCAGTACAGTATGTAAGGAACTATAAACGAGGTTGTCCAATTCAGATTACTGTTTCCAGATGAGAGGAAAAAGGAAAGTAGTGACATGTATTTGATTTTACAAATTTTTTGGTACTGCAGGCAGGGTTAACTAGAAGCTTGAGAGTCTTTCATATCAAAACTCCTTACTACCCTATGCGAAAGCCGCATCTTACATTTACAGTACTTATTATTACCTGTTGAGTATCGTCACTGAACTTGTCCTTTCCAATAACCGTCCAAATTACTGTCATGCACGAAATAGTTGCGGAAAGGAGCAAGCCATTAGATTCCCCTCTTGCTTTCATTATCACAAAATTTAGGTAAGGCATGTAATACTCTAGAAACCTGTCCTGCAAAAATACAATAATTAATATAAAAAACCAGAAAATTTAAAATAGGCCACAAGAAACTCTTCACTTGTACCTGTGATGACTTAGCAATCGCTGCTAATGCTGATAAGGCCCACTGTTTCAATAGTTGTTTTCCTTTCTGGATAGTGCAAATGCAAAATCAACATAAAGACTGCAAATCAGAGACAAGATATAGATTCTTTTTATACAATTATGCGTGTGCATGTGAGTTTTTATATTTATCAAGGAAAACTCAGAATTAAAGAAAAGGAGAGAAGAGAAAAAAACACATGCCATGAATGATCACATGCTACCTCACCTGTAGGCATCTGAGCAATTTACCGAGTTGAGAAAGCATCCTCTTGATATGCAAAGCCCCTGTATTTACCAAATTCTGGCAACCTTTTTTATCTTCAACTAGAACTAGCACGAATTCTATCGCCATAAACCTTGTTCTTTCTTCACATTAAGGATTCTCCATCATAATAAATGTAAATTTAAGTACCTTATCAACCTGGTTTCTCAAGAACCACGCATCTGCCTGTGCCAATGCAACCAATTGATCAAGAATGAAATGCGCACATTCCTCTTGACTCATATCAAACTTTATTTCACCATTACAGAAAACAGTTTTCATAACTTTACGCTAAAAATCTTTCAAGAATTCATCATTTACAGCATTCTTAAGGCGCAAGATACAATCAAAAGAGGCCTCAACACCAGCTTCTCTCACCTTCAATGACACATCACTTGAACTTAATATTTTCTCAAGTTTGTCACACAAAGTTTCAAGACGTAGTTCTAATATATATTCATTACCATCAGCAAACAACTTGTTAATCACTGAAAGCACGAATTCTAGCACTTTTTACTTTACTAGAGTTAATGGTGA
The DNA here is from genome assembly GCA_027405865.1 of Salix purpurea. Lineage (NCBI taxonomy): Eukaryota > Viridiplantae > Streptophyta > Magnoliopsida > Malpighiales > Salicaceae > Salix > Salix purpurea. The sequence continues at coordinate 8,690,732 of JAOWLH010000002.1, read as the reverse complement.
TTCTGGTGAAGTTGATGGTGATTCTGGTGAAGTTGAGGCCATTAGGAATGGGTGGCGAGAAATGTTGCAGAAATTGGGATTTCTTGACGTTGAGAGGACGTGTGAATATTGAGAGCAGAAAGTGAGTATGACCCACAACAGGTCAGAGAGAGAAATTACCTCTGCAAAAGAAGCAACGATTCTAGGAAGATGAATAAAATGTCTGCCAAGAAGTTCGTCCTTTGATCTGAGAGGATAAAAAACGCAACAAATAAGCATGCTGTCAGGAAAACAAATCAGTAAACAATTGATTTTTACAATTATACTTGCACCAGTTTCATATGGTAAAATAAATATTATATAGCTTACATCTCAACTATTGAGCACAGCAGATAATGTGCAATTTTGACTTCGAGGAGATTGTTCTTTATTGGCAAATGGATTAACCATGTACTAAACACCTGCTAAGTAGAATAGGAATAAATATTGTAAGAGTCGGTAGAATACAAGGAAGAAGAAACATGAGAGAAATGGAAGTTGATGACATTTGCAGTCCAATTTGAAAAGGAAAATTTTACATAACAAATCACTCACCTACGGAGAGATCTTGCATACAAGTACATAATATCCAATCATAGAATTGGCATTTCTAGCAAAGTTCAGCATGGAAAACTCTGCTGGAACTTCTATCATGAAGTTCATAACTGTTGTTATTACTGGTAGCATAAATATAGTATCAAATTGCTTCCACAGACTGAGAGCTGTATATCCAATCATAGAATTGGCATTTCTAGCAAAGTTCAGCATGGAAAACTCTGCTGGAACTTTTATCATGAAGGTCATAACTATTGTTATTACTGGTAGCATAAATATAGTATCAAATTGCTTCCACAGACTGAGAGCTGTAGAAAACACCCTTTGGGACCTGTGGAAAATTTCAACAACAACTTTTCTGTAAATTACATTAAATAACTTAGAAGAATGAAAATATTAGGCCATGTTCCTCTGCAGACATTTCAGATTGAGTCTTTGGGACACAATAGGTTACAGATGTGATTTTATGATTCTTACTACCATCTGTAACACCTGAATATTTGTAACACCTTGATAATATAGAGCTCTTGGGCTGTTAATGCAGTCAAAAACCAGAATGAGGGAGAGTTGCTTCAGCTTTAGCACCAGACACAAATATTATACTGAATCTCTTCAGAGATACTATATTGGCAATCCTAACACCGGAGCCATTTCTGTTGTGTAAAGCCAACAACATTAATTAGTATGTCTTACCAAACCTTCAAGAGTTTGAAAACATGTTTCCAAAATTTTGGAATATTGAAGAAGCTGGAAAGAGTCTACTTCTGCCTTATGACCACAACAATGGGATTTATTGTATAAATACTGCATGCAGGTAATAGCACAACTTCATGAAGAATAAACTTGCTACCTCCAACCAGAGGTTCGAAGATAGATCCACCAAAGGCAGCATCAACACCAATTCCATGTACAACTACCTGCAACAATTCACGCTCTAATTAAGAGATTTATGAGGTACACAGCATCATTGTCACCGCCAGGCTGGGTCAGAAACAGACCTCTTGAACTACTGGTTCATAATCATTGCAAGCTTTAAATAGCAACAAGAGTTCACTCTCACAGAACCTGCTTTTATCAATTGATATTATAGAGAATTAAATTACATTCTCTAACCAAATTAGAAAGGACTAGGCTTACTTTAAAGCTTCTTCCCGGAATTCCTCTACAACATCAGTGAAAATTTTCAAGGCAATTTTTCTTTCTTTAACTGTTTTATTCTTGACCTGCGGCAAAACAATAAATGGAGCAGAGCTCTCTCAATTTTTCAGTTCTCTGTCTCCCTGTTTCTGAACCTCCATGGGCTCATATTCACAATATGTTATTCAATGAGTAAAAATGTGGGCACCGGTAATTTCCCTGTTCCTTATAAGATGTAGCATTACAATCAACCTCTACCTGCACCTTCTTCACCATATCCAGTACTCAAACAATATGATCTAAGGAAAACAGCTTTCAACACAATACTAAAGATTTTTATGCCAGAAACTCCTCACCTAAGAATGGAATGGCATTGAAGCCTAAATTACAAGAGCAGGCCAATTTCAAGCATGGAGATGGTCGTTCAACCTTTTTATACAGATGGAAATGCTGCTCGCTAAGCATGACACATCAATATACTGATTGGTCACTAACAGGGGAATCACAATAAACTGCGCTCATGTAAAAAAGGAAGAATTGAAATCTAGTGATAAAACTTACCCACATATGTTCCATAGGTGATAAAAGCTGGTCGAAGAATTGCAACAAGGAACCCTTTTAAGGTTTCATGAAAATCTTCAAGCAAGCAAGCACAAGCCTTTATCAAGAAACAAATGTGTTAAGAAATTACAGTTACTGAAATATCCTTATGTAAATGAAAGGAAGTCAAGCGGTTGCGGAGTCAATCATCCAGTGAAAAGTGATACAATTACTTCCTTTCTTCCTAACCTTTTCTCCTTGCTCTGATGCTTCATTACCTTCGGGAATCAATATGCTAGTGTCGAGAACGTCCATTATCACAGACAAGAAGCGCTTGATCTAGTCTATATTTAAAACAGCTCCCGATAAATGAAGGAGAGAAGTTTGTGCTGATAAGATAAGAGCATCAATTTTTCACTAGAGGCCTTTATTATATATATATATATATATATATATATATATATATATATATATATATATATTTATGTATGTATGTATGTATGTATATAATCTAGGCCTCTAGGGAAAAATTGATTATTTAAAAAAAAAATGCTACAGACCTCCAAGGAGTCCAGCGTTACTGCACTATTTTTAATGACTTCTTCCTGCAAGAAAATACTACTAGTAGTATTAATTAGGAGCTACAGGATAACCTTAACCAGTGCTTCCACAAAAGCTGGTATTATATCATAACACAACTTTTCAAGAGATTTCTGAAGAAGCCTTTTATCATTTGCTGCTTTCGACGATTTCAGTATTTCTGGCATGGCTAATGACAAAGCAGAAAGGAAATTGTGATTACTGGAGATGGTTAAGAAATGCATAAAAGAAAATGATTGGAGACTACATTAGCTTTTAATTACCTAATGCAGCAGCTATTCTAACCTCAGCATGCTGATAAAATTGAGTAGTGGAACTAAAGTTTCAGCAACCTGCACATATGCTCAGCCATTCTAAATTTTGTTCACATTTTCTCAGATAGGTCAAGCTATGGAACCTATTATGTGTTACAAGATTGACCACCTCATCAATCCATAAATCAATGCCTTCTTTCAGTTCAGCAATGCAATCGCGCAACAATACACAAGTTGTGGCTTTCTCCTCCAAAATCTCAGTTTTGATTTGAATCATCCGGTTTCTTATCAGTGTTCCACACAGAAAATGGATATATCAGCCATGAAGCAATAATTATAATAATAAATAAATAAAGATCTTGTACCTGCTACTTGGGTTCCAGCATTATATGCAAAAATCAGAATGAAGACATAGTCATTATTTCAGAGTATCATCATTTCATCCATCGCTCATGTGCAAAAATCAGAATTGTATGTACATTCATTTTCTGCCATTTATTTTACAGCTCATCAATTTGTTTCTCTAGTAATTTCTTCAAATTCTATTTAGAAGACTCACCTTTCATCATCTGATTCTTCAATGTTAGCATCATCAGGCAAAGTGAGCCGTGCAGATTGAAGGAAACAAGGAATGGATACCTCCATATAAGGCTGGAACTTTTGGCCAAAACATTTGCAAAGTCTGCCCCATACTTGCAGTATCTTACATGTTTCAGTGATAAACAGGGTTGCTAGTAAAGAACCCTTTATATATATATATTGCAGTGGAAGCTGTACAACTACTATTAACATACTTTTAACCCTTGAATTATCATTGGATCATGTATATCCAGATTTGATATGGGTGTGGAAGCAAGAAGTTGCACTGCCTTGCATGACAAAAAACAAGGTCAATAGTGCTACTGTATGAATGTGGTCCAGCAAAAACATCAAACTAAGAACTTACAAAATACATGAATCTACAACATCTTTGATTTGGGTGGCTTCAAGAGACTTCTGAGCCCATCTATGAATACAAATTCAGTACAGTATGTAAGGAACTATAAACTAGGTTGTCCAATTCAGATTACTGTTTCCAGATGAGAGGAAAAAGGAAAGCAGTCACATATATTTGATTTTACAACTTTTTTGGTACTGCAGGCAGGGTTAACTAGAAGTTTGAGAGTCTTTCATATCAAAACACCTTACTACCCTATGTGAAAGCCGCATCTTACATTTACAGTACTTATTATTACCTGTTGAGTATCGTCACTGAACTTGTCCTTTCCAATAACCATCCAAATTACTGTCATGCACGAAATAGTTGTGGAAAGGAGCAAGCCATTAGATTCCCCTCTTGCTTTCATAATCACAAAATTTAGGTAAGGCATGTAATACTCTAGAAACCTGTCCTGCAAAAAAACCAGAAAATTTAAAATAGGCCACATGCAAGAAACTCTTGACTGGTACCTGTGATGACTTAGCAATCGCTGCTAATGTTGATAAGGCCCATTGTTTCAATAGTTGTTTTCCTTTCTGGATTGTGCAAATGCAAAATCAACATAAAGATTGCAAATCAAAGACAAGATATAGATTCTTTTTATACAATTATGCGCGTGCATGTGAGTTTTTATATTTATCAAGGAAAGCTCAGAATTAAAGAAAAGAACACATGCCATGAATGATCACATGCATGCTACCTTACATGTAGGCATCTGAGCAATTTACTGATAATCTCATCAAGGTAAGGTTCTAACATATTCAAAGTGCAATTCTCAACAAAGTGATAAGTTTCACTGCAGCAATTGATCAAGAACCACGCGTCCACCCGCGCCAATGCAACCAATTGATCAAGAATGAAACACGCATATCCCTCTTGATTCATATCAATCTTTATTTCACCATCAAAGAAAACAGTATTCATTACTTTACGCAAAAGATCTTGCAAGAATTCATCATTTACAGCATTCTTAAGGCGCAAGATACAACCAAAAGAGGCCTCAACAGCTGCTTCTTTCACCTTCAATGACACATCACTTGAACTTAATATTTTCTCAAGTTTGTCACACAGTTTCAAGACGTAGTTCTAATATACATTCATTACCATCAGCAAGCAACTTGTTAATCACTGGAAGCACATATTCTAGCACTTTTTACTTTACCAGAGTTAGATGGTGATTCTGGTGGAGTTGAGGCCATTTGGCACGGGTGGTGAGAAATCTTGCAGAAATTGGGGTTTCTTGACGCTGAGAGGACGTGTGAATCTTGAGAGGTGATAGGTTTTCTTGAATAAAAGGTTTTATGGTGATTTTCTTTTGGCAGAGAGAGAAAGAAGCAGTTCAGTATTAGTTTCTCCTTCGGGAGGAGCTATTTGATATATATATAGAGAGAGACACGCACTAATTTAAATTTAACTAAATCAAATAATTTGCTAATAAATAAAAATGATTTGAAATAAAAAAATACAAATTTTAAATTATCATATTATAATTTTAAGACTAAGTTAAATAAAAATACATTTATTTTGTTTTTCTATGTCACTTATTTAATAAAAATAAAAACAAATTTCAAAAAAAAACTCATCCTCTATTGCATTAACTTTCCCCTTCTTATCAATGCATACAACCTCAATCAAGTGATAGTTCTCTGCAGGATTTTATAATGTGGTCTGATCAGAATTCAGCGAAGTGGGAGATCAATTACGTGAGGGACGGGTTTAGTTTGTGATTCATGAAACTATAACAAGCTACTGCGTTAAAAAAAATGGTTTGGAATTGCCTTTGTTAATATAAAATATTTAATACATTAATAAAAACTTATTTATCTTTAATTTTATCAAATATTTTTAATATTTAATTAATAAATCTAATGCAAAAAAATATATTTGAGACAAAAGTGTTTTCCACAAAAAATTATAAAGTTATCATAGTAATTTGATTCCTACGGCATCAAAGAATTGATTCTAAATTTTTCAAATCAATGTTCTATTGAGACTAGATATTAATTAGAGTTATTGATACTGATATATTTTATTTTATTTTATTTTGAAAAGAAATACTTGACTTATTTGAGAATTTTATATAGAGAGATCACTTGTGTTTATAGAAAACCTCACGTGATGATTGTGTAAATAATCCTTGAATTTAAGATAATTAAATTATCTAATATGTATTATATTTTGATCCTACAACATGTTTTCCTGATCAAGGATAACAAATCGATGAATATTGGATATAACATAAACTACATAAGAATATTTAATTAATCAAGAGAGAATTCATCACCCCAAATAAATTAAAAAAAATAGTTTATATGTTATCAAATAATATTGAGGAATGAGATTTAAAATTAAAAATCTTATTCAAAGAATCAATGATTATAGTGTTGAGAAGAAGCATAATCTAATAGCTTTCTTTACCACAACTCCCAGGTCACGTCCCATGTAAAAGCAACTGCATCATGTATCGATTTTGAAACAGGAGACTAAAGTGGCATACATGAAATAATAATAATAATAATTTTAGTATTTTTTTTTCTTGCTTACTCTTTTATTAAAGTTTTTGAGTTTTTTTCTTCCTTGAGATAATTCAATAATTTTTATTACTTTAGCAGTATTAATAATAATACTTTTAGGTGTTATAATCATTATAATAATAGTGACATTATTAATCATAATGATAATAACAATTGTAATTTATTGTAATGGTTATAGTGCTTATGGTGTTAATAATTATGGCTTTTATGGTAATAATAACAATAACTCATAAAATAATATCAATAATCACAAAAACAATTATAATAATAATTATTATTATTATTATTATAATTTAAATGATATTAAAAATAAAGGTGTTGGTTATTGTAATGATTATTGTTGTAATAATGACATTGATTATAACAATAATGATTGTAGCAGCGATAGCATTGCCAGTAATAATTAGAATATTAATTATTTATAATAATGGTTACAATGGAAGCTATAATAATTGTGACAATTTAACAATCATGATAATAAAAATGATAAAATAACCGAAATAATTTATTAGTCAATGTTGTTTTTGTTAAAAATTGATTTTTATAGCTTTTTTATATATGATATTTCAGATTTAATACCTCATAAACAAAAAAAAATATACAGAGTCACATGTAGACAAAACGGGTGAAAAAATTAGGTCAAATGATCTACAATGAAAAAATATACAAGTTACTTGCTATGTGCTTCGCTACAGCTAGAAGCAATTTTTTTAACATGTAAAAAAAATGTTATTGGTGCTAGAGTTTTTTTATGATACTATACATTTGAGCTAAATAATCAACCTATGCAGATTTTTATTATGTAATATAAAAAAACTAATAATAGGACAATTTTTTGTGTTTAGTACTAGTATTCAAAAATATAATTTTAAAGAAATAAGGTGAAAAATCAAAGATAACATTGAGTTACAAGATTTTTAACGAATACAACATCGAATGATAAAATATTAGATTTAAATCATTATATATAGAGAAGTTGTAAATACAAATTTGAATGTTAAATTATTGGTGAACCTAAAAGTTGGTTAAATAAATTTATATATATGTGAGTTGTGATGTATGAGAACAAAGCCTACATGTCTTAGTATCCTACATGTGGTTCATGCTAGTTTTTTCACTTAATCCATACACACACGTGCATGCATATGTATGTATGTATGTATGTATGTATGTATGTATGTATGTATGTATGTATGTATGTATGTATGTATGTATGTATGTATGTATGTATCTTACAATATTCCACATATTTACTTCACTTCTTTTCTATTAATGTAGGAAAACCACGACTGGAATTCAAGTTTTATAAAGGTGAGGATTATTTCATGCATGCATGTTGCACTAGGCTCACTTACAATCTTCCTCTTACAATTTTAGGAGGTTAAAATCTCAATCTTACTTTCTCTCTTCACATTAGAAGAGAATAAAGTTGATGAATTTCTTGAAACTTAAGGCTTATTATAGAGGAAGAGAGTGTCCAAGGCAACTGTCAATAGCATTGCTAATCCTACGTTCATGTATTTATTTGGCAAGAAACATACTTCATGCTACCAAGACTATCTCTTCAAATTTTCTAAGCATTCTCATAGTTTTGCTCATTGCCTTACTTGTTCCCATCTATAAGTATTCTCCTTTGCTTTCTTGGACTAACTGTGAAACATTAAATTTATGTATTAAGATGCAAAACCATTAATTAAGTGAAATATTATCTCCAAGATTTGGTTCTTCAATGGTTTCGTCCATTTCCTTTTGCTTATTTTCGTAATTTCAAATCTTAATTTTTCAATTCAATTCAATTTACTTATTTTCTTGCAAATCGATCAAATTTATATTGTTTTAGCCTTGGATTAAATATGTATTAATATTCTTATTTTCTCTTAATTATAAAGAATGACTTATAATGCAATTGAATGAATATCTTTTAATCATATAAAAGATGATTATGGTTGCATTATGGTGCATACAATTGAAGCCTATTGATCGTCCCTCAATGCACAACGTTGTGCAGATGCTTGTAGCAGATATGGAATCTCTACAAATACCTCCTAAGCCTTTTCTCATTCCACAACAAACATCAAATGATGATAGGATCAATATGGCTGGTCCAACAAGTTTAAGAGATCCATCGAACAATTGTAGCATTGATTCTTCATATCAGTTTGGTCGTTGATACAAGTGCTCTTGTCTATTTGTTGATTTAAATAATATGTTAATTTTGTATGTCTTAACTATGTGAACTTTGATTATAATTGAAATCATATGGATATTGTTAAAAGTTGCAACTAACAAGCTTTCAAAGCATCCAATATACATTAGTCGTGTATCGACCTTGCAAAAAAATATGAATCTTCTTAAACTACTTAATATTTGTTCCATGATGACATTGTTTCCTTTCCTTTCATTTTAATTTTATAAGAAATTTTGAAAGGTATGCAAGCTATATGGTGCATATACATTCATTCCTTTTCTAGTTATCCTATCCACCCACCATAGTTGTAGTGCTAGAAAAAACAACAACCATTGGATCCATAATATTTGATACCCTTTTCGATTAAACATTGATCCCAGAAGTTGTAGCCACAAAAAAAAATATGAGCTTGCTTGTGAAAAAAATCATCCAACTTTATACTTGAAGAAGGTAAAATATTATGTTGAGGTAATTGAATGTTTTCTTTCTCTGGATCTGTTGTGGTTTTTTTAAATATGATATTTTATATCTAATATCACGTAAATAAAAAATATACGAAGTCACACGTAGACAAAATAGGTGAAAAAATTAGGGCAAATTATCTACAATAAAAAAATATACAAGTCAATTGTCCTCCATTTTGCCGTAGCCATAAATAATTTTTTTAGCATGCAAAAAAATATTAACGATCTTATATTTTTTTTATAATCATAATAATGATATCAATTATTATTTAAAGTTGTAGACTTAAACAATAAGATATTAACATGATATTAAAATACTTGTTTTTCTCTACAATTTTGAAAAAACAAATATATAAGATTAAAAAGACACCACATTTAAAAACTAAAAAAAAAAAATGTTTGTTTACATTCATACTATAAAATACTAAAACTGTTTCATGCATATTTCATTAAAGAAACAAAAATAGATATTGTAATCAATTTATAATTATCCATTAAGATTTGGCCAAAATCTTAAAAATAACACAAAATATAATATTATAATTAATATTTTAAGAATGAAATTTACTTTGTAATGCATAATCCTAATTTTATATTCAATGAATTAATAGCAACAAAATATAAGAATTAGTTATAGACTTTATTATTGGAGGTATAAAATATTATTGTAAAGTATATCTTCATGTATTAAAGATACAAAATAGAACAAAATTTATATGAAAACAAAATACAAATACAAAGTAACAGGACATTTAATTTTACAAGGGTAAGTGTAAAATTCAAGGCAAAACATTATAAAAAAGGGAGGAGAAAAAAAAAAGTACATTGAAACCATGTCACTATGCTATTGTGTAAACATGCCTTACCACCAAGAAAAGGATGTTATGATGCTATCAACATTGTTAATAAAGGTGGTATTTGAACTCTAGGAGATGTTGCACCCACCACTAAAAAAGCATGAGCATCTCCTACTCGTTGGCGCATGAGTTAAATATTATTTTTTATTTATTAAAAATACCAAATCAGCTCTAAGTCAACTTGATTAACAAAATGATAAAAATAAGAAGAAAAAAAGTCAAAAAGTCAATTTAGCAATTTTGGCTTTTCAATGCAATTGAGTCATTTACTGCATTTTAAAAAGTCAAAAGACTTAAAGCCTTTGAACATCAATTTAATAATTTTTGTCTTTAAGGGTAACTACATCATTTTAATGCACTAAAAAAAAAATAAGAAAACCATTTTTTCCCTGATTAATATGATAATGACCATTGAACATTAATAAAAATATTGTTTTGCCTCATTGGTCTATTCAATGTTTTTATCAAAAAGTAAAATAACAATTACATTGTTCCAATCCACAATATCTTGCATCTTTGTATACAGTGAGACAATGAGCCTTATTATTTTTATTTAATTTTAATTTTAATAATGAGATGAAATAAATTATGATGCTTATTAAAAGGTGATAAAAACATTTAAGGAGGTTTTTAATGAGCTTTTACAAGATATATGGGCTAAAATGGACTGTAAAAAAACAACTACACAGTAAGAGCAAGCTTTAATAAATTTGATTCATATTCAAGATGGATTTAAATACCATGAGTTTCAGCCAATGAAGCAATTTAGGCATCATTTAGCTTGTTATTTTGTCAAGCATTTTATGTTTTCTAATTCAATAAAGAAATCATGAATTATTTGGGAAAACAAAATCTAATTTATCAAAGAGTCTAATTTATCAAGGAGATTTAACTAGAAGAAAAAAAATTTACTCTACGATGGACACTAGGTGGTAACAAAATAAGACTATTCAAACTAGAAAATCTCCTACTATATTTTCAGATAGAAGTTGCAGCAAAGAGGGAACTTACATCCAAACAATTATTTATCTTATATTGTTTTAGGTATAGTTACAACACCATAAGATAAAATTACTTAGGATATTTATTTTATTAAATACAAGTTTATTAGTTATTTTTAGGTTATTCTAGAACTATTTCAAATTGGGTTAAGTGAGCCCATTAATTTGTCTTAGGATTTTATTTTTAATAGTATAAATACTTTTTTATATGATATAATTTTCAGATTTAATTCACATAAAGTTGCCGCATATTGAAGCTTAGAAAATAGGGATCTTTCTTGCTTAATTCTTGATTGAACTCACTCTTCAAAAAATTGGCAGATGTTTGTTGTGATTTTGTACTTCTTGTACTCATCTCCAAATTAGATAGATCTTGAGTTTGCAAATTTAATTAAAATTTATGTTAGGTTTCACATAAATTGGTATAAAAGTAAGGTTTAATCTTACGTTACATCCCTTTAAATGTGTCTTTATTTTTCCTTATTACTTGTAAATATTTTTCTTCTTGACTAAAAAACCACAAAAGAAGAAATATTGTTTTTGTGTTAATAATTATCGTATACTCTAATATATGTATGTTCTTGATTATTTTATCTAATCAACATCTATAAAGACAAAAATAAGTAACTCCATTATTATTTTTTTAATTTTCTGAAAGTCTATAATAACTCAAAAGTTTTGAAATTCCTAGTGTTTGCTAAATATACATTACTAAATTTTGATTATTGGACAAGGTGGTTAAACCTTGAGTGTTTATTCATTCTTGAATGTGTTTCTTTAATCAGTTGGGTAGATTGGTTGTTTTTCTTAGTTTCTTGATTATTTGGATTTAATCTTTAAGTTCTTAATCATCATTGAACTTCAAGTTTCTTTCACTCTTAACCAAATTAAACCAAATTAAGTTTTTTTTCTCAATTTCCTCATCAATTCAAACCTCAATTATAGCCTAAAAATTCCAAAACTTTTGTTTTGTCTATAATACTTAATTACTAGACCAATTTCAACCTCAGTTATATTTTAAATCCTTGTATTTTTATTTTTATTTTTTCAATCCTCTTTATAGAAATTTTTGTTATAGCAATTAAACAAGTGAAAATTGAAATCAACTTGATACTATTCGACTATAGTATACTTGATTTGAGTCTTGAAGTGATTGTAGATTTCAACTTGATAATAGATGGTATTATACAAAAGCTTTATTGAGTCACTGTATTTAATATTATTTGTATTAGTAAAATTATCTCCTATTATTTATTTTTCGTTTGTCTAATCTTACTCTTTAAAATAAGGTATTGGATAAAGGGCCCAATAAAATATCATCTATTATACAATTTCTAGTGATTTTTTGTTTTATATATAGAGAGACCTCTATTGGAAGCCCAAAGCTTCAAATGGCTTTGCATTGGATTTGCTTATGGGCTAGGGACACTAAAAAAGGGATAGATTCCAGCAGCAAATTCCAGTGGAAGAAAATCATAACAAGAAAACAAAAAAAAAAATTGCTGGGTCTTTTGAGTGATTATAGTATTATAATAATGATTATTTTTTAAAATGTTTTTTTGTTTTAAAATATATTAAAATGATATAGTTTTTATTTTTTAAAATTTATTTTTTTATTTCTAATATTACTATATCAAAACAATTGAAAATTAAATAATTTTAATTTAAAATAAAAAAATAAGTTCAAAAACATTTTTAAAGCACAGAAATCAATATTCTTCAAATTATAGTATTGACAAATGAGATACCAATCCTTGAGCAAATTATATATAAATAAAGAGAAGAAGAAAGGAAGAAAATTATTAGAGGCCACTTCACAGTTCACACTGAACCTTAATGGGGTAAACAAGACATTCATTGGGTTCCGAGCCCCCTCTTCTTTCCTTTTTCTTTCCCCTTTCTTTCTTTATATCCACCATGAAGGCGAGCATGTTGGGATGGTCACCTTTTGACTTTAGAGGCAAATTTGTTGATCATGGAGCCTTTTCAGATATAGAGAAAAAGCAGAAATCATGATCTCAAGCTCATTTGATTGAAAAAACTGATCAGCTACATCCCTTTGATGTCCACATATGAGAGCAAAAATTAAAAAAAAAATCACATGAAATAATCATTGCTTAGCTTGATTCCTGTTCTGGTAAAATGGGATTGGAGCCCTACACAACACAGATGGTCAATCAAACACCATGGCTGGAATTGGCAACGAATCACTGAGCCTTAATGGCTGTGTTGCCTTGACTGTCATCTCTCATAAATTGCAGATTGTAAGACCATGAGCTCATCGGATTTCTGAAAAAAGCTCCACCAGAAAAGCATGAAATGAACACCGAGCAGTATAATTTGATAAACTCCTGCGCGCGTGTGCAATTTACACTGTCTGGAATTTATCCAGCATGGAAGACAGCAAATACCACAAGCTCCATCTCCGTGAGAAAAACACTGTAATGACTTCACAAGCTCGTGGCAGACAACAGAAGAGAAGAACAAAACTAACTACATGCAGACTGGAGACAAAAGATCAATCAACTCAACTACCACTGTTTGCAATCAAGTACCAGAACTGCATGTTATTGCTGTACGCATGAAGTGGAGATCTTGCATTGCCATCCTGCTTGGAGTATCCAGTTCTAAAACATAGAGTAATTTCAGAAAAGAACAAAAGTTGTAATAAATGTTCACATGATCTTCTATCCAATTATGCAGCAAATGTAGTACCAGAACGTAGAGCCATTGAAGCTCCAGGATCAAAACAATCAACTCAGAGAAACATTACTCAAATAAAAAAATAAAAAAGTTGCCTGATCTGTCAATATTGAATGAATTGGCAGTACATGGTGATATGGAACCAGTGACAAAAGCAAGACTGCACGAGCCCACATCAATGCAATTTTTGTCCCCAAGAATAGGTAATATGCCAAAAATTTGAAGCAAGATGTCTGAAACAACCTTGCAGCCTTCGCACAGTCCATCAGCAAAATCTATGCTATGTAGGACAAGGATGAAAAAGGAAAACCCAATTAAATTCAAGGGCAGGCACATTCGCACGAATAGGCACACAAATTCTTTATGCCCTAGCCAGTTTTGGGTAAAAAAAGACAAATTAGCATAACAAAATGAGGGCCGGAAAAATCAATTCAGCAATTAGCAACTGGAAATTTCTTGTTATTAGATAATTGAGAAGAAGCAATGCAACTCACAGTAAAGGCAACAAATTTAGGGTGTTTTTATCCAACCAATCAACCAACTGATGAAGAATACATTAGGCATGTGTGCTTACACAACAAATGCATCAAAAATAACATTAAACCGAAGAGAAACACCTCATGGACTTGCCAATTCAGTATAATCGCAACACGCTCCTTGCAATGGATTGTGCATGACTGGACTTACTCTTCCCCCACCCATTTCGACGACTGTTCCTCAGTGGCGTCAGGTAGAATCTCAGGAGTCCATTTTCCATGTTGTTTGGCGAATACCTTGCACTCCTGTTCCTCTCCAGCACGAACTCATCCTTTTTCTTTCTCCCATTACCAATAGTCTCGGCACTGCTCTTCCTTGCACTGCTAAAAGACCCACCACCACCCGCAAAATTATGAGAATTCCTCCAGCTAACACTGCTGTTGCTCCTCAAAATCTTCGGATTGAACCCCGCTCTTACATCTCCATTACGTTCCCCTCTCAATTCTGGCCAGGACTCTGAAAAAGACCTCTCAACCCCATTTGCTCTGCTATACCTATCGTCGTCGTCGTCTTTGTTAACACTTCTCCGGTGTATAAACCCCCAAATATTCCATGCCTTGCTCCATCTCCGCGGCTTCTTAGCCCCTTTCCTTTCACCATTCCCCACCAAAGATGCATTGTCCCTAAACCCCATGTCAAAAGTCTCAGAACAATCATCTCTCAAGGAATTCGAGTTTGAATCCCTAAAGTCCCTATCAGGAACCACCAACTTAGGTCCATGGATATAATCCACAGTAGCTGGTGTCACCTTGGCATTGGAAACAGCCTTCAACTCATCAATCTCCGCTACCACAGCTGCGGCAGTCTTCCTAATAGAATTAGACCTGTCAAGACTCTTCCTCCTCCTCGAGGAAGAATCAGAATAATAATCCCTAGTTTGAGCAGACCCACCAGGGACAGCCTCATCTTCATTGATGGAATTCATAGATATTCGTGGTGGTTCCTCGACCGGGATTTGAGTATCAGACCTTATAACAACATTAACAGGAGCATCCTCGACAACAGAAACCATTGTAGGCATTCTTGGGAATGTCCTTCCAATCAGATATCCATCCCAAGAAGCACGAGGCTCATCGAAAGAGTACCTAGGATCATCAAAAGAAATCCTCCCAGCATCAAGAGAGAACCTCGGATCCGTGTCACAAGACCTTCTACCAAACCCATAATCAGCAATTTCTGACTGAGTCTCCCTATACTGCCTCCCAATTGGCTTCTCTACAGGCAATGTAGCCGAGCACGGACCGTCATTTCTCTGCTTCTTAAGCTTCTGCTTTTGCCTCCATTTCTGCAATTTCTTGCTTAAAACCGAGGCAGCAGACCAGAAACTACCAGCAATCTCTTTAAAATCCCTCCCTGAAGTCTTCTTAGACTGCGAATCAAGATCTATATGGTCCTTCATAGTCTTAAGCTCCTCCAAAACTGCTTGTTGAATTGGCTCTGGCTCTATAACAATCCCTTCTTCGTCGTCTTCGAAGTCGTCTTCCTCTTCCTCTATAATCTCATCAATTGGGTTTGCATTCGAGTTTCTCGCTGTCAAATTTGACTCCTCTAAAACCCCATTAGCCAAGACATCCCCACCAATATTGGCATTTACATTCTCATTTTCAGTGTCGGTTTCGCTCTCGATTTCTTCCTCTTCCTTAGACTCAAACACCGGACCTCGAACACTAGAACAAGAGATTCTGGGCTCAACAGCCTCAATTTCAAGTCCTCCTTTAAAGGGCTCTTTTTTAACAGATGGATTTTTTTCGTTGTCTTGATTAAAGAGAGAACAAAGAGTATTTCTCACTCGAACGTCACAAGATTTTCTTTGAGGCTCAAAAACCCCAGAAAACCCTTCGTTTTTAGAGGCAGAAAAGGATTTAGTACGGCGGAGCTCGGGAAAAAACGAAGACCTGTTGCTGTTATTATTATTGTTGGAGCTCGACGGTTGAGGAGGCTTGAAGATGGCTTTAAGGGCGGCGGTGGCAGTGTGTTTGCGGGAAGAGGAAGAAGAAGCGGCGGCGGAGGTGTTGGGATCGAGCACGGCAAGGCGCTCGCAGAGGCATGAAGGGCAAAAACCAGTGAAATGTTCTTCTGGATGACGGTCACAAGAAGTTGAATGACGGTGGGGTTGAGGTGGTTGAGGTGGCTGAAGTTGTGATGGTTCAGTGGGGGGATTCATAACCGGTGGTGGTGTGTAATGCACCCTCTTCTCATATTAGTGTGAACGAAAGAATGAGCGAGCGGAAAAAAAACAGAGCGACAGGGTGAAGAGAAAGTGAGAGAAAAAATGATGAAGCAACGGGAAAACTAAAGAAAAGCTAAGAAAAAAAAATATCTCTGAGTAGAATTTAGAATGGCCCACTTAGACGGTCTCTTTTTTTTGTGCTTAATTCTCTTGTCTTGGGGCACTCGCATGTGAAAGGACTATTTTGGGGCTTAATTAAAAATCACTCTGCCAAGACGCCCAGTTCAGTTTGTTTCGCAATTGAATGTGATTGTGCTATCTAGCAAAAGAGTTTTTTTCATGTTTAATATATTTTTTAAAGTATTGTTAATTTAAAACAATATTAATTCATATTCTGCATGTTCAATTATTATGTTAATTGTTTTTCAAGAAAATTAATATATTTTCAAGTTAAAAATATTTTTTTAAAATTAATTTACTATAATATCAAATACATGTTAAATCACGAGTAAGCTTCTAATTAAACAAGCTTTGAATATCATTTATCATGTCTATGTAAATTGTAAGGGATTAATACAAGATTTGTTTAAGCTAAGTTACTGTTTAGGAGCGTGATTGTGACTGTATTTTAAAATGTTTTTTTGTTAATAGATGCGTTAAAATTTTACTTTTTAAAAATTATTTTTAACATCAACACATAAAAATGATCTAAAAATATCAAAAATTTAATTCAGAGTAAGAAAAAAATAAAAATAAAAATTATTTATTTTTAAAAATGCTTTTAAAATATAATGTCAAACAATGCCTAATACTATTAGTTAATTATTATTTTGGATCTTTAGGAAAATTAATGATTTGTATGATTCTATGTTTAGGGATGTGTGGAACTTTATTATTTTTTTCCTATTTTCATAAGAAGATTAATTTCAATAAATTATGGGATAAATGCCTCAAAAACTAAAACGATGACATTTAAATAGTCTAATGAAAGAAAAAAACTTTTTGAGGGTTTGACATGAAAACGGGAGCAATAAACAAGAATTTAAAAGAAAATATAAAGATTTTTTGAATGAATATTATGCCATTCTTATTATGAAAACAAAATTACAACATTTTATTTTTTGGATCTTGCTACTACATGCTACATTATAATTGTTAAATTTATATTTTAGAGATAAATGATAAATTTAATTTTATATCAAACTAATTAATGAAAAACAAATATTTATAAAATGGATGGATTTTTTTTTAATAATTTTCTACCATCATAAGATATATATATATATAATGCAATTTTAAAAATATAACCTCATGTAGAAGCTAAAATACTAGCAGATTGCTGTTTCACATGCACAAAACGAAACGATACGTAGAGAGAATAATGAGCAAATGAGTGGGTACACGTGTCCTACGCATACGGGAGGGCAGTAGTATTTTAAAAATTGCTATATTATTTCATATAGGACACGTCATTCTTGTCGCTCCAGATTGAGATAGATGATCGATCAGTCACGAGTCAGGGAGTCTTTATACAGAGCGTGGGGTAGTCACGTCTCCGTATCCAAACAGCAGAAAACATGGCCCCACATAATGTATACTCAGCTACTTGATGATAGGGGCACCCTAATTCAAACCAAAGCAGATGCATGTGATTTCAAAGCTGTATCTCGTATTCCCACGTGTGGCAAAGACCACTAGGACTAGCCAATCCGGGGTTAATTACTTTTACTATTTCGATTTTCGTTAATTACTGTTTGTTTGGTCTTAAACTGTGTACTTTTTGTCAGCGAATGTTGGATTTTACTTTTTACTTTTTTTAATTTCATTATAATACACTATGTTAGAGTGTTGTTAAAAAAAATTAAAAGTATTTTGCATTTCAAAATATACTAAAAAAATATTTTTAAAAATTATTTTTGATATCATCACATCTAAATAGTATGAAAATATAAAAAAAATAATTTAAAATATTTTTTTAATATTTATAAAAATATTTTTGAAACACAATACAAAACACACGAAGCCAGAAACAATACACCAAAATTGAATTTTATTGTCTTTTAGGTTAAGGGTGAAGAGTGCATTTTGCACATTTTTACATTGATTTACCTTGGTATCATACCGATTGTGCCGTTTCGGCTCAAATAAATTTATGTACAGATCTGGCCGGCAATCTATTGATGTGGCAACAGATTTTTACATGCTTGGTCAGGAAATTCATGGTCCCATATTGCCTCGTCAACAAAAATCGACAAAACTAACTCGTGCCCTACTTCTAACAAATCTTGGCGACTTCTGTCAATTCTATGATTCAGTAGAGTAGAAGAGATAAGACCTATAAATTATAGTTCATCTCGTTTTTAATTGTTAAAAAGTATTACAAACTTTTATATAAAAAACTAAAAAAAATTTATAGTATATACTAGAAAATAAAATAAAATAGAGAAGCTAGACTAAAAAGAATTTAAGATATATGATATTTAAATAGAGGGAAAAAAACAAAAACCTTAGACTGAATTAAAAATAAAAAACTAATAAAAATATTTATTTTTCCAAAATAACAAGTTTAATTTTATTTAAGAAGAATAAATGATATCTAAAAAATATTTTGTGTGAATACATAAATTTGTTGTCAACTATTGAAATGTCTAGTTAATGGCTTTTCTTACATACCACCACAAGATCAAAATCCTTATTTTTATATTAATGATGTAGAAGATATTTGATTTATATTTATTGCTTACATTCCTTTTCTATAGCTTTCATATTGAGATAATAAATACACTAATGATGTATTTATTTTTGAATTCATTATCAATATTAGTGTATATATTTTTAATCATTGAGTGTTTCAATTTCTATTTTTATAATCAATTAAATTGACAAATGATATGTTGAGTGAATATGTATATGGTTTTAAATTTGTTTTTTATTGAGTGTTGATACTTTTATTTTTGTTCATTTGAGTGTTTTTATTGCTATTTGAATTTTCAAAAATCAATTAAGTGAATTTACTATATTTTGCTAGTTATCTGTTATGTTTTTATCATGTGTCTAGTTGATATCCTTAAATGGAACATATTTAACTGGGCATAAAAATAAAAATAAATGAAAAATTTACTGGGATTTTGTTCATAAGAAAATAATCAATCTTACCTTTAATAAAAAAATATTATTTATTTTAATGAGTGTTTTGCTAAATTTAATTCTTTGTTGTGATTTTACCTTTTTGCATAAGATAATTGTCTTAACGACTTGACATGAATCAAAACAATTGAATAGTATGTTTTTTCTTTAATGAATTTTGGTATAGATTTCTATTTAAAACTTTTAATTTTTTAAAAACTATCAAATTTGTTAACTCATATTAGAAGTTTATATTCACTTGGTTTACATATAAGTGAAGAAGAAAGAACTTACATTTCTTTTTCTTATATACAAGTTGTCTTTTATTCTAAGTTTTTAATTCATATAATTTGTTTATTTAATGTGGGTGTGTAATTAGAGATGAAATTAAAAAGAAATTGAGAGAAATGATTGACATTGGCTAAATAATTAAAATTTGAAAAGACAAGAATCGAATTAGAAAAGGCAGCAAAATGCAAGGGCAATAAAAATGCAATTAGGCATGAACTTGTAAAGAAATAGTGATAAAAGGTTTGAAATTGGCTAAATAATTGAAAATTAGAAAGCTAGCTGAATTGAAAAGGGCAAAGAAATTGAGGGACCATTTTAATGCAAAATAGGAAAATATTGAAAGAAATAAATCTTGAAATAAACCACAACAAAGAATTAAGTATCCAAGTACCATATCCTAAAATGTGGAGAATTTTAGGTACTTATGTTTAAACATGAAAATTTTATTCAAATAAAAAGTTACATTTTGGGTAAACCTATATTGTTTCATGAAAAAAAAACTAAACAAATCCTAAAATAATGTTGTTTTAAGCAAAAGTTTGAATTCACGTGCCTTTTACAGAAGTAGTTGGTCTTCAAATTTTTCAATTTAACTCATAACTAACTTTTAAATTGTGATTTACCTTTATTTTTAACCTTGATTTCACTAGATTGAGCTTGTAAAAATTAAATTTGCTCCTTTAGAACTCTAATCTATTAAATTAAGTCCATATTAGGCTCCTAAATTTAATTTCTCATTAATTAAGTCTTTAATATAACTAATTTGACCTATTAAACATCTAATTAATTCCTTGCACTTAATCATTTTTTTTCAATTTGACCAAAATTAATTTTTAAGCCTCATTAAACCTATAATTGGACGTATGATTAAACCAAATTGACCTATCAAAAGTATAATTAAGTTATCAAACATAATTTGTATGCAAATTCATTCGATAATCATTTAATTTAACCTTGAATCTACGTTATCTTTCAATCTTGAGTACAATTAGATTCCTGATTTTGTTCAGAGTCAGTTTGGTTTTTTTATAGGTTTAAAACTCTTCTCACCCTATTCTTGTTAATTTGTTGTTGTTGTTTTTCTTTTTATATATATATATATATATATATATATATATATATATATATATATATATATATATATATATATATATATATATATATAGGGAAAAACCAATATTAGGTTATGACATAACTTATAAATCATGTACTGTAGTGAAATCTAAAATTGAATTAAAACAAGTTCCTAAAATGCATACTAAGACATTAAAAGTAAATTCTTATGCTTGACACAAAAGGTATTAAACTAAAACCAATATAAGTAAAAATCACTTACTAGTAAGAGATATTCAAATAAATAAATATAGATGTCATTGCCAAGGAATAGTCAATTTATCTTTAAAAATAAAATGGTCATCACCCATTGGGAATGATCTTGTTGCAAAAGGTCTCTTAGGATCTCAATAACTTAATTTTAAAAAAATATAATTTGCTTGAAAGTCTGAATCAAATAGAAAGAGCTCATAATCACTTTGTAAGGGACTATAAACTAAGCTCTAGAACAAAGAAAAAATAAGGGGAAACAACTAAATAAATTAGAGGGGGAGGGGCTAAAAAAACAATAGAGAAAAAGACAAACACTTCCTCAAGGTTTGTAGAATATCCCCCCTTCAACCCTTTTTTCGTATTGATTTTGAAACTAAAATTGAGGCAAAATTAATTCTAGTAACTCCTATAATTAATTCTTGTCATGTTATCTTAATTAACCACCATAAATAAATAATAAAAAACTTATTAGAAAAGATAATTAAGATTTTTATTCATGAGGTGAAAAAAAATATAATAACATAAAATATAATTCTACTAAGAGCTTACCATACTAAATATACATGTTTTAAAATAAGATTACATGAATATCATATAAATAACTAGTTGCTTATGTAGATTAAAGCAAAATTAGCATTGAAGATACATCTTCTCATACATTGTTTTATTACAAACTACAACCAACAAGTTAACAAATCCATTTAACCAAGTCATATGAGGAATGTTATTGTTGCATGCTTTTTAATTTCTTTGCCTCTATATGCCATAAATGGTGAGCATTCTAGGTGAGAGGGAAGGTTTTATGAAGTACTAGGTTATTGATGTATACAAAAGCACAACAACAAGATAACACATATAGAAAAATAAAATATAAGATGAAATATCAATTTGAGCAAGTTTACCTCCTAAAAAGGTTTACAATGTTTATAAGCTAGAAAAACTAAAGTAGATTATAAAATAAAATCATAATCCATAAACATAAAGCTAAATAACACAATTTGTCCCAATAAGTAACATAGTAACTCCTCATAAGATTATATATAAATATTCTGCATTAATTTTGGCTCAATATAGTAATCATATATTCTATTATTTTTATTTTAAATTATTATCATAATATAATATGACTAAATTTTCTCTTAAGTAAGGACCTATTCCACCAATCTATGAATATATTTGTTAAACCATCCACATGGTTTGTTCATATCAATCCTCATATAACTAATTAGAACTTCCAATCTGTATAAACTTGACTACATAAGCTATTCCATCAAATAATTTATATATATCAATGATATTTTTTCAATAAAGAAAATAATAAAAGCTCATATATCATTAAAAACATAATAATAAAATAAAAATATAACATTATAGCTAATATTTTATCAATCATATATTAAAACATGGACTTTTCAAATTTAATTAGTAAGAACAATTCTAACTATTTGATTCTTTTTTTAGCAATATATTAAAACATGGTGTCAATTGACCCACTCGACATGGAAAGAAAATTGTTATTATTATAATTAGTATTTAGAATTTTAGACATCATTTTCTAAATATCCCAAAAAAAAATGTAGAAAGAGTTAAGGATCAATTTTTATAATTAGATTAAGAAATTAAAAATAGAAATGAAATAATTGAATATGAGAGAATGCTATTGAAATTGTTATAGATAATTATACCACAAAGATTCTACTTTTGAATTTATTTTATTTTACTATTTATACCATACAGGAAATATATATTTTAGTTTTTAAAGTTGTAATATTGTAATATTATATGTATTCATGAACTATATTTAAGTTTTTAAGTGATTAAATATTTTTTGTAATTTTTAATTATGTTTATGTCTCTCTCTCTTTACATATAATATAGAGGTAAAAAGCATTTTTAGTTTCCCTAAAATAGAATTTAAATAGCTTCTTTATATTCAGGGTTTTGGTTATGTTTTAACTAGAATATCTCAAGCCAGTTTATACGTAAACTAGATTTATATTTCGTGTTCGACTGATTTTAAAATACATTATTTCTATCAATATACTCCTTAAATGTTATATTGAAGATTTTAATCCATATTGCAAAAAAAAAAAAACAAATTCTCATAACCATGAACTTATCTCTCAAAATAAAATATTTAATTTATGAATGATAAAAATTGTACTCTTAATTAATAAAAGATACTTATTTTGTTTTCTAAATTAATGAAACAACTCTTGTGTAGATTTTAGATCCACCACTACTTACATAAAAAAAGGGTTAAAAGTTAGGTTTAAGGCATTCATAGAGACTTATAAGGCCCCGTTTGTTTCAAGGAAACTAAATTCCAGGAATTCAGTTTCCTCACTTTCCAGTGCTTGGCAACACTTGGGAAAAGAAGTCAAAGGAAAGTGATTTCTTTAACTTTTCCGGTCAACTTAAATTTCAACTTCACACGCGGAAAGTGTTTTCCGCTCCTGCACAAAAGGAAAACACTTTCCGCGTGACCCATCTCTTTCCCTCATCTCTCTGCACGTCTCTTTCCCTCATCTCTTTCACTCATTTCTCTGCACCCTAGCCTCTCGCCTCCTCTCGCCTCCCTCTCCAGTCCCTCATCTCTTTCCCTCATCTCTCTGCACCCTTTTCTAGCAAACCCAGAGCACCCTCTCGCCTCCTCTCGCCTCCCTCTCAGTCCCTCATCTCTGCTTACAAAACCCTAAGCACCCTCTCGTCTCTCGCCTCCTCTCGCCTCCTTTTCGGTCCCTCATCTCTGCTTACAAAACCCTCTCGACATCCTCTCAGTAACCCAGCACCCTCTTCCCCACATTTTTTCTTCAAACCCAGCACATCACCCTCTCGTCTCTCGCCTCCCTCTCAGTCCTTGACCCTCTGCTTACAAAACCCTCTTGCCTCTCGCCTCCCTCGGTCCCTCAGTCCCTCTACTGCTCTACATCTCACCTCCCTCTACAACTCACAGCAAGAGAACCCAATTACTCCCTCTGCATCTCAATCTTTTTGCAGTAGAGAATAGTTTAAGGTTATTGGTTTTGTGGGTTGTCTTGAAGCTTGTGACTTTTTGATGATATGAGAAATGGGGTTTGTGGGATTTGGGTTAGAATTGAAATTGCCGAGTATGGTAATGGGTGTGATTTCAAAGAACCCATGTTTTGTTTTTTTTTGTTCTTGATTAGAAAAATAGAAAGAAACTGAAAAGGTACATGGAAATGTTGCAGGCATGATATTTTTTGGGCTTTAGCAAACTTCAATTGACATCATGATCAGAAAGTCCTAATTATAAATCTTACCAAGTGAATGCGATCACGATGCATTAACTGAAAGCCACTGATTATACTCATCCATCCTTATTATAAAGGAATTGGAACTTGGTGAGCCATCTCCTCCATATGCCTTCATGTTCAGAAAGCCATAGAAAAATTGTTTTGAATGTTCTCCCAAAACAGTTAATTCAGGAAGTAAGAAGATATTCACAAGTCAAAATGTATAACCTTCTTAGGATTAATTTGTATTGCAAATGGCAGTTACATAGCAGCTGCTAGTAATGCGTATTCAGATTTCACATAGTGGAAACAAAGCTTGAAATATTATACCTATTCAGATTTTACATAACATTTTAAAAATAATAGGTCTTAGATAAAGGATCAAATTAAGTTGAGTACAATTATATAACTAAGTTGTACTTGATCAACAAGAATCTAGCTCACAAATAGGCGTGCAAACAAAATTAGTAGTAGAAAAACAAGAAAACAAAGTAGAATTTACTTGATCAATCAAGGAAGTTGATCATTGTCATTGCAAGCCTTTATTTTGAGCCAATTCTAGGATGCTTGTTCAATCCCTAAATGTTTTATTGATCATTGTGAACTTATGAATTGTATATTGTTAGCTTCTTTGAACATAATTCATTGTATTGATTGTGTAAATATTTGATATGCTTTTCTTAATATTTATTTCCCTTTATTTTTAGGTATTGTTATCAAAAACTACACTTTCATGTTATGGATAGTAAAATAATTGATGCAGTATGCATGGGAGCAGCTGTTACTGTGATAGCTGCAGGGGAATCTATAATTGAAGAAGAAATAAATAGAATTTATATACCAAGAGAACCACGTATAAATACAATTGCACAATGAGAGTTCTATATTGACAGCATTTTGAATCGAGTTGATCGACATTGCGTTGAACAAATTCGTATGAAAGCTATTGTATTATATAGATTGTGTGATGTTCTCACAAGTCGTAACCTATTACGATCAACTCAAAATGTGTCTATTAGGGAGCAAGTAATTGTGTTCTTACAAATTGTAGGTCATAACCAAAGATTTAGGGTTGTTAGTGGTATATATTATAGGTCTGTTGAAACTATCCATCGTTACTTTAGAATTGTCTTAAAAGCAATTCTAAAGTTGTACAAACACCTTATTAAAGATCCAGAGGATACAGTTCCAGCAGAGATAATGAATAATAGAAGATTCTATCCTTATTTTACGGTATGAACGCAATACCAATATTTTAATGAATTAATTAATTCCATTAAGAAGAAAAGGTTATAATTTATTTTGTCATGTTTTTATAGGATTGTGTGGGAGCAATTGATGGTACCCATGTTCCTGCAAATGTTCCTGTTGAGATTCAAGGAAAGTTTTGAGGACGAAAAGAAGGAACAACACAAAATGTTTTAGCAGCTATAACTTTTGATTTGAAGTTTATATATGTTTTAGCTGGCTGGGAAGGAAGTGCCCATGATTCACGGGTTTTAGCTGATGCATTATCAAGATCTAATGGTTTTAAAATACCAGAAGGTATATAATAAAGTATGTATTATATGCATAAACATATAAAATGTCTTACTACATAAAGATAGTAATAGGTTTTTTTTTAATTTGTAGGGAAATATTATCTTGGTGATGCTGGTTACGGTATTCGAAAAGGAATCATTTCTCCTTTTCGTGGAATTCGATATCACTTGAATGAGTTTACAGACCGTGCACCAGAAAATGAAAAGGAGTTATTTAATCTTCGACACTCTTCATTGAAACCGTGATTGAGCGAGGGTTTGGTATTTTAAAGAGTCGTTTTAGATCAATTGATGGAAAATCTTTTTGGTCTTATGAAACACAAGTAGATGTTGTGCTTGCATGTTGTATTATTCATAATCACATAATGGGGGTTGATCCTTATGACTTTCTTATGGAAGAAATATGTCCGGATAGTGAACCAATTAGATGAACAATCTACTTCAGTCAACGGGAGGAAAGGGAAGAGAATAGGGAGTGGATATCAAAAAGAGAAATGATTGCCTCAACCATGTGGAATAATTATAACACTCAAAGAAACTTGTAATTGAGTGTTAATTATATGTGTTTGTTTTTCTTATGTCTTGCTTCAGTGTTTATATGAAATGTATTAAATCGAAATATTGTGTGATTTTGTATAAATTTGTAATTTCTTTTTTGTAGAAATGAGTTTAACATAGGATGAAAAATGCAAAGGCAAGGGCAAGCATTTCAAATGGACTAAGCCCATGTCTAACATGCTGCTTGAGATATTAGCTGAGGAGGCACTTAAAGGAAACAAACCTTCTTCCACCTTTAAAGCAGAATCTTTTGTTAAGGTGGCTATAGAAATCGCTGAAATGTTCAATGTGCAATGCGAGCCTAAACATGTGGAAAATCATCTCAAGACTGTGAAAAAAGAATAGGGAATAATAACCAATCTTAAAAATAAAAGTGGTTTTGGCTGGGATGATTGTTTGAAGATGATTAAAGTTTTGAAAGATGTATATGATGAAGAAGTGAAGGTATGATAAATATTATACTCTTTGTAATTTTTATATTTACTTTTGTTTCTACAATGTTATACAATGAACTAAAAAAATTGCATATTCTATACGTTATGAACAGGCACATCCCAATCATGACAAGTATCTGAACAAAAAACTTGATTTGTATGAGGTAATGACAATTGTTGTTGGAAAAGACCTGGCAACCAGAAATTATGCCAAATCATATGCTGATGTCAACTTCGAAGAGAACATTGAAGTTCAATCAATTTCCATTAAAAATGAAGGGGAATATGAAGAAACTTCAAAGGAAAAAGGGACATCTTCCTCTAGTACACAAAAGAGGTAACATAGAAAGAGAAGCCGCATGTATGAAAATGATGGTGTTGAGAAGTTGTCTAAACAGATTGGAGATGTAGCATTTGCAATTCAAAGTCTCAGCAAAAATCAACTTGATGTTAATGCGTTGTATGCGGCAGTGATGAAAGTTGAAGGCTTTGATGAGATAACTCTTGGGGATGCATTTGATCATTTGGTCCAAAATGAAATGTTGGCAAAAGCATTTATGGTAAAAAATGATAATTTGAGGAAAATTTGGGTTCAAAACTTTGTCACTCAACACTACAACAGGCCTGCTTGCTAAGATGGTTTGAAAATGTTCAAAGTTTGGTTTCAGACTATGTTTGTTATTTGACAAGTATGTTTACTTGTTTAATTCGGTCTACCATATTTATGTTTGTAATTTGAACTAATATGTATGTCAATGACATCGAAACTTAATATTTATGCATGACTATTTATTTCTTGATGTTAGGTATAAATATTTATTTCTTGATGTTTATTTTATAGATATTAAAGGGATAATTGCCTTTACCCAATTTTTTTTTTATCTAAAATACCCATCAAAATATTGTTGTATCTATTTATCTTTTAAAAAATACTTCATACCAAAAACAAAAACCCAAACATATAACTCTCAACATAAACTAATTTGGCTTTCTTAATATGAAAAAACAAATTATTTTAAGCTTTTAAAATTGAATAATTTTTACTTACAAAATATTTAACAAGCTTATTTCTTTATAATATGATATGACATATATTGTAATATTTTATAAAATAAGCTATGTATGAATATAGGATATAATAAAAAATTCATCATTATACTTTTATTTTTTTATTTTAAATGATTAAATATTTTATATTAAATATTTAATATACATAGGATAAACTTGGAAAAAAAAATTTATTAATAACTTATTTTTTAGTTCATTTTCCATAACACAAACAAACACTGGAAAGTGTTTTCCAGTTCATTTTCCATAACACTGCCAAACATCGAAATTCACTTTCCCTGGAATTCACTTTCCAAAAGGAAACCACTTTCCAGCAAACAAACGGGGCCTAAAACTACATCATGATTATAAAAGTTATTAAAATCTCAAATCATTCAGACTCACCTTGATGTTAATCATTTAACATTGGATACATCACCCAATGTATGGTCTACTTGCCATCAACTATAAAGACAAAATACATATATACACACACACACACACACACACACTTCTAGTTGCTAAGTATTCCTTAAAGTTTGGCAATATGATCATTATAAATAGTCTACATTTCACAAAATTTAGAGGTCATACAACTTTTGTAAAAGTTGGTTGTCAATTTGTATTTATATTTCCAAAGAATCTAAAACAATAGATACTAAATGTGTTGACCACTTTACTCCTTGCATGGACACACCCATATGAATTAAAAACTATATAAAGTTTTAAAACCTTAAGTGAAGTCAATTCCATCTTCATTTTCTTCGTAGCTTTAGTTTTTTTTTTTGCGATCATCTTCAGTATGTTTGTTTAATATGTCTTATTCAATTGGTTACACATGATATTATTATATTCATGTAAATAGCTATTTATTATTAATAAAAACTTAATTTATCTTTAATAATCATATAGTTTTATATTAATAAATCTAATATTTAATTTAAGAATCTAGAGTAAAGATTAAATTCAATAAACATAAATACTTTGCAAAGAAAATTATTATAATTATGAGATTCCTATTATATTAAAGCATTGTTTCTAAAATATTCTTGGTCGATGGTCTCTTAAATACTAAGATTTATTAGAGTCATAGAGACTCATAAATACCATGTTCTTTTTTTTTTGGGTAAAAAGAAGTAGGTGTTATCATAAGTTAGGGTATAAAAGATACCTAGAATTAATATATAAGTGTTTGTTATGAGACATGTACACTGAACTAACTTGTATGAGAATTTTATATGAAAAGATCAATCAAGTCTATAAAAATGTTCACATGATTGTTGTGTAAGTAATCATTATACTCGAGAACATTAAGTTATCTTATATAAAGAATTTTATGCTTTAATCCTAGTATATATCATAATTGAGGTAACAAATAGGCAAACATTAGGTATAACATGATTTATATGAAGGTACTTGAATGATCAAGAGAAGAATCATCACCTTATATGAATTAGGAAAAATATTTCATATGTTCTCCATTAGAATTGATTAAGAAATCCTTGACCAAGGTGGAATGAAGTTTGAAAAAAGTTTCAAATCTTGTTCAAATGAGCAATAACTATTATATAGAGAACACATATGATTTAACATGACATACGTACATCATGTTTTAATACTAAATTAGAATGTTATTGAGAAACAATATTAATTCATTACAAAACTAATCACCAAAAGGTTAAGTCAAACCATAGATACTTATATAATATTTAAGGGATCATGACATGTTGCTAATAAATTAATTAATTATTGAATTGATCATAATTTAAATTATTTATTTAAAATTATAATTTGTATTGGGCCAAAATATTAAGAACGTGATGGGTCACATATAATAAGAATCATTAGTTAGAAACTAAACTAAGATGGTTTTATTAAGTATGACTTCATTAAAATAAATTTTATAAATTAAGTGCTATAATACAATTCATACAAGGATTATATATATAAACCTATAAAAATCAAGGAATTGATTGAGTTAATTTCTAAAATTGACTTGAATTAATATTTTAACATTATTTTAGGGGGAAATTGATATTTTACCAATTTATGAGTTTTGTTTTTCAGATTCCCTTATAAATAGTATGATATGCTTCTTATATTTTGGGTTATTGTTTTTTAAATAAAAAAAACAATGCAAGTCATAGAATGGAGAGCTAAAACTCTAGGCAAAACAATGCATCTCTCCAAAATAAAGGATTTAGGATATTTCTCATTGGTGGTTCATGTTGGTTGCCATTAGAGTTTAGAAAATTAGAAGACTTATGGTTTATGACAACATAACATTTAAATAATTATTTAAATCCAAAAAAGATTAGATATTTAAGTAATAAATTTGTTAATAACTCTAGATCTGTCTAATAAAATCCTAGAGACTCCTGAATAATTTTGTTTTTTTTTTTGTTTTTACTACCTCTATGATACTCGTGACTTGGGAAACCTAACACTATAAATTTAGAAAACACACACCATATAATCTTTAGGACTTATTTTCTTTACATTTTTACTATATTAAGTATTATAGGGTCTTGTAAGCCTAATATGACTTCTTTGAATATGTGATATCGAAGTCTAGTATTCTGAAATCCTAATTCATCCATCAACCCTTGATTTTAGAAAAAAATTATTTAAAGTTATCTAGAAAGTTTTTCTCAAACTTGTTTTAGATTATATATAATCTTAAATGATAATTGATAATATCCAAAATAAACTATGATTTATTTAAAAGTAAGACCATGAACTAAACTATATATATGTTTAAGAAACATGAGGGAGTATGAAGACTTAAGTTTATAGGTTAACCAATTGTATTGGCATATGAAAGAAAAATTATGGTGATTAATGAGGAGATGAGCAACAAATATATACAACATCAAATAAGTTATAAGGCTTCCTTAGTTTTATTATAATTCGTGTCATCTTAATGGTAGAGAAAAACTAAAAAGTCATTTACTTTTTATGGTATTAATAAGGGATAAATATTCTTTACATATCATTAATGGATGATACATATATGGGATCTATAAGAGACCTTTTATGTATTTTGAGATATAGAGACATAATTACCTCTAATATGAATGATTTATGTAATTAATATAAAAGTAGATCATCTTAGCCATATATTCCCAAGACTTATCATATGACTAATCTTAAATGAAAAAGGCATGGTTACTCATTGAATTTATATAACCTTGATTTTAACTAATGTTTGAACCTAAATATATTATTTCTAGCATTTATCTATACTCACCTTATCTTGTGTTTAGATGATGGTTAAACTCCATTGTGTTAGGTTTAATATCTTACGAGACCCATATTACCTTATGTTCAGCTGATAGTTAAAGTCAAGCGAATTGAGTATGACAACTTGTTAAAGCCATGTTACCTTAGGTTTAGATGATATTTAAACTTAAATGTATTGAGTTTAACAACTTCTCAAACCTAAGTTACCTTAGATTTTGTTGATGATTGAAGTGTATTGAATCTAGCAACCTTGCTAGACCTACGTTACTTGGGGTTCTATTGATGACTAAAACTAAGTGTATTAGGTTTGGAGACATTTCTTAACCCATGGTATCATGGGTTCAGCTTATTGTTAGGCCCATATTATCTCCGATACAGCTACTAGTTGCATCCAAGTATATTGGGTTTGGTAACTTACCTAGCCCACATTACTTTGGGTTCAATAGATGATTAAACTTAAGTGTATTAGGTCTTGAAACTGACTAGTCCCATGTTACTTTAGGTCAAGTTGATAGTTGAATCCAAGTGTATTACGTTTGACATTTTTCTAAACACATTATTTTGGCTCTTTTAAGCCATAAAAATATATGGAGTTAAAACCCGTCAATTCTCCACAATTCCTTAAGTGTATGATGTATAAAGACTTAAAAATGTTTCAAGGGATAATTGGTCAAGTGGTGTCTTGATTCTGTAAGAGAAAAATGTTTGAACTTACTATTTTTTTTTATCCTTTTAGCTTCACTACAATAAATTTAAGGTAAAATTTCTCCTTTTTCTTTGCTTTCGTTCAATGTTTTTTTATCTTCGTTTTGTTCTTAATTGTATTGAGGTTATTGCATCAATTTTACATTTTTTTTATTAATAGATTTGGTGTGAGATTATTGCATTATTTTTAATTATATTTTCTTGTGTTGATTCATTATTAACTAATGATTTTTATGTTATTAATGGAATTTTTTTGTATTAATTTGCATTAGTTTTTTAATTTACTTCTATATTATTGAAGGATTATCCAATTAAATTTTTTATGTTATTATTTGTTGTGGTATTATTTGAACTTTTTTTTGCTAATAATATGAATTGCTAAGTTTTTAGAATAGTTGTTTTTATAATTTTAGACTTTTTTTTGTTCTTAATGGTATTGAGGTTATTGCATTAATTTTACATAATTGTTTTTATTATTAATGGGTTTGGTGTTAGATTATTGAATTATTTTTAATTATATTTTCTTGTGTTAATTTATTATTATCTAATTATTTTTATTTTTTAATGGGTTTTTTGTGCTAATTTAAATTTAATTTAATTTTAAATTTATTTCTGTAAGAAATTAAATTATTAGTGATGAAATTACAGATGAAAATATCTATTGGTATTTTCTAAACAGTTCGATAGTAATGACTCAAATTATCATTATCAACGACTGTATATACCAACGAAATAACCATAAGAATCACCGATAAAATATATCGATAAAATTACCAACGGGAAATACCGATGGAATCACCAACAAAAAAGATCGACAAAACATTTTGTTATTGATTCCATTGGTATACATAATATGAGGGAATTATAGATGGAATGAAAATTATCGACGAGGGTATTACCAATAGAAAGTTTACCAATAAAAAATATTGACATAAATTACATGAAATTATCGATGGATATTTCTGTCAGTAAAACTGTATTTTTGGCAATGACTCCTATCTTTAGGGAGATCACATACCAATCTTTTTGGAAGTTGAGTAGAAATATAAAAAAAATAAATGACTAATATATTCTTGGATGGATATTCATAGATGAACATTCATAAATAGAAATGTACATTTAAATTGCTACTCATTATATTCTAATCTTTAGTGATCTAAATGTTAGTCATGAGGAAAACTTTTTCCCTCCTATATCTTGCAAATGATAGGTATTTGCCTTCATTATCATAACAATCCTGAAAGAACAATTCCATTTTAAAACCAGATTGGCCCTACTTTCATTAGTGTCTATGGCTTCTAGTTTTCTTATGACCAAATCAACTTGAATCTCTTACATTTAACCATGACATTGTGATACTTGAAAGATAGGTATTTGTCTTCATTATTCTAACAATCCTGAAAGAACCATCCCATTTTAAAGTCAAATTAACCCTACTTTGTCTATTGTCTGTGGCTTTTAGCTTTCTTATGACCAAATCAACTTGAATCTTTTACAATTTATCATGACATTGTGATACTTATTGGTTTTAAGACGATATGTTTTACTTTTAATGGCAACATGTAGATGCAATTCTTATAAGAAGTCCAAGTTAGATCTAAGATTATGCCCATTGTCTTATAAGGCATAGTGTGATTACTCGGTGACCTGAACATCTTATTTTAGCTCTTATCATGACTTTTATTACATATATGAGAAGAAAAAAGGGTTTCACTTTTAGAGGTTTTATAAGTGGTCTTATAGGTCTATAGGATTTCATTTAAAAAATTTCCCATAACTTTGTTTATTTTATCTTTTTCTTGAGTCCTCTAAGTGGAATTTTATAGCTAGCTTAACTGGACTATTAGTTTGAGGATATGATATTGAGAAACAAATGATCAATATGATGTCTTTGACATTGTTGTCTCATCTTGGGGTTGTTAAATTGTGTTCCAATATCTATAATCAAGACCTTAAGAAGCTTGAAATGACATATGATATTCTTCCAAAAGAATAAAAGACTTTATTGGTGGTGATTTTTGTTTTGTTTTATGATTTCCAAATACTGCATCGCGAGGAGCCTTATGTAATCAGTAAGTCATTAAAGTATTGGTTGCACAAAAGTATTTTTTTTATAGCATAAAGATTAGTAACTTATCTTATTCCAAGAATGTCCTGATTATATGTCATTAATGATTAAGTATGGTAAAAAAATTAACAAATATAATTATTTATGACTTTTTTGGAAATTCTCCACAAATGATGGCACCAATGATGTCCTAAATTGAATATATTCAAGTAATATGTTATTTAGTGCTTTGATAATGGTTAATCAAGGTATTCAAGAAAACAATTTTCTTCTCTTTAACTTAAGAAATATCAAACTAATGATAAAAACCTTATTACTTGTAAAAACAACCCCAATCAAGGGGACTAAAAAACCTTCCAATGATAAAGTCAGAAACATAATAGGAAAAAATAAATGATTTAAGAGAGCTTTAAATTCCAAGAACAAGGGTGTTTATTCTTGTATTTGAGGATGACTAGTACTGTGAAATATATGCAAGCTACTCCAAGTAGAAAAAGTTTGGAACACCTTACCTAGATGGTTTAAGGAGTATTTATAACTCTTAACTTTGTTGTTTTTAGGGAAGAGAAGGATTGGAAAGTCCTTTACTTTTTATGGCATTCATAAGAGATAAATATCATTTATAAATAATTAATGTGAGACAAGTATTTTTTATATATTATTAATAAGATGATATTTGTGGTCGGCTGTGTAAAAGACCTTTTGTACATCTATAGATATAAGAAGATCATAGCCTTTAATATGAATGATTTATATAATTAATCTAAAAGTAGAGCTCCTTAGCCCTTGCTTTTCAAGACTTGCCATATGGCCAAACTTAGATGAAAAGGCATGGTTTCTCATTGAATTCATAATATCTTAGGTTTAGCTAACATCTGAACTCAAATTCTTTGGTTTTGGAGCCTATCTAGGTAAGTGATAGCTAAACTCGAATGTGTTAGGTTTGACATCTTGCTAGACCTATGTTTTCTTGGGTTCAATTAATGTGTTGAGTCTAGCAATTTGTTATACCCATGTTATTATGAGTTCATTTGATGGTTGAACCTAAATTTATTTGTTCTAGCAAGTTGTCAGACCCATATTATTTTGGGTTTAGCCAATAATTGAATCCAAGTATGTCAAGTCTAATATTTTGTTAGACTCATATTATTTTGAACTTTTTTTAAACCACAAAAATATATTAAATAAAAAACTAATATCTCTCTCATGCACACACGTGCACGACATTCCAAGAGACACACACACACACACACACACACTCTCTCACAACCTTCATTATTTTTCTTATATTTTTTAAAAGGAAAGAAAATGACTTATCCCTCTATTTTATTTAGGTGATTGGAACTTACGTCCACCTTATTGTAAAAATAATAATGCTAAGTAGAAATTTAATTGATAACAATAAATAGACAAATGTGTTTAGCCTATCTAACGGGGAATGATTTTGAATATAAATATGAAGTGAGCAAGTGGGTGCATGCATGCGGCAAAGGTTCGTGCAATTTGTCTTCGTCATTGGTGGTGGTGGTGGTGGTGGATATAGTCCAAACGGATAAGAAGTGTATTAAGTTTAAAAAATTATTTTAATTTTTTATTTTAAATAAAATATTTTTATATTTTTATATCATTTTAATATGTTGATATAAAAAATAATTTAAAAAAATAAAAAATATATTATTTTAATACATTTTGAACTAAAAATATTTTTTAAAAAAAAACCTATAATCTTATTCCGACGCTAATTTATGCGAGGGGTGATTCGTAGTGAAAACCTGTCTCTCTACCTTTACCCTCTTGTTTTTTCAATACAGCCGAATTATTAATCCATGGAGCAACAAGGTTTAAGAGTTTGTCATCCCTTATAATTCTCTTTAGGGTTTGTCTTTTTAGGATCTTGTTTGTTCATATGATTTATGATATCCAAAGTGGACACGTGCCAACAAAGTTGAAATGGGTTTAAAAAGATTTGGGACAAAAATTCTCTCCCAAGTGCTGTGTGGCCCCATGCCTTTGATCCCATCAGCCATATTTCAAACTTCTTTTTCATTATACACAAAACAACGAAAGTTCTGGCTATTTTTCAAATAACTTTATCCATGTATGGTGTTTATGTGCTCTCTGATCGATTTTCGTACTAAGTTCATGTTTATACTGTGGCAGTCCCCACCAAAGTTATGTGTATTAGACAGCTTGCCAACCAGCCCGTCTCTCTCCAATCAATCATTGTGTTGTATGCTATTAGTCGCTGGAAATATTGTTTGCATTTATTCCTTGATATTCTTGCTGTCGCTTAATATGGACCTATGCTAGCGTATTATTGCCATCGCTACAAGATCTCTCTCTCTCTCTCTCTCTCTCTCTCTCTTCAATTTGTACTTACTCCACAGTGTAGATTACAAAGCAGGACATGGAGATGCTAAAATGGGTGTGTGTTGGCGCAGGCAAAGAGCAGGCCAAACCATCTGTTAGGGCACTTTTTTCCTTGGGATGACATGGAAAAGGAGCTGATTAGCGCTGTTGAAGCATGCAAACAAAAGATTAGGAGGATCATAACATGCTTTTTTGGATTTAGGAAGATAATTTTATAAGCTTGTTTTCTGTTCTTTTGTGACAGCTTAAGATACAGTAGTCAGACTAGTATATAGTTTTGTCTCTCCCAGAGTTTTGCAGTGACAATGAGCTTTATTTCTTTTCTGTCATTTTTAAATGAAAAGGAACAGAGAGAAATCCAGCCCCTCAGCGTTTTAAATGAAACCCTAGCGAGAAATAGCAGCCCAGAACCTTAAATATGATAAACGAACTCTCATGATCAATGCTAGCCTGGTGGGGGCATTGCTACCTTACTGGAAATTACTACGGATCTTCCCTGCATCATTAATTCATTATCCCTCTTGTACACAGAACCTCAATTATGACATTATTTAGCTGTATAGTGATTCTACTGTGACGCCATTGATTAATGAATGCATCATCGATCCCTCTTTTATGTACAATCGTTGCTCTTTGTAAGGGAATGTTACACACATGATTACCCTAATTTTACAGGTTCATTTCGCATCAGCTTTTGCTTTTAATTAGAATTATAGGAAATATAGAAGAGATGACAGGTTTCGGAGCTGTGGGGTTCCCTTTTTTTCCTTGTTACAAGAAAAAATATGCTCGAACTCGATGTTTTGTACGCAGAAATCACTAACCTCAACTGAATTGCAGCAGTTTCCTCTAAAATCATGGGCATGAGGAGTAGCTTTAGCTTGGCACATCTCCTGTGTTTGGCAAATAATGCAAAGATAAACACGCGCACCTGATATCCAATAATGGTGTCTTACTGTAAGCCCTAGACATTATAGTCCATGATTACTCAAACCGATTCTTCTTCGTCTTTAGGGGGAATATAAGATTGAAAAGAAAAATGAGTGTGCAAATACCACATTCTACAGTGAGTAAAAGGGAAAAGGTAGTAACACATCATTGCAAGAGAAATATGAAAGCAAAAGGACAGCCTAATTGAGAGCCCTTGCCCCACATAGACATATTATTCAGAGGCCTTTTATTTTTCCAATTTAAAAACAATGTATCTAATGATATTCTGCCTCCATTTTGGACCCATCATGCCTGTGCAATACTCCATTGATCACATTCCACCCCATTAGTCGAGTTTTTATCTGAATTATATATCCAGGGAAAATTTCGACAACTGGGTCACGATCAAATTTCCATAGAAATATAGGGTTGTCTTCTACTTGACACAACTGAATCATCCATACAGAAGTTTCTTTCTGGGCTTGCACAGGAGTTACATATTTCAAGAGGTTCCTGTCGTAGAATCTAAAATGGCCATGATTAGTCTAACCCTTATCAATTACGCGCACATGAACATGATCCTTAAAATTCCATGTTGCTCAAGCCATCATAGCTTCAACAAAAACCTACGGTGACTATTCATGTGGAGTGAAGGAATCCCAAGAAAGAATTGAGAGTTTGGCATGTTACTAAAGCAAGACAAAGTCATATAAACTTACAGGAGTGTTCGTTCTTAGGGATTCAAAGAAAGTCCAACATGTCTCTGGTGGTGTTATTGCTAGTGCCAAGAGAGCTGCATTATTGACTGACATGCCTTGAGATTTACATGAAAAAGGGGGTGAGGCGTATAGTTTTATATTAAAACAGCACGAAAAAACACAGGGAGAACTAATTCTCAAAGGTGAGAGAGTGGAAAAAGGTAAAGATGATCTTTGCTTTTCCCCTTTTTCTTTTTACATTTTAAAGTAGAGAGACCCATGAACTAGCACGAAAAGGATGTACATGAAATAATGAGTATGCAAGCAAGAAAAATCCAAAATTCTTCACCCTTCCTTGTTATAGATTTCTCTCGGCCTGCTGACTCCATTGCCACAAGATTATTGAAAAGAGCTACAGCTTTGTAGCAATTGTTACTATCTCCCCTTATAATTTATATGTTTCTAAGAAAAAAACATATTCCTTCCTTAACTTTTTGCATAATTGGGTCATTTTGAGCCCAAATTTGAACTCAATCGCATGTTGTTATGGAAGTAATGGTTGAATTGAAAGAAAGAGTGCTAAGAAAAACATAAGTAACATAAAACATGGATAACATAGGTGATGACTTTGAGATTTTTTGAAAAG
The DNA here is from genome assembly GCA_027405865.1 of Salix purpurea. Lineage (NCBI taxonomy): Eukaryota > Viridiplantae > Streptophyta > Magnoliopsida > Malpighiales > Salicaceae > Salix > Salix purpurea. The sequence goes on along the minus strand of JAOWLH010000002.1, from coordinate 8,651,955 downwards.
TTAATTTCGTTCTTTAATTTTTTTAGTCATTAGGTGACCGTCCTTATGGTTTTTTTTTTATTTATTTAAAAAAATACATCTTGATACCAAACTTCATTTCCCTCGTCTCTTAGTTTTTTTTTTTTCTGGTGGAAGAGAAAGAGAAAGTTGCTTGATTCCAATTTGAAGAGAGAAATTTTTTGATGTCAATTATTTTGGTCCCCAAAATAGATTATTTTTATGTCAAATGATTTTATATGATTTTTTTTTTTTTACAAAACAAATACAAGTCTTGGAAGATTTTTAGTTTTAGGTTGATTTCGGGTTATAGGGTGAGTTCTTACACTTTTGGAGATAATACAAGTGCCTGAATTCTGAGAGTTTTTCATGTCCCTTATTGTTTTTGACCATGAGGTTGTCCTCCATTGAAATAAGAAAAGAAAAAAAAGACTCATGCATAGGGCTTGACCTCGCAGGCTCGCTCATGAGCCTTTTATTAATGAGTCAAGTTGTACTTACACAATATCTAACAATGTTTGCTTTATTTCATTTTAAATTTTTCTTTTGATGTTTCTAATTAATAATTTTTTTAAAAAAAAATTGATATATGCTTAGTTAAAACCCCTTTTTATATTTGTTTTTTCTTTTATAGCTTTTTTAAAATATCAATTATTTCTTAGTTATATTTGATAAGTTTAATTTTTTAAAAGGTTGATATGATTTATTTGTAGTTTTATATATATTTTTATTATTTTCAATTTCACACTTCAATCCAAGTTGATTGCGTGTTTTTTTTTTTTTTTTGTCATTTTGGTTCTTTTATCTTTCTTTTTTGTCTAAGATTCTTGTTTTTTGTTAATGCCTTTTTTATGTCAATTTTTTAATAAAATTTCAATTTACTCTTTAATTAATACCTCTTCTATGTTATTTTTAGCCTTTTTTAATAACATTTGTTTTTTAATTAGGATGTGTTTAATTTATAAGTGATTAATATAATTCATGTATAATTATTTTATGATTTATATAGATTAAATATTTATTTTTCATTATATTTTTAATATATATAGTCTTGTATAGTATTCTTTTTATTTTATTTTATTCAATCGATTTCTAATACAAAATGAGTTTAATAAATATTATCATTAAACATCCCCAAGCAGATGATCGTTTTTTTTCCTTTTGGTTAAAGGTTTTGTCCTATATATATATAATGGCAATGAGGCTATCAATGGGCCAAACAAGTGAATAAAAAATGGAACCTAATGGCAATGAGGCTATCAATGGGCCAAACAAGTGAACCCTTTGTTTCTTTAACATATTGAAAATGGGCTCTGAGCATATAACCCTGGGCCCATGAAATATCGCTCCTGCTTTGAGCTTTCTCCCAATTTGATATCTCTTTTGTAGTTCCTCATTCTGAGAATAAATGGATTAATGCGTTCCAGCATGCAGCTGCAGGGATTAATGCCTTTGTTAATTTCCTGTTTATTTCATCTTCTGCGGGACCCCATTTAGGCCAGCTTATTTGCTAGAAAATAGTTTTATTTTTAAAGAAGTTTTTAATGGAAATTGAACTCTTAGAAAATGAATTATTTTTCAATTTGTTTTCAGAAATAAGTTGGGAAACATTTTCCAAATTTTGACTATGTTATAGAGAATATGCTAGAAAATAATTTATATATGTTTTATTTTTTTCAAGTTTATTATTAAGAGAATAAGAAACAAATCTTACCGATAAAAAGATTGAAAGATAATGAAATTAAAAGAACATCTAATTTCATATAATATTTCAAGTAAAATAAATAATAATAAAAATAATAAAAACCAAATCTAATAGATAAAAAAGTTGAAACATGATATTAAAAAACAAATTTAAATTTCATAAATTATTTAAGTTAAAATATATAGCGATAACAAGGATGGGGACCAAATTTGATAGATAGAAAATAAAATATAAAAAAACCAAAAAAAAGAACTAAATATGATATAAAATTCAAATCAAATAAGTTGTAATGGACGAACTTAAAAACAAAGTTAAAACAATTTTTGGAAAGTGTTTTCTTCCCAAAATAAAAGAAAAACACTATGTCTGAAACAAAACCAATTTTCTCTTCAACTAGAAAGTATCTTTTGTTTACCAATTTTTATAATAGTAAGAAAATATAAAAAAGTTCTAAATTGGTTTCCAAGAAACCACTTTCTATGAAGCAAATAGGCCTTAGTCAATTCATCTTGTGAGAGAGTGTGAGATGAGATCAAAAATCCCTATGTTAAGTTCTTCAATGGGTGTATAATCATCAAACCATTTGATTTAAAAAGAATACAAATAATTAATCAAAATGATATTGATTTTTTTTTAGATAAATCACACCATTCTAAATTGTATATTAATAGGCTAACTTTATTCCTCTTGGAATCAACCTACGAAGATAAGAAAATTGAGTAAAAATAATACTTCAAAGAGCAATATATTTAATGAACTTAAGTTATTACTAGTACAATATAAAATCATATAAAAATACACTTAGAACATCTTTCTAGGAATAGAAAAATCCACAACAAAACACATCAATTAAGTTTTGATTAAATTTAATGTTTGGAACAAACCTCCAAATATAGAAAACCTAATAGAATAATAATAAATAAATAAATAAAATATCACTTGAGAATCCTAAACAAACTCGAATATAGCTTTAAACCAATTAGATTTAGCAAATTTGACCATAAGATGCAACTACATCTATATCCACTACTTGAGTTGAAAACTCTTCCGTTGTGGGCTAAATATTTAAAGATTTTAAGGTTAGGTGTGAACTTGATCCACACAATCATTCATTCATGGTTAGAAAAGACATGCCCTCAATTCTAGTGGCTCATCATCTATGTAAGGAGCACTACCACAATATTGCAATTTATCGATGACATATTCCATCAGTATTTTTAAAACATTTCAGGAAAATTTTGGTATTTTTAATATTGGGTTTGTATCTTACACAATAAATCTACAACCTGATATTTGATAAACAATTTGGCAAAAATATTCAAGTGACTCATTAGTAGTTCTAAAATGATCTTGGACTTTTTTCAAAACTTTTTGAAATTTCTAAATTATGTTTGGCTAGATTTTAAAATAAAAGCAACATAAAGCTAAGGGAAAGATTACAAGATGTGTTTGTCAAATACTATATTAGCCTAAAATTAAAGGCATCAAATATCTTTAAGGAACAAACCTTAAAGACAAAAACATATCTTTTCTTTAAGGAAAATTAAGGCGAGTCAAATGTTCCCTTAGGTATGTGTAGGGATAGGCCTAGTCACATGGTTTGGATTTATTGGTTAAATACCCAAGTTCATGCATACAAATTGGATTCAAGTCGAGTCCAATCTATTTTATTGGGTTGATATAAATATGCTATTTTTTATATAAAAATGGGTTGGACTTAACACAATAATATAGGCTAGGCTTAGAGAAAAATGTTAGATGAAAGGGTGTTTTTTAACTTGTTTTATTGCTAGTGCAAATATGTTATTATTATTATTATTATTATTATTATTATTATTATTATTATTATTGACTTTCAAAATGTTTCTTTCATAAAATAAATTATTCCTCATAATTCAAAATTAATAATTAGAAGATAGCAATTTTTTAAAAGTATAAAAAGGTAGAATTGATAATCAATTAAAGAGAAAAGTTTATTTTACGGGGAGAAAGGAATAGAGCCCATTGGATTAAATCTAAAAAGGCTTTTACTTGTAGGCTTGCAGCCCATTGTATTCAAAATTGAAATCGGTAAGCATCTTTTCAAAATGCCTTAATTTTTTAATCTGAAAATTTATTAAATACGTCTTCGTTTAAGTTGAAATGAAGTTTTACCTTTTGGAAATTCAAGGCAGTACTTTTCAAGGCTTTAGTGCATGTCTTCCATTGCTATGTTCTGTATCAATGGACTGGTATTGAAAATGTACTATAAAATTCGAAGCTTTTCCTTCTTTGTATTTGAGTTTCAAGCCTTTCTGGTTTTTTAGGGTGAGGAGCAGTCTGATTCGACGTGGGAATTAAGGGATTGGGATAAGACGACAGCGTTTTGTTAAAGTACTTAAGATGGCACTTGATAGTTGACACCAAACCAGACGCATCAAAGAAGCCTTTTCCTTCTTTTTTCCTCGACTTATTTTTCTCTCTCAAAATATTGATTTTGGCCCATTGAAACTTTTGTTTTTGCTTTACTAGCCCGTGAGTGAAGAAAATAATAATAATTAGCCTTATACTCTCTTTTTTCCTTGCAAACTCATGCATCGTCGTCGTGTCCCGGCTAGATCGAAATAATTGGTTTTTTTTTCCTTTCTTGTATATATATTAAAATTAAAATAATATAAAAATTAATTAAAATATAAATAATATTTACATAATATATGTTTATTAATATAAAAAAAATATTTTTATCAGATATTGTAGCGCGCTAAATTTGGTTAGGCTGCCCTCGGCCTAGCCCCTTTTTTAAATATATATTTTACAAAAAATAAAAAAAAATGTGTAGATACAGATCAGTCCTAGTGGAAGGAAAATATCTGTTCATGATGAAATTGCAAGTGGTTTGATAGGAGAATAAAAAATAATATTTGTTTTTTCATGAATTATTAATTACATTATATTATTATAATTATTAAATTTACAATATTTAAAAAAATTATATATATAATGTATAGATACAAATCAGTCCTAATGGAAGGGAAATTTCTATTCGTGATGAAATTGCAAGTAGTTTGATGGGAGAATAAAAATTAATATTTGTTTTTTCATGAATTATTAATTACATTATATTATTATAATTATTAAATTTACAATATTTAAAAAAATTATATATATACCCTTTAAAGTAATTTTACAAGTTAAAAGCAATATGAAAAGCTTGGTAGCCAAACATCCAAAACTGTTTTTTTTTTCAACCTCCAACTCAACCACAGTTTTTAACCAAACACTTCACTGCTTATTTTGAACCACAGTAAAAGTGTATTTTTTAAAACTGCCTATTTTCAACCTCAATCGCAAAAGCAAAAGCAATGTCAAACACACCCTTAGTCATCAAACGAAATAAGCCAAAAAAGTCTGTTTTTAGAGCTGCTGACTTGGAAGAATTTATATCAAAGAGAATTAATGAATTTTTTAGTGTTATTAAAAGTATTTTTATTCAAAGATATATTAAAGTAATATTTTTTTTAATTTTTAAAAATTATTTTTGATATCAACATATAAAAATGATCAAAAACATCAATTTTTTTAAATTTTAATTAAAAAATAAAAATAAAAAAATTTCAAGTTTTTTCGAAAATATTTTTAAAAAGTAATAAGTCCTTGCCTTCCATAATTGCATCCGTTTTATTTTAAATAAATTTTTATTTATAAATATATCATAATAATATTTTTATTTTTTTAAAATTATTTTTGATATGAAAATAATTAAAAATAAAAATTAAATAATTATATTTTCAAAAACCTTTTTTTTTTGTTTGTTTTCCAAACACCTCCCGAATTGTATACATATTTTTTAACGGCCAAGATGTTTGCATGATTATCAATTTCATTCTTAAATTATATTTTGTAAGATTTCAGCCCGTGAATTTATTTTCTGCTCTCTATTGAATGTGAACAGTCTGAGCCACTAGGAAATCTTACATACGAGGTGTTTGAAAGTATAGTTGCGGTTGTCTTTGAAAGTATTTTTTGTTTAGAAATATATCAAAATGATATTTTTTTTATTTTTTAAAAATTATTTTTGATATCAGCACATCAAAATGATCTAAAAACACTAAAAAAATTTCATTTATAATAAAAAAATTAAAATTTAGTCAAACAACAGTTCAACTGTTTAGCCAAACAGGCTAGACACATGACATGCTATCTTGTTTTCTTTGATCACGAAAAATGCTAATGCTGACGATTCAACTGGATTATTTTAAGTTGAATTTCTTTTTAAATTACTTGGCTCTTGACTATTTAAGAATGTTTTAAATTTTAAAATTATATTTAGATGCTTCACATTGTATTTATATTACACAATTTAAAGTTAATTTATTTTAGACTTGAATTGAAATTGTTAAATTATATATATATATATATATATTCAAAATCTCGAAATAGTCAATATTCTGGAATCAAAATATATTATTCAATTAAAAAACTAAGAAAAAAATAAAAGCTTTACCCCGGCCTTGACAACAGAGATCGGAATGCGTCCATCATGTGAGAAAGGAAAGGCTATGAAAAAACCACGTTATTTTCTTTATTTTTTTTAATAGCATTTTTACTAATTGGAAACAAATTCAGTGAATCTAAAGGGGTAGGTGCCTGGAGCTGTCAAAATGGTCTTAGGCTGCTGAGTCACATGCGACAAGACTGCCAATCCTGTTGTGTCAAGATATACGATATTTTATGGTTGTTTTTTAAGTTAATTTTATTTAAAAATATATTAATATATTTTTTTATTTTTTAAATATTATTTTTAATACCAACAAATTTTATTTTTTGAAAAACACATTTATGCCTTGTTTCTTTCAAGGAAACTGAATTCCAGAAATTCAGTTTTCTCATTTTCTAATGTTTGGCAATCATCCGGAAAGTTAGTGAAAGGAAAGTTATTAATTTCCTTATCAAAAGGAAAACACTTTCCTTTATTAATAAAACACATCTTCTCCTGCAAAACGTATCGTTTCCCACCAACTCATTGCTCCCGCTCACAAACCCACCTCCGTGAAACTGCAACATCACCGGCAACTTCCGGTGAGATCTTCCTTCCACCGGCGAGTAGCCACCGTAATTAAGAATCTGATAACTAGAAGGCAATGAGGAGGTGACAGCTGTATCGGGAAGGAAGATCCGGAGAGAAAGAGAAGAGTAGGGATTGGCACGGATGTCTTTCGTGGCTACACCATCGGTAAATGATGGGTTGCTAGCGGCGAAGGATTCGTGAGGGCGAGAAGTAATGCCAAATGGGTTTGATTTGTTGGATTCAGGGGTTTCTATCAAGCCTTGTAGGAGATGTTTTTGTTGATATTTGAAGATGACACTATAGAGTTTTACCATTAAGCTTGGCATCTCTACAGAGAGAGCGAGAGAGAGAGGGAGGGAGGAACCGCCGGGATCTGGGTTTTGTTGTTAATTAATGAAGATGGAAATTGATGACGGGACTAGTCCTCCAGCTCTCCTTCGATTATCAACCAACTCTGGCAAAGTTTTATTTATATGAAATTTATTAAATCAAAATATTGTATGATTTTATTTTGTATAAATTTGTAATTTCTTTTTTGTAGAAATGAGTTTCACACATAATGAAAAATGCTAATTTGAGAAAAAAATTGGGTTCAAAACTTTGTGACCCAACCTACAGGCTTGCTTGCTAAGATGGTTTGAATATGTTCAAAATTTGGGTTCAGACTATGTTTGTTATTTGACAAGTATGTTTACTTGTTTAATTCGGTCTAGCATATTTATGTTTGTAATTTGAACTAATATGTATGTATATGACATCGAAACGTAATATTTATTAATAAATTATTTTCCAATTCATTTTCCATAACACAAACAAACATTGGAAAGTGTTTTCCAGTTCATTTTCCATAACACTGTCAAACATCGGAATTCACTTTCCCCGGAATTTACTTTCCAAAAGAAAACCACTTTTCTGCAAACAAACGGAGCCTTAGAGTATTCCCAAACAAGCCTATAATGTTATGAGAAAAGTCCATGAGCAGTTCCTATTTTTCCTCCTGCTATGTTATTCAATCAGCATCATGAAACTTGAAAAATCTTTCTTTAATTTAGTGAGATAATGATAGATGGTTGGACAAGAGTGTTACCTCTAAATAATCTTTTGATGACTAAGTTAGTTAGTTTTTTTTTTTTTTTTGCTTAGGTGGTTATTTTGTAAAAACAGTTGGTAGAAAAAGAATAAGATATTTTTTTTTTGTATTGTGTTAAGAGATCCTCTTTCTTTCTTGCTAAAACTTAATATTTATTGCTGAAAAAATATGAAAAAAATTATTCCTCTCCATGTAGAGCTATAATAGGATTGTAGCTTGTAATAATAAAAAAGTGATTAAGATGAGAGAGAGAGAGAGAGAGAGGAGAGAGAACTCAATTGATTAAGTCAAAAATGAGACTTAGCTATATTATAGTGATTGCGGTGCAAAAATGATGTCCTAGTGGAACACACCCGACGTATCTTCACTTTCTCATCTTTTTGCAGTCGTCTCTCATTTTTTTACAATTGATAGTGATCAACTTTTCTTGTCTCAACCTAACTCATGATGAATGACATTGTTTTTGTTGCTGGAGCAAGTGACTTATGTCCAAATGATGCGATTACTAGTGGAAAAAAAGCACAAACCCATGAGGTGAGGGATATTGGAGGTACTGTTTCACCTCCCTCTTCTCCCCCACCTCTATTGATGAGTTTTAAAGATAAAGTTTCTATTGGTTTTGGCATGGATGAAGATAATATGGTGATAGGAGAAGAAGGCTATATTTGTCATGACCCGATTCTTGGATTCGTGACCAGCACATAGACATGGTCCCCCTCCAAGGTTCCACACCTATGCGTACCCAAACTTACAAGCTTATCATTCATATTCAGAGTTCAACGCAACAAAAATAACAAAGTAAACTTATAATATAGTTCGATTGTCTTAATATAAGAGTCGAAAACATCTTATTATAATTGTGGAGCGTTAACTAGACATAAAAATAAAAGTGTCGATTACAACCCAAATAATAAGTTCTGAAATTTCAATGATAATGATCTGCTAACAAGCTACGAGCCTGAAAATAATAAATAATGAGGGGTGAATTCAACAACTCAGTGAGTAGATAACATCTAATATACACATATGAGATAATACAACAATGAGAAGTATATTATTGAATCGGCTCGGAGTTCTTACAAGAAGTTTCTCAAATAGGTCATAACAAGAATGTAATAGGTAAAGCTCGTTAGAAAATCAAAATGCAATGAGCATGAGGCTTCGTAATGTGAGATGATCAATTCACACAGGTTGGTGACTCCCCCGACCAACTAGGGTTTCAGATACGATGTGCACAAAGACTAACATTTCCCTGTTAGCGTGAGTATTCTAAATGGCATACCGTAGGTGTATATATATATCATAATCAAACAGACATATTCATATCTCAAGGCCCAACTCATGACATTAATCAAATGAGGAGCTATCAATCCACAAACAGATATTGACTCATATCAAGAACGTATATTCAACAATTGATTATGTTGTACCGTAACAAGAATAGTAATTATTATATATATTATCAAGAAGCCTAATCCAAATACTAGAAAATAAAGTATTTATAATATTTCTCATGCATATTAAATATTATTCACTCACCTAACTCAAAAGCGATCAAAATTCAAAAGCGGAATACTGTTGGAATTCTACTAACGTACCATGGGCAGAATATCAGGATTATCTGAATATAAAAAAGAAAATATACTAAAAAATGACTCAAAAGAATTGACATCTCTTTAATAAATGTATCTAAGAGTTTAATTCATAATCCTATGTGTTTTGAATCAAACTATCTATTTTTCACAAAACCTAAAAACAATTGTTTCTCCCAAAATCTAATTCAAAATACACAATTCCTAAAATTGATAATAATTCATCAAATAAACTTCAATTATCCATCAAACTAATCTGAAATACTAATATTTCACTCTAGGGACCAAATTGTAATCTTTCAAAGTTCGGGGACCAGACTGTAATTTTTCACAAAAGAGACCAAAATGAAATTTTGTCATCTTCAACCTCTAGCCCAGAATTCCAGCAAGGGTTTTTCACTATTTCTCAATATTTCTTATACCAAACACATCAATTAACTTCAAAATTATCTAAAATCAAATCAATTAAACTATTACCCAGCACATTAAAACCTTAACATCACATTCCATTCATCAATCAAACCCAAATAAAATTTACAAATCCTAATCACCAATACAAGCAAAAAGCTTAACTAATAAACAATATTTTTACATAATAACACATACACATTACCTTAATACTTATTTCTCCTCCTTCCTTTCTCCCTTCCTCTTTTCTCTTTTTCTTCTCCTTTCACCTCTTTTCCGGTTCACTCTAAAATTTTCAGCTTTACTTCTCTTCTCTTCTTTTTCTATTTATATTTTACAAGTTACTACTATACCTTTAATTCATTTATACCTAATGTTAAGCCATCAAGGGTATTAATGCCTTTTTCCTATTCAAAGTTTTCAAAACCCTACAATATTATTCAAAATAGTGAGATCCCTTAAATCTAGTTCTCTGATAAGATCAAAGATTGCTTGTATCGTTCTTGAAAATCTGCTATTATTATCAAACTCATAGGCAAGCCTTTTTCTTATAATTTTCTCCGTGAACAACTTCTTCGAAGATGGAAGCTCAAGGGACTGATGACCTTAATTGATTTGGAGAATAACTTTTTTATTGTGAAGTTCTTGCTTGATGATGACATGAAGCATGTCCTTATTGGAGCACCTTGGCAGGTTGCGGGGCAATATGTAACAACCAAGAGGTGGAAACCGGTTTTTGATCCAAAAGAAAAAAGATCACGCATATGACAGCTTGGATAAGAATCAATGGACTGAATGTTGAATTTTTCAGGCTTGATGTCTTGGAGAAAATCAGTAATGTAATTGGGCTCACAATTAAAGTTGATTCTCATACTATGAGCCCATCAAGGGGAAATTTGCTCGGATACGAGCTTAATATATCCGAACCCTTAACTCCCTGTATTGAAGTGGAGGGGCCCACTTATAGGGTGGTGTATGAGGGGATTCAAGTTATATGATTTGAGTGTGGATATTATGGGCATGAGAGAGATAATTTCCTAGTGAATGAAAAGGCCAAAGCTCTGGCAAGTGAAGCCGCTGAATTAGAGAGCATGAAGGATGTTACTGTCCCGGATAACAGAAGTGTTGAAATTGAGAACTTGGAGGCCACTTGCACTAAACAAGTGGTTGGGGTTGATGTGTGTGCATGTACCAATGCTACTAAGGAGAGTTCTCTTGATCTTCATAGACAATGAATGTTACTAAAACGGAAAAAAAAAATCACAAGTATTTTACCTTCTAAAGTAGGAAAAGTGCATGCTAAGCAAAAGAAATATTTAACTACAAGATCTTGCTTTACTGTTTTGGAGGCAGATGAAAACCGTGGTGATGCCCATAAAGATGCCACTAATACCAACCAGCGTTTTCTCACTGGTGTGAACAAAAAAGCACACAATTCGGTCCCCAAGAAAATTTTTGGAAGGGGGAAGTTTCCCTTCACAAATTATGCGACCAATCCTTGGATCTTTAAAAATCTCCTCATGTTAACCCCAAGAGTATTCCTTCAAGGATGACAAATGTTGGTCATATCCTTGTCCTTGAACATCATAGAAGCTCAAGTTTGAACTTTAGAAATAAAACTATGCCTCTCAATTATGTGAGTGCTATTGAGTTACAAGTGCAAGACTCTGATTTTTATTTTTCTTACATCATCAATATTTGGTTAAATAAAATTGAGATTTTTATTTGTTTTGATTTGAATCTCATAAGATTATCTTGTCCGATTCAATTTAGTGCGTGGCCGTCTCCATTAAAGAATGTGTTATTAAGCATATGATCACTTTATTATTTTAAAATTTCATTCATTATACATCAAATTCTTTATTTCTTAACACAGATATTTTATAAACGATTAAAAATTTCGTTGCGTTGTTAAAAAAACTAGAGTTCACTAAATACAATAAAACCCTTACAAGTACATGGAAGATGATATTTACCTTCTTTTACACACGGGATTAGAATATTTACCTTCTTTCCCAAGAAGCTTGTAAAAGTGGAAACAAAGCTTGAAATATTACATCTATTCAAGTCTGTGAGAAATTTTAGAGGATTTATAGGAGTGTCCGTCAATAATTAAATAGATTTTATTTATTTATTTATCCATGAAGATGATACCTCAACAGCACTATTAAGGTACGATAAAAGTGTAATTACGTGTGCTGAACGAGGGCAACTGATAATCCTTGGAGTTGTTGGCTCCAATGTATTGAAGGTAGTAGGTGTTCGTAGGCCGCACACGTGTTGACACAGAGAGTCCAGTGGCATTCACAATTTCTGTCTTGTTTTATTTTCTGCGTTTCTAGTTCCCGTGCGGGTGACTCGATTAGTTTTATAAATATTAAAATTAATAATTATATAAATTCTCAATTATTATTATATTAAAATACATAGCTTGAAACTAAAATTACATTAAAAACAAATATTTTAATCTTAACTTATGCTGCTGTATCATCATCTACTGACTCCCATCCTATTAGCAATTTCTCTCTCTCTCTCTTTTTTTTTTTTAATACTATGGTTCGAGGGTCTTACGTCAACTGCGATTATTAAAGGTTAATTTTCTTTTTCTTTTTCTACATTTTCTAGATGAGGTCTCTCTCTACACGTTTTTTTTTACCCGTTGATGTTTAATTGGTCTCTCCTTTAAAGAAATATTTTAAAATTAATCCTTTCAATTAATTTCCGTACTAATTGTGTACAGCATGTAAGAGAAATAACACAAATCACGTCACTTGTCAAGAATGAAGGTCAATCAGACTTTAAGGTAATAGAAACCAACTAAATTAAAAATAATTAGAGGAAACAATGGGGTAGCCCGTCTATTTTCTTAAATATGCCCCCTCCTGTGCTAAACCATTAGATCCTTTGTCAGAAAGCAAACTAGTTTTTAAAAGGGTGCATGACAAGAGCCAAATCTCAATTAATCCACTTCGAGGAGGGGTAGGTGGTGGATAGGCAGCACGCGTTCCCACGTAGGAGTATCTTGTGCCATGGATCGAGATACAATTTGGTGGCCAATGGAGAGATTAGAGAGTCAAAAGACCCTTTTTTTAGCCTAAGCTTTCTCAACAACCCCCTGAACTCAACAACTTCCCAATATTTGGCCAGTACCTTCCAAGAAATACTTGAATATATTAACTTGAAGGAGCTACATACACACAAATGCAAGTTCTGTTCTGTCCTCTCTTTCTCTCTCATGGCGGCAAAATCTCCTCTGCATTCTTCCTCGCCTGCCACCTCGTCGCTCCTGAGCTGCAAGTCAGATTTGGTTCATCCTAGAAAAACCCAGTTGGGGTTTGCGCCGAGAATTCTATCAAAGCCTATCAGATGGGAAAGCTGCTCGGGGATAAGAGAGCAGTCACAGGGGAAGGTCAGGCAGAGGGGGCGGCTGTTTACGGTGAGGTGCACGGCGGAGGGCATAGAGAGAGGAATGCTGATGGGAGGTGGGAGAGGAGGAATAGAGGAGGCGGCGACTGCTGAAACGTTGGATATTCCAGAGAGGTTCAAGGTGGTGGCTTTAATGGCATGTGTCATGTGCTTGTGTAATGCTGATCGTGTCGTCATGTCTGTCACTGTTGTTCCCCTTGCTTCCAAATTTGGCTGGTCCACTTCTTTCTTGGGCATAGTACAGGTACATCCATCTATTTTCTTGATTTTCTTTTTCACCCTGATTTCTCGACATTAATTCGAGAGCTGAAGCTCGAGCTAGTAGTCTTATAATCCAGTAAATTACACTCTCTTTTATTATTTCCTAGGTTGTTCCGCTTTTTGCTTCAAAAAAATAATAAAATGGTCTAAAAAAACTCTAATTATAAAACGTAGAAATAAACAGGCATTATAAGTTAAAAATCAAATAGATAAAAGAATTATAAAGCTCAAATCCATTATAATAGGATTTCATCTGAAGCAAGGGGCTACGAAAGCTTAAAAAAAAGGTGAGGGAAAATGACAGAATAACGTGTGTGGTAGTTGAGAAAGCGATGGCTGCGATGGCTTGCCGCCGCTTGAAATTATAGCTAAACCGTCTTACGTGGTGCAACATGGTGGGTAGGATGTTATATAACTTGGATCAGTCTGGGTCATTTTATTTTATATTATTTTTATTAAAATAATATATAGATTACAATTTAAGTCAGCCCACAAGTTAGTTCACGTCCTGTTCTTATTCTCCAGCCTTAATTAAAAATTTGATGACAATCTTTATTTTTTCAATTTGATAATATAATATTGTTTTTTAAAACACTTTTTATTAAAATAATATATTTTTAATTTTAAAAATTATATTTGATAACAGGAAAACATCAACAAAAGTAATTAAAAGAAATAAAAAAAATATTTTGTTTTGAAAAGATTTTCCAAACTACGAAACATTGAAATGAAATTGATTGTTTTTTATTTGGTAACATACTGATTGTGATATTTTTAATAATAAAAAAATATTATTTCTAAGTTAGGAGAAGATTTCACAATAAACTGCTTTATTTTATACATTTGATTAAAGTATATAGTATACCAAAAGTCACCTAATTTCCACGTCATTATTATGCGATGGCATGCCGACAGCATGTCATCTCGGGCTGGAAGCATTAAAAAGTGAGGAAATTCCGAGCCAAACCCGCGGGTCGGAGATCCTGGTAAGGTTTAACTAGTACTGGTGCGGACTGGGGACCCTACAACTTCGCGCCATGGACCACAACAAGGACAGGAAGATCCGGGGAAGGGTTACCTGCTACCTTCCCAGCAGTTCCTACGCAATTGTGTGGACCGTTGATGAGACAAGTAACAAGCGCGAGAGACGTCAAATATGGCATGTGAATAGAAATTTTCTTCTCATGATTCATGACTCGCCAGAGACAATCAGAGGGTGGTTGAATAAATAAATAAAATCCTGGAGGAACAGTATTGTTTTTGAAAACAATTTTAAAAAATCATTGTTAGATTATTTAAATACATTGATATAAAAAATAAATCTTAATATATATATATATGCATTTTAAAACAAAAATTATTATACATGTGAAACGAAAACATACTATGACCGTTCAAACTAAAAGGGAAAAAAATAGTTCTCACATGGAATTTGAACTGTTCATAGCGTGTGAATTTTTATTTTCTCGTAGCAGTTTGGTTGGATGTTAAAATTAAATTTTCTGATTACGTGACCAAAAAGGTTTCTGATGGTGATTAAGTTTTGATTAATTTGAGATTTTTGAGGGGGTGGATGGTTAAATTGAATCTATTTTTTGTTAATCATTTCTTGAAGTCATCCTTCCTATGGGGATACATATTCTCGTCGGTCATAGGAGGAGCCTTGGTGGACAGATATGGAGGGAAAAACGTGATGGCATGGGGCGTGGCCTTGTGGTCTCTGGCGACTCTGCTGACTCCATGGGCTGCGAACCACTCCACCGTCGCCCTTTTGGCCGTTCGTGCCTTCTTTGGTCTCGCCGAGGGTGTTGCTCTGCCCTCCATGAGCACCCTCTCATCGAGGTAACGCCAACTGCAAGCATATACGATTGTAAGCTATTTGTTGCTTAACTATGTTTTCGTGCATCTCCGATCAGGTGGTTTCCAAGCCACGAGCGAGCGAGTGCAGTCGGAATATCAATGGCTGGATTTCATCTCGGCAATGTCATAGGCTTATTGCTGACTCCAATCATGCTTTCAACAATCGGAATTTCTGGCCCTTTTATTCTCTTCTCTTCTCTTGGTCTTCTGTGGCTGACAAGATGGGCAAATGGGGTCACGAGTGATCCAAGAGACAGTCCTTTTGTTAGCAAATCGGAGTTGAGATTAATCCGAGCTGGTAAAACTGATTCTCCGGCGGATGATGGCCAGTTTCCACCGCTACGTCTCCTCTTATCGAAAGCACCATCCTGGGCTATTATATTTGCTAATATAACGAACAATTGGGTGGGTTTTAATTATTACACCAGCTCAACAATCCTTCACTTTGTTGAATGCTCTTTAATGTTCTTTTACATGCTCCAAATCACAGGGATATTTTGTTCTTCTCTCTTGGATGCCTGTATATTTCAACTCTGTAAGTTTCACTACTCCCTCTTTATCTCTTTCATGTCAGCAATGTCTTTGAACGACCATATGCTAATGAATCACCAAGCTCATCCCAGTTTCGACTTTTCCTTGTGAAAAATGCAGGTGTTTAAGGTAAACTTGAAGCAAGCGGCTTGGTTTAGCGCTGTTCCATGGGGAACAATGGCAGTCTCTGGCTATGTTGCAGGAGCATTATCTGACTCGTTGATCAAGGCCGGCTACTCTTTGACACTTGTCAGAAAGATCATGCAGGTAATTTTGAGGTGAAATTTGAACTTATTTGATAGGAACACGCCTTTCCTTTTTTATACTAGCCTGACTGCTTGTTAAACGGCAGTCTATTGGTTTCATCGGACCTGGTGTCGCATTGCTCTGCTTGAATTATGCCAAGACACCAGTGACTGCAGCTGCAATTATGACTATAGCGCTGAGCTTGAGCTCTTTCAGCCAAGCTGGCTTCCTTCTCAACATGCAAGTAAGTCTCGGCTACTAATTGATCAGCTCTACAAGTACGCTTGCAGCTTCTTCGGCTTGCTGGATCTCCTCCGAGTTGCGCGCATTTTCATTCTTTATTTTCTTTTTTAATCAGGATATAGCACCTCGGTACGCAGGATTTCTCCATGGTAAGCTCCACGCATCTTGCCGCTGTTTTCAGCTGGATAATCGATGTTCTTTCAGATACCTATGCTTGAAACTCTTGCGACCAAGCGTAATGCCGTTCTCCAACTGATTGACATGCCATACAGGAATTGCAAATTCAGCCGGGACATTGGCAGCAATAATCAGCACGATTGGAACAGGTTATTTTGTTCAGTGGCTAGGATCTTTCCAGGCATTCCTCACCGTCACAGCAGGGCTCTATTTCGTCACGGCCATCTTTTGGAACCTGTATGCCACAGGGGAGCGAGTTTTCTAGGCTGAAAACAAGTGTAAATGAAGTACCCGCTACTCTGGAAACAGCAGCACAGGTCTACAACCAGGAGTTATATCAATGAAAGGTAAACTAAATCACAAAAAGGGTGAGGAATTTGAATTCAATTAGGTTGAAATTCCAAGTCAAATACTTTAGGCATGCAATGCTTAGAATGGAGGGAATTGACGGTGCATGGTTTGTTTACTACGTGCGTGCAACGGTCATCTCTAGGGTTTTCACCTCGATATATATTTTCATCACCAGGATGAACCTGTAAAGGAAATATTGGTGTCACAGAAACATAAACCATCGTTTTTCATCTTCAATTTTGATTACAAACTCTCGAGTGTTGTAGGTGTGCGTTGAAGGCCTAGGAAGCCAAATTGCAGCTAGCAGCATCGAAATAACTCTGGATGAATTTCGAAACTAACTAGTGCAAACATGGCTAAAACGCAGAATTGTTTCTAGCTGAGAGTCAAGGATGATCAAGCATCGGGTTAACAACTCTTTCTGCAATTTATTGATTCATGTGATTTCTTTTATCTATTAGATATATGTATCAATCTCTTAATTCACGATTAGAATTCCTTATGATGCCAATAAATACATTCATGATATTTGTGTGTTTTTATTTTAGAAATTAATTTAAAATGTAGATAGGTGGTCTACGTTCACATTTGGCCAGGTTGATATATTTTGCAGCCTAAAATAACAATGTTAAAACATTGTTATCATGTTTTAAGGCAAAATAAATTATCATGACTAGAGATATAGACCTTAATGTTTAAGGACAAGGATAAAAAAAACTTCAAATAAAAAGTTTTGATCCAATCATAGCTAACATGACAACCTTATGATTTGAATAGTAAGGCCGAGATTTCTTCATAGAAAGCATATAGAAGAAGAAAATATCAATATTTAATAAATCAAACATAGAATGATGAAATCAAGAAAGAAAATAGGTGTAAAAAATATTAAAATAATTGAAGCTCAATTCTCAATAATTTAATGCAAAATGCTAGGGGGAAATGAATATAAATTCTAAAAATGATATTAAAAAATCAATTAAAATAATAAGGAATATGTTTTACATAAAATAAAAATTAAATCAAATGAGATGAGATGAAACTAAAAAAAAAATAACAATCAAAAGAATGAATATCAAAACTAAAATAAAATCAAATTGAACAAAATATTAAGAGATAAAATTAAAAATAGATTTTAAATAAATAAAGAACAATCAAAAGAATGAAGACCACAATTTAAATAAAAAGGACGTGGAAGCTAACTTCGATTTTGTCTAGGTCAACATTTTTTTTTTTTAATGAGAAGTGAGAGAGAAAAACTCAACAATCACCATAAAATATCTCACTCATGCCACCAAATTAGATGCGCCTCCATGTAAAGCACCAGCTAAGAAGTTGGTTGGCCTTTTTAGTAGCTAAAAGACGTTGTATATGTTGCTTGTACGATGACATACGCTCTGCATGTACTAGAAACTTTTATTTTTTTTTATTTTATATATAAAAATACTAAGTGCTCCTAACCTCTTGTTGCGATGTCGTGGTCGCACAAATTAATTACCCTAGCTTAAAATAAATCAAACAAGATAGTATAGAGCAAGCAAGGGGTCGATCCCACGAGGACGATTTAGTTCAGATTTTCGTGCTATATGTTATGCAATTGGGGGGTTGGAAGTTGTCTAGGCTAGGCTAAAGCAAACTCAGCGAAAAATATATAAAACTAAAATTTATCAATAAAACAAACCTTGGTCGCAAATCTACATCCACCTACAGAAATAAGAACTGATCATGGAAACGACACATCAATTTATATTCTGAATATTTATCTCTTCTTAAAATTGGTTCGTTAACGGATCCGCCGTATAACTTACCCTAACCATCAAACAACCACAGTGTCCGCACTAGTAATTTGATTCAATGGCAGCATTAAAATCTAGATAAATTGATCGATTAAGAAACATAATTGTCCGCAATATATGTTTAGTTCGATTGAATGTTCTCCCTAAGATTAATAACATAGATCCGCTATAATTATTAACTTAGTTGCTTCATAAGTTCATATACCATAACTCCGGTTTTGATATCAAACTTAGCAATTGATTGTCTACAATAATAACTTCGAGTCCGCTCTTAGCAATTAAATAAACAATCATAGGAAAATAAGCATAGGAGAACAAACATATTCATCATATAAACTGAAAATTGAGGTAAAAATAGATCTCACAGTTCTTGAAATCTGAAGGTTTCCGTGTCCTTGCAACCAAGCAAAAGAGTCTAGCCTTGCATGTTTATCGAACAACTAAATAAAAAGATGGAAGAACACATGATTTAGGGTTTGGAGGAGGAAGATTTTGTGTTTTCTTTTGTGCTGGCCGCCACTTCCTTGCCCCTCTTCTCCTTTATATATGCTTAGAAACCCTAATGTCTATTTTACAAAATAGTCCTTCCTTAAGTTGGCAGAATTTAGTTGTCCCTTGTAAAATTCATATCTCCTTCATATGACATCGTTTTGATCTGCAATTTGGAGCGTTTATAGGTATTTGAGTCCTGAATCCACTCCAATTGAGTTTGCATCAATCGGACTTCTGTATCTCGAGATATTGAAGTTGTAATGGACAAAGGTCAATATCGGCAGATTGCAAGATTCGACTTTGAAGGCTGCGATTTTCATGCTCTTCCTTATTTTATTTCTTTTGCCTTATCTTTCCAGAAAGTTATGGATGTTATCTTTCGAATGCCACTGGAATCATTTCATTTCGATCTCTAGAGCTTCCACTGTGCACAAAACACCGACTGAAGGTCAAATCTGTCAATCACCTCCAATTACCTCCTTTTTGCATCTTTCATCCAAAAATGCCTTCAAAATATAAAACAAAGAATATCAAGGCATTTTATACATAAAACATATGAAAAACACTATGTAAATATGGATGAAATTATCAAATAATATGGTCGCATCAAATACCCCCACACTTAGCTCTTGCTCGTCCTCGAGAAAGGATAGGTAAAAAAAACAAATTTTAATAAAAATAAAAAAATAAAAATAACCATGATCAATCTCTTAATCTCCCATCAATATCCAAGAATTCAAGCATTATAAATAAGAATACAACCGAGAAGGATAAAGAACATAAATCTTCATGAATTTGTTTACATACAAACTTCAAAACTCAATTACTCTTCGGGATTTAAAAGAAATCTATGCCATGCCAAAGTGATAGGTCCTCTCATTGATATACACTCCAACTCTCATGTGTTTAGGGCTTATGTGTTTAAATCTCTCAAATTCAATCAATGAAGATGTTCTACCATAAGCTTGCTCTTCAATCTCATCTCCATTACTAAAATATTACAAACAATGCATGAATCAAAAGGTCTTATTTTCCGGTTGTAATGGGGCTAAGGTTAAGGTGAGGTAAAAGAGAGTAGAAGAAAAGGTTCAAACCAAAGAAAGTAGAGCATTCTGAAAAAAAAAAATATTTCAACCAAGACATTCCATCAAAACACATCAATTTTCAATCTTCAGGCACCAATGCTTAGCTTCTTTCGATTTCAAGCTCTTTTCTATTTCTTTTCTTTCTTTCTTTTCTTTCTTTTCTTCTTTTCTTGTTCTTTTCTTCTTCTTTTTTTTTTCTTTTGTTCTTTTCTTGTTCTTTTTTTTTTCTTTTGTTCTTTTTCACCTTTGGCAACTTTGCCCATCTTTTCATCAAGCATCACTTCTTCTTTCTTTTCACATAATTTCCAACCATAATTCCATGAGATATCACAAGTATATGCTCTACTAATCCTTGGCCAGGGGAAAAGAGGAAAACATATAAAAAGTTTAAGGTTTATACATGGATAAAGCAAAGAGAGGATAAACAAGCTCAAAAGGGGCTCACTAAAGATAATATGCTTTAGGTTAGCTTTTTGGCTCAAGCGGTTAAAATTCCTAATGCCTTTATCATCTTCATGCATCTATGTAATGTGAATGTAATCTCAACAAGATATGAAGCAAGTTCTAGAGATACATATCATTGAAAGAACGCACAATCAAAGAATATAATGTTGAAGGCTCAAAAGCTTACATTGGTATAACACTATAAAGTCAACATGGCATATTTTCAGAGTCAATCCCTAAATCAATTAAACATTAAAACTTGCATGCACACTCATTCATTTGATTTATATATTCATCTATCTCACTTAATTCTCATACATAATACTCATATTCTCAAAAACCAATGGGAGTTAAAAAGACCAAACAATTTTTTTTTTTTTTTAGAATAACAAAGAAAACTAAAATTATCCCAATACCCCCACACTTAAAACACAACATTGTCCTCAATGTTGAAATAAAAGAAAAGGAATATAGGAGAATGACAAAAATGAAATAAAATGCGAAAAATAAAAGATAAGGGAAAAAGAAGGCAAATCTGATTTTTTTTTGTGCTGGGTTGCCTCCCAGTAAGCGCTTGTGTTTTCTGTCATTGGCTCGACATGTGGCATGGCATGCTCATTCTTTATAGAAGCGGTGATTTCTGATGTCCAACTTTCATAGAAAGGTTTCAATCGATGCCCATTGACCTTCAATACTTTATTGGTTTCTAAACCTGTAATTTCAACATGGGGAACGGTTTGCAAAGCTTGCAAAGCCAATGCTACTTTGTGCAAATTTTGGGGAGCACATGTGTGCCTCTCCATCTCCTCCAATTGGGTAAAATCATAACCACAGCTCAAAGCTACGCTTAATCCATCCACACAATTAAAATCACAAACTTGCTGCACACACTTATCAACTTTGTCATAACATGTGATAGAATAAACATTGCTATAAGGATATTTCATTGCATCATGAAAATTAAATTCAATCTTTTCATCTCCGACCTCCATAGACAAAGTATCCTTACCACAATCAATCTTTGTATTGGTTGTTTTTAAGAACGGTCTCCCAAACAATATAGGAGTACTGGAATCACAAGAATTATGCTCCATATCAAGAATATAAAAGTCACATGGAATTAGCAAGCTATCAATCTTGACTAGGACATCTTCTATCATACCAAGTGGGTAAACAAAACTACGATCCGCAAGTTGTATTACAATGCTGGTTTTATTCAAAGGCTCCAAACTAAGAGAATCATAAACATGTTTAGGCATAATACTAATGGATGCACCTAAATCGCATAGAGCCCTTTTAAAACTAGCATTACCAATAACACATGGGATAGTAAACGCACCTGGGTCTTTTTGTTTCAAAGGCAGATTCTTTTGAACAACGGCAGATACAACTTCACCCATACTTACCGTTTCATGACCTTTCAGTTTGAAAGCTCTCTTGGTAGTACACAACTCCTTCAAGAATTTTGCATATTTGGGAATTTGCTTGATAGCATCAAGCAAAGGAATGTTCAGTTCCACTTTCTTGAAAACCTCTAAGATCTCTTTTTCTTTGTCTTCTTTCTTTGACCTAGAAGAACTCACAGGAAAGGGTGGATTTGTTTTAAAACTAGAGTTAATTGAGTGAAAAGTTACCTTTGGAGTGTTTGTCTTTGTTTCTTTTTGTGGAGGAGGATGTTCTTTCTTTGTACTCAATTCAGTTTCTATCTCTTCTTCCTCCTCCATCTCAATTTGTTTCAACTTTTTCTCTTCAAGTTCTTTCTCACTTCGCAGCATGATAGCACTAACATTCTCTTTTGGATTCAATGCTTGGGAGGGCAACTTTCCATTTATTTGTGCTTCCAATTTCCCTACAGTTGAAGCTACTTGCCCCATTTGCTTTTCCAAGTTGTGAATACTTGACCTTGTTTCCTGTTGAAAAGACATGACATTTTGTTGCAAGGTAACAGTATTAGAAGCCAAAGTTTTCATCATCTCACGAAGATCATCATTGGATGATGTCCCCATAACATTGGAGTTGGTGAACGGAGGGGGCTGTCTCGCTTGATAATTTTGTTGGGGCTGTGGTTGAAATCCATGGGAATGGAACTGTCTGCCTTGATTGCATTGGGGTTGTCCATTGAATGTTCCATCAACCGCATTAGTTTGCCCCATGTAATCTTCTTGCATTGTTGGGCACATATTCGAAGCATGTCCTTGTAGTGAGCATATGCTACAAACTTTTACCTGCTGTACAGTTCCACAAGCCAAAGAACGCACAAGAGAAGTAAGATCATTAACTTTATTCTCAAGGTTAGAAATACTTACCTCATTCACTCGTTTGTTTGAGAAGTCTCCACGGGTGCCAAACTGTTTCGAGTTGGCTGCCATGTTTGAGATTAATTGGCGTGCAGCACTGGGTGTCTTATCTACTAATGCCCCTCCACTTGCAGCATCAATGATACTACGGTCAGCAGGCATCAATCCTTCATAGAAGTATTGAATGAGCAGTTGATCAGGTATTTGATGATGAGGGCATTGAATGCACAATAGCTCAAATCTTTCCCAATACTCGGCGAGTGTTTCTCCATGAGATTGTCGAATACCACATATTTCTTTTCTTATGTTGGCAACTCGAGATGCTGGGAAATATTTTTCAAGGAAGATCTTCTTCATGCCATTCCAAGTGTTAATGGAACCTGGGAGAATAGAAAAAAACCATGCCTTCGCTGCCCCTTTTAAAGAGAAAGGAAAAGCTTTCAACTTAACTTGTTCCTCTTCAACTCCATTCGGTTTCATGCCAACACAAACCATGTGGAACTCCTTGAGATGAGTGTGAGGATCTTCTCCTGCAAGACCATTGAATGTTGGCAGCAAATGTATAAAACCAGATTTGAGTTCAAAGTTCACATTACTCTCTATATTTATGCACAATGGTTGGTTTTCCACATTAGGAGCAGCAAGCTCCTTGAGTGTTTGTTGTCGTACACCAGCCATGATGTTGACGCGAGCTTCCTTTCGTAACCTGCGTAAAGTGTTTTCTATTTCGAGATCAACCTGCACTTGATGACTTTGATTAGCAGAAAGGGTTACAGGCATAAATCGCAAAGAAAACTCAAAAGAAACCAAGCACGCAAGAGATTGAAAACAACGTAATAGACAATAGTATCCTACGCTAGAAAACTAAAAGTGTCTAGAAACCTTAGAAAACGATGGAATTGGGCCACGGTAGTGTGGGGCTAGTGACCAAAAGTCACTAGTTCTTCTCAGAACGTCGTTTTCCTTCAGAAAACAAAAGACCAATACCTAATTCCACCAAAAATTCTGTTTTGAACAGTACCGCCGCAAACACAAATATGTTTTTTTTTTCCTTTTTCTTTTTTTTTAGAATAAATAAAAATAACAGCAACTAGAATAAATCACAGCACAACACAAGAACACAAGAATCAACTAAAATCACGTCCCCGGCAACGGCGCCAAAATTTGTTGCGATGTCGTGGTCGCACAAATTAATTACCCTAGCTTAAAATAAATCAAACAAGATAGTATAGAGCAAGCAAGGGGTCGATCCCACGAGGACGATTTAGTTCAGATTTTCGTGCTATATGTTATGCAATTGGGGGGGTTGGAAGTTGTCTAGGCTAGGCTAAAGCAAACTCAGCGAAAAATATATAAAACTAAAATTTATCAATAAAACAAACCTTGGTCGCAAATCTACATCCACCTACAGAAATAAGAACTGATCATGGAAACGACACATCAATTTATATTCTGAATATTTATCTCTTCTTAAAATTGGTTCGTTAACGGATCCGCCGTATAACTTACCCTAACCATCAAACAACCACAGTGTCCGCACTAGTAATTTGATTCAATGGCAGCATTAAAATCTAGATAAATTGATCGATTAAGAAACATAATTGTCCGCAATATATGTTTAGTTCGATTGAATGTTCTCCCTAAGATTAATAACATAGATCCGCTATAATTATTAACTTAGTTGCTTCATAAGTTCATATACCATAACTCCGGTTTTGATATCAAACTTAGCAATTGATTGTCTACAATAATAACTTCGAGTCCGCTCTTAGCAATTAAATAAACAATCATAGGAAAATAAGCATAGGAGAACAAACATATTCATCATATAAACTGAAAATTGAGGTAAAAATAGATCTCACAGTTCTTGAAATCTGAAGGTTTCCGTGTCCTTGCAACCAAGCAAAAGAGTCTAGCCTTGCATGTTTATCGAACAACTAAATAAAAAGATGGAAGAACACATGATTTAGGGTTTGGAGGAGGAAGATTTTGTGTTTTCTTTTGTGCTGGCCGCCACTTCCTTGCCCCTCTTCTCCTTTATATATGCTTAGAAACCCTAATGTCTATTTTACAAAATAGTCCTTCCTTAAGTTGGCAGAATTTAGTTGTCCCTTGTAAAATTCATATCTCCTTCATATGACATCGTTTTGATCTGCAATTTGGAGCGTTTATAGGTATTTGAGTCCTGAATCCACTCCAATTGAGTTTGCATCAATCGGACTTCTGTATCTCGAGATATTGAAGTTGTAATGGACAAAGGTCAATATCGGCAGATTGCAAGATTCGACTTTGAAGGCTGCGATTTTCATGCTCTTCCTTATTTTATTTCTTTTGCCTTATCTTTCCAGAAAGTTATGGATGTTATCTTTCGAATGCCACTGGAATCATTTCATTTCGATCTCTAGAGCTTCCACTGTGCACAAAACACCGACTGAAGGTCAAATCTGTCAATCACCTCCAATTACCTCCTTTTTGCATCTTTCATCCAAAAATGCCTTCAAAATATAAAACAAAGAATATCAAGGCATTTTATACATAAAACATATGAAAAACACTATGTAAATATGGATGAAATTATCAAATAATATGGTCGCATCACCTCTCACAATATTAACAAAAAAAAAAAAAAAAAAAAAACATAACAAAGATACCAAAAGCCTCTTGACATAAACTATGCCTTTTTTTTGTCCCTCTTAAGGACACCTTACTAATTACATTATCCTTGCAAAGATAAAAAAGAAATGAATTGAATAGAAAAAAAAATAAGTATATAAAATATGAATCATGTGGAAAAAACTCAATTCTTGTTGTAATTCGAATTGATTCATGCAATCCAAGGAAGAATAAGAGATTTGTTTGAGGCTTTAGCTGATCCAGTAAGAAGAATTAAAGCTAAGAGGTTCGTAGAGAATTTCAATGGATCTTTTCAAAATACATGGATTAAGTTGGATTTCAAGATGATATTAAATAATGAAGTACAAACCTTGATTAATTTAATTCACATTCAAGAAAGGCTTATGGGTGGGTATTCAAACATTACAAAAGATTGGAATAAGAAAATTCAAATCTACTAATTTGACTTTTCTCTATGACTTTGGTCATAAATGAAGCTACAAAAGGCATTTTAACTCGATTCTAAGTGAATTGAATAGTCGTCATTCAATTCTTTACATTGATTTATGACGCGACTCCTAACTCATTAAGATGATGGAGAACGATAGGTTTGAAGTTGAGCTTTGATTTTGCCAACAAATCACAAAAACAACTTTATAGATTAATTGAGAGATTTTTTTATTTATATTTTAGTTATTATAGGACTTTTGGAAATATTAGGAATTTTATTTAAATTTGGGCTCATTAAATCAATATTGTTTATTAGGTTTATCCAAATTCATTAGGGATATCTTATTAGACTTAGAATCCTTTCTAGTATTTTATATTGGGGAGATTAGAAAAAAAAAAAAGAGACTATTTTTAAATAAAAAATAGGCATTCTTGCTACTTTTATGTGGTCTAATAATTTATACATTAAGTTCTTGATTGAATTTATAAACTCTTCAAAATATTGATCAATTTGGTTATGATTTTATATTACTCGTTCCCATCTCTTTATAGGCATAAGATAAGGGTGGTCATTGTATATAACTTTGGTTCTGTAAGGTAGGTTCTTGTTGGTTCAAGCTGTAAACTGTTCAAATATAACCTTAGCATATCTTTGAGGTGTACGCGTCATTGATGGATTCCTTAATGCAATAATCTTTTTTATGGAATCATGATTTTATTGGATCCTATATTGAAGACACAATTAATCCACTTGTAGAATTAGATAATAAGTATGAAAATTATGCTAAGAATCAAAAAATAAAAAGTTGGCTATTAATGTATATACCCACTGCTCATGAAATTTGAAATGCTATATTATTAACCTTCTACGATATGAATGATGAGTTATAAGTTTTCTCTTTAAATTTGGAGACCTTCATAGACAAACAACATGGAAAGTTGATATCTATATATTATAGAGAGTTAACCAAGGTTCTTATAAAGTTAAATCATCGTGGATTTTTTTTTGTGAAAGATCATGATGACATTATTGCATACTAGAAGTCATCAAACAACTAAAGGTACATATATTTCTTGTTGGATTGGATGATGACTTTTAACAAGTTTATGAAAAGAATTTACATAAAGAGTTAGTTTCAGACATGGAAGGATATTATGTTTTGGTTCGATTTGAGGTAATGTGTTATACAACTTTGGAAGGAGACTCTAAAAATTTGATGTTTTAATCTTGGTGGCTTAAAATCTACAGCACAAAACTAGGGTTCACTAGCCTTGAAACAATAATGGTGTCAACAAGTCTATTTACGAATACAATCAGTACAATTAGTTTGGTCATACTAAAAGTTATAATCCACAAAGGAAGATTTTTTAAAGACCTTCATTGCATAAATTGCTGAAACAAAAGGAGAAGATGATGTTGAAAAAACCCAAGAACTATTTCTTCATGTATTTCTAATATTGTTTGAATTGATTTATAGTACTACAGATTATATGCATTTCTCATAACTCAATTCATCTTTATAAAAATTTGTTTTTACTACAAATGATACTTTAACCCTAATATATATTGTTGGGTTTCTAAAAAGACATAAACACATTGCAAGTGGTAATTTTTTTAGAATTTTTCAAGAGTTCTATTAACCTATAAAAAAATATAAATTATTTAAGGTTTGTGCAAAAATAAAAAAAGAGATTACTTTTTTGTTCTAGGATTTGATCATCACTTAAAATTTAGGTTATCATAAACCAAAAGTTGTATTGTTCTCTAGCCCCTGACATTAATTCACATGGTCACCAAATAAAACAAATCTTCTTAACCCTTTTAAAACAATAACATTGTTATGTCTTGAATTCTAGCATTTTTTCCATTTCTTTATTTTCTCTTTATAGAATTTTTTTTTATCATAAAAAACATAGAGACATAATATTTCATTCATAGAGAAAACCTAATAACCTTAATAGTAAGATATCACGTTTCCTTCTAGATATTATCACATATTTTATCAGGTTTGGTATTATATATTCATACAATCAAGTCACTACCTGTTTTTTCTAGCTCTAAAATTGTAATCCCTTATATTAACTACATTTTAGTTCTTAATTTCTAAAATTTATTTACAATTAAGTCATTATTGATTAATCATCTTAGTTTAATTTTTTTACCAATGATTCTTAATTTCAATAGGTTCCTATTATGTTAGCATAAATATAAATCATAAATTTAAATAAAACAAGATTAATAAATTTAATATATTATTAATTTAATAATTTGATTAGTTTATATTTTAAAATCAAGTGAAACATGTAGCAACATCCAACTATTAGAAAATAATATATGGCTTGACTTGGCTTTTTAGTGACTAGTTATTCATTGTAACTATTATCCCTTAAAAAATGTTTTGGTTTAGAGATTTAAGTGTAGATTATGTCTACTCTATCAAATCATGTTTATTTTCAACATCATAATCATTGATTCTTTTAATAATAAATGAAGCTCTTTTCTAATTTTATTCCACATTGCGCAAATATTTCTCATTTAATATTATTTGAGAATATGTAGGATATTTTTTCTAATTCACCTAGGGTGATGGTTTCTATCTTTTTACTGAAATACCTCAATATAGTTTATGTTATACCTAATGTTGGCTTATTTATTACATTTGATTATAGGAATGTGTAGTCTGAATAAAAACATAATATTTTCTATTTAAGATAACTTTGTAATCTTAAATCTAAAGATCACTTACATAATGTATGAGTTTTTCCATAAACATGATTAATCTCTTCATGTGAAATTTTTATGTGGTTTAGTTTAGTGTAAATGTCATTTAACAAGCATTTACATATTATTTCTAGGTTTTCTTCATACTTCATCATATGAAAACAATTGTTTCTTTCATAAGGAAAATCCTATATAATATTCATAAGAAAACAATTGTTTCTAGTATCAATCTCAATAACTTTAATTGATATATAATATTAATATAGCATTGACTATTGACCAAAAAAATTTAAGAACAATGTTTTGATTTAGTAGGAACACTCATAATTATAATCACTTAATAATTTTCCTTGCAAAAACTTTTTATCCTAAGAACTTTATCATTACTATAAACTTATTAATTAAAATTAAATGAATGTTAAAGGTAAAGAATGTTTTTATTATTAATATTAATTATATATTTTGTATGGATAAAGTTAGCGATATATGTAACCACCCAATTCGTTATAAGTCATACATACTAACGTATTTGATCCTTATTGATACTTTAAATTAGATTATGTTCTAATTGTTCCATTATTAGATTATAACCTATTGTGATGTGAACCTCGTGATCATGTCGTAATGCAACCCACAATCAAGATTGAGATTTGATCCCGGAAAACCAAAATAAATCTAATAGGAGTGTGATATAATAAAAATATGCTCTGAGGTACTAACACTATTGGAATGAATAGAATGACGCCACGAAGCTAGTTAATCTTTCAGATTTAGTTCGTTCAAGAACTGAAGAATGCAAGATTCATTCTCACACATTAAAACTAAAAAAAATAGAAATAATGATCATCAAAGGCTGCTAAAAATTTGGTTAAATGAGTTTAATAGTTCTTGAAAAATTAATTATAATGGACCCCTTATATGGACTTATATGAGGTCCTCTCAGAGAAAACTCTAAACTAAAAAGCTCATAACTTAATCCAAACAAAGCCTTAGATCCTAACTAAAAATAAAATATTAATGAAGCCCAAACAAGCTTTGAGTTGTAGCTAACAAAATAAAATAAAGCCCCTTATATTAATTCTATATTTTGTCATGAGAAGAAGAGAAGGAAGTGAAATATTACAGAGCTAATTCAAAGCTTATTTATAGCCTTCCATGCAGCCCCCTTAAACCTAGAAAAAAAAAAAAAAGGTAGTCATCCATGTTGTTTCCAAATTATAGTAGGATTATTTTGTTTTCTTTGTTGTCCTCACTTCATGGCCCAAATAAGATTTTATTAGACCCCTCTTGCACATGGATAAGATGTACTAAGGTTTCCTTTTGATATTCCAATGTACCTTTCAATTTTGACTTGGTTGAAATCTTCAAAATCAATACACTCAATGTCTCTTTCAATATCTTTGTCTTAGACCGAGTTATTCAACTATTTAGAACATGTAATGAGTCTTTGCTGGTATTTCTAGTCTGGTCCACATCATATTGTTAGTGTATCAATTAACATTATCTTTATCTTGTATAATAATTTTCTAGCATGACTTTTATGTATTTAAAGACATCCAAGCCAAACAAACAATCTTGTGTTAAGCAAAATAAATTTCTAAGAAGTTATAGAAAGCTTTAGTAGTATATTACTAAGGTTGAAATATGGTTATTGCATTGATATTTGGTGTATTTTTTATTTGGTTATTAATTTTTTCTTAAAATGAAAAATGTATATATTTTCTCATATGATGTTTATGAACTTGAACAAAGCCATTTTTTTAATCCATTAAGTTTAAATAAAATTTGACATCTTTGTGTAACTATATATTCTTATATAAGAGGGCATTCAAAGTTCCTACTTTAGGTAGATCAAATTGGTTTGTTGCCTTTATTGAATATTATACTAGGATGACCCATGTGTGCTTTATGAAATACAAAGATGAATTGAAATTGTTATTTTAAATATTTTATAAAATAGTTGAGTTGTAGTACAAGGCACAGGTCTAAGTTTCTAGTAGTGATAATAAGAGAGAACATCATAGTTCTTAACTTCATCAATGTTTGAAAGCATGGAAATCTATTTATTAAACTACTTATTCTAATAAACCTCGATAGAACAAGGTTGTTGAGCATAAAATTTGATATTTGTTAGAGGTTATTTTCATTTCATTGATAGAAGCTCGTAGGTTGTTCTCTTATCGAGGAAAAACATTTGCCATTATACTATATTTAATCAATAGGTAATCTTTAGATTTATTGACTTATAAACACCATTTCATTGTCTTATTGATGTAAATTGTACCCCTAATAGTCGAAAATGTATCTATATTTTTTTAGTGGTGTCAAATTTATATCCCTTCATAAATATTAATGCAACAAATTGACTTTTTTTGCATTGTGATGTGTTTTTTTTAGGTATACCAATCATAAAAATAAGGGCCACTCTTGTCATCCTTCAACTTGACAAATATTTATCATAATGGATGTTATATTTTTATGAAAACACTATTTTTATTTTATGCATGAACTTCAAAAAAGTATAAAAAATAAATCCAAACTCTTGATTATGATTTTTCAAGAGATAAATTTAGGTCCTAATAATGGTTATTTATAAGCTAAAGTGGGTATTCAATAAAACAAAAGTGAATTATTTGGATGATATAATTTTATATCCATTGGAATTAATATACCAAATCAATTGATTGTTAAGTTTGTTTCTTTCTTAGGCTACGAGTTCATTAAAAACTTATCATATTATCACACCAAAGTTATTATTAAACTCACATAAAAACCAAAATTTTGTATAAAATTCAAATATCATATGAGTTATTATGTGTCTAGCCATTATTTTTTAAAATCATATATATCATTTATAAATACATTATCTATTATATCTTACAAGTTATGATATAGGAAGCCTTAACATACCCAAGGTTGAAAACAACTATGAACAAATAGATGAAGTCTTTGCGAAAGAAATAAGGTTAGAATTTGTTGGTCCTCCACCATGAAAAAAACCATTTTGATGTCAATGGATATAAGTACAAGGTTGATGGTATAATTAAATGATTAAGGTAAAATGATGGTAAGAGATTATACTCAAACCTGTGAGATCGATTACACTAAGAAATTAGCACATATAGCTAAGATAAACAAATTTCAAGTATAAATTATATCTTTATTTGCAACCGTAGATTTTTTCCATTAAAATAACTTGATATGAAAAAAAGATTACATGGAGAATTATCCATAAAAAATCCACATGTGTGTAGGTTGAAGAAATCATTGTGTGGATTGAAACAATCTCTAAAAACATGTTTATTAGCCTTTGACTACCATTAGAGCAATTCATATTATATGTTATTTTAAAAAATAGAACATAATAAGATTATTGCACTTATGCTTGTGCGTGGTTAAAGGAAATGATCTTCAAGAAAGTATATAACAATAAGATTACAATAAGATTATGAAATTGTCTAAGATCAAATATGAGATTCAATTGTTCAACATTGTCACTAAAGCAACTTCAATGCGAGTATTCTTAAGAAAAAACACTTAAACAAGTTGAGCATGTATGATATTTATGCGTCAACTTAAGCAAAAGAGTTGAAATATTTCTTTATTTACTGTATAGAAATTTAGAGTTAATTTTTTTATTATTAGGTTCCTAATTTTCTATATAATTATTTTTTTTTAATTTAGTTTAATTAATATTATATATATATTGAATGAGTAAATTCGGGGGGAAATCAAATGCACAAAAGTCTCCAGAACTAAAGGGGATCAATATTGAATAAAAAAAAACTAGTTAAGAACAGCTGCAATTTTCTAACTGCAAGGGTGAAGATAAGAAAAGAAGGGTAATTTAACAGAAAACACCAAAAACTAAAAACTAAATTATATATATATATATATATATATATATATATATATATATCAGAAATTAGAATTTATCCTTGAAACTAAAAACAAGGTGAACACAAAACCTACTTTGTGACGGGGCCCATAATTTGTTTGTCTATCCCAAATCCCCAAGTTTTCTCCGTCAAAGATTTGATTATTTTCCTCCAAAGTGAACACAAAACCTAACGAAAAAGAGACAGACAGCAACGATTCACCCTTCGAACTCAAAACCACTCACCCCATGTTTATTGGTTGTTGGATCTACTCAATTACATTAAAAAAAAAAAAATAGGGACTTTCTTGTTTTCTGCTTAATTACATCACTTCATCGCTCTAGGTGAGAAGTTGAAAACATTCTTGCTCAAATTTTCAGTCAACTCCAGCCCCAAAAATCTCTTTCTTTCCGCTTCCAATTATAGTCTCAACTTTGAATCATATAACCCTCACCCACCAACTCACAAGGTTCACATCCTCTCCCTGGTGGAATTTTTGTGGGTTCTCTTCTCTTTGCTGCTTGTTGAAGATGATGAATTTCAGGAGCTTAGAAGAGTTCTGGTCATTCTACGTGACTCAACATTCAAAACCATCAACAAGACGTTGGCATTTTGTGGGCACACTTACAAGTATGCTTTTAGTGCTGCACGCCCTTGTTTTCAATCTGTGGTTTCTGTTCTTGGTGCCATTCGTTGGGTATGGGTGCGCTTGGTACAGCCATTTCTTTGTGGAAGGGAACGTTCCCGCAACTTTTGGGCATCCGGTTTGGTCTTTTTTATGTGATTTCAAGATGTTTGGATTGATGCTTACTGGTCAGATGGATAGAGAGATCAAGAGGCTCGAGAAGAGACCTGCTCTGCAGGGATTTTGATCGTGTTGTGAGCACTTCTCTGTTTCACCAATCAAACAATCACGCATCGAAAATCTCATCCACTCGTGGTGACTTTTTTGAGATTCTACTGTTTCTTGTTTCCTGGAAACATTACAGAATAAACTGAGGGCTTTAAATCAATGTGAATTTCAATTGTGAGGATATTTCTCCGTTTTAGTCATCCTTTTTTGTTATTTGTACATTTGCTTGTGGTTTTTTAATATGTTTTATGAGTAAATAATTTTTCTCTTCGAGCATCACTGAGGATCAGGGGGTCTGAGAAGTAACCAGCCTAAGAACGAGATAAAAACAGCAGGGGTTTTCTCGAATTCGCAAGAAAAAAAAAAAAAGTGTTTTTGTTCATATATTATCAGTTCACTTCTTTTTTTATCCCGTTTGTTTTATGATCTAACTGGCATGATCTCCAACATGAGCGTATCACATGCACATCTTCAGAATGTCCGTGACAATGGCATGCTAGCTTGAAAGCTCAATGCTGAGACAAACTCATATTTTATTCACCTCCTCCTTGCGTGAGGTAATCAACACTAAATGCTAACGTCAACTCGTGCGTGTTTTTTAAAATATTCCTATTTTTTAATAATTTTATATTATTTTGATAGGATGATATTATAGTTATTTTTTAAAAACTAAAACAGTATTATTTTAATATATTTATAAACAAAAAAAATATTTAAAAAAATAATCTCAATCGCACTCTTTCTCTCCGAGCATGAGCATAATTATACCCTGAAGCATGAGCATTAGGTTTTGAGTATGAACGACGTGACACAACCATTCACTGAACAATAATGTAGCGTCAATTATTAGAGACTATTATCTCAAAATAAATATGTCACTTTCTCTATGCAAGTTGACGTGGTTCAAGATGGTAATAATAAAATTAAAATCCCCAGAAATACTTCTCTCTCTTTGCAGCTGCAATTTTAATTTTCATCAATAAACTACGTTATATAAATAACACTAACTTTAAGACTATAATCATTGTAGCATAAACATCAGAGGGAGGAGAGGAGGGTCTCTTAAGCCCCAATGAGAAGCTTATTTTGCATTGTTCGTAACCACCCAGTACAGTGTTTCATCTTCAACCTTTCAACTGTCATCAGTTGTGAAAAGGCAAACCATATGAAGATTACTCAAACATCATCACAAAGTCTCCTTCACATTTCAGCGATAGGAATCTATAAGCTATAAATGCCTTGGAATCGGATCCTGTTTGCCAGGCTCGAAGATGAGCTTCAAGTCATCTTATATCAACCCCGTTGTTTCGATTGTTGTAAGAATCAATCCTCTTAGAAAACAATCCAGCTTAGTGGCCTATTTTCTTAACACTCATGTGCGCGCGCGCGCGTAATCTTTCGTTAAGCTTTAGGCACAACCGATCACGCGATGCAGAAAAACAAGCAATGCACGCCACCATAATAAGAACTCAGACACGATAGCAAGAAGCATGTTCTGACCTCTAGGAATGTCAACGCAATTACCTATTAAGAAACGCAATGCCAGAAAAGGGAATAATAATGCATTCTTCAAATGTTAATAATCTATTGCCTCAAGGAATGTGACTAGACTCTTCGGAACATGTATCTGATTTTGGAGACATTTGTGTACGTCCTCCAGGGTTTGGTATAAGAACTCTCAATCCACCTACTCAATTCAAGTATATATTACAAGTTCCAACATTGTACAGAGCAAAAACTCACCTTCCCTTGAAATCCAATATAACCAAATATCTGCGAGATATCAACTGCCAAAAACTTCTCATGGTCCTGAAATTTTTATCTTGGCCACTGTTAGGATCCAACCTTTGTTCAGCTGAAACTACCATCTCTCTTTGGTCAACTTGGCACATCATGGGTACTGGGTGGAATATGATTATCACAAGTCAGTATTCCTTGAAAATGATGGCAAGGGCACAGCCTCTTGTGGACGAAGGATGACAAGCACACCAAACATTCCAAGCATTGGGAGGACAAGGAGCCACTTCAGTAGTTTATAGTAATGCATGTGGAATGTAAGGGAGAAGTCATCTGAGAAATAGAGTCCGTTCTTGTCAACCATCTCCACCAAAACAGTTCCAGTAGTCCTCACTCCAACTGTTGGAAGTTTTATCCGATATTTTCCTGGACGGTCAAAGATTTGATTTTGCTTTATCTGTCGTTCACCTTGATAATTGCCAGGAACTAACAGGGTTGTCTGTGTTGTTGCAAATGAAAATTAGAATTATAAGGCATTCTTTGGATTGTTGTTGAAAACCATAATTTGATTGTTCAAGGAGCAACTTACAGTGACATTATAAGGTGCTTGAGACCCGGATGGCATTCTATACTTGTCCACAATCTCAAATTCCACCCAGAAGTTCTTCCCCTCCTCATCACGGAAACTTCTTGATGAAGGTGTAATGTACAACCCTTCACGGTTGTAGCGGTTTGCTACATTGTTTCTTCCTTGATTAGTAGATCTCCAAGACTGAGAATTGCACAATATGTTTAGCACTTGAAACATACAAGAACATACAAGAAATCGCAACAGATATGGTTCACAACTATCCTGCCTTCAGGGGATGATGTGGAACAGGAGTTGAAAAGCAAAAGACATTTCCATTCATTGTCGAAACTATGAGATCAAGATCATCTCCACCATCAACATTGTCTGCCAAGACCATGCTATATCTGAAGCAGAAATATCATGATTTGGATAAACCACATAGCACAATAAATAAGTTGAAGGATCAAAATTTACAGATATAAGAATATCTTACGAAGTTTCACCAATATCAACAACATCAGCACATGAAGTTGGTCCGTCTATAAGGTAAAGATAACCATCGAATGATGTTGTAACAAGTGTGAGTCCCTTGTTTTTCTCCCCACGTTTACTTAGGTCAAGAAGAAGAACTTGATTCATCACTCTCCCATGAGTTCTGTATGGGTAAGGCCGAACAATAGAACCATCCTTGCCACTAAGAACATATATGTTCCCTGATAGTGTAGGGACGACAACATCAGTATGGCCATCCCCATCAACATCGCCTAAAGTTGGACCCTGAGGAATGTTGCAGTCTATGTCAGATCAATCTATCAAGAAACAATTCAGCACTTTTTAACTTAAACCTCATTTAAATGAAGGTCATGCACAGGTTGCATTCATTCAGGAAACAAACAATCCTGTCAGATCATTCTGTCATCAAACACTTGGAACCTTATTCACTAAAATTCAATTTAAATGAAGATGGTAACACACGTTGAGCTTTGGATTGTAGCTTTACATTCAAGTATTATAAAAACAGTGAGTATAAATGGATATGTAGACATCAAATTATACTAATGGCTGTTACACCCAGTTGTGATCTCCCGAAGGTGTTGGCTTCAAGACCTACTTCCATCATCAAAGGATCAATAATACATGTCCATGCCATCAACAAAAAAAAAAAGTTAAGACTATTTATTTTAATTTTTTCTGTGGTTAAAGCGTTTTGCCCCACCCAAAGAAAGGCCAGACAACAACTGTATCCTTCATGCAAATGATTTAGAATCATAATTTTGAGCTGAAGATTTTGTTGAATATTGACATAAGAGATACAAATTCCAGTATGACCATGACTTGCATCTACAAAACAAACAAAGGCCAGACAACAAGCATATCCTTCATGCAAATGATTTAGAATCATAATTTTTGTGCTGAAGATTTTGTTGAATATTTGACATAAGAGCTACAAATTCCAGTACCATGACTTGAATCTACAAAACAAGGAATGAAGTTTTTATTGCCTTCAACTTGAAACCCCCTACCTAAAGTAAAAAAGGACCATGACAAGATGTATTTCTACAGTTGCACCCATAGCACAATAAAGATTTCTTTTCGTACAAAAGCATCTGCATTTGTGCTTTTCTGTACAAGTACTAAGCGGAAACAAAGTGCCTAGTGTAATCTGATTTCTCAAGAATCTAAATCTGGAACCTGACAAGCCAATTCTAGATCAGGCAATGAAGCACCAATTGCTCAATCTTAAAATTTAACCACCAATAGACCAGTAGTAACTATGAAATCCAGTTCGCGGACACCAGATATTGAAGGAGATCATAATTCATATAGAAGCCATCATATTAAGAAGAAAGTACGAAACTGAGATCCAACTGACCTGGGAAACAAGACTCTTAAGGTGCTTTTCCCAAATTTCTTTTCCTTGTGATGTCCATGCAGCAACATTTCCATGTACATCAGTGGTCACTAGTTCAATTTTCCCATCATCATTGATATCAGCTGCAACTACAGCACCTTGAATTTCAGCCATTTCCAGAGGGAAATTTTTCCTAATATTTCCTGAATAAAAAGATAAAGTTCAGCCTCCAGCTTCTTTTGGAGTATTGGAACACCAAACTTGATAAGCAGTTAAAATAGAAGAAATTTGGCATGGGAAACTTTCTTCAATATTTTTGGCCTAATAATGTTTATTGCATTATTTCATTAATGGCTAAGATTTTTAGGTTTTGAGTTTAAAAAGAGTCCAAGATGCAATTTAGCAAATCAATCATTACATTTACTCCAACCATTGGATCAAGCTACAACTTTTATAGAAGATTCTGAAGTTTCATGATGATTGCCTTCAAATAAGGCTTAGAAGAATGCGGGATTGTCTTTATTTACCCTATTGTATTTGGATTCTTTTTTCTATTTAGATTAAGACTTTTAATTTAATTAGTATTTTATTATTTAGAAATCCTAATGCTAGGCAAGTTTTAATCAAATATGGATTCTATTGATGTAGTAAGTTTTAATCTAGGACTAGTATAGATAAGGGTTTATTGTTTATTTTTGGCTCATTTAGTTTATCATGCAAACTTTATAAAATCAGATACTTTCTCTATACTACTCAAAGGCTTAGATCCATAACATTAGAGCTTGAGAACCCTCGTTTAATCCACACTATACGCCATGTCAAATATACTAAGAGATTTCTGCATAAACAAGATTTTGGTTTTGTAAAGATTTCAAGGCATGAAAATCACAAGTAAATGCATCAAAAATTTCCTTTTTTCATATCACTCAAAACAAAATCCTTGTCGGATAAGTTCGGATATTTCTCTATATGTAGATACTGCACAGATTAATCTATAGACTACATGCATTTAAATTCAAAAGTAAATATTGTTTTTATAAGAAAGTTTTATCTTGTTCATCTTTCCAACCACTTTGAATTCTCTCAAATACTATAAAATAGGAAATGATGATAAATTGTTTCATGTGGTGATAGGTAAAAGAGAGTATCAGTCCAACAATCAAACTCAAACTCAACTCAGCAACCAGAAAAGGAAAAAAAGAGCAAATATGATGATAAAATGCTTATGAAGATAAGAGAGCTGCACAATTTTAGAGAAAAATCGTCATGACTAGTTTGGATGCCAATCACTATGTTGCATTTAGAACAGAAAAAATCACATGAATAAAATTGTTTCAGTGATCTTGTATGGAGAATAACATAGTTAATAAAACTGAGATAAAAATAATCAATGAAAGCTCATTGGTAGATGAAAGGATGACATATTACAAAAAGGGAATGTTAAAGAAATGCAGGACACAAACTCAAATTTACCATGATGATCCAGGACATAGAACAAGCCAAATGAAGTCCCAACAAGAATGTCCAAGTTCCCATCACCATCCAAATCAACCACTGAAGGTGAAGAGTATATATATGCACGAAATTTTGCAGTACTTGTACTTAAATCTAGTTCTCGACTCCACTTAACTTGCTTTGTATCAAGGTTGAATACAACAATAGAACTGGCAACATATTTCCCAACATCTATATCACCAAGCTCTTTCAAATGCTCAGGATTGTCATAATACCTGTCAATCAGGTGACAGCATTAGCATGGACTTGATCAACAGAAAATTACTGAAAGTATATGCAATGATGTTGGGGAACTACATTTTAAAAACAGCACACAATTAATATCTTACTTTCAATATATAAGAACAGGAAAAATATACAAAGTTGTGACACCAAAAAGAGAACTCACTCATGATCAAAGAAATATGAAACTGCAACAATCATTTCAGCTACTCCATCACTATCAATGTCAGCAATCACCTGATGAATTCAAGAGAAAGAAAAAAAAACAATGTCAGCCACATGTCATAACTGCATCTTACTTGCATCTGTGAAAAAAATTCATCTACTGCAATGCATAACTGGCATTGAGTTTTAGACTCACAGGAGTGCACAAGATATGTGAATCTATATTCACATAATCCTCCAACATCTCATGTTTCCTTTCTGACCACTGTTCATCTCCCCACATGGATTCATTAACATAATCATCATAGTCATAATTGTACTCGTCAGCTAATTCATCACTTTCACGGAATATCTCAAAAGATGAATCTGCATCTGCTTCTAACCCTTCTTCATTTTCAACAGTTGCCACATGAGCATTTTCATGGTCATTCTCTTTAGATTCTGAGCCACCTTCGTGTGAACCCGTTGAATTGTCATCTTCAAGAAGCCTTCTTCCAGTGTTTGTTCCATTCTCTGCACTATTGGTTTCCTTCTCTACCATAATGGTTCCATTCTGAGTATTATTGATTCCATTCTGAGCATTATCTGTTCCATTTGACCCAGCACCTACAGATGAATTATACACTTGCGAGGACAGTTTGATAATTGTTTCTGTTTGATTCTCGCTCATTTTCTTTTCAGTCTCAATGGATGCATTTGCTGGATGACTATTTTTTGTTGATGTAGAAATTGAAGAATTTGTTTCAGGTGTATGTTGATGTGTATCTCCAGCTTTGTCTACAAATTAATGACAGCCAATGTTTACCAACAAGGTCAGTTTCACTATGTTTCTGGATTTTTACTATCATAAAATTCCAGACCAAGTTCAAAATAGACCTGGACAGGATTCATGATATCATACAGACGTTAGAATTTACATCGAAAAGAAAAATTATCTTGTGCTCTAGGACCAGGCTCAAATAAAAATCCATACAGTAAAAAGTATGCATCTAGAACTAAATGTGTACAAGGAGCCGATCAAGGTCTCAGGAAATTATTGAAGACAATGGGGATTAACACCCAAGTTTTGGTGCTTTCTAGTTCCTCCACTTAGATTATTACTGGAATGAACGATACAATTCATATTACCACCAACAAGTTTTTGCTTTGCATTCAGCATTACCAAGAAAATATCAGATAGCATTATGATTTCAATGTCTTCAGTACTGGAATCCCTAAGGGGGGCTGTTGTCAACTTGGAATGAAGAGTAGCATTCGGAATAGACAAGGAACGAAGTTCATTCATTTCCTTCCATCCATGGTGCTAGAGGTAAGCAACGGGTATGAGAACTAGAGAGGAAATGAAAAGAGATCCTTCCATATTATACAAAAGCATTTCCCCATCCACATCCCAAGGTCACTATCCCTACAGCCGCTACCACCATCATAAAGTTAAATTTGTTATGGATGTCATAGCTCTAATCTCCTTCCTAATTCTTCACACCATACACATTAAACCCATTCATTCCCATTCTAGTTCCCAAACAGATTCCCTATTTATCATTCTTGGTTACCAGATGTGTCTGCATATATATGGAATTTCCTATGATTTTGTTTAACTAATCTTTAAAAAGAATTCTATAGTATCTCATTTCAGTAGGTATATTTCAAGAAGTCAATGGGATTTTGAGACACACGATAGAGTGTAGCCTTTTCTACATCCATAAACCCTCACACTCCAACCCTGAAAACAATTTTAACTCAGGACTGCCAAGTTCAAAACCTGAGCTAGAACCATTGGCATCCTTTAGGGACTCTGTGTCACATATAAAGTAATAAACATAAAGATCAAACTAGCTTCTGTCATCCTTGGAAAAGGAAAAGGGAAACAGGAACCACAGGCAGCTTCCTCAGTTGACCAGTAAGAGATCAGCACTGAAGCAAATTAAATAAGCAGTACCGAAGGTACAAACAGTTATGAATGCAACATTAACTTACGAGACTCTGATTTCTTCTCAGTGGCCTCCAAGACAAGTTGGTCATCATGAACATCTGGATGAGAACGATCCACTGGATCTTGATCCAGACCCACATACCAATTCTTTTTAACTCTCCTACGAGGCACTTCCAGTTTATCAGTCATCATGTATCCTGAAACCCTAAAGAAAACATGGATAATCTATTAGCTTGGGCACCTAATCCTACACTACCGAAAACCAGTTACATAAGACAACCGCATAGCCCCAACAACAACAAAAAATACCTGAAGAAGAGAACTTCACCATTGTAAGTAGCCAAAGCAATCTCCCTCACACCATCCTTGTCAATATCATATAGGAGAGGACTTGCATGCACCGTTGATTGGTGGAATGCAGGCCAACCTGATAAAATGTTGTGGTTGATCTTATTAAGTCTGATTCATGACCCAGGATGAAAATCGAAATTAATACTTTACCTGGGATTTTTTCTCCATCGGAACCTTCAAGAGCTTCAAGATAATGAACAAAAGATGGAACCACTACATCAAGTTTTCCATCACTAAAACAAATGCATATAAATTATCATTAAAATCCCAAATGATATTAAGTAAACTAAGAGATTAGTTATTTAATTACCTATTGATATCGGCAATCAATGGAGTAGCGTAAACGCTAGAACTCACTTCAGTTTGCCATCTCAGCTCTAGATTTCTAGGGCACTGTGTATTCAACAACGCGTCCTCGTCTCTACACACGTAGGAATTCAAATTAACCAGAATTAGACCTATCAATCTAGCAAAATTCATAAGATGATTGAAACTAGTTGTAAAATTAAAAAAACAAACAATAAAAAGAGGAACTCACATGTCAGGGTAACCAAGGGCATCATCCGTGGCTTCTCGGTCTCGAAATTTACTCTTGTTAGAGTCTTCTCCATGAATGGAAGAGGTGAATAACAAGAAACAGATCAAGAGAACCCTAATCGCTGGAGGTTTCATGTGATGTTTTTGGTTTTCCACTTCAGCGGTAATTAATTAATTTTCAGTTCAGAAACTGATTGCTAGTGGATATCTGACTATGTAATAAAATAGAATGGGATCTCTTGAATGTCTATAAACCCTAATTAGGGTACTATGGAGATCGATCGATCGCTCTATCTAATTTTTTCGATGAAGAGGATTTGAAAACTGAAGAGAGACGAGGACATTTCAAAATGACCCTTGGTTTTTGCTAAATTATAATTACATGCAGGTAGAATCTAATTATGAATGATTTGATGGGTAGATATACAATTTAATAGTTTTCGGTTCGGGTCGGCTACACTACAGTTACCAATTTACCGTGTCTAATGCATTAAGTAACGCCGTTTAGCTACTAAGAATTCCATCTTTGTACAAAATAAATGGAAAGATTGCATTTTTAAATGAGTGCTATCTTTATTTTATTTTTATTTGGCATTATAGTAATGGTTTTTTAACATTTAATATATAGAAATAATATATATTAGCATGAACAGTATCTAAACGCTCTCATTTGTTTGCTTACCTTCTTCTTAGGCTGCTTCTTTCCATATCGTTAGGTGTTAGGATTTGCTTACAAAAACAGAACAGCTGGTTACTCGCACCTTACTTCTAATCTATCTTGCTCCTGGATACTTGTATAGTTCAAAGGCAAGGGGTTCTCGAAATCAAACTTCTTTTATTTCTCATTCAATCGAGTGGGACTTCTTTCCCACTTACGCCATTTCTTACTTCATTCATGCTAATTAATTAGCATGAACATCATCAAAAGATGCCTAAATCACACATCATCTTTTTGATATTGTTCATGCTATTTAATTAGCACTTAGCATGGCGTGGCACAGCACTCAACAAAATTGTTCATGCTAATTAGTTAGCAGATCTTAGCTCATTTTTGTGTCGCCTTGATGGAAGCTTCCAACCTTACATGGTTGATTAATTATGCAGCTAATTAATGCATTTTTGTAGTCAAATCAATTAAGGTTAAATAAAATCCTAGGCAAAATCAGGTTGCCACTTTTAATGTCTTACAGACATGAAATTGATGGCACAACGTCTTTGGTAGAAAGATATGTGTGGTTCAGATCTTTGTTAAGGGTCATCTTTGGAAAAGGCTCATGCTATTGAGGATCGAGGCAGCCGACCAATTACTCTCTTTTTTTTCTTCACCATTGAATTTGTTGGCAATTCAGTTTATGTGATGGCTTTCAGGTATTTATTTCTGCTCTCTTTATTTTCCCTCTACGTTTAGAGTTTGGTAATTTACTGTGTGTCTTCATATTAATCTTCCCTTACATTGGTTATTTGCCCATCTCTTTCTGCGCAGTTGCCTCTTCAATACTATCGATGATTTCAGTTGTTGCGCTTGGGTGTTGTTGTCTTGCTTTGTTATTGGTTTTGCTTCCTTTTTCACGTGTGTTTTTGCATGTCATCAAAGGCATTAATTACTTTAATGCAGTTTCTTTCTTCATCTTCGTCGGTTGTCTTTGTTGTTATG
This sequence comes from Salix purpurea, assembly GCA_027405865.1. Taxonomy (NCBI): domain Eukaryota; kingdom Viridiplantae; phylum Streptophyta; class Magnoliopsida; order Malpighiales; family Salicaceae; genus Salix; species Salix purpurea. The sequence continues at coordinate 8,607,857 of JAOWLH010000002.1, read as the reverse complement.
CTTCGTTGGTTTCATTTGTGCTCTAGTTATTATTGTTGATGTTAGTTATTCGTTCGAACAGTTTTGCTTATTGTTTGTTTTGCAAGAATTAAAGCTTGAAGGTTGATTGTGATGTTGGCTTAAGTCCGAAGTTTGCACAATGATATATGCATTATTCATAGTAATTAATTGGCAGCCTCCTTGGCTTTGAAATGTTGTGCACTTTGTGCACTATAATTTAGCTTTCTTCTTACTTTTTTTTCTAGATTGAAGATTTTATTTATATTAATTTTATTATTTTCTAATGAAATAATTCATCAAGCAAATGAAACATACACACTAATCAATTAGTGTGTTACAGGAAGCACATGACTCATTTTCAATTTATTTTATCGATTACAATTTTACAATCTATCAATTAAATAATTATCAAAATAATTAGAACAATAACGACATTCAATTGCTTCAATGAAAAAAGCAAATAATCCATTCTAAACGGATTTTATCAATAATAATTTTACTAACTAAATATTAAGTTAATCAATGAAAACACGCAAAACAATCAATTAGTTTGCTAAATAAAAAAACTCAGCACAACGCGTGGGCAAGGCATCTCCTAAAACCTAAAATAAAGGAGAAAACTTTGCATGGTGTGAATGAAAAGGTTGTAAATATTGTTTATTGTAGCCATGTTTTCATAATTTTGCTATTTCCACCAAAAAAACTTAAATTTAACTACATGATGTATTGAAGTATTTTCACATGTCTTATTGGATATTATCAAGTTTATCAAAAATAAATACAAGTTTTTTCATTTTAAAAACACATTGAAAAAAACTAAAATGATGTTGAAAGCTAAAAAAACTTTAAAATAAAGTCAAAAGGCTTTTTATGTATTTTTATAATATTTTTTTATTATTATCATGTCAACTAAGGGATAAGTTGGCAATTGAATAAATATAAAAAACCAAAAAGCAGTTGGCGCATGTGTTCACACCCTTCAAGTAATGTGTATGATGTTTTCTAGGGGCCAAAATCCCCTTTCTACTATGTTGTTGGCAATGCTCTCTTTTCTTACACAATATTTATGATCGGTGGTGCACATGTATCATCGTGCAATACTTTTTATCTTTTTTTTCTATCTCCTCCCCTTAAAATTCATAGTTGACATAGAAAGTCTTAGAGTTATCCTCTAATTTATAAGGCATTCCACTTTTATCCTTATTCTTTTAATTCAAGTTTTTTGTTCTTGACTCTTTAGTAAATTTTGATTTATTTACAGTTACATCTTTTTATTCTAATTTGTGATTTGTTTTTTTCAATTTGATCCTTATTCTTTTGATTTCTTATGAATTGATTTCTCTTTTCAATCACTCTTCAATAAAAAAAAATTATTTCAATTTTAATCCTCATTCTTTTGATTTTTTATCATTTAATTAAATTGATTTTTCTTTTCAATTTCACTCTTTCATTAAAAATAAGTATTTTATATTTCAATTTTGATTCTTTTTCTTTCATTTGCTATTTTTTATTTTGAAATTCTTTATTTTTGAAAAAAAAAACTCAACTTTTGATTTAGTCATATGTATAATCCTAGTCAAAAAAATTTATTCATTCTCCAAAACACTTTTACAGCATTTAAACACCATTTTCTACACACACACAAAAAAGTCCACATATAATCTCCTCTCAGCAAGCAGTAGATGTTCATAATTCAATCATATTGATTGACTAATCTATTGCAAAATATGAGATTATGAGGAGAAAAATACATAAAGGGTTAGTTGGTAAAGGAAGAACTAATTATTAAAGTAACCATTATGTTCAAATGATGTGTATAAATAAACAAAGATGTGTTGTTTAAGTGATGATATATGTTTTAATTAACCTTTATAGTTGTCATATGTGGCTTAGAAAATAATGTTTAGGGTGTTGAATTATAGATGGATTCTCTGTTTATGTTACCTTTTGTTGTAACAAAATGAACAAAAAAAATTGATGAATTAACATTATTCCAAGAAATTCAAAAACTCTCATCTCTGCCTCTATCTTTCTTTTTCCTTCTCTAGCGTTTTATTATTTACTCTTCAAGTCTCTATTCTCTATTAATCTTTCTGTGATTAATAATTGTAAAATCAGAGAATTAAAATTGCTCCAAGTGGTATCAAAGCTAGCATCTTTGGATTCTCAATATGTCATCTGAGACGAGATCCCTAAATGCCTGGAAAATGGACGAAGTTGTCAACCATAAGCACACTTAGAATTATGACCAACTTCAACAACGACTTCATGATACAATGGTTAATACCAATGTAAGATTCGGATAGTTTAAATATGAGTTGTATCATGAAGTTGTTTAATGTTTTCACACAATAAACAAGAACATCTATAACTTCTTTAAACTATCCGAATCTTACATTGGCAGCTTGCCACGCCCTAAAATAGCACAGCAATATATATATATACACACACACACACATGCTTCACAAGCAACAGAGTAACAGCAGACTCGACCACTCATTCAGATCCAGAGAGAAACAAAAAACGGAAAGTAAAATTGGGCAAGGGGCAGAGCCGGGATTAAGCATATGCAGATCGGTCGCCGATTTCCAAAACATATTCACATCAAGAGAAAAGGTGAAAACCATGTTCGAGACTTGGTTCTACTACCAAAAAAATGGCTACCTTTTAATAAACTACATAAAAAGAGAATTTATACGAATATACACCATGACCCTAATCCTAATTTTCCTGATCTGAGCAACTATGATAGAGACATAATTTGGGTCTGATGCAGAAAATTATTTTAGTGCACTATCTGGATCACACGGCTCACCAGGCCCAGCACCCATTGGATGGATATCGATAGAGCTATAGCTAATTACATAACATCACGGTGACTTCCAGATGTACATACCCAGCTTCAACCAAGTAAACCCAGCGAAGACCCAGAGCATGCAAGCATCAAAGATCAGTATTGGATTCTTCTAGCAATTTAAACATAGTGGCTATGCACCATTTTGTTCTTTACCTACGCCGAGATGCACTTGCATGCTGCTGAGCTTTACTCTCAATCCTGATCCTATCAGCATACATGGGCAGGCGAATGATCTCATAAATATCATTCAGCAACACATCCTCTGTGATATTATCCTTGATGCTTCGCATCACCTGTTAGGAATCAGCAGGTCGATTCATTCAGTCCAGTAAAGAGTAATCCATCAAAACATAAAAGTGGAATAGGAAGAGTGTCAAATAGATACAACACTATAGTAGCATATTAATTAAAGCATGACAGATACATGCATCAGAATTCACATATAAATACAGATATGTATGCATATAAAGGTGATGGAACAGACCTTCATGTAGGTATTGAACTCATTGGGTGTTGATTTATCAGTCCGCACCCGCATACAGACCCATACATGTTCCTCAGAAGACCAAGAACACTCGATTATCTTCCCTGAGTACGAAGAGGGATCTAAATCATCTGCATGTTTTTAGGTATTGGAGTAAGAATCAAAACAAAAAATTTAAAGACAAAAAACAACCAGGTAAAAGAAACAAAGAAAATAAAATGAATGTATAGCAAGCCAAGAACATGCCCAGACAGAGTTATAAGTATGTGAAAATGGGATTCAGCTCAAGGCAATGGACGCCCCCTTACAATTGCTTGAGTTAACAAGGGATATCATTTGTTAATCTGAGAGGCAAAATACCCACTACTAAAATAAATAAATAAAAAGCTCACACTCTCTACCATCACATTCACCGAGCATATGGTTAGCAACAGCTGGAATAGATTATAAAAGGCAGCTAAGGTTATCAATTAAAATCCCAGTGATTTCCATATCGATACAAGGGTTGCATAAAGTGTTAATTCAGGATTTTCAATAGCAGAATGAATCTTCTAACATCAACAGGGAATTAGATGCATGAAAAATCACATCAACCTTTGAAAGCAACTCTGTGGCCTTCCATCAGTTTCTTTGTCCCTCGTTCATTCAGATAGAGTAACTGACGATCATCATCATCAACCTGTCAATACATGCAAATATGTATCAGGATGTAAGCATGAACTCAGAATTTCAAGCCGATACATCAAAGGGATGAAGATGGAAAACACAATAACATCAAAGTTAGCAGCTAAGTTTTGGTTATGTTGACAGACACACCTCAAATCGAAAGTCAACTGAGTTCATTTCAGGATATTTCCACTTCAAAAGGCCTTCATGAGTGCGGGGAACATAAGGATCATCCCAGCCCTGGCACATAAGATCAAAAGTAATCTCTTGTTCACAAAGGAATGACACTATAAAAAGCATCTAACACATGACAGTCTTTTACTGTATGATATGTGCGAGGTGCAATGTATACAGAATTATGTGGTGCTGTGTAAATGATATGTTATTAGATCATTGATATAGGACCACAATATTGGACACAAATGCTAGAAGTATTTAGAACAAAAAATCTCCAATGGATGAGGAGTGCAAAAGGTTCAAAAAGTCATCCTTATCACCTGAAAAATAAGACCATCTGCATCATGTGAAAGCTTTGGAATAAATTCCTTTAGGAGCTTGGTAACAGTAGAGAGCAGCCAGAAATCCTTTCTTCTCACCTGGTAAACAATTTAAAAAAAAAAAAAAAAAAACATAATTTGGTAATAAAATAAGAGCGGACAAGTATCATATATTGCAAACTCAATACTAAATCTTCTCATACCCTGAAGGGTTCCAGATCATATCTATAATATGGATTTCGACTCTGGTAAATGTTATGGCGTTCATAATTCCGGGGCTCAATCACTTCTTTTTCAAGCATCTTCCATCGTTCATGAAAGGGCCGCTGCAGATTCAAACATTTGATCATCAAAGCCTATAGTTAGTAGATGGAATGAAGGATAGGCATTTAATTAGATTGGAGATGCATAGCATAATCTAGCATGTGTTCCTGAAACAAGCACAGCATATTCATCTAAATGCATGATTCTAATTCCCAAAAAACTCTTCAAAATATATCCCAGAAAATCTGTTGAGATGGTTAGGAAGAGATCATTGCAAATACAAACAAACAAAATAATTAAATAGAAAATGTCATATGAGCATGTTTTTCTCCTCGTACACCTAGCAAACAAAATCAAGTGTAGAGCAACTACTGATCGATGAAAAAAAGGTTATCAAATGATTGAATAGCATACAGCAGGTTTCTCCACGTTCCCAGTTATTATTTATGAGCTGATTGACATTGGTGCCCACACAGCTCTTTAACCTGCTTCCAATCACTGAAGAAATCTGAAAGAATTCTCTAACAGATCTATTTTGTTGTTTAAACTTATACCAGCATTTAAGAGAGAGATCCAATCCAACTTGTGCAGTGCTTTCCATTTATCCATATACCACTCCTATCACAAAGCTACAGCTGGGTGAAAACCATCTTTTTATCAGACAGCTTCAGAGAAAAGCCTCATATTGCTGTGCTATTTGCTGGTTAGTTAAAAGCACTGAAGATAAAAGCCATCCCCCTTTCAAATCATCCCTAACTTTCAGGCACACAAACCTACATCCTTATTATGAATCCCCAAAATTGCAACCAGAGATGGGGGTGATGTTCAAGAATATACTGCCAAAGGCTTAAACAGAATGGGATAAATTGTTAAAAGTTTCAACAAATGGCACATGATTGCACAATTTCAATCAATGCTACACCACCAGGGACAGATCCAAAAAGGGGAAAATGGCCCACCCTGCCCGTGAAATAACACCATGCACCATGTAGTACATAAACTTCTAGGTTTTTTGTCCCCTCCAGATAAAGTCTCCTGATTACATATTAAATTGAGGAGGTAACATTTTCCCCTTCCCTACCCAAAACAAAATTGAAAGTCTTCAATTGCCCATTACACCCTACAAAATTTCCCTAGCATTGCCCATAAGGTTTGCCCTCATTAAATGACCAAATATTGCCCCAGTAACTTCATTTAAAATATACAAATAAATATATAGCTCTCACAAAAAGCATTTGATGGTTCTTTGCTTTAGGGGAGGTATTCAAAAACAAAATAATAAGTGGCTTTGATCTGTAAAAATAATGTCAATGTCCATAAATTTCATTGTAAATCTAACCTCTGTGACAGACACTTGGTTGATCGCCATCATATCATAGATAAGGTATCTTCTCTCCTGCTTCTGCGAGTCCGGCAAAGTATCAATAATCATCTCCCCATCCAGTAACGTAAAGTGGTGTGTCTTATCAGCTGGACCCTTATCAAAAAAAGACCAGAGCAGTCATATTGAAGATCATCCGAGCAAGATGTCAAGAACTATACTAATGAGAGTCCTAAACTTATAAACCATCCAAGAAGAAGAAATGAGTAGATGCATACTTCATTGGTGTATCTGCAAGGAAACCTCATCTGTACCCTTCGAAATTTAAAATCCCTATCTATCAAAAAACACCCATCCACTGTAATTAACATCATGTATCTTGTTCCATCAGCCTTCCATGTTGCGTAATAATAACGTGTCCTCAACAGCAGTAAGTTGTCCCTGCATGCCGCAAAATCAAATCCTTTTCTTATTAAGTGACACCAAGAAAAAAATCAAGTAAAACTGGGCTCATAAGCTCCATGGTCACTGTAAGCCAAATTGGTATACACTATAATAGCCCACAAACAAATACCATGTTCATCAATTCTTCATTTGAAATGGGCAAAAGAAATTAATAAAATTAAGAATCAGTATCCATCTACTGTAAGAGTCAGGCTTCACTGCATTCATAATAAAGCAAACAAAAGAATAGAAAACACAAATTTCCTTCTAACAGCCACAATAAATAAACAACCAATTTTGAATTAAGCAAATGGAAAGGTCTAAGTAGTTCACTTTTGCAGTTCCCACTACCCCAGATCTTAAACATGGAGGTCAAATATCAAGTACTGCTGCCTAAATGGGGCCAATGTCTTCAGACATTTCCCAACATGAGAGATAAAGATTCAAGCCACTCCAAAGTCGACGCAAACTAAAATATATTTAATGTATATGATGTGCTCTAAGTTATAATAAAAGCAACAGTACAGACTCGGATGATAGTTCACTGTCTATTTCCCCTAAATATTATTCAGGATGTAGGAAATACAACTGACAGCAATCTATTCAGTTATCGATCATAATGCCAGGACTTCATTTGCTCAATAAAATCTCAGCTTCCCTTGTCCATTGCTATAACATTTTTAATAATTATCATTGAAGATTATCATATTCAATGGTTTTGAATTTTTAACCTAAATCATAGCAATTTTCCATCCAGAGAGCATAAATATATTAGGTTTTCTTTCATATCCTTGCATGTCTAAATCATAGCTTATAAGCTTGTAATTAGAGGCACCTCTGTTCTAAGTTATAGAAATCCTAACTCAAATGACAGTTCCTCCACCTATATGTATATCAAAGCAAAACAAAACATAAAATAACAATAATCAAAGAAAATTCAGTTCAGACCTGCTGAGAGAAACAGGGTGTGACCCAGGAAATATCAGTTTTCCTCTACCCTGAAATTTAAGAAAAAAAGTCAGTACAAAATGAAGTCTGAATGAAGACATTTCAAGTACAAAATTTCAAAAATTAAGTTATGAACAACATTTTTTCATTCATTATCAGGATACATTCCACAACCAAATTTCAATCATTTGTTTATGTAAACATAAAAAACGAGTGGCATTTTTACATGAAACCTAGGAGGTGCAGGATGTGTGAAAAACATATTACCAGGATAAAACTGAATTCACACTAGATCAAAATGACCAAGACAATGCATATAGGTATAAGGTAACTTCGGGAGCAGCAAAAAGACATGGGTGCTAAACCATATCTAAGATGTCTTAAAATATAACAATGATTGAGCAGCATAAAAGAAAGTTTAAAGAGAGGCAAAGAAGTATTACAGGAACATTCAGCTTAAGCGTTTGGTAGCAGAACTGCCGCAGTGCATCGAGCTGGTCATTAGGTATTTCATCCCCCAGAACATCATCATTTGTCATTACAACATCCATCTCATGATTGTCCTGAAATGGTAAATGGCATGCACAAAATCTAAACAAACAGGATGCTACAATTCTGTGGGGATATTTAAGCTAAATGAGAGGCGATACATAAGAATTCATAGAGCATGGAACGAGGGAAAAACAAAAGACCTGAATCCTGTCATCGATTTGTTATGGCAATACATCACCATAAATTTTCTACACTATATTTTAACGTGCAACATATATGTTTGGCCTATGAAGGAAGAATGACACCAGAAATTTTAAAATAATTAACAAAAAAGCTTTCCGTCTAAACTCAGCATCAGTCTCTAATGCATGCAACCACCGATCACCTTCTTGCTAGTATAAAGGTTAATGCAGAAATCAGACATCCAGTTTAGAGCTTCCTTAATGGAATAACCAAGCCATCTTTTTTTTTTTAATTTCAATTGAAAAGAGAAAATGGAGTATCTTCTAAAAGAAGGATATATAAAACTGTATTTGAATCCACTTGGAAAAATTATAGGAAAAATCCAGTGAAATGTAACTCATCTGAATTTTAAGCATGCAATCAAAAGTTAATAGGGATGCTGGCCTATCATCAAGTAGCCACTATGCTATAGATGTATAAGAACCCATCAAACTAGAACCTCTAATATCACTTACTACAGAACACAGTATTTTAAAACACTCAATAGCCTTGGATTTCTTCAAACGATCAGGCAGGCATAACAGCAGTCCATCCTTCACATCATTAAAGGAAAGAAAAAGATCCCCATGGAACTTGAAACCTAAGACATGTCTCTAAACTCTAAAATGTCGGTAAAACTCATGCAAAGCAAAGAAAAATATTTGAAAACAAATTCAAGAATCACTACACTTTAGATTCAATTTTACATATCATGATGCTCAGAGTCACTAGAACTAGGCCATTCTTGTCCTCACTAGTTAACAACTCCAAATGAAAGATCAAAAACTGAGATGTAGCTGAGCATCATTACCAACAATACATGTCACTATATCTGCTGCCACATTTTTATTTGTTGACTTGAATAATAATTAGATTTTATAAAACTTTCCACTAAAGCCAACATTTCCAAAATTAGTTATCACACAGAAACTGGCAGTTATATGCACAATAAAAAAAAAAAAAAAAACAACTCCCTACACCAACTGTTTGTATCATGCCACCACAATATATATATATATATATATATATATATATATATATATTACATCAAAGAATTTACATACATGCAGGTTCTTAGCTGAACCTCCATCATCATCATCATCAGGTACTGCCTCTCCATTGAGATCAAATTCAGAAGACCTCTTCCATTCTGGAGTTGGTGGGCAAACAACCATTTCCGGCTTTCTTTCATGATAAAATGAGTACAAGGCATCAATATAATCTGGTTTATATATTCCTGGAGGACGTGCTTCAGCAAACATTTTTATTGCCTGCACAATTAGCAAAGCAGGTTTCATAACAAATAGCTTGTGGAATAAAACCAACTGAGATACTCATAAAAGGAAACATTGGAAACTTACTTGAGTGACAGACATTGGTTGAGAACGCATTAGATAATGAACGATCATATATCCTGTGCGATTATGCCCATGTGTACAATGGACAACAATATACTTTTTTGAATGTTTCTGACGCAAGAGAAACTGCATGACCTGAAATGATTAATAAACACATGATTGCTTAGTATAATATTACACTCATTTAATACAGCATGTTTAGGTATAAATGATTCATGAGAGAAGGATATGCTGCCTTAATGTGGATCGATAAATACCCCAGTTAGGTAGGGCAGAGTTGCTTCTGTTTTGTTTGGAATAGGGGAGAGAGTGACAGTTTGACTTGGTTAAAAAGGAAGAATCATGATCAACCATTGCTTGTAACAAACACACAAAGGAAGACTTAGACAGAGCAAACGTCTTCACATTTCATGTTCACAGTCAAACTCATGTCACATTTGAGCTTCGTGGTTCCTATATGATGCTCTATCTTAGCATTGCTGTATACAACTTGAGATTCATAACAGTGATAGCTTAATAGCATAGAAAAAACATAACACTGTGCAAACTACCGTGAAACAAAGCTACTGTCTATGCAGAATACCAAATGTGGGAAAGACATGCTACAAGAAGATCCAAAGGAGGAAAAGACATAGAAAACCTGAGAAGGTGTTGCAAAAGAAGCATACCTCATAAACAAAGGTATTTACAGCTGCATTCTCCGGTACAGCATCACGCCCCTTGCAATATATCTAGACAATGAAAGAAAAGAAGCCATTTTAAGGTAAGCTGCTCTACAGTAAAAAACTATAGACTGAAGAAAATATTGCCATTGCCAACTCACCTTGACATGCTTGATACCTTCTTTCTTCAAATCTGTTGTTGAATAGTAGCGGGTAGTATTTGTCAAATCAATCACCAGACCGAGCTGAAAAATCAGTGGATGAGACTTAGAATTGTTCATGATAATATTTCTTGCCTTTGAGAGAAAAATATATTCTTCAAAACTCCTTAAGGTAAGTCTACACTGTTAGAAACATGCACATGACCAGAGATAAAAATTATTTGCAATTTTAAATTGAGTGGCAATGTGACCCTGCTAAATTGTGCAACATTTTTACTCTAATCTGGTTCTTTTAGATTGATAATATAGCTGATTCAGAAAATGTCTGGGTTTTATTAAATTAATTGAGTGCTCATAACAGTATTATTCCCTCTCATAATAGATGAGATTTACTAGGAATCAAGGGAAGTAAAAATGACTTTCAAAAGTTCAAGATACTTACTTTCCTTCCTAAAACTCTTTGTTGATGAATGACTTGTTTAAAAGAGTATCTTTTACCGGGAGGAATACAGTCATTGTAGGCTTCGCCAAGTGGAACTTTGGAAGGAACCATACAATTTATCTCCTGGCCAAATGCAGGACAGTCCAACCAGCCTGCAATTATGGATAGCAAATTATTGAGTGAAAGAAATGACACTGAGATGATACAGTCACACCATCCTTAAACTAAGGAAAGCGTAGAACAAGGTTTCACCAACACCGACCAATCAAACGCTTAGAAATCTAGTGAATGGCTGAAAGGAGAAAGCCAGAAGACCACAACTCAGCTAACCATTCATTGATATCTTTTTATTTTCTTTTTCCCCTTCTCTAAGGTCTTAAGCTAATAAAAACGATCCAAATCCTCCCCCTACTCTGTGACTGCAGTGAGGAAAACTACCGGCCAAATGTCCATCAGCAAAACTGTTCATTACTATCAACAAAACAAGATAACAACTGGTTTTCTAATACTTGTGCAAAAAATAGACTTGATTGATGAAAGTCATCAACCAAGGGAATCACCATGATACTACGAGAAAAAATTATGTTAGACTTCCAGGGAATAACCTTTAAATTTTCATCAGCATAATTATCTCCAGTACATTTAATTCATCAACCTCTGATGCTAAGAAGTCTGTTTCTGTAGCACTAATAATATACAAATGCAACACAGTTCTGTTATTAACCTGGTGTGGTAGCATGGAAAAGAAGGTAAGGGAGGAGTTATGGAAAGAATGGGAGCAGAAAACAGAAGAGCAAGAAGAAAATGCAAAGATATTCCATAGTACAGTACTAGAGTTAATTGTCGATCAACATGTATGTGACCCTTATACATAGGAGGTGCTCTTAGATTGATGCCAAAACTAAACCAAATAGAAATAAAAATTCTTGAAGAATAAAAGAAAACAATCAATACTAAATATGAAAAAATGAATTCCTGAAACAATACTACTGTGATAGGAAATAAAAATAAGCTACAAAGTAATAAATATCTAATAACATCTAAAATTCTAAACAATCATGTAATTGAAGAGCTATCTTAGAAGTGTTGAATGCTACTCCACCTTCTTGCTAAACATTTTAGTTATCCGATTGATGAGGAACTAGTGACTAAGCTACTCCAAGACTCAGAGCCATGGTACTACATAACAAGAAAAAATAATTGCACCATCATATGGAAAATCCCAGACAATAGAGGACTAGTGTATTGGCCCTAAGGACGTCACAAATATCCTGCGGCTTATAAGTATCAAAAGAAACACACAATTTGGTGTCATGAAATATTTTTTACATTTTTTCAGTAGCAAGCAAGATCCACCAAGAAGTGCAAATTTAACCAACAAGCAATCAATGATGGATTGATACTCAGGAACATAGTAAGGCAGCATCATACACCTCTAATGGATAACTCAACATATGGCAATGGACTCGGTGAGCACCATTAAAAACCATTTGTACAGCAAACCACAGAATCCATTTTTGCATAGAGTAATTAGACAAGAAACTAACCAGCAGGAAGTTTACTGTTGTCATAAGATTTATGGTGTTTAGATGGAAAAAAATGATCGTGCACTGGTTGCCGAGACCCATGTGCAGGTCTGTCTTCCAAGTTTTCATTTCTCAAACGTTTGCGTCTTTCTTCACGCTCCTAATCAGGATGAACATAAGATCAACAGTCATGCATGAATACAAAGCACAAATATGAAACAAAATGGCATATTGATCATAAAAAAGAAAAGGAAAAATGAAAATCTAGACGTGGGATCAAGCAAGGGAAGTAAAACAGACTGTCACCCTAACCCGAAAGAAAATTAATCTAGAAATCAATCAATAGAGCAGACAGCCAAATCTCTCCTTCATTCTATTCAGAGTCCACAAAAGATGTTAGCACTCAAAATACTTAACCCCAATCAAATGGATACCTCTGCTACAGTAGTAAAAAACTTCTAGGCGCTCCATCCCACAGCATTAAAATAGCAATGATAACACATCAATTGAGTGCTTATCTAGCTTAGTTTTAAGGGGATGTGCAGCGCTCACTTTATTACTAGAGAAAAGTTATAATTTTCCATTGGGACTTGATGATCACAAATAAGTCTTTAATTAATAAATTTACAGGTTTTACATTCTTCTACTACCATCAACCAAGCTCCAAGAACAAATCCACATTCTAAAAATACATGAGATCCATAAGGAAACAAAATTCTCCAACCTTTTTTACAACGTGCTTGCATAATCACATTTGTATATTAGCCCCCCAAAAAAATAATGAATTAATTATATAAAAAGATTGTCATCTGCAAATGTTAAGACTTCCATCTACTGAAGTTGAAAAGTGATAGGTTCTAAGGCACAAATCCATTTAACACTCCTAAAGTGGCACCCAACATAGGAGAGCAAAAAAATATTTTTTCAATTCTGATCAATCAAAATACTTATTCCAACTGCTACAATATGATAAATTTGGGTCCATTGTCAAAGCTCCATGCAGCTACAGCTGCTTCAATTCCTATTTCTTGACAAACAACAATAATCACCTGGTTTGAATGACTTTTCAAATAATTGGATGGTACTTTACAGGTAGCAAAATTACCAAACCAGCAATCACAAAAAGAGGCCTCGTGTAAAAATACCAACACAAACATCACAGCAATAATTCATTCCTCCACAACAACAAAACAGGTAAAGTTTTCCTGATTATTTTCAATCACCAGAGCATTATATAATTTGGAACAAAAAAAGGTTCTTCCAACTCAAGACATACTCAGAACAAAGTGCAAGAATAGAATTTTGAATTACCCGGCGGGCAATTTCAGCAGCAGACTCAAACCGTTCTTGGGGAGCACTGTATTCTTCTGTGCTCCCTTCAAAAATATCTTCGGTATCTTCAGGCCCCGGCGAAACATTTAAATCCATGGTAACGACCATTCAACATCCACCAACCAACATTAAGCAACATGAAAAATCTCAAATCCCCTTCTTGGAGCAACAGCACCTACTGCTGCAAACCCGAATTAACATAATGAATCACCAATTGGTTCAATTAATTAAACTAACAATCAAAAGTTGAGATCGACCTAGTACCTAAAAAGAAAATAAGATACCTAATTCAAGATACCTAATTCCTCCCAAGCAATTAAAATTTTGTGTATTCAAAATCAATTGATCGAAACCGCAATACCGAGATTAGAGAGTGAAAAAGGAATCACAGAAAGCGAGAATGGAGAAGAGCTCAAAACCTCACCATTATCAAGAAATCGAAGAAAACTCCCGGTCGAAAGGACTAGGCAGGTGCAGCTGAAGTGGCTGTGGCAGAGATATTTTGACTCTCAGCCGATTACAACCCTAGAATTATGAAGCGGGAGTTGTAAGAGAACGTTTTTGCTTGAATTTTTTCTGGGGGTTCGAAACCCTAGACAGGAGAGAGAGATAGAGATGTTAGGAGCTCAAATATGCAAGGGGATAAATAAATGGAAAAACAGCGACATTATTTTATTGTTTATTAGTTAAAAAAAAAAAAAAAAAACAGAATACTTTTTTAATTTATTTTTAAGTTTTGAGAAACTAACTGAACAGCGCCTTGATTGGAATTTTTTTTTTTACAAAAATAGGGTAGCGGCTAAAACCTGTCACAAACTATCATTCATAACTTCATAGTTGAAATTTATTTTTCAAAATAATACATTTTTTATGACACGCGCAAGTACGCGCTTCCCACCTAGACGCATCGATTGTCATGCACGTGTCACGACAGAAATCATTTTCCCTTTTTCTTCTTATTTATCTTTTGATCCTCCTCCTCCTTGTGCTGCCCCTGCCGTGTTGTTTTCCTCTCTTCCCACCTTTAATTTATTTGTTAATATAATAAGTTAATTTATTTAATTATGAATTGACTTGAAATAAAATTGAATTATAGGTTGTGTGATTTGTGCTGAATTGATTATAAATTTATGTTGAATATAACTTCTTGGATTTGTTAGATTTTTTCGGGTATAAAGTTGAAAAGATGGGAAAATATTATTATTACAACAATGCTCTTGTTGTACTTGTAAGACTCGTGTATCTCATAAAACTATGCTATTTTAATAAATAAATTTTTATTTTAAATATTTTTGGTATATTTTTTAGACATTGTATTATTTCTGAAAAAAACAACCACCTTGATTGGTCTTAAAAAATATTTAATTGTAATAGAAAATTATTTTTGAAGCAACATCAAAATCAAATTTATTTATCTATTAAACTTAAAAAAATAGGTATAAGAGGTGTGTTGATTTTATTGTGCAATCAATTATATGCATCAACACTTGGTGAATTTTACATGACAACATTGAACTTTTTTATTTTAATATTTTTCTAAATTCATCATTCAATTGTTTTTTTTTTTTCAAAACCAATACTTTATATTGTGTTGGCTTAGAATTGGTTGTATAGTCTTGACATTAAAAAGGTTTATTTTATTTCTTGCAAAAGAATAGAATTGAGGGACCAATTTGACCAAAATAAGATATTATAGGGTTTCTCTTTTGTGGCTTATATTTGAATAACGAACTCAGTTTTTCTATCATCAATTGTTTTTTTTTTCAAATTCATCTCTTGACATTATGTTGGCTTATAATTTTGGTTTTATGATTTGTTTTGATTTATACTCTATGAATGCATTATGTGTTAACAAAATAATTTTAGCTTTAGATTAATTTTTATTTTGCAAAAACAAATACCCCCACTTTGACAAAACAAAGTAATGAATACAAGGCTTTTCTTTTATGGTTACAATTGAAACATGCCTTTTAACACTTTCACCCCTAAAAAGTTGGAAAATCTGTTTTGATCCTTTTAGTTTGACGATTTAACATTTTGGTATAACAATTTATTTTTTTCATTTTCAAGTCCCTGGTTTTTTTACGTATTGTGAAGTTTGCCTATACTTTTGAAAAGTTATGACTTTTTTGTTTGATTAACTTTACACTTAAAAGTCTAATATTGGATGCTTATAATTTTTCTAATCTATTATGATCTTGATTGATCTATAAAAAAAAAATTGGCTTTATTTTTCAAACTATAAAAGAAGTATTTATCCATATTATATAAAGGTAATATTTTAGCCTAATAGAATAACCTTAGACAATGAAATGAGTTTATGAGTAAGTGTATGGCATAATTCGATGATAATAAGTCTCATGAGAGATAATCAATCCATGACTTTAAATAGGTTTTGTATGGCCTTAAATGGTAATCCTATAAAAGAGATTGTGTTTCAATGTGTTTTCACTATTAACCATGTTTATATCTTAGTTCATGATTACGAGTTGGTTATAACAGAAAGAGTGAATGGAATATTTAAACACCCTTAACACCTGTGATACGTTTAAATTTAGGAACAATAGTTCTTATTAGGTACTTTAGCTCACAAACTCGATCTTAATAGAGTTGACCTTTTGGTTACATATTCTTATTCTTATATATTTTTATGATAACAATTAAATAGAAAAAAAATAAAATAAAATTCACTTGTCGAGATTAAATTTAAACAATTTTATTTGAGGAACATATCAACAAGCAAAATAAAAAGCAAGTGAAGACTTAGAATTCAATATTCATTTTTAGTGCAATGTATAAATCTTTTAAATCTTATCTTGATAACATAATTAAAATAAACTCATACGTTTAACTCTACATTCATATAAGATTGATTAATCGATTCAAGACTCGCCAAATTTAAACTATCAAAATCTAGAATTTAAGTTGAATTGTTCATCAAGGATAGACACTTAGAAACCTGTAGGGATCAATCAATGAAGTGACTTGACTAATCTAAACTAATTGATCACTTCAACCATCAATGGGATTCTAATAGCTAGAAATAATAGTTTTTTTTATAAAAAAAACATTTAAATATCTCAATCTTATAAAATACAATAGAATTTGAAACATACATATTATAAAAGCTATTTAAGAAAGTAACCAATAAGAAACATCAATCATATCATACTTTAAAGTTATGCTAAATCGAACCTGCATATTCTAGCAATAGAATATTTATTATCATACTCATCATACTTAAAGATTTTTAAATCATTTGAAGTGTTATTAAGTGAGGTATAGAGAGATTAGAGATTAAATTGTATCATCTACTCTTTAAGAGATTTTCGTTGTGAGAAAAATCATTTTTGTAATCTATTTAAAGTTTGGATAAAACCTTTGGTATTAGTGAGGGAATTTCACCAAGAAGAAAGCTTTAAGAGATCATATCTTCAAATGACAAAAATCTTGTTGTAGATTCATCGAGTGGAAAAATATTGGAGGGAGACAATTTACAGTGAAATAAACTCTTGGTCTTAATTCATCTAGTGACATTTATAATCTTAAACTTAGATTAAATTAAATAACATAATGCTCAAGATTAGTTTGATTCTTAAGGTATGGATATAGAGTTGTTGAACTATATTAAAAATTGAGTTTACAATTTCTATCATTTGAGTTAATAAGACCAGAATTCGTATAGATAACCAATGAAAAAATAAGGTTCTCAAAGAAAGAATTAAAAAAAGAGTTATTCTGATAATAAAAAAAACCTCTTGAATTTGAATGGTGTAATAAAATGCTCTAAAAGTTTATGCTCTCGAAGAACATCATGTGATTTAGCATGAAGGGAAAGTTAGCAATGAGATGCATAAGGCCTTTTAATGAACGAGATATTTAAACACCCTCAACACTTGTGAGAGGTCTCAATTTATGAATAATAGTTCTTATTAGGTACTCAAACTCACAAACTCAATCCTAATGGAGTTGACCTTACATATTTATATTCTTAAATATTTTAATGCTAACAATTGAATAGAAAAAAAATAACTTGTTGAGAATAAATTTCAACAAGTTTATATGAGGAATATATCAACAAACAAAAATAGAAAGAAGTTTAATAAGAAATTAAGTGAAGACTTCAAATTGAGTATTCATTTTTATTCCATGACTTTAAGTAGGTTTTGTATGGCCTTGAATGATAATCTTAGGAGAGAGATTGTATTTCAATTATTAACCAAGTTTATATCTTAGTTCAAGATTATAACTTTGTTACAAAGAACTTTACTAGAGAATTAAAACCTATTTCTTCCATCAACACACATAAAATCACTTGGTATTATAACAAGTTAAATTGTCTAGTATGATTCAAGCTCGACCTCTTTTTAGATTTTAACCCGTGTTTGGAGTCTTATAGCTTTAAATTACATAAATATGTATCCTATTCGAAAGATAATATCAATGACTATAACTTTTATGATGAACTTATCCTAGGTTTTATTATCTTCATATTATAATCTCCTTTGAAAATCAGGTAACGAAATTATCCATATTTTCCCTACAAATTGTACAAATAATTAACCATTTATATTTATCTTATCATATATGTTATAATTTCACTAAACCAATACAAATCATATTTTATTTAAAATAGTCAAAACTATTTTAAGAAAAACATACACATTATAGTAATTCATTGATAGATAGATAAATAGATACACACATTACATTTCATAATCATGATCAAAATCAAATTCACATTTTTAATTTATTTTCTTTTTATTTTGCACTTAAACCTCTTTTAAACCATGATTTATTCTAAAAGTTTTTAGATCAAAATTTTCTTTGTCATGAGAAGTCAAGCATTAAACATAAATATTTAACTCTGAATGCAATAACCTTCCTCGACATTCTAATTAACTATCATATTGAACCAAACTCATTCAAAATATATTTTCCACACAAAAAAATGCATTAATCTCTCACAATTGTCTTAAACTAACACGATTTCATTGCATGCTATCTTGTTTTCTCTTTGTTGATCCTATAGAGACATCATTCTTTCCTTTCTTGTTTCCTAATACTTTAACACTCATCACAAACTAACCTTATCCAATTGGTTCAATTCACCATCAATTTGTATTTCCCCTAAATTTCAATTACAAATCCTTACACAAAATTTATGATATAAACATCAATTCTTAATATAATTCATAAAGACTTGCATATATAAGTCTAATGCTTATAACTTGGCAATAAAATGGTTGTTAAATCATTACCAGGTAATTTTTTCCTATACCTCTCCCTATGCCAAAATCATCCCATAAAAAAGGCATGAACCCCCCCCCCCCCCCCCCCCTCTTAATATTTTCAATTGGATCGATACCCAACCATTTTTCATGTTAACAAACATAAATAAATCATAAAAATATTAATTCAACTAGCCAAAATCCATGACTAAAGATTAATACCTCAATAAAATATCTAATATTTAAACCTTGAGAAATAAAAAAAAATAAAAATGGAAGAATTCTTGAACAAATTTAAATAAAATAAGAATTCGAAAATTTTAGTTATAACATCCGTACAAAATATTTGAGATATCGTACTTTTTAACTTGAAATTAATTGGGGCTAGTTTTAAATTAAGGGAACGAATTAAAAGAGACATAAAATAGGTTGAGAGGGAGAAATTGAAATAAATGTAAAGATTATGATTTAAATTATAAAAAGAGAAGATGTGGGGGGTAAAAAGAAAACATTTAAACGAAATAGGGGCCTAACTGCAATAAGAAAAATTAAGGGGTATAAATACCTTTCTCTTATCTTTTATGTCTAGCAGAATGAGGGGGGAAGGGAGAGAAATTTTGGTATTTTTCTTACCCAATTGAAGAACAATTTCAAAGTTTAAGTTAGATTACAGGTTACCAAAACATTCAAATATAAAAAACACAAGGATTTGGAGTATTATTGGAAGAAAAAATTGGAGAAAAATAATGCATATTGGGCTGGCAACAACAAAAAGAAAAGGAGGGGACTAGGAGATTGTGATTTCACAAACTATTAGGATATTAAATCTATTTTGGTATGGTGTTTCTCATATGCATATAAAATATTCTTGACTTTATGGTTAAATTGCATGATTTTTTTATGAGATTTGGGTTAGGGTTCTTGGAATTTTTTTAGGGGAAATATGGATTTGTGTGTAATTGATGAATGTGACATGAAATGTGATGAAATGAGAGCTAATTGATGAGACAAATGGAAAGGAAAACGGGAGGCCCTAGGAAAGGTTATGACTGACCATTGAGGGCAATAATTAAGAAGGAAAGATTATGTGTTTTGTAAAGTAATTATTGCATATGTTGTGTTGAATATAAATGTTTATGTGATGAATGATTAAGCATGAAAAGAATGAGGGAAGTCTTTTTTTTTCCAAGGCCAAGTTTTGGCCAAATATATATGATGCAAAAGTTAGCAAGTGGACAAATTTATCTTTTGACTTTCAGAGAGAATACGAGTGGAAAAACAAGGGAATTATGATGGGTTTCCTTAGTAGAAGTTGCAGTTTTAGATGTGTATTATCCAAGGAAACTTATTTAATTTAATTTGGAATTTATAACTCTAGTTAAAGGTCACTGGACGTGACAATGCAGGGCAGACTCTACAGAACAACAGGTTTGTCACATTTGTGATGCATTTTATGAATTTTGGGAGCAGAATTGGGTTTTCTCCCTTCATAAGAGTTGTAAACCTATATGTTAGCTTTCCAACTAGATTAATTTTGTACAAAATAGAGTTCTATAACTCCCAATATAGTGAAACATTTCCGCAAAAGTTGGATTAAGAAAAAAAAGTGGAAGGTCGTGAAAACAATGAAGTTAAACGCATTAAAGGAAATGAGATAAGTTATGTTCTAAAATAGGTGTTTATAATGATATTTTGATTGAAAAAAATTAAAATAAATAAAAATAAAAGAATAATAAATTTAAAGGTATATTGGATAGTTTCAATGTGGTTACTAGGAAGAGTATTGATGGTTGAAAATGATTTATGAGAATTTCTTGTAATTATAGGAGGGACCATGAGTGTGGTGCAACAACAACAACAAGGAACCACGAGCAGAACATCCACAACATGTAGGTGATTCATGCCTTCATTTATGTTTTAATTTTCATAGTGAAAATGTGTGAATTATGCTTAAAGCTTTGATGGAAGTTTGAAAAGATATGATTTATTAGTAAGAATATTTAAGGCATGTGTTCCAAGGAAGTTTAAAATGTCATGAACAAAACATGGTGGTTGCTAGCATACATTTAGTGTATGCTAGGATCCCACATAAAGGGATCACAAAAAATGACTAACATACATTTTAGTGTATGTTAGGATCTCAAATAAAAGGATCACAAAAAAAGACTAACATAAATTTTAGTGTATGTTAGGATCCCGAATGAGGGGATCATCATAAATGATTGTGATACATTTAGTGTATGTTAGGATCCCAAATGAGGGGATCATCATGAATAATTGTCATACATTTAGTGTACATTAGGATTTTGGGGATCAGGATCACTATGCACAAGCTAATATACATCGAATGTATGTTAAAATCTCAGGCAAAGGGATTATGGTGCAATGTGTAAATACACATTCATGTATATTGAAATTTCAAAAAAAATAAAATAAAATGGAATCAACGCACATCCTCAAAAAATATATGAGGTATGTTACGTACTCGGGAAAGGATCTTCTCTGATTCTGATATCGGTAGGGTGTTAAGGGTATCAATAATACTTAGTATCGACAATATTTAGTATCGGCAACACATAAGTGTGGAAGTTAGTTTGTGTTTCAAATAGCAATGTTGATTATTTTAATTATGTATAATTACATATTGTGGGTTTAATAACTTTAATATTATTTTTTAAAATTTCCTTTATGAAATTATCTTGTATTTCTGTTTCAGATCCATCATCTTCACGTCAAGAGTAAAGTTGTCGTTTCTTTCTTTTTTTTGTATCCATTAGTATTTCATATAAATTAAATATTGGTAAATTGATATGTATGATCACTATTTTTTGAAAAAATGGAATGTAAGAAAATTAACTCATTTTGTTGTATTTTATTAAATATGACTAGATTTATATTAACTCTAGTGTAAATTGTTGATTGTTGTTAAATATATGGTTTATTAATTGTGGTTATGATGTTTATGGTTTTCTAGGTTTTCTAGACCCAGGATGAATGGGTCAAGATTGAATTAAAAGTTATATTATAAGTCAAAAACTTGGGATGTGCTAGTATAGGGGAGGTTTTTCCGAAATTTTGATAGAAATTTTAGTGAAACCTTATATATGTGTGTGTGTGTGTGTGTGTGTGTAAAAAAAAAATATATTGTTTCTTGGCAAATGTGTATTAATAAGTTTACTTGTTTGTCCTATAGAGAATGGGACGTTACATAATATTTTCGATACAATAAAATCAATCAAATTGATCACTTGAGAAGTTTGTTATCTTAGTTAAATGATAATTTAAGTGTAGAATACAAGAATAATCCTATCTCTTTTTACCCATCTTCTTCTCCTTCAAATCTCCTCAAAACCGTTACTTTTAGTTTGTTAAAACCCATTATAAATAACCATAAAATCTCTCTAAGTTAAATCTTTGTATGTGATCTTATCAAGAGTTAAGAAGATAAATTCAATCTTTCCTTCTTTAAACTCAACTACAAGCCAAAATAGAGGTATGCCTTTTTTTAAAAACCACCTGTAAGTAAAATGGAGAGAAAAAAAGACATTTATAGTTTTATTGTTTTTATTTTTTACACATTATCCCCCATAATCTTTATATATCCTTTATGTCCCCATTTTTTCTTATTGATGTGCCCTTAACAATCTAATGATATATCATCAATTATCTTCATTCAATTTCACCCTTTCCCATTTAATTTAACTTAACACATTTTATCTCCTGGTTATAATTTTAACAGTTCAAACATTTTTTTACCAGGGCTTACAAGAGGTGAAGATTTTATAATTTTGATATTTAAGAGCTTTTTTTTATGAATTAAAATATAACTACAATCTTGTATATAATTTATACTATTTTGTTGGCATTTTTTAAGGATGTAAAATGTTATACAACTTAAGAAAATGTTTTGACCCTAAATATAAATTATAATTTCTAAGGAATTGAAATAAAATAAAGAGAAATAAATAAAGCATAGGAGGGTCAACATAATTTTTATTTTTTAAAATAATAGTAATAACCTATTTTTAATTAAATGCCTCTAACTTATTTTTATTGTTTTAAAAGATACATAATGTGTTAAGGTAAAAGGTGGCTTATTAATTAAAAAGACAATCAAGAACAACTTAGCAACTTATAATTGGACATGAAATATAAGTAATTAAATGAATATTACATCTAAAACCTCAAAAGCTAAATAAGAAAGAAGCAGCTTTATTTCAAATATTTTTTTGTTAAAAAATAAAGTATTACTTTAATTTAAAAGGAAAACTAGACTCATAGAAAACAAGTGCAACCCCCTATTCCAACACAATATTAGAAAGTTAATATTTAAGTTTTTTAATATTGATCTCAGAAAAAATAATTTTAATGTTTTCAATAATTTTTATTTACAAGTTTTCCAATGTTTACTAAAAAAAATAAGCAATACAACTTTTGTCTTTTATATACAATTAGATTTCATCAATGTAAAACATTACAATTATTTTTATATATTTTCATATTTATTTAGTATTATTAATTTAATTTTTACTGTAAATAGATTATAGAAAACTTAAATAATATAATTATTTTCATGATAATTTTTAGATTGAACAAAATAAAATATATATTTTACAATTAGATTACCATGAAAAAGAACTGTAATGTTGATATATTTATCTATTTTTCTTGAGAAAATAAGTCTTTGTTCTCAACAAATGAACAAGTTTTTTAATTTTTCATTGAAAAGAAAAAGAAAAATGGAGAACAAAAATAGTTTTTCAGTGAAGATAACTAGCTTTTCTATTCTTTTCTATTATTATTACTTTTTTCCCTATGATGTCAACAATCTTTATTTCAATCAAATGTTTTTGATTTGACCGCCACTTCATCTACAACCATAAACAAATAATTAAAACACTTTGTTTAACTTAGGCCAAAAAAAAATACTTTTGAATAAAATATCCTTGATTTTCCATCTTAAATAATAAAGAATTTTTAATCAGTAGGCTTTTATAGGTTTTTTCTCAATTTCTTGGTAAAATTCTAATAAAGAGATATATTTAAAAAAAATCATTTGAAATAGGGTAAACAAATATTAAGGTTTTTAATTAATAAGGTATTTGTTTGAATACATAACTTTATAAAAGTTTTTCTCGAACACGCATTCAATATACTTTTGAGGATATATATATATATATTTGAGACAATTTTTTTTTTTGTACTTTAAAACAAGAGTATAAAAGGAACATGTTTTCATGTATAAATTTTATTATTTTTTATTCTTAAATTATCCATGTAAAATTTCAAGCTTGTACAATGAAAATATGTAAAGATAAAAGTAATTACTATCATAATTTTAAAACTTAAACCTAAGACAAGGCTTGGGTCATTTATTGAGAATATCAACTTGGTTTTACCCGGATCAAACTAATTTTTTATATAAAAAAAAAAGGATCCAAATGACTTTGTTTTTACCCTAGGTTGAATATGTAACACGTCAACTTGTATTGCTACCTAGTTAAGTCAAGTCAAAATTCCTCTATTTTTTTTTAAAAAAAATGGACTGATTTAGATTTCAACCCTTCATATCATTGCAGGCCTTATATCTAGAATTATTATATTATTATTTATTTCATTACTCGATGTAAATTAAAGTAAATAATAATAATAATAATAATAATAATAATAACAACAACTTATTTTAAGTTTGATAATAAGATATATTAAAGGTAAAATATTTTCTTTTATTCACTATTAACCAAATATAGTATAGAGATACTTACTCAATATACAATAAAACACAATAAAACATAATTCTATAATCATCTTTTTTGTGTTGGAGAATAACAAAATACAATCTAGTTGCTTTGGAAAGTGCCTTGGATATGCTGTTGATTTACTCAAATACATAAGGGTAAATAACTAAATATATTCCTTGTATTTATAATGCAATTTTAATTTAAGTTATTTTTATATATAAAAAGTAATTTATTAGTGTATGTTTTGGAGTGTGGTTAAAGTTTTTTTAAGTGATTTTCGTTCAAAAATATATTAAAAAGATATTTTTTAATTTATTTTAAAATTATTTTTGATATTAGCACAAGAAAATGATATAAAAAGCCAACAAAATTTAATTTAAAATAAAAAATAAAAATATTTTTTTTATTTTTAAATATTTTTTAAATGTAAGGACCCATGGGATTCTTGGAAAGCTTGCTGACCATCAAGTTATTGAAGAATTGTTGGTCTTTCTAAAGCCCGTATGTGGATCTCTCTCTCAGAAGTTAAACCCTCAAAAGGGCATATTTACAATTTAGAAAACAAAATAACAATTACTCTAACAAAACAATAGTTAATATTTAGTTAATATTTAATTTTTAATAATTGGGCGAGACTGTTTGAAATGCTCTCTAATATTTCAACACACAAGAAATCTAAATACACTATACATGTGGTGCTTGATGTTATCTAATAATTTTGTTTTCTTAGTACCTGTTTGGCATTGTGGTGCGATCTGCGATTGCCAGATCGCACCACAATGTGCTGTTTGGTTAGCAGCCAAACGCATTTTTTTCATGTGGGACCCACACCAAATTTTCGCCAAAACGCCGATTCATGCAAAGCATTAATTTGATGTTTTTTTCTCTCCGATCCGTGGTTATTGAAACGGTGATACACAGTTGAATAACCGTTGAAAAAAAAACCACAATTATCCTCTCGTCTGCATAGCGCTCTCTCTCTCTGCCCAAAACAGAGCAGCCATGGAAGCCGAGAGCTTCCAACGCTGACTCTGGCCACCACAGGCCACCATTTGCGATGAAGCCACCATTTGCGATGAAACCACAGGAAGAACCACCTCAGCCTCTTCTACCCGTAGGTATCTTCCGTTGAAGCTCTCGTCGTGGTCGGTGAACAGTATCGCCACCTTCCAACGCTGCCTACGGACACCACAGGCCACCGTTTCAAACGCCACCACCACAGGAAGAACCACCTCGGCCTCCTCTACCCGTAGGTATCGTCCGTTGAAGCTCTCGTCGTGGTCGGTCAGAAGCTACTGTGTTCACGTGCACAGTAGCGCTACACTGTCACAAAGAAGACGTGAACAGTGCAGCGCACCGTTTCACTTCTCTTCTTTGTCTGGGCGTGTGATGGGCTGGGCTGGGCTGCTCTCGGCCCAGCCCAAGTCCAGCTAAGCTGGGCCGACCCATTTAGCTAGGTGCGGCCCAGTCTGAATTTAAAAAAAATATATTTAAAAAAAAGAATTTTTCTGATGAATTTTTTTTATTAATTTTACAATATTTAAAAAAATTATATATATATATATATATATATATATATATATATATATATATATATTTATCCTTTAAAGTAATTTCACAAGTTAAAAGCAATATGAAAAGCTTGGTAACCAAACACCCAAAACTGTTTTTTTTTCAACCTCCAACTCAACCACAGTTTTAACCAAACACTTCACTGCTTATTTTAAACCACAGTAAAAGCGTTTTTTTTTAAACTGCTTTTTTTCAACCTCAATCGCAAAAACAAAAGCAATGTCAAACACATCCTTAATCAAAACTTAAATTGTTTAGCTTTTGACTTATGATATAGTATTTTTTTTTCCTCCAAAAACTTGTTTTGAGCCAGTTTGTCTAAAAATCTATTTATAAAAATAGTTTTTTAATTACAAATCAAAATTAAAAATTAGTTCTCATGAATCATGCTAGGTGATTTCTAAGTTATAGATTTTAAAACAGCGAGTTAATTCAGGGTGTAGAATAAATTATATTTTTTTTACTTTGAATCTGATGACTTTTTATACAAAAAGAGTATTCTATAAAAATGCCCTAGCTTTAGATGCATCATCACTCCCAGTCTGTCATCACCTTCACCAAACCACCACACAAACAACAATGGCGCTATTAGATCAGAACCTCTTTCACTACAGTCTCCTATCCTTGTACCTCATAGGACCCCCTACTTTCATTTCCCTCAAATTTCTTCAAGCCCCATATGGGAAGCACCACCGCCCAGGGTGGGGTCCTACAATCTCTCCACCTTTGGCCTGGCTCCTCATGGAAAGCCCCGCTCTTTGGCTCACGCTCCTCCTCTTCCCCTTTGGCCAACACTCCACCAATCCCAAAGCTCTCATTCTCATGTCCCCCTACCTCCTCCACTACTTCCACCGCACTATCATCTACCCACTTCGGATTTACTGGAATTCCAAACCCACCAGTGGCTTCCCGGTGAGCGTGGCCGTTATGGCATTTGGGTTTAATCTGCTGAACGCGTACTTGCAGGCTAGGTGGGTATCTCATTACAAGAGTGATTATGACGGGGGGCTGTTCTGGTGGAAGTTTTTTGGCGGGTTAGTGGTGTTTGTGTGGGGCATGAGGATCAATATGTGGGCCGATCGGGTTTTGCTGGGGTTGAAGAGGGAAGGTGGCGGGTATAAGGTGCCGAGAGGAGGGTGGTTTGAGTCGGTGAGCTGCCCCAACTACTTCGGGGAGATCGTGGAGTGGATCGGGTGGGCATTGATGACCTGGTCTTGGTCCGGGTTTGGTTTCTTACTATACGCATGTGCTAACCTGGTGCCCAGGGCACGTGCCAATCACAGATGGTACCTGGAGAAGTTTAAAGAGGATTATCCGAGGAGCAGGAGAGCAGTGATCCCTTTTCTGTGCTGAAGCCATTCCCCCCTCTTGTTTTGTTTTTAGTTGGAATCGATGGAATTGTAACGGCTGGTTGTGTTTCTTCCGGTTAAGGTTCTGTTTGGTATTGTGGTTGCTGTTGTGGTTGAGGTTGAAAAAAAGCAGTTTAAAAAAAAACGCTCTTTTTGCGGTTTAAAATAAGCAGTGAGTGTTTGGTTAAAACAGTGGTTGAGTCTGAGAATGAAAAAAAGCAGTTTTGTGTGTTTGGTTATCAAGTTTTGCATGTAGTTTTTTACATATACACACATATTTTTAGAACTCTCTCTGTATATATATTTTGTATTAATAATCATATTTTTGTAATGGAAGGAATAGATCAAGTCAAATTGACATTTATTTATTATTTGTTCATCAAACTATTTGCAATGCTATCACGAACATTATCCATACGTGAAGGCCTTTGCAATCCCTGACTATTATCTCGCGCTACAATATCTGGTAAAAAATCATCTGGTATATAATTGGGATTACAATCATATTGAACAAAATCAACATCATGTTGCGATCTCCTTCTAATAAAGTTATGAAGTGTCATCGACGCAACAACAATTTGAACTTGTGTTTTGTATTGATAAGGTGGCATGCTCTGTAAAATTTTCCACCTTTGCTTCCATACTCCAAATGTTCGTTCTATCACATTACGTAGTGATGAATGTGCACGATTAAAGACCTCTTCACAATATAATCTATGTATATTTTAATATTGGTATAGTTCATCTTGATTCAAGTTTGAGTCGAATTTGACAATATATCTAAAAAACAAATATAGATTGGTTTAGATTTATATTTATTACTACAAATGAGATTATAATCTCTATTTTTCTCATTTATTTACATCAAACAAATCCATCTCCCTTTTTTATTTATAGTTTCTTGTAGATTACGAATAATAATAAAATTGATAATTTCTTATCTACAAATATTGGGGTTAATATTAACTTATTCCCTGAATTTTATTAGGAATAATTAATCAATTATTATAGAATGTAAGATAATTATTTATAGTTTCTAGATTAACTTGCATGACTGGAGACTCCATCATTTCCACCAAAACGAGTCCATTGCATCAGGGATAATCAATTATATGTAAAATCATCAGGGTTTTTTTGCTTTGATTTTTTCACCAGTTTCCTGTGTATCTAGCAATTACTTTTAACTACAATCTTGCAGGTCCACCTCTTATTTGCTATCAATACACAGATGCAATATCATCCAAAATTCATTGATGAACGAACAACCCCATGCAACACGAGATCATTTTCAAAATTGCACATTAATTCCTCTAATTCATCACAAACCCATAACATCACAGTGTTCACAAAGATGTTCAAAACAGACATCAAAGCTCCTTACATGACTTCGGTTGGATGGTGCTCCGATCTTGTTGCCCTGAAAGAGTTACCGAAGCAGTCACGATCTATTGCAGACTCGGGGAGGACGACGATGATGGAAGACCGTCGCAGCTGTGAGGGAGACAGAGGAGCAGAGGGTGAGGCTGAGCAGCTGTGAAGGAGAAGGGGGGACAGCTCAATCGGGTCTGCAATTTTGGGAGCAGATGGGTCTTGACGATAGTGAGAAGTGAGCAGATGTGGAGCAGAGGGGAGCTGGGAGATGGGTTTGCAGGGGAGAAGAGGGGATGCTGAGGGATTTGGGTACTGTCGAGTTTGCAAGGGAGATGGGTTTGCAATGGGTTCGCTGGTCTGAAAAAAAAAAAAAAAAAACACAAAAGTCAAATTGTCGAGTTTGCAAGGTTTTGGGAAGATGGGTCTTGCTGGTCTGAAAAAAGATGAAAAAAAGAGAAGTGAAATTGTTGAGTTTGCAAGGGAGACGGGTTGCAATTTGCTGGTCTGAAAAAAGATGACAAAAGTCAATGTGGTTGATGTTGGTGAAATGAAACAAAAGTCGCAAAAAAAGCTATTTCGACCTGCTGCACACAAAACCCTGGGTTGAAACGCGAAAATGGTGGGCCACAGTTCCTGTTCACGTGGTTTACTCCCGCTTTTCTATATTACCAAACAGGCAGCACATAGTTTTTTTTTAAAACGTGGTTTGTACCACAAAACCAAACGGGGCACTAAGAATCAAATGCAAGGTAGACATATTCCTGACCATGACACTGAATTGCGTGTTATCCTGTTTGCTCAGATTAGTTCACTTGAAAAGGAATTCCTGCATCGCAACCGCCATATTATTGCAATTCTGTTGTGGTTTTTTTTGTTTATATATATATATATATATATATATATATATATATATATATATATATATATATATATATATATATATTAATTCAAAAAATAATTTAGTTAAAATCCAAAAATAAAATTATTTAGAATAATTCAATTTAATATAATAAAATGATATTTATGAACAAAATTATGACAATATCATCATCAATCTCATAAAGTCATTATATTCTTTGATTATTCTGAAATTTTAACATAATATATATAAATATTTCAAAAAACTACTCATAAAATTTTATATCAATCTAACAGTCGAGTTAAAAAATATGATTGAAATTATAAAATTATTTATTATTTAAAAAAATATTATTTGACCGAAATGGAACAACCAAAATGATTCTGAAATGTTTTGGTTGACATTTAACTGAAAAATCCAGAATAAACCAGAATTGAAATTGAGGTAAAAACAATAATTTTTTTTTATTTTAATAGATACAAAACGTTTTGGCTGTTTAAGGCTAATCGAGACGAAATTTACAACTATTTGCAATTCAATAAAAAACATACAAGTGCTAAATAGAACGAGCTTCTTGAGTTTAAAACAGAACGTTCATTTGAGTCAACAGACTTGTGTTATCACTGCTACCTGGGAGACTGTAGCTTCCTCTGGCACTCACATAATTTATACAAAACTTGTCTTAAGACACATTCTACTCAAACTTTGGGAAGATAAAATTGAAAAAGGCAGTGAAGCACAAATTAATATAAACCTAATTGGAATGGAAAATGTTTCAGCTAATAAAGATAATGTTGTGGACTCTCGTTTTCACATGGAACAGAAACCTTGGGCACTGTAGCCAGAGAGGACAGCAATAATGCAGTCTCGACAGGCCCGGGTTTGAATATCTTCGGAGCATGATGCTTTAATGAAAAACTTCTTTCAATGCCATCTTCACCAGTTGCATACCTGGAAACAGAGATTGATATGAAATGAATGGAATGACTCAATAAATAATCATGAAAAACACCTATCAGTTTTGTTAAATCAGATATATAAATTTACTGCCTTCAGCGCAAGCAATGCATAGTAAGCTTATTCACTACATGAGCTAGATGGAGTTTAAGTAAACATTGCAACCCCTAGTCTTAGAGGGGAGGCAGGCTGCCTAATGCAAATGGAACTGAGCCCACGTCGTGAAAGACCACTTGTATTCTTCATCAAAGAGAGGATGAATACAGGGTGGCTTAAAAAGATTATATATCTTAGCAAATAGGATGTACCCTCAAACAAAACACAGAATAGATTAGAACGCTAGATGTATGTCTACTTTATCCATCAGAGAAGGAGAAATAAGAATCAAAGAACTCACTCTAAGTAAAGCTGCGATTTGCACCCAAATTTATTTCTACCCTGGATTCATCGTTTTTTGGAGTCCCTTCCTTTAGATCATCATTTTTCAAACTTCCATTTGATCCTCCATTGGATTCCAGGGTGATCTCTGTCAGCAGCTTTTCATGCTTCTCTTTTATTTCTGAGGAGTTAATAGCAGTGGCAAGCTTCTGCCTTATTTGTTGTTCCAAAGCCTCAATTTTATTTTTTGATGCGACATTGGGTGTTTTCCCTGCCTTGGCTACCTCCAACTTCAGTAACTGGATAGTTTTTTTGAGATCTGATGAGTTCATCAGATTTTCAATTTTCTTGTTAGTTTCCTCCCTCAAGCTTTCTACCTTTCCCTTCAAGTCATCGTCAATGAGTTTCTTTGCCGATACAATCTCAACATCCAAATCCATGGACTTGAGGACTTTCACCAATTCCAACTGCATCTCTTTCTTCATCTTTGATATGCTCTCCTTTGTGCCTTCATCTAAATCTGCAGCAGTAGAAGCCCCTGACTTTTGAACTTCAGCCTTTAGTGCTTGCATCTTCTCCTTAATTTCAGGCCGATCCATGACCTCTTTAATTTTCTTATTGATATCCAGTTTCAGCTCCTCACCCTTGCTCTTCTTCTCCAAGGTGCATTTGGCTTTAGAAAACTCCTTCAACATGTCTAGCTTGTACTTCAGGCTCGCATAATTAGGAGCAGTTGGCAGGCCCTTGTTAAATTCATCATGAAGCTTTTCGATCTTGTCCATCAGAATTGGATGCATGAGTTGGTCCTGTGAATTTGCTTTTGCACATTCTTCCCGCAAATTTGATAACCTATCCTTTAAGCCAATTGCTTCAACAGCTTCAGAATATTCAAGATCAATCTCCTCTTTTAGTTTCTCTATCATCTCATTTAAAGCCAGCTCTGTAGGCTTGCTAGATGACTCCTTGGCCTTTGAAATTTGTTCTTTCAGTGTTTCAACCTGATCCTCCAATTCCAGAACCGAAGTCTTTCTCACAATGGGTTCTTCTTTCTTCTTCATGTTGACTTTTCTTATAGGATCGACTGGGACTCCTTCTTGAAACCCACCGATTTTTCGAAACTTAAGCATTCGATGTTTTAGCAAAGCTTCTGTGTCCATTTTATTGAGCTCCTGTTGAAGACAAGATTAATTTTAGGATGCAATATTAGAATTTGGTTTGTAAGGAGGCATTGTAAGTGGCACTCACATCCATAGATTCGTTAATTGCTTTCTTTATCTGTTGGGAGGTCCATGATGGATCCGCATGTGCTCCACCTAGTGGCTCCTGTTTTTTTTTTTAACAAGAAAAAAAGTTAAGCATCTGTTATTCATCAAGGTAACAATGTCTAGAAAGGAGATGCAGAGAAAAGCAGTGAGATATTTGGTAATTTATCAATAGCACTTCTCAGTATCATGAATCTGAACTAAATTTCAATAAGAACCTCTTTATAAATACAAGCATAGCAGCCCAGATTCACCCAACCAACCACTACCTTACCAAGGCAACCTTTGATGTTTGTAGAGCATGCATTTTCTCATGGTTTCTAAAGGAAAGGTTTAGAAAGAAGATAATTACAGGTATGATTCCATCTGCAATTTGCAGCTTACACAACTCAGGACCGGTGATTCTAAGCTTCTCAGCTGCCTGCAGGAGAAAGGGAAAAATGAGTTCCATAATCAATAATCAATAAAATATCCAAATGCAGGAAAAGTCCAAAAGTGAGAAGAGACTTTAAACCTTTGGAGCAGCTTTGGCAGTCTTCCATAAAATTGCTGCACATGCTTCA
The DNA here is from genome assembly GCA_027405865.1 of Salix purpurea. Taxonomy (NCBI): domain Eukaryota; kingdom Viridiplantae; phylum Streptophyta; class Magnoliopsida; order Malpighiales; family Salicaceae; genus Salix; species Salix purpurea. The sequence goes on along the minus strand of JAOWLH010000002.1, from coordinate 8,574,898 downwards.
GGACTTTAACACAAAATAAGTTCACAAAATGTTAGGAAATGTAAAATCAATCAGCATATTTTTGTGAAAAATAAAAACATGGAGCGAAAAACATCATATCCTTATAAAAGGGAAAGAACATGGAGACCAGTTGATGCATTGCAAAGTTTGACCCTTGAAAGAAAGCAACATTGTTGATGAACACATTTCCATGCCCAGGCCAAAAATACAAGTTTGTGTAACCAGACAATTTCTAATCCCAGTCAACAGGAGAATCATGACATGTAAGAACTACACTAAAATAGACAGCCATCTCACTGATGGTTGTATGTGCTCATTGCCACAACAAATTGTTATATCCTCCAAATTGACTATTCAAAATCAGCAACAGAGCTAAGTAATTCAGTCAGGAAAGACCACCAAACCTCAAGAGCAACCAGACCTCGGTACCACCATATTCCTAAATAGCACTCAAAGCCAATGGGAGTTATCCAAAAATATTTTCCTAAATACTTTTCCTCTATACAAGTTTATTGACAGGAGTGATAAATTCTACAGCTGATAATATGAGTCCCGGCTTTTCAACAAGCAAGCCTAGCAAATGTCCAAAAGTAAATGTGCACAAACATTAGGATTCTGGAATAAATGGAGAGAGAATAAATAAATAACTAAAACATTAAAGTACCTGGCCACATAGAAAACTGCGTTTTCAAGCATTAACAACTTATTAGCACAGCCAATGGCCAGAGCACCGCCAGAACCACCTTCCCCAATTACAATAGATACAATGGGAACCTTCAGGCCAAACATGGTCCTCAAATTATGAGCAATGGCTTCTCCCTGTGCACATGAATAGCAAACAAATTAGTTGAACTGCATTTAAAGAAAGGCTTGAAAGCTTTGCAGTACAATTATCCACGTACTTGGCCTAGTTCCTCAGATTTAAGATCTGCAAATGCTCCAGGAGTATCGATAAAAGTAACAATGGGGAAGCCATGGTGATCCGCATAATACATCATGCGTAAAGCCTTCCGATAGCTGTTAAAAAAGACATTTATCAGTTGATGATATACTAAATACCCAACTCTGCAAGTGGATTACATAATGTAGGGGGGGAGAGAAATCAATATCTCGTTTCAAAGTATATGTTTATATATAACTGAACATACCCATGAGGAGTAGGCATCCCAAAGTTACGCATAATGTTCTCTTTAGTGTTTCTTCCCTTTTGGTGACCAATGAACATGTATCTTCTACCATCTATTGTGCCTATACCAGTAACAATAGCAGGATCATCATATCCTGCTCGATCTCCATGAAGCTCTACAAACTGGACATTTAACGATACACAAATATTCACTAAGATAGCTCCATAGCATCCACCAATTGAACACAAAATATCAGAATGAAGAACATATGCATTTAGGAGAATCTAAAAGTTAGATGAGCTTATGAGTAGCGGACCTTTTCAGTAATTCCAAATATGTGATCAAGGAATGTTGGCCTGTTCGGATGGCGTGCAATATTCACACGTTGTATAGGAGTCAGATGCGTATACAAGTCCTTTAGAGCCTGAAATCAATAGTACAAAAACATGAAAATACTCCAAGCAACAGAATCCATTAATGATGGAGCCCAGGCCTAAAGCCTTAGACCCTAAACAGCATTAAGATAGATATAAATTGTGCATTTTCTGGATTCGGAAAGAGGTTCTAAAAATGGCAGAAATACATTAGATATACACACACACACCCCTATCACTATTTCTCAGCTCTTTCCCTGATAACAGAATCATATCCTAATGGGGAAACTGTCTGGTTTCAAATGGATTGGCTCATCCAAATGAATTTTGACAGCTTATCACTTTCAATTTCAGTTCAATTTTCCAAATCCACTACTCTTGCAACCGTATCTACTCAGAGAGTAGCAGAACATAGGTACAAAAATATTTAGAGAGAGAAAAATGCATATCAGAAACGTTCAAACCACATTGATAAAATCCAAAATTATTACCAGTCATCAACAGCCGTGATGTTTAACAGGATATTATGACCAGACAAATGATACAAAACTTCAAAATCGAGGTTTCAATTCAACAATTTTCACAATCACAGCACTACAACATAAAAGAAGATTGCAAACAATCGTATCAAATTCAACTAATCCGCATTTGCAAACCTGTTGGTATTTACTCTCTAACAATGCAATCTGATCGCTGAAGTCCAAACCAGTTTCATTCGCCATCTTCCGCACCTGCAACAGAACAAAAAATGCACTAATATTTCAACCAACCAGTTTTTATTTTTAAATAAAAATACACTCGACTTGAAAGTCAAACTAACACGAAAGGGCAAAAGCAAATTACATCGATGATCTTCTTTTCGAGAGCAACAAGTGGTTTCTCGAAATCCAAAGTAACCGGTTTAGGCTTCTCTTTATGAGGCTTAAAATGCGATAAATGAGTTAAAACCCCGCCCTTCACATTCGGATCCGGATCCTCAGGCCATGGATATTCATGCTTCTTAACTTTCCTGACCTTCGCAACTACCGATAAATCCCCCGTTCTCACACTGAATCGCGCCTTTCCTAGGGTTCTTAACGGAATGCCACTAACACCACAGCTCCTCGAGCTACGCAGAAGATCCGAAGCTGTCGCTCCAGTAAATGCAACTGCCGAATTCGATAGAGAAGAAGCCATAACAAAACCCTCACACCCAGTAGATCTTCAAATTTCCAAATTTATCCCTGACGCAAACTCGATTTTATCTATGAATACTGCGGGAAAAAAATAAAAAATAAATGTCAGTCCCTCGTTAATTTTTCTCTCCTTTATGGACAAGTAATTAAGCAGCAGTAGTGGTGTTAGTTTTGGACTAAAAACACAAAAAGAAAAGAAAAAGAAAAAGAAAATGCATTAATTCTCCATTTTTAACACACAAAAAAAGAGGATCAAAAGGTGAAGTTACCAGTGAGATCTCCGTGGAGAGGAGAGGGGAGGGGAGGGAGGATGATCTAAGGAGAAGGAAGGGGGAGGGTTGTCTAGCAAACAAAAGCGAGGGAGGGGATTAATATTTATTTAAAGCGAAGGAAAATGAGGGAAACATCGTAGAGATCGTCAAGAGAGAAGGGTAGGGAAGCGAAGAAGGGGATTTGTTTTCTGTTCGATACTTCTTATGTTAAGAGAGGGACACGTACATCTCAGTCCCCTGTATCCTCAGGAGTTGAATATAGTCCTTGAAGACTTGATTTTCCACCATCATCATCATAATTCATAGTCGTCGTCATCATCATCTGTTCAAAGGGACATCAATTTCAAGAAGAAGAAAAAAGTAACACTGGAGTTATATTTTACAAAGATCTCTTAATTAAATCAATATAATGTATGAAAAAATTATTAATATGTAGTAGGACCTATGTATTCTTTTTAAATACACTATCTTATAGATTTGATGAATTATTAATTTGTAGTAGGACCTATGTATACTTTTTAAATATATTATCTTATAAATTCAATGAATTATTTATTTCAAGCTAGGATCAATAAAAAAAATATTATTTAATTAATTTTATCAAAGTTATATTGTAGTATTGGTTGATAACAAAACTATAATTTAAATTTTATCAGCATAGCTCGCTAGTAATTTCATGGAGTTTAGTCCTTCTTTATTATCAAATTTCCCCACCTTATATATTTTTCTTCTCATTTTTTATATTTTCAAAAAAATAAATTGGAAGTGAGAATAAAAATGATAAAGTTAATAAACTAAAATTGAATGAAAATAAATGGATTTAATATATATTTTCTGAAAGTAGACGGACAAATCTGTTAGCTCTCTAAACTACAGGGGCTAAGTTAAGCTTTAACCCTTATTGTTGCTGTGTTTATAATGAGCCAGCTTTTTTCGGTGTGACCGTTAAAAAGGGCTTCGGCCTTTGCGTTCTTGCCTGGTACGTGCGATGCTTGATTGCACGTGTGATTGGTCCTGGCTCGCGATGACTTCGATGATGATCCATGTCAAGACTCGACTCCAACTACGATTTGGTTTTGAGCCTCGTTTCATGTGATAACCAGAAGTCCCTCTGAAATATTATTTAAGGGAAACGCAAGGCTAGCTTCTGATTTGATTTAATTTTTATTATTATTAACTAAGATCGTTGTTTTACTGTTAACAAATTATTGTAGAAATAGACATATTATTATAGATTGTAATAATAAATTCTTATTTTACCCCCCTCGGTAGATATTTTTTTATTTTTTACTTTTCTTTGTATAGTCAAATAATCATAATAGTCAAATAATAAAATAAAAACCAAGAGTTGTCGTAGGGTGCCACTATAAATTCACATTTTCATTGCACATTAAAATAAATCTTTTACCTTCAAATAAGACAAAACCATAATACTCTCCAATAAAATAAAAATCAAGAGTTATTTTCGGGGGTGTCACTGTAAATTCACATTTTCATTGCACAATAAAATAAATCTTTTACCTCTAACTAAGACAAAACACATAAGTTGTCTACCGGGGTATTTCAGGCATTTCATATTTTTCAACAATATTTAAATATAAATATATCTATTTTATGTCAAGGGTATTGTGGGCGCGTCGCCAGATCAGTTTCCAAGCTCACGTCCACTTCGGTCGACGTATGTGGAGTCATACAACGGTTAAAAATGTTCATCCAATATATTTTCGGATGCGTCATCATGTCCCCTTCTTCATGGTGTGGCGTGTGGCGTTCCAAGGTGGCTAGAGACATAACGGTGATCGGTTGAATTTTTTTCTCCTTTTTCTCTATCATGCATGCTCAACTACACGACAATCCCTGTTATTTATATTTTGTTCATGTCAGTCCTAATCTTTTGATTGTTTGGTATGATACTAATTGTTGTTATATAAGTTTTGATTTATTTCAATTGTGTCCATCAATAAAATTGATTATATATTTTAATTTCATTTTGATCCTTATTCTTTTAATTTTAAGATTTGTTTTACATCCCTCAATATTTTTGGTATAAAAGTTTGAATTTTTTCAATTTTGTCATTTGATTGAAATTAATCATATATTTTGTTTTCATTTTGGTCCTTACACTTTGAATTTTTTTTATTATTTTATTTTTTTAATATATATTTCGGAAATAGACCCTATTTTTATCCATGTTTATTTATATATATGCTCTTAGTTTTTGTTTTTAATTTTTAATATTTTCTATTTTGAGGTTGTATGTTTTTTTTTATTTAGTTCTTAAATTTTAATTTGTGTTTGTAATTATTTGAAAATTGATACTTCTTATTTGTTTTTTTTTAATTATTTTCATTTATTCTTCAAGTCAAATGATGTTTTTTTAAGCTAATCATATTTATTTTTCTTTGTCATTTATTTTATTTCTTGATGTTTTTTATGTTGTTTTTGTTATAGATTGACTTTTACGACTATTTTTATATATGGTATTTCAAATCTAATATTACGTAAACAAAAAATTTACACATGAACAAAACTGGTGGAAAAATTAGACCAATTATCTATAGTGAAAAAATATATGTTAGCCTAGTTATAAATTTTGATATTTTTTTAATATCTATGCTTGAAATTATTTTTGACATCAACATATTAAAATGATCTAAAAACATCAAAAAATTTAAATTTAAATTTAAACATAAAATAAAATTCATTTTTTTTTCAAAAGCACTTTTGAAACACAGTGTCAAACACTCCCTTAATATAATAATATAAAAATAAATCTTAAGAAAATAAAAAATAATTGATTTTTTTATAATAATAATGATAATGACAACAATGGTATTGCCAGTAATAATTAGAATATTAATTGTTTACAATAATTGATTATAATGACAACTATTATAATTATGATAATTTAACAATCACGATAATAACAATAAGAATAGTAATCAAAATAATTCATCAGTCAATGTTATTTTTTGTTAAAAAAATGACTTTTACTTTTTTTTTATGTATGATATTTTAGATCTAATATCACGTAAACAAAAACTATATAAAGTCACACATAGATAAAATAGTTGGAAAAATTGGGCTAAATTATCTATAATGTAAAAATATACTAGCCATTTTCTCTACACTTTGCCGCAACCAGAACCAAATGCTTTAACATGTAAAAAAATATTAATGGTCTTAGATTTTATTATGATGCTATATACATGAACCAAATAATCACCCTACAAAATTTTTGATTATTTATATTTTTTATATATTCATTTAATTATGGAAAAGATGTTTAAAATAATGATAATGATTATTTTAGAGGTATTTTTAAAAACAAAAAATGAGGCTAATTATATATTTTGATGTTTATTTAATATTAATGCTTTAATATATATATATATATATATATATATATATATATATAAAACTAAGTTTTTTGAAAACATATCGCATTAATTTAATCTCAATGTTCTGAAATACTTTTAATATAATAACATGAATAATAAATCTTAAAAAATAAAAACAAATTTAATTTCTTTTTATGACGATAATGATAGTGGCAACGATAGTATTGCCACTAATAATTAGAATATCAATTATTTAAAATAATAATTATAATGACAGCTATAATAATTATAACAATTTAACAATCATGATAATAACAATATAAATAATAATCAAAATAATTCATCAATTGATGTTGTTTTTGTTAAAAATTAACTTTTGTGCTTTTTGACATTTGATATTTCAGATCTAATATCACTTAAATAAAAAATATATGAAGACACGCATAGAAAAACAAATGAAAAAATTGGGCTAAATTATCTATAGTGAAAAAATATACTAGCCATTTTTCCTGCACTTCGTCGCAGCTAGAACCAAATGTTATAACATGTAAGAAAATATTAATGGTCTTAGATTTTTTTTTTATGATGCTATATATCCGAACCAAATAATCGCCTTACAAAATTTTTGATTATTTAGTTTTTTATATATTCCTTTAATTATGAAAAAGGCGTTTAAAATAATGATAAATATTATTTTAGAGGTTTAAAAAATATATATGAGGCTAATTATATATTTTGATGTTTATTTAATATTAACACTTTAATATATATTAAAATGAACTAAGTTTTTTTTTTTGAAAAAATATCACATTAATTTAATCTCAGTATTCCGAAATATTTTTAATATAATAATATGAATAATAAATCTTAAAATATAAAAACATAATTTAATTTCTTTTTATAACGATAATGATAGTGGCAGTGATAATAGTGTCACTAATAATTAAAATATTAATTATTTACAATAATAGTTATAATGACAGCTATAATAATTGTGACAATTTAACAATCATGATAATAACAATATGAATAATAATCAAAATTCATCAATTGATGTTGTTTTTGTTAAATATTAACTTTTGTGCTTTTTGAGATTTCATATTTCAGATCTAAGATCAAGTAAATAAAAAATATATGAAGTCATATATAGACAAAACAAGTGGAAAAATTGGGTTAAATTATCTATAGTGAAAAAATATACTAGCCATTTTCCCTGCATTTCACTCTAACCAGAACCAAATGTTTTAACATGTAAAAAAATGTTAATGGTCTTAGATTTTCTTATGATATTATATATCCGATCCAAATAATTACTCTACAAAACTTTTGATTATTTACTTTTTTAAAATATTCATTTAATTATAGAAAAGACATTTAAAATAATGATAATGATTATTTTAGAGATATTTTTTTTAAAAAAAAATATGAGGCTAATTATATATTTTGATGTTTATTTAATATTAACAATTTAATATATATATATATATATATATATATATATATATATATATATATAAATGAACTAAGTTTCTTTTTTTTTTTGAAAAATATCACATTAATTTAAAATCAGTGTTCTGAAATACTTTTAATATAATAAGATGAATAATAAATCTTAAAAAATAAAAGCATAATTTAATTTCTTTTTATGACAATAATGATGGTGGAGATGATAGTATTGCCACTAATAATTAGAATATTAATTATTTATAATAATATTTATAATAACAACTATAATAATTGTGACAATTTAACAATCATAATAATAATAATATGAATAATAATCAAAATAATTCATCAATTGATGTTGTTTTTGTTACAATTAACTTTTGTGCCTTTTGATATTTGATATTTCAGATCTAGTATCAAGTAAACAAAAAATATATGAAGCTACACATAGACAAAACAAGTAGAAAAATTAGGCTAAATTATCTATAATAAAAAAATATATGAGCGAATTATCTCGCGTTTCGTCGCAGACAAGACTAAATTTTTTAACATGTAAAAAATGTTAATGGTCCTAGATTTTTATCATGATGCTATACATCTAAGAGAAATAACAATCTATAAACCTTTCAATTATTTAGTTTTTTTTTTATATATTCAATTTATTATGCATTATTTATTTAAAATAATGAGAACAATTATTTTTAAGGTTTTGTCTTAAAAATTACTTAAAGATTTTGATATTTGTTTAATATATATATATATATATATATATATATATATATATATATTACATTCATTTAATCTCAATGTTATGAAATACTTTTAATATAATAATATGAAGGATACATCATAAAAATTAAAAAAAATAATTTTTTTATAAATAAAAATAATTTTAAACTAAAAATATATCATACCACACATAAATAAAACAAATACTAAAAAATACAAAGATAACAAATCACCAACAACATAAGATTTATTATACATGCATAAGACAGAGTTTCACTCTCATTTAACGCCACCAAAGCTGAATTTACACTGTTTTTTAACACGAGTCATATTTAATATAAAGATAATTACAAAAAAAAAAAAATTAAAACTAAGAGTATAGATACATAAATACAAACAAAAAATTAAGTATTATTCCAGAAAAAAGTGAAAAAAATAAAGGGATTGAAATTAAATCAAAAAATAAAGGAATAAAAACCAAAATATAAAAAAAATGAATACATATGTTGAAACGAGGCAAAAAAAATATCATTGTGGCGAAGCGCAGGCCAATGGCTCGTTAACCCAATTTCAACCTTTTTTTACCAGTTAACACTTGTTATCCCCATCTCGTCAATTGTTTATCACAAGTAACTCCATGTTTCACATTGTGTTTCAATATTTTTGAAAAAAAAATGATTTTATTTTTATTTTTATTTTGAAAAAAATATTTGTTTTGAAAAAATAGGTTCATACGAAATGAATAAATTATTTGCAACAGAAAAAATATAAACAACTTGGTATTTGTGATGTATAATTTAAAATTGAATGAACCAAGTCAAAACAGAAAGCTAATGATTTTGATGAAGATATAGGTGATCTCTATGATGATGATTGAATCACTAAAGGAAAAGAACATGGTGGTTCATGGAACAATGATTTATTTGATGTTATTGATAGTGCAAAACGAAAAAAATGAAAAAAAAAGATGAAAGTGATGAAGAAACTTTTGATGATGTTGAAATGAGTATTCATGTTATTGAATATTCAAAATGATGTCAATTCATATAATTCAAGAAGTTTGAAGTTAATTATTGTTGAAGGAGTTGGAGCTTGTAGTAGCAATATTAGTGTTGTTATCAGTAGTAGTAATAAATCTTTTGATAATAATGATATTGATGAATGTCTTAGAAATAATGAGGAAGATGAAGACAATGAGGTTGATCTTAGTTCACATGGCATGCTAGCAGAGTATTTGTTTTAAATTTGTTAGTTTTTACCGAATGAAATTCTATGAGTATAATTGTTTTGTATTGTATTTTGAAGTTTTTTTAAATCATGTATGAACCTTAACCAATGAAGTTTGATGAACATAATTGTATTATATTGTATTTTTAAATATTTTACTTATAATTTTATGATTTTTCTACTGAAATATTTTACTTATAATTTTAAGATTTGATTTTACAATTCGAGTTTATATTACATTTTCATGTCGTGTCAAAAAAATGATTTTAATAACCTTGGTTCTTTGGATTAAATGATTTTTTTATGCTCCTAATATTTATTTTAGTTTTGTCTTTTTTTATGTTGTTTTTGTTTGCTCGTATGTTAAAGTGTTTTTTTAATTTTTCAAGATAATTTTATGGTTTCATTGTTTGCCCAATAATAATAATAATTTTAGTAATTGTTTTGTTATTGTTTTTCTGTTTGTTTTTTTGTACAAAAAAATTACTTTTTATTTTTTATTTTTTGGGATAATTTAATGATTTTAATTGTTTGAGCAATAACGGTGATAATAATTTTAACTGTTATAGTTTTGATAAAAATGGTAACATAATGATGAATTTTCAATGATTTTTTTGTTCTTTTTATGGGTAGAAAATCAACATCTTATTTTTTTTGTTTCCAAAATTTATATTTTTTTTATTGTGTTCAATTTAAATTAGATTATATTACAGTAAATTTGATAATTCATGTATTCAAATCTTCTTGTTTTTTTAATAGCGATAATAATTTTATGATGGTTTGTTGAAACTTGTTGAATAAATAAATTTATATCAATTTAAAATTTATATATTTTATTGAAAACTTATACCACCACAAAAATTCTACATAAATTTACTATTTGCCCCAAATTTGTGGTATAATAAAAAAATCTGGCACTTTTAATATCGAAAAAATATGGTTGGAGGCACGAAACTCAGATAAATGGCTGCTATACTTGTATAAATATAACAAAATCACTGTTTTCATTCCTTAATTTATAATAGTAAGAGCATCTCCAGTGGGAGTAGGCATTTTGGAGAGCCAAATCTTTAAAATGGATGCTTGAATAGTGTATATATGACTTTTTTTTGTTGATGTACACTTTAATGGTAAAAGGCATTTTGGAGAGCCATTTTTTTTATATTATTATTTTAATGTAATGCAATTATTTTGTATATAATTTAATTATACAATTAATAGGAGTAAGTTATATAATTAAATAATTACTTTTAAAAAACCCTCCAACAATATAATTATTAATTTTTCAGATTTAATATGAAATAAAAAAATTAATTTAAAATTAAAAACCCTGCAATAATTTAAATTTGAAATTCTAAAATATTGAAAAATTCCTATATATTATTATTAATTACACCTTTTTTTTGCTATATATTATTATTATTATTATTATTTATTCCTAATTATTATTATTATTATTATTATTATTATTATTATTATTATTTATTCCTAATTATTATTATTATTATTATTATTATTATTATTATTATTTATTCCTAAATATTATTATTACCCCCCGCAACCCTACTTTAACTCACTTCTCATTTGCGCCGCCCCCCACAATTGCAGCTCACCTCACGCCTCTCTCATGGCCATCTCTCCTTCTCCGTCCCTCACTGCTCCCCTCACGCCTCTATCATGGCGATCTCTCCTGCGTCCGTCCCTCACTGCTCCCTGCTCCCCTCACGCCTCTCTCATGGCGATCTCTCCTTCCTCCGTCCCTCTCCCATCTTATAATCACTTTGATGAAGGTATTTTCTCGCCAACTTTTCTTCTTCGGATTAGATGCAAAATATTCTGTGTTTTTTTTTTTAATTTTTTTTAATTCTGTGAGTTGTTGTGTTGATGGGTGTTCAATTGTTGAATTCGTTGGTTGCTGTGTTGATGGATGTTCAATTGTTGAATTCGTTGGTTGCTGTGTTGATGGGTGTTGCTTTGTTGTGGGTTGATGTTGCTTTGTTGAGTTGTGTGTTGTGTGTTTCGATTTCTTTTTTGTTGGGTGTTTTAATTGTAGAATGGCAAACGGTAACATTTCAACGGTCATTTTTTCATTTGCCTCTGCAGAAACCATCTGTAGGAATGACTCCAAAATAGCTCCCGAAGATGAAAAAGCCATTTTGACTCTTCATTTTACTCCTCCCGCTGGAAACGAAAATTAACCTAAAAAAACCAAATATTTGAATTTGGCTCCGGCGCTGGAGATGCCTAACGTAATCAGCAGATGGAAGTTCTCTGGTGCCATAAAAAAGTTCCGTTGCCGGGACTTGAACCCGGGTCTCTCGGGTGAGAGCCGAGTATCCTGACCAACTAGACTACAACGGAATGTTGAGAAATTGGGGTATATTAGAATTAAAACAAAATAACTAACATTTAGAAACGACGTCGTGTTAAAAACTCGCCCGCGTGCTCGCCTCGTCATCTTGCGCTGTGTGCTTGCTTCGTTTGCTTAAGAATCACTGTCTGCTCTCCATCTTTTCCCCAGCTTTGTTTTCGTATCTTTCAATTTCATGGCGGAGAGGTCCACAAACGGTATTCATTCCATCATCTCTTTTTCACTATCAAAAATTTATACAGATTTTTTTTAATTTCATTTTCACTCTCTCAACTCAACAACCATACAGATAGATAGAACATAAATTCCATTCCTAACTCCGTATGAACAAATGATTGATTTGCAGAGCATATATTAGAGCAGCTTAAACATGGGTTTGCCCATTTTGAGCTCGTCTCTTCCCCACTTCCTTCAATTTCCACCTGCAAACCTCACTCATTTCAACCGTCTTTCTTCCCTGCCACCACCCATCGCTTCTTCGCTAGAATCGGGCCTTCACTGTAAGACTTCTTCCTCGTTCTTTCTTTTTTTATTGCATTTATAGTCCTTGAAGACTAAACCTTTTTTTTCTTCTTTCGAGGCAGGGGTTCGCATTCGATGAAAAAAGTAGAGCATTATTCAGTTCAGAAAGTTACCGGAGATGGGCGTTGTCTATTTCGTTCTCTGGTACTAACTGATGAGGTGACACAACGTTGCTTCTCTTTTTTTTAGCCTTTAAACTAACTCTGTCCGATGGAAATCAGGTCAAAGGAATGGCTTTCAACAAGGGCATCTCTCTTAATCCACGTGAAGAGAGAAATAATGCAGGTATAGTTGATGTGATATTTTATTTTCTTGATCTCAATAGGATAAGGAAGAGCTGTGAATTCGTTTTTCTTTCCTGGCAAGCTATCTTGCCTTGGTTATATCATGGGATTCTCTTATCTTGTGTTTTATTGTATTGATAAGATTATTCCGCTTTAAATAGTGACAGAAGCTTATATTTTCCCGCTATAAAAACTGCAGATGAACTACGAATGGCTGTGAAAGAGGTTATATGTGATAGTAATGAAGAACGCAAACAGTACGAAGAGGCAGTTATTGCGATCACGGTTGATGAGTCTTTGAAACGGTGAGTGTTGAAACAGTACAGTTATCATTGATTTTCTGATGGATGCTTTAGCGTACTTTTGTGAATGGGAATTCAATGTACATCTGTCGATGTTTTTCTATAGTTACTGCCAACGCATTCAGCGACCTGATTTTTGGGGAGGCGAGTCAGAGCTACTGGTTAGTGATCCTTTTGATGCATTCTCTTACGCCTTTATTCTCACGGCACCACTTGTTTTGTTGCTAATTGTGTTTGCAATTGTCCAGAGATCTCTGCTCATGAACATACAGAGTTGATATGTATTTTTAGTTGACATGGTAGCGATCGAGATTTAGTTGTTTTCAAAGAATTCCTAAGGATATCTATTTAGTTGTTTTCACCATCCGTGTAATGGGATGAACTTGAGAAATTGATATGTTGCTACTAGACTCTAGGTGATGCTAAATTTATGAATTGTAATGGATATGTTTTTCTTTTTATGAAATTAATATGAACACACGCCTACCCTCTTTTGTTCTTTTATATACTGCATTTGCATTTTATATTGGGTGAGAGGCAGAGAAGAGCTGCCATTTCAAGCTTCAGTTAGCAGCTCTAGAAATTAGAATACCACGCTTGAATCGTTTTAGCTGTTATGAAGTATAATGTGTTACTGATTTTGCTCTGGTTGTTTTTTGTACGAGTTTTCTGCCTTCACCTGTGTGATTGTTTGTATGCAAGTTTTCTGATATTTTACTAATGAATGATCATCACTACTGAATTAGGTGCTGTCAAGATTGTGTAATCAGCCAATCATTGTTTACATACCAGAGCATGAGGTAAGTTTTTTCTTTCCACGATCATGCCATGAAATATGTTCTTGTAAGTTATGCTATATAGGTGCTTAACCTTTTGCTTTATCCACAATTATAATAACATTGTTATGTCATACAGCCAAGAAATATATAAAATTCCCCTGAAAAATGAATTGGTTTCTTGTTTTTTGGTGCATGCAAATGAGGGATATAGTTATGGTATATAGCCAAGAAAGAGATGAAATTCACGAAAAAAAAATGATTTTGTTTCTTGGTTTTTGGTGCATGCAAACTAGGGATATAGTCAAGGTGCCTCTGGCATTTTGGGGCTTATAGCAGCAGAGGATGAGTGAGACCTTCATTATCTGACAAGAATGGCTGTGTTTGGCATATGCTAAATTAGGTCGATTTTACGATCATTTGACAATGTTATTGCAGTCATTGAATCTATGAATGTGCCCATCTTGCCATGTTGCATCATTTCTGCCAGAATTCATTCGGTGAAAAAGCTGCACCTTTTTTAGCTATGAGAAAGTGATAAGATTTTTACATCCAGTTAGAATGAAATTGAAGATTTTGCATGCTATGCAGCACGCCAACAGTGGAAGGGGCTCTGGCTTTATTCCCATAGCAGAGTACGGAGCTGAGTTCCAGAAGGGCTCTTGGAAGGGAAAGCCAAGGAAAGCTGTGAGGCTACTCTACAGCGGTAAGAATCATTACGACCTGCTCGTCTGAGGCTTCATCATGGGCGGAGGAAAACCAGCATTGATAATTGTTTGCCAAAGAAAGTGATGCTGATGCTATTTTGTACCGTTAGTATTGACGGAGGATGTAGAGCTCTTTGTTACTGTTATGATTTTTTTTTTAATATTACAAAAGAAATTGAAAACCATTCAAAGAGCAAAATACCATCATTTTCTCAGTGCGTGGTTTTTTTATTAAGAGTATCCTATAAAATAATATCATGTTTAATAAATAAACATATTATAAATTAAAAATAACATTTTAGAAAGAAAATCATTTTAATTAATGGCAACTTAGCAATTTTCTGCATGATGTTAAATTCTACTCTATGATTATCAAAATTATCAAAAAAGAAAATGGAAATCATGTAAAAAGTAACAATTAACAAATACTTTACTCTATTGGAACGAGGGGAAAAACTGGTATCAAATTGAAAAAAAACAAAGTTCAAATACTTGATTGAGAAAAATAAAAAGTAGATACACCAGCATTGCAATACGTAGTTAGTAAATGTCAAAGGGTATCTAAGTAGAAAATGGAGCAATTAATGGAATGAAAGTACTTGATTGAAAGTTTTAATAAAGTTAGTGTTCTAAAAGGGAAAACAAATCCTCATACTCGATTGAGAAAAATATAAAGTTAATGTTCTAATAATGTAATTATTCCTTGACCTCACCAGTTCTTTTACCATAAATTCTCAGACAAAGAAAGGAAGGCAGCTCCCAGCAAATACAAGTTCCAAGCTGCCATCTTTGTTACACGTGTGTATGGCAGTCCTTTTGCACGTGTCAGTAGCCCTTATTTGATTTCCAAGGCAAGTAGATATGATTCTCCCCCACCGAAAAATCGCAAAAAAAAGCTTAAATAACCGCAATTGACAATCAAAAAATATAAATACGGAACAAAGGAGAAATCTAGGGTTTTAATTTGACGAAATTGGATCAATCACATGGAAGGAATGAGCAATGGAGGGATGCTGTACCACGAGGTACAAGAGGCAAAGCTATGCGCCGTACATTGTGTTAACACGGTGTTACAAGGACCATTCTTTTCAGAATTCGATTTGGCGGCGCTTGCTTCCGATCTAGATACCATAGAGCGCCAGGTGATGCAGGGCACCGTCTCCGCCGCTGCTTCCGGTGATTTTCTCTCCGCCGAGTCTCATAATGTCTCCTTAGACGGTGATTTTAGTATCCAGGTTCGTCGCTATTCCTGCATGCTTTTCATTTTGTTTGTTGTGTCTTAAAGCCTTATTATTAATTGTTTCAAGTGTTTTATTTTCCAAGAATGAATTAATTATCAGTTCCAATAATTAAGAAATTAATTTTAAGGTTAAAATGGAAATGTTTTTCTAAGTTGTTTTGTTTTGGAGTTAAAGTTAGTGAAAGATGAGGCAGGATTTGCTATTATGGCTTAGAGTTTAGGGATACGCTTGATTTAGTACTGGGTTGTAACTGTGAAGATTTTTAAATTCTAGCAGTGACGTTGTGTTGAGTGGGGTTACCAGAACTGGGTAAGGGAGAAAGGAGGTAATGCTAAGTTTGTGTTATTTTCTATGCAATTGAAAGCTCGAGACATTTTGAGAGATGTATGTGGGGATAATGAATCATTTAGTTTATTAGTTAGCAAAGTATGTTTCTTGGGATAATGAAAGTCAGGATTTAGGTTGATGCTTTGAACATTTAGCTAGTAATGGTGAAATATTGGGATGCATGGGTGGATAGGCTACTCATCTTGGAAGGGAAAACCTTTAAACGTAGGTGTTTGATTTATGGAGGTGGTTGGATGCTTTTATAGAGCATGTGTGGCTTGAGGTGGGGGATGGAGAGATGGTATAGTTTTTGGCATAGATATATGGTTTAGCATGTGATGTTTTTTAAATCTGTAATAATAAACATGATTATGCACTAGATTGAGGTGTTTCGTGATGTGGATTGTGAAAGTGGGGACCCATTTTTGGGAACTGAAATCTGTATAAATGGGAAAAAAATGAGAACAAAACTCGGAGCTTGATTGATTTTTCTCAAATAACTGAGAGGGACAGACCACAAACAAAGAAGAGAAAATAGTGAAAAATATTTTGGCCAGCAGCTAGAAACAAAGAAACATGCTTGACTTCTGTGGAAGAAAGTTTTAAGATATATGTGATGTTGTAAAATAAACCTAATAGCACAAGAAGTCTGGGCCTTCGAGTAAAGGATAAGTCTGTTTCATCAGTTTTACTTTGGCCAATATTTCTCCCCACACAGGTCTGGTTTTTAATACAATCTGGCTCAACTTCTTTATATTGTATTATTCGTCTGATTTTGTTTTAAGCTAATGCTCTTTCTATTCTATCATTATTAGAAATGAAAACTGCATTTGTGTTTGATGTTTTCTTCCTTTACACTATTAGACCATAATGTTTCTGCTGTCAACAAATTGAAAAGGTGTTCCAAGTATACCATGATTCAAACTAACATACCATCTAAGCCTACCCCCTACACATTGTAAATTAATCAAAGTGCATATCCCATCCCTGAACCTTGTACCAAGAACATATTTCTGGTACCTATGGACCGGTGAATAGTATGAAATGGTGCCTGGAGGGCATTTTAATGGATAAATTTTGTGGGCACAATCCCTCTCAAAGTCTGTCTGTGTTCTTAATTAACAATATAAATAGATGAAAGACACTTGACAACTGGTTCTGTGACGGAGGTTTACATGAGGATGGATACCCATTATAGAGTGGAGATTAATCGGGAACATGGGCATGTATAGTTTCATTGTAGGTTTTATCATTCTGTCAGGCACTAATTCTTATTTTCCAACCATGCTATCTTTTGTTTCATCTGTGTAAGCATCCGTACATCATGTGCAGTTAACATTCAATTTTTATTCTTTACATGAGATTCCTCTGGAAATTATAGAACTGGCATGCTCCGGTTGTAAATTCCACTCTTTTTCTCTATTTCTATTTTACCATTGATTTTTTTTTTATTATTATTAACCATGCATCAATTTTTGTAATCATATGAATGGACTAACCTTTGAACCACAGACCAGTCTCTTGTTTAAGAGATAATGCAATCAGGTTACCTTAAATGCATATAAAGTATTATTTTTTCCTTTTTTGTTTTTCTGGAGACTATTTCTTGGCATGTCTATGGAAAATCAACTTACTGTGAGAATTCTTGTTTGCAGGTTTTACAAAAGGCTTTAGAGGTGTGGGACTTGCAGGTCATTGCGTCTGATAGTCCAGTTGCTGAGCATGCACAGATTGACCCGGATCTAGAAAATGCATTTATTTGTCATTTGCATGATCATTGGTTCTGCATTAGGAAAGTGAATGGGGAATGGTATAACTTTGACAGCCTCTATGCAGCTCCACAACACTTATCCAAGTTTTACCTTGCAGCCTATCTGGATTCTCTTAAAAACTCTGGCTGGAGCATTTTCCTGGTGAGAGGAAACTTCCCGAAAGAGTTTCCCATCGCTTCCTCAGAAGCTTCCAATGGTTATGGGCAGTGGCTGTCTCCTGAAGATGCTGAGAGGATTACTAAATCCTGCAACAACACACAGTCTCCTCAGAGAATCAGCTCCACTCAACAGGAAGACCAGGACTTGAACGCCGCAATAGCTGCCAGCCTGATGTAACCTTCCCAATCCACGAGGAGGGTGGAAACCGGCAGCCCCCACAAAGATAGAGAAGATACCAAAGATGACAACAAAGATAGCTAAGACAGAAAGGCTCAATAAGAAATATTCTTTTGCATTTATTTTCTGTTAGTTGAGCAACAAGAAACCATGTCAGGGAGGGTGGCTAGAACACATCCTTGGCAGGTCACCCTATTTGTGCAGCACATACTCCCATCTTACTTTTTCTCTCACTTTTAAACTTATACTGCTAAAACTTTCTATCGATAAGAAAACTACCTAGCAGCAGCTATATTGTTGCATATTTCACTTTTGTTTTCTAGCAGGCACTTGTTGTGGTTATTGTTTTCTTTTTCCAAAGCTCGTGTGATTCTTGGGAGGTTGGCCCGTCTAACTTTGTGGTTGGATAGTGCCACTTTGAGAATATGTGAACCAAGGGTTATTTTTATGCAAGAAACATTGAAATGTCAAATTCCTCGTCAGTTATGGTTACCGGCTACCCTGTTGATCAGTGATTTTTTTTTTATTTTTTGTTTTAGAATAATTATTTTTGGTGTTTTTATATATAAAAATAACTTTTAAGAAATAAAAAAAATATTATTTTAATATATTTATGAACATGAAACAATTTAAAAAATAATACTTATAGAAATTTCCTAATTTTCTGGCCAGTGGCACTTGTTAATCTCATTTTCCTCCAAAAATCTGCTATAATTTTACCCGGACAAATTATTAGTATGGATGACACCCATCTATATGAAAGGTTTGGTGATATAGGTAATAGCCATCCAGAATGAAAATAATGGCTTGAGCAGGAACCGAAAGATGGACACTTTGGGTGTGTTTGGCAATCAGGGTTGTTGGTTCCGTTCCGTTCCGGCCGGAACGCCCCGTTCCAGAAGCAAATCCGGAACAAAACGGCGACGTTTTTGTTCCGGTAAAAATTCCGGTCAGTACCGGTAAATCCGGCCGGAACGCCCCGGTTCCGTACCGGGCGTTCCGTTCCGGTTCAGCCAAAACCCAAAACGACGTCGTTTTCCTCAATTTGTAAAACGGCAGCAACTTCGGTTTCGGCTTCCTCTTCCGATGGATGATTTGTAAGGATTAGTAGAAGCACAGAGAAGAGGAAGAGGAGATGAAGATGGTTTTTGAAGGGTGTTTTGACCCCCAAACACTGCACCTCCTGTGCTTTAGCTCTCTCTTGCCCATGACCAGAGGTTACTTTTTTGTGTGCGTTTGCTTCGTTGTCCAAATTATTGAGATGAGATTTTCCGGCTGCCAGTGAGAAGGTTGCTTGCATGGGCCCAAACGGTGATTGCTTGAACGGTCTTTCTTTACACAATTTGAGCGTTGACTATTATAAACGCAGCCACTCGTGGGTATAGCTTGATCGGAAAAGTTTGCAAGAAAAGAAGAAGAAAAGTATGGAGTAAAACCTTTCACAGCAGGAAAGGATCAAGTCAAGGTCCATATTTCTAGTGAGGGAGGGCGACGGCTTGAAGAGAAAAAGATAGGGTTTGCTTGAAATGAAAGTGAAGGCCTGAAGGGGACAAAAACGGGGTGGGTGGGTTTTTACTTTTTATAGTAAGTATTATTATATTATAATTATTATTATTATATAATAATAATTATTAATTATAATAATAATATGTAGAAGATGTTTGATGTATTTTTCTTTTATTTTAGAACATTTTACTTTCATAATATTTTGGAATTTTAAAGATGTTTCTAATTTTGAGATTATGTTTGTATTGTATAATTTAAATTTCATTTATCTTGAATTTAAATTATACTTGTTAAATTAATATTTTATTTTTTTCATATATATAATTAAATAAATATGAACAGTAACCGGTACCCGGAACGGTACCGAAACTGGAACGTTCCGTTCCAAATAAAAAACCGGAACGGTACCCGGAACGGATTTTACAACCCTGTTTGGCATTGCTTTGCTTTTGCGATTGAGGTTGAAAAAAAACAGTTTCAAAAAAAGCGCTTTTACTGTGGTTCAAAATAAGCAGTGAAGTGTTTGGTTAAAACTGTGGTTGAGTTGGAGGTTGAAAAAAAAAACAGTTTTGGGTGTTTGGTTACCAAGCTTTTCATATTGCTTTTAACTTGTGAAATTACTTTAAAGGGTATATATATATATATATAATTTTTTTAAATATTGTAAATTTAATAATTATAATAATATAATGTAATTAATAATTCATGAAAAAACAAATATTATTTTTTATTCTCCCATCAAACTACTTGCAATTTCATCACGAACTAAATCGATACGTGAATGCCTCTGCGATCCCTTGCTATTTGATCGAGGAACAACATATGGTAACAATATCATTACTAACAACATTTGCGACCCAGTTGTAGGGATATAATTCCAATGCCAAATCCAGTTGCAAGTTTTTAATTCATAATCAATCAAAAAATAACAGGGTTATGGAGTGCAACGAAGTCACTCGTCATTTTTTTTCATCAGAAAAATACATTTTTTTTGTTATTTTTAAAAAATATATTTTTTTAAATTCGGATTGGGCCTCACCCAGCTAAATGGGCCGTCCCAGCTTAGCTGGACTTGGGCTGGGCCCAGAGCAGCCCAGCCCAGCCCAGCCCCAGCGAACACACGCAGAAGAAGAGTGAAACGGTGCGCTGCACTGTTCCACTCTTCTTCACGTGAACAATGCAGTGCCACTGTTCACTGACCACGACGAGAGCGTCAACGGCCGGTGCCGATGGGTAGAGGAGGACGAGGTGGTTCTTCCTGTGGTGGTGGCGTTGGAGATGGTGGCCTGTGGTGGCCGTGAGGAGCATCAGAAGCTTCCTCTGAGGAGAGAGAGAGAGCGCTGTGGAGAGAGAGAGAGAGACTGTAAACACCCAAGAAAAAAAACATATATGTATATATAGGAAATGAAGACAAAATTCTATTTTTTTTTTAAAAGGGAGCAAAACCGGTTCATGAATATAAATACAAGGAGGAGAGAGGGAGTGGGGGATTTTTCTTCCTTTCCCGTCATCTCCATCTCCTCTCTTCACAGCCAGCCGAACCATCACCATCTCCTCTCTTTCCCAACCGAACCATCTCCATCTCCTCTCTTCCCAGCCGAACCATCTCCATCTCCTCTCTTCACAGCCAGCCGAACCATCTCCATCTCCACTCTTCACAGCCGAACCTTAGGCTAAATTAAGGGAGAGGACTTGGTGAATGTGTGTGAGAAGTTGAGACTTAGAGAGAAAAGTGGACCTTTGCCGAGAGGAAGAAGAAAGGGAAGAAGTAGGAAGTAAAGCAACAAGAGAAAATGTAACGACCCAGATTTTTTTTTTTATCTAACACATGGTACCGGAAATCAGCGAACCTGATTACCTCACATAATCAGATTACCATCCATACAATCAACATTTCATTAAAAGTGGATCTTACATAAACATGTAGTATTATGGTTGCATAATTAGAAATTCATATTAAAAATATACATACATGGACATGAGGTTTCATTCCTATATTACTAATAGCCATTACGAATTTACACAAAAAGGTCTAATAAAAATTATGTGTTCAGTACATTGATTCACACAAAATACATTGTGATTTAGAATGCATCTACATGGTTCCTTGCAAAAGTAGATTCCCATGTATCGGGTTCCTTAGACATCTCGTGGATGTGACGTCCCTACAGCAATACAAAACATTTAAGAAAATGTAATTACTTAATGATAATTATAATGGTAACTAAACGGTCTGGCAGTTACAGGAGGCATTAACATTTATAATTTCTTCATGTACTTGGTACAAATAGCTTGTAATGCATATAAATGCATCAATTTAACAGTAACATGTCCCGAGACAATAACATGTCTCAAGCACTAACAGTAACAGGTCAAAACAGTAACAGATCAAACCATAACAGTTCCAATCATCCTGGGTCTACAAAATCTTAAACATCGTTCTCAACACAGCCAAAATTAATAACCCGTCTATCCTCTTAAGGCATATTTACTGAGGTTAATCATTCATTCACCCCGGTCATCCTTTTCAAATGTCATTAGCCAAAGATAGTCAATCATTCATTCCGGTCATCCATTCGGATGCCATTAGCCGAAGCTAATCAATCATTCATGCCGGCCATCCATTCGGATGCCATTAGCCGAAGCTAATCAATCATTCATGCCGGTCATCCATTGGGATGCCATTAGCCGAAGCTAATCAATCATTCGTCCCGGCCATCCCTTCGGATGCCATTAGCCGAAGCTAATCAATCATTCGTCCCGGCCATCCCTTCGGATGCCATTAGCCGAAGCTAATCAATCATTCATCCCGGTCATCCATTCAGATGCCATTAGCCGAAGCTAATCAATCATTCATGCCGGTCATCCATTGGGATGCCATTAGCCGAAGCTAATCAATCATTCGTTCACATTTAAGCATTCAACAATCTAAGATAAACTCTAATCAATCGATTATTCACATTTAAGCATTCTACAATCTAATATAAACTCTAATCAATCGATTATTCACATTTAAGCATTCAACAATCTAATATAACTCTAATCAATCGATTATTCACATTTAAGCATTCAACAATCTAATATAAACTCTATCACATTCGAATAATATTCAACTTAAAATACTTCTTACGTGTCGTATCAAAAGAGAGGTGTAATTCACCTACCTGCTCTACTTCTGGGTTGTTCTTGTCTCGACGATGGTTCAATCCCGACTGCACCGCCTGCGACATCACTTAAACTGGAGAGCTACTGTTAAGCATCAATATCTCCTTGTTGAAGTGTACCATTCTCATCTCCACCGTTCAGCACATGAATAACACTCATACGCACCACATACCCAAATTTCAGCTTGATCCAACGGTAAACTGATGAGAAACCAGCCGGCGGCTCTGACTGGCCGGAGAAGCAGATTTTGCAGGGTTTTTCAAAACAATGCAAAACTCCACCGGAGTAGAAATAGGAAAATCCTTCTGGTCAGGATGTAGTCACTCTATGTGCGCACACAACAAAGAAAGAATCACCTTGATCCAATGGTAGATAGATGAAAACGAAAGCTGGCGGCTGAGACTAGTTGAGGTGTGTATCAACAAATTCCAGAACACATTCAAACATCAATATCTCTCTCTTGGATGACCATATTGCTCATCTCTACGGTCACATTGTAGATCCTATATAGAAACACAACATACCAAAAACTCAGTGTAATCCAACGGTGGAAAGAGGAGAAACTGGTCGGCGACTCTGACAGGTTTGAGGGGGGTTTCCAGAAATATTCAGATGATCGTATTTCTCAAACGGCTTTAGTTCTCGACAATCCCTCCGGTCAGATTAAAGACCACAGTTAGGTGCACAACATACCCAAAACTCAGACCGATCCAACGGTGTCCGGCCGAGATATGGATGTCGGAGCACCGCCCCTTCTAATCTTTTTCTCTCTAACTTCTCTCTCTCCCATCTCATGTTGCTGGAAATGAGAAAAAAAAGAGGTATTTATACTCCTCAATTTCTCTTATTGCACTTAGGCCCCCCATCTCCTTTAAATGCTACTTTTTACCCCACATGTTCTCTTCTTATATTATAAGTCATAATCTTTACATTTATTTCAATTTCACCCTCCCCTCAACTTATTTTACTTCTCTTTTAATTTAACACTTACATTTATTTCCCGAGGTTTACAGAAAAGAAAGAAGAGTTTCAAATCTTTCAAAAAATTGTGAGACACGAGAGGTAAGAGTCATGAAATTCTCTTCCTTTTTCTTCTTAAGATATGAAACAAAATGAAGAAGAGAACCCTAGGGAAATTAACCTAATACTCAAGCTAGATGTAAAGTAAACCGAAATGAATTAAGAGAACAAAGAAATAGAAATGAAATGAAGCTAATTTTGGGAACATTTAACAAAGAAAATATATGAAAAACAAAATTAACAAATCATGTGAGGGGGCTGATTTTGTTAAGGGGCTGGCCGACATTCAATGTGTGTATTTTGTTGGAATTTTGTTGATGGATTATATGCTGAAATTTATGGTTACAATGTGTGATTTTGTTGGGATTTTATTGAAGGATTATGTGCTGAAATTTATGGGTTCAATGCGTATTTTGTTGGAATTTTGTTGATGGATTATGTGCTGAAATTTATGGTTACAATGTGTGATTTTGTTGGGATTTTATTGAAGGATTATGTGCTGAAATTTATGGGTTCAATGTGTATCTTGTTGGAATTTTGTTGATGGATTATGTGCTGAAATTTATGGTTACAATGTGTGATTTTGTTGGGATTTTATTGAAGGATTATGTGCTGAAATTTATGGGTTCAATGCGTATTTTATTGGAATTTTGTTGATGGATTATGTGCTGAAATTTATGGTTACAATGTGTGATTTTGTTGGGAAATTTATGGTTACAATGTGTGATTTTGTTGGGATTTTATTGAAGGATTATGTGCTGAAATTTATGGGTTCAATGTGTATTTTGTTGGGATTTTGTTGATGGATTATGTGTTGAAATTTATGGGTTCAATGTGTATTTTGTTGGGATTTTGTTGATGGATTATGTGCTGAAATTTATGGTTACAATGTGTGATTTTGTTATGATTTTATTGAAGGATTATGTGTTGAAATTTATGGGTTTAATGTGTGTTTTCTGTTGGAATTTTGTTGAGAGATTATGTGTTGAAATTTATGGTTTCAATGTGTGATTTTGTTGGGATTTTGTTGAAGGATTACGTGCTGAAATTTATGGGTTCAATGTGTGTTTTCTGTTGGGATTTTGTTGATGGATTTGTGATGAAAATAGATGTGTAATTTTGTTGAGAATTTTATGCATGTTTCGGCTGAAATTTGTTGAAATAAGTATGGTGACGAATGTGAAATTGAAAATAGAAATATACTGATTTTTAGACATTGATGTCGCAGGCGGTGCAGTCGGGATTGAACCATCGTCCAGACAAGAACAGCCCAGAAGTAGAGCAGGTAGGTGAATTACACCTCTCTTTTCATACGACACGTAAGAAGTATTTTAAGTTGAATATTATTCGAATGCGATAGAGTTTATATTAGATTATTGAATGCTTAAATGTGAATAAACGATTGATTGGCTTTGGCTAACGGCATCCGAAAGGATGGCCGGAACAAATGATTGATTAACTTCGGCTAATGGCATCCGCAGGGATGGCCGGAACAAATGAATGCTCAATTTCGTCTAATGGTGTTCAGAAAGAAGGACCATGGGGAAGGAACAATTGACCTCAGAAATGAGTACCTTATAAGAATAGTCGGAGTAAAGATATTGTTACTCGAAACAGAAAAAAAGGAGATCCTATAAATTTTACAATTGAATTGCTATGTATATGCAGAAATTACAACTTGTCAGTGTTTCTTTTAACTGATAGGTCATTTGGTCAAAATTATTAATACTATCATTAAGTAATTTTATTTCCTTAAATGTTTGTACTGCTGCAGGGACATCACAGCCATGAGAGGTCTAGGGAACCTGATATAAGGGAACCTACTTTTGCAAAGAACCACGTAGATGCATTCTAAATTAAGATGCGTTTAGGATGAATCAATGTATTGAATGCATAATTTTTATCCGACCCTTTTGTGAAGATCTGTAAATTCCACTAGTAGGTTAAGAACGTAAACTCATATCCATGTATGTATATTTCTAATATAAATCTTTAATTGTGAAACTGTAATATTGTACGTTTATGCGAATTTTATTTCTTTAATGGAATGTTTATTGTATGGATGATATTTTACTGATGTGAACTGATATGGATCATTGAGTATCGGCACTATATAAAAAAAATTCCGGGCTGTTACAGAGACAGTTGCCGCCGTGAAGAGAGAGCTGTGTCGTCGTCGTCTCGTGCCTGTCGTCGTGGAGAGGAGAGAGAGTTGCAGCGGTGGCTGTTGTGGCCGTCATCATCGTCTCCTACGACGAGAGAGCTTGATGCAACTCTCTGCATGCAATTCAAGCCAACGACCCGTTTTGTGTAGAGGAGAGGAAGGGATGAGGCATAGAAGACAGGTATCCTTGGTTGGGTTTATTTCAACGGTAATATTTTCCACAATCGGCGTTTCACAAAAAACGAATCACAGATATAAAAGCACCTAATTCATGCTTTTTTTGGAACGACGATTTGGGTGCAAAAATGGTGTGGGTCCCACACCATAACCTGCGTTTTGGTGCAATGCCAAACAACAAATTGTGGTGCGATCTGGCAATCGTGGATCACATCACAATGCCAAACATGCACTTTATCATGTAAGGGGTCACTAATATAACAATGTTTTAAAAGGTGCTTCTTTGCCTCCAATTGATAATTTCTAGGACTAATGCTTATTTTGTTAAAAGAAAAGATGATGTACATGACAATATTGCACAAAGGAAATTATGACCTCATATTTTTCAGCTGGAACTAGACGCCAACGTACTTAGATTAAAAAATCATACAATAATACTTTTTAATGTTGATGATGATACTCTTTAAGTTCATACCCCTTATAAGCCATGTGTCAAAAAAGAAGTTAGATGGATAGTTATTTTGACTAATGAAACATGCATATATGTTAAATGATAGAGCTACCACTGAACTTGTTTTTATTACATTACATACTTCAACACATAAATATGGATTATGACTTTCTCATGACCTTTATGACTTTCTGATGACGCTCATTGAGAGATGGAGATGAGAGACTTTTACATTCCATATTCATGTTGAGAAGATGACACCTGCATTTTAGTACATTGCGATTATGATTGACTTGCGTTTTGCCTTTATGATTGACTTGCATTTAGATAAGTGAGCAATTACTATCATATGTATTCAAAACAAGATCACATTATGCAACCATGCATTCAGACGAGAGTCCTCTCGTGAAATGTTCAAGGGGGGACACTTTATAGATTAAATGGAAAACTTTTATGAATTACTAGATAATTATGAGGATGAGATCCTACAATAGTATTTTAATGTATAATAACAACTCATTTAGCATATTCATATGTCTATATTTCAATTTGCATTTGATGTTTTATTGTGCAGTTATACTAGAGTGTTCATACTTCACATGTTTGACAACATACTTTTCACTGATCTCAGTGGGAAGCATGTGTGCTTGTTCCTTATCTATTCCATTATATAATTGGGTTTTAGGTGTTCTTGCGTGTTTCACATAGCTTGCTATGTCAAGCTATCTTGGAAAATCAAAGCAAGTTGGAGGATGTTTATTACTTTTATAGGTAAAATAAATGTAATAAGTTTGTTATATATACATATATATATAAGTTAATTACTAATTTTTGTGTGTTGTTTTGTACAAAAAGCTATTATCGTGAGGGCATTTATGTCACACCCTCAATTAAATTCATGTCGTATTCGTAGAAAAACTGATAATGTTTTTTCATCATTATCCCTAACTATCCTTATAAGAATTTAATCTTATTATTATCATAGCCACCAAAAATTCAACAGAGTCTCTGTAAATTGACCTTTCCAAATGTTGACATAAACCAAAAACACAATTGTTCATACATATTTATGATCCAACTATCTTTACCATAATTCAATTAGTTGTCATTTCATCCATTTATACTTATAGCTTATCCATTTTCCATTCAATTAACAATGGCAAGAATATTTTCTTTTCATACGTAATGTCATAAAAACTAAACATATTATAAAATTGTCTACATGTTCATTAGAATTTTAAAACATACATAAAAGAGATTTAATTATAAAAAAAATGGTATATGACTTTTATATTCATTACAATTCCGAAAGATTTACATCCCAATGATTTCAAATATTAGATAAACCAAATACTAAAACATACATAGTAAACTACCTTCAAAATAAAGAGAATCAAGGCTATCTACAATACGAGAAGACCTACAATATATATATATATATATATATATATATATATATATATATATATATATATATATATATATATTCACATTCTTTTTAACATTATACCACAATAATTTCTATAAAATTATCTCTAGAGAGACCATACCACTTCAGATAGTCTTAGAAGACTTTTTCATTACCAAGCTTCATAATTTACTTGTAAAGTTTGCTCTCATAAAACATCATATTGACCTTGTACCTGAAGCTTTGATCCTAATTGGCCAACTTATAGAGACATCCCTAAGGAGGCGAGGGAGCTTAAAAAACAAGTAGATGAGCTGATGATGGAGAGCTATATTCATGAGAGTATGAGCCCTTGTGCCATGCCTGTTTTACTTGTTCCTAAGAAAGATGGAATTTGGAGGATATGCGTTGACTGTCGAGTTATTATTAACATAACAGTAAAGTATAAACATCTCATTCCCAGGCTTGACGACATGCTGCATGAATCATGTATATTTTTTAAAATTGATTTAAAAAAATAGGTACATTAGATTAGGATGAGAAGAGGTGATGAATATAAAATAGTGTTTAAGACTAAAAAATGGTTTGTATCAGGGTTATTGATACCGTTTTGTTTTAGCCGAAACGTTTCGTATCACGCAAAAAAAGAAACAAAACGACATGGTTTTTGTCTCGTTTTAAATACCGGTCCGTATTGGAAATAACCGCCAAATACTGGCCGAAACACCCCGGAATCACTCCGGGTGTGCCGTTTCGGTTAAGGGAAAAAATTCATTCCCGCGCACCTCTCCCGCCCACCAGCCAAAAGCCAAAAGGTGATGTGATGTGACACTAAATTGTGACTTTGTGCCTCTCCCGCCCACCAACCAAAAGGTAATGTGAAGTGACACTGAATTGTGACTTTATAGATACACACACACACACTGAAATGAATATATATAATATTGTGAACCGAATTCAGTTCAGTGTATACATATATATATTCGGTTCACAATATTACACACACACACACACACTATTATATATACACACACACACTATTGTTTATGAGATGTATTGAAAATACGAATATAAAAACAATAAAAATTAAAAAATATATATTATAAAAAAAATAATTTTTTTGTCAATTTTGATTTTATAAAAAATAAAAATAATATATATATATATATATATATTTTAAGTTTTTTCACATATATAATTAATTAATTATATATGAACAGTACAACCCCGAAACGGCACGCCGAAATGCTTTAAAACCGAAACATTTCATATCAATAGAAAAAACGAAACAGCAACCGAAACGGTATTGACAACCTAGGTTTGTATGAATGATTAGTCATACCGTTTGGACTTACAAATACACCTAATATGCTTATGAGGTTAATGAATCATATTTTATGTGTAAAACCTTGAATAAGCATTTGATCATTTACATGATGTACTTAATGTAATAATAAATTGTATGCTAATCTTAATAAATGCATCTTTTGCATGAAAAAATTGTGTTTCTTGGATATGCAATAACTGCACAAGGTGTCAATATGGATAAAGAGAAGGTTAATGCTATTTGGGAATGGCCTACACCTAAGTTCGTGATGGAGGTATGGAGTTTTCATGGACTTGCTAGTTTTTATAGACAATTTGTAAACAATTTTAGTACTATTATAGTACCTTTAACTGGATTTATAAAAAAGATAAATGAATTTAAATGTTATGAAACACATGACAAAACTTTTAATTTGCTGAAATATAAATTATGTTGTGTGTCTGTTTTAGCTTTACCAGACTTTACCAAAGCTTTTGAAGTTGAATGTGATGTTTCAAGTATAAGTATAGGGTATTTGTTAATGTAAGATAAGAGAACCATTGCATATTTTAGTGAAAAACTTAATGGGGTGACATTGAACTACCCTACGTGTGACAAGGAGCTTTATGCTTTGATGAGAGCGTTAAAGACATGACAACATTACCTTTGATCTAAGAAGTTTGTAATACATTTAGATCATGATCCTTGTAGTTGTAGATAGGTTTTTGAAGATGATACATTTCATACCTAGTTATAAAATTGATGATGCATTAATATTGATAATTTATTCTTTAGAGAGAGAGTAAAGTTTTATGGGGTCCTTGGAAGCATTATTTTTTATAGAGATGTTAAGTTCTTTAGTTACTTTTAGAAGGTGTTAAAGGGAAAATTAAATACTAAGTTGTTATTTTTAATCATATATCATTGCTAAACCGAAGCAGTTCATAAGACCTTAACACAATTTTTGCGTGTTGTCATTCAAAAAAACTTAAAGAATTGGGAAGACTATTTATCATTCATAGAGTTTACATATAATCGTAACATGCATTTTACTATTGATTTTTCACCATTTGAGATCGTTTATAAATTTAACCCTTTAACTCACATAGATTTGATTTCTTTACTTATTGATGGAGGAGTTACTTTGGATGGAAACCATAAAAAATAGATGGTGAAGACACTTCATGAGAGCGTACGACAACATATTGAACATAGAAACCATATGTATGCAAATAAAGCCAATAAGAGGCACAAAGAAGTTGTATTTCAGCCTAGTGATTGAATTTAGGTGTATATACGTAAAAAGCGTTTTTCATCCCAAAGAAAATCCAAGCTACATCCACAAGGAGAAGGGCCATTTCAAATCTTGGAAAGGATAAATGACAATGCATATAAAGTTAATTTTCCATATGAGTATGATGTAAGTTCTTCTTACTTTATTTGATGTAAATGATGAAAATTCGAGGCTGATTTTTTTTAAAGAGAGAGGGGATGATGAGGACCAACCATACACCACTCCTAGACATGCTATTGACCCATTGGTGGTGCCAAATGAGCCTATTACAAGAGTTAGAGAAAACAAACTTAAATAAGCATTGAATGAGCTAGTTCGGCACCTATTTAGTAAGATGGACCTAAAGAGACAAATGATGATTATGAAGCTTAAATGTTAGTCTCTAATTCATCTAATCCAAGTCAAGAAGATTCTCATCCAAGTTCTAAAGATGATTGATGTGCTAGGCCCCAAGTTAGCCGTAATTTGAGCTTATTTTTCCTAGTATTACATGGAATCCAAGTTAGCATATTAATTTACTAAGGAAACATTGAAAATTCTTTTAGATTACTTTCTAAATAAAGGAGGTTTCTTTATCATTAATTTTTTTTTCTAGTCTACAAAGGAAACAAATGCGTTGTCAAATTTGTTTCCTAAGCTAGAAGAATTATTTAATGATTCTTAGAGTTTAGGAAGGAGACTAAAAGTTAGCAACATTGAAGACCAAATCAAACTTGTTTTAATTTTATTTATATGTGGCAACAACTTGAAGTTCTTATTTTAAATTTGTATTTGTGTTTTAGAGTTAATGAACATCAATTGAGTTTAGACTTTTAGAGATTTGAGTCTGATAGTAAGTGAACTTTATACAAGTCCATATTTTTTGGGTATTCTAGGGTTACACATATAATCTAAGTTTCAAATCATGTTTTTTTGTTTAATGATATTTAGATTACGATTGCAACTTTGTGTGCTTGTGAGGTGAGAATCCTCTCTTCTTGGTTCTTTAAAGGACTGAAAACGATTTATCAAAGTTTAGCTGATTTCGTGACATCAATTCATACTTCTTGCTAGCGAATTGCTAATCGTGGGGTAAGGGTTTGAATCCAATAATATTGATGTCTAGATACAAATTATTTTTGCATCATACTTATATCAAATCTAATTTACTTGGCTTTTTAAAATTTAAATCATTTGCGTGTGAGCTGCTTAATTCTTTGATTAAGAGATTCGCATCGCTTAGATAATAGTGGTTTTGTTCATGGTGGTTTAAACTTTGTTTTATATAATTTTAGGTTTGGTTGTTATCATGAAACAAATGAAATGCTAAACCCATCAACAGGATTGAGTTGAAAATATATTATTTTTCGAATACTTTTCTTTGTATGTGTTGTTTCTTAATAAATTATGATAGTTTAATAAAATACCCGTAGATACGTGGGAGAGAAAAAACGAAAGAGCTGACAAGATAGAAAAGCTAGGGGCGGTCTGACGCTTTTAGGCTGGATGCTGAGGCCACCACCCACATCTTTTGACAGTCTTCGATGATACATCAGACATACTGGTCCTCCATTAGATGGAACCTCCCTGGTCACCTGAATGAGCAATACAATACAATACAAAAGAAATGTTTTAGCAGTATATAAAAAGGCTAAGAGGACCTTCTATTTTTCTCTTTTTCGGAGATCATCTCAAAGAAACCTGTTTTTGTTTTTTTTCTTTCTTTTGGTGTTTAGAGATCTGAAGCCGGATTCTATCTAAATGGGTTCATCCAGTCGATTGTTTAACAGACAAAGAACTGTTCATGAGATCTTTGGAGGAGGTTTTGGTAAGTGACTATTTGATCCTTTGTCGATGATGATGATTCATATCTGCATCATCAATTCCTAGCATTAACTGGACTTGATTCCACTGGGAGAAGTGGATAGACTTTGTATTTGTTTTCAGCTATTTAATTTTGTGAAGCCCTTTTCTTGTTTTGTTTTCTTATCTTTGTAATGAAGGATTATAGATATACTTCTTTGCTTTAATGGGTGTTATAATTTTTTTGTCAGCAGTTTTACTTCGATTATCTTTTGTTTAACAGTGGCAGATGTGATACTGTGGAGGCAAATGAATATTACAATTGGGGTACTTTTAGCTGCTCTATCGTCTTGGGTGGTGTTTGAGAGATCCGGTTACACTCTTCTATCACTTGTTTCAAGTGTTCTCCTCCTCCTTGCAGTCATTCTGTTTCTCTGGGCCAAATCTGCTGCAATTCTCAATCGGTACCTTTCCAATCAAATCTTGATTCTTAAGCATGATTAAAGGTTATATGGTGCCACTTAATTCTGACCGATTTGAATATTCAACAATTCAAGGAGATCAATTGCAAATAATGTGGAATTTAGTATGCATTAAAACATTTTTTTCAGACCTTTTCCTCGAGCTCTTTTACAATGTCGTTTCTCTGATGTCCAGTTAAGTGACAAGAGATCTTAGGATTCACTCTAAGCGATGAAAGAACTAGGCCTAGTAGGTGATTTTCAGTCATTGCCAAGGTTGGCATCAGTCTAGTGGATGGATGGCTATAAATATTTTTATGTCGGATGTTAACTCATAAATTGACTCCAGAATTAGTCGCCCGCGTACATTTTCTCTTTGTCAATAGCAGAAAGCATGTCTGATGAAACCGATTAGTAGGTGATTTTCAGTCATTGCCAAGGTTGGCATCAGTCTAGTGGATGGATGGCTATAAATCTTTTTATGTCGGATGTTAACTCATAAATTGACTCCAGAATTAGTCGCCCGCGTACATTTTCTCTTTGTCAATAGCAGAAAGCATGTCTGATGAAACCTATTAGGAGTTGTTTTTCTCCTAAGAAAATGGCATATGTATGATGATCTTGCAGAAATACTTTCGAGGGAATGCCTTTGCTGTTCCTGGATTAATGCTGGCCTTTGAGTGTGATTCTCTGTAGAAGCTGCAGTTAGTTCTGCCATTCATTTCAGCAAATTAACACCTGTAATAAATTCACCCCCAAAATGAAATAATGACACTTACCATTTTTTTCTATACAACCAACAAAATCATGATTTTTCTGCATCCGGATCCCTCTTAACATCTACAGGTGAAGTTCTCCTAAATCATCCTGTATATTTTTTAATAAAAGGAGAATGAGGACTATCAGTTTTTCTATTGAGTAACAGTGAGTTTCCTAGATTTAATTTTCCAGGTTTAGAAAACTTGATGCTTTAATTGGATTTTTTCCCATTGACCAGACCTCCTCCGCCTTTACCACGGTTGCATCTGTCTGAAGAAACAGTTACTGAAGTTGCTTCTTTGATCCGCACTCGCGTGAATGCTTTGCTCTCAATTTCCCAGGACATTGCCTTGGGTAAGGATACAAAGTTGTTCTTGAAGGTAGCTGCATACCTGTTGCTGATATCTGTTGTCGGTGTCTTAACTGATTTTCTTACCCTGGGATATGCCAGTAAGTTCTCATCCCTTCTTCAAATATGTTGCTAATTTCTGAATCAAATTGAAAGTTAAAAATAAATGACTCGGACAATTTGAAAAGTATGCATTCTTCATGTTCTCGTTATCTTTGTTTTCCGCGGTCATCTCTAAATCAACACATTTGTATGACAGGCCTTCTGATCGTTCTGACTATTCCAGCACTCTACGAGAGATATGAAGATTATCTTGACAGATATGTAGAGATGGTGTTCAAGAAATCACACCAATTGTATCTGAAATTTGATGCTGAGTGTACTGGCAGAGTCCAGAAATGGATTTTGGAGAGGCAGAAACTAAGTTGATTATCATTTTTCTTATGGGATTTGTCATGTTTTGTGAGGTGAGGCGCCGGGGAGTGCTTGGGGTGGGCACCATCATCTATGAGCTTTTGTTGTGGGAGATTGCTCTTTTTTGTTTTGGTCCTCTTTTGAAAAAAATTCTTTCCTCTTTGTGCTTTCATTTCTAGCCGGAGTTTCTCGGCATCAATGGGAGCAAAAGAGACCCTGTATATCCCAGAAGGCAGTATGCTTTTCTGCACTCAGGCTACAAAACTTTAATACATTCTCCCTTTTTTTTAATATTTATTTTTGTGTTAGCACTAACTCTACCACCACCTTCTATCGGCTTCACAGAGGAAAAACATTTCTCCAGGCCGTGTTTTCTAGGGTTTACTCTTGTTCTTTCTTCGAGTAGAAAGTAGAATTAAACTATGAAAACCATACTTAGCCTTTCTGTAACGCATGATGCATCCAACATCTTACCACATTGATAAAAAGCTACTTCAGTTTTCTTCTAACATGAAAAATCTTCAAGTTTGCATCACAAGCTTCAATTTCAGCCATTGATACAATACAAGGCCATGTTAATAGCAACCCTTTCTCGTTAAACAAGAACTTTCAAGTTTCTTTTGAAAAGATATCATTTGCAAGAGCATATCTCGATGCTCTCATACTATTTTCATGTAAATAATTGTCTTCACATTGTATTTTTTTAATCTCTTGACTAGCTTTTCACGAAAGAAAGATGCAGTTTCAAATCATTTTCTGTATATTCTATCGGTGATTCCGCCGGTTATTCAGCCAGTATATTCCATTGGTGATGGTGGAATTTGAGTAATTACTAGTGAACTTTATGTAAAATATCGACAGATATTCCAACAATAATTTTGTCACTAGTAATTTAAAATTTTCAAAAATATAAATTGGAAAATAAATTTAAAAATCACAATTAAATGATTCATCATAAATCTATAACAAGTAAAAATTAGAAGAAAATAAACATGTTAATTACTAAAAACAATTAAGGAGATAAGAAAAGGAAGGAAGACATACTTAATGAATATTATCCATGAAGATATATTTTGGTGGGTAGTTATTAATATTAAAAGAGAAGAGGAGCTGAATTTAATACTCTAGCCTTACAGCCTTAATCATAATAAAGTCAGACTTTTTGAGGAAAATAAAGGACTCGATTTGATTTTATTTTATTTTATAGACACCATATGGTTGAAAACAAGGCAAATGGACTGCACGTTCTCTGCCTCAATAAACATGATATTTATCTTTCTTTCTTTTTTTCTCAAAACAAAGATGGAAGATAACTAAGATTATTCTATTGTTATGCCAAGCTTTTATCTTTTTTCTTTCCATTGGTTTAAACATAAATTAATTAAAATAGAAAAAGTTAAGTATATGTGTGGCATGCTCAACCGAATAGGTGTTCAATTTTAACTGAATTAGTTAAAATAAATTAATTATAAATGTTTTTTTAATAAATTATTGTTTAAGATTATTTATATGATATTATAAATGCTGGATCGAATTTCATGCAATTTTCATTGTTAAGTTTTTCCCGTCAATTACATGGACGGAAACCTTCCATTGCTAATAACCTTGTCGGCATTGATAATTCCCTCTGAATTACGAACAAAATATTTCATCGGTCTTTTCCGTTGCTTATTTCGACGATGTTTCTTGTTGGCGATTTGTTGGTATATTCCATCCGTGATTCTCTCGGTATATTATATCGGTTATTCCATCAGTGATACTGATAAATTGAGTAATTACTGTCAAACTATCTGGTAATACTGACAAATATTTTCGTCTGTAATTTTGTCACTAATAATTTAATTTTGTTCAAAATAATAAATTGGAAAATAAATTTAAAATCAAAATATATTTCAAATTAATTAAATTCAAATAATACCACCAAAGACAATAACATAAAAACTTTAATTGAATGATCCACCAATACTATAAAAGTAAATAAAAAAATAATGTGAATTAACACAAAAAAAATCCATTAATAACATCAAAATCATTACTCAAAAATCCATTAATTATAAAAATAAAATAAAATATTATTTAGTTTTTATTTGGTTTTCATATAAGATTATAATAGTGTTATGATATTAGCAAACCTTTCTTTTGTGCAACCCTATCTAATATTTTTATTTTCTTGAATTGTTTAATTATACTTATTGTTTTTTTATTATCATTTAACAAAATAATGAAAAGTTTGAGCATACCAAATAAAATAGTAGAATATTATGATAGCTCTTAAAACAAAACAAAATTGAAAAGCCTTAAATAAACACTAGAGGGCATGACAAACTATTTTGTAAGTCAATTTTAAGTTCCTAAAATCCATGGCCCAAAGGAAGTTTGGAAGCTAGTACTAGTGATCCTTAGCCCTGAAATCTTTAACCATCTTTTGAGCGTAGAAATACCTTTTTTCTTCTTAACCAAAAGTAGAAGCCTACATTACACTAAATAAGCTTCCAATGAAAAACCCTCTTTTTTTATTTATCAAAGTGGGGTAATCTAGACCGATAGACAACACTTCCATAAGCAAAACAAGCTTTATGAATGCTTCACAAACTTTTTCTTTTCCTTAAAACTCTAAAGTCAAAGCTTGAACCTTTTAATCATTAAGACCGTGAAACAAACATCACTTCACCTTTCCACCATAAATTAAAAATATCAAGTTTTATGACAACTTGATAATGGGAATGAATATCAAAATTGATTCATGAATACTGATTAATTAGGAATTGAGCTTCATAATTTGTTTTGATTTTCTTTATATAAGATTATCACGGTCTCATGATCGGGTCGTGAATTCGTGAATTTGAAAAGTTAACCCAAATTAACCTAGATCAATCTAATATGTTGTTATCTCAATACTTGAAAACAAAGATATTGTCCTAAAAAAATTAGTTAAACTATATTCTTACAAGTTATCTAAATTTTATATGGACTCGTTAAGTCAATTGGGTCTCATCAAATTAACTTCTATATTATTTAAACACAAATTACTACAAAACAAGTTAAGAATACTTAGACATTCTTTATATTAAAAATTTGATTCAACCCGTATCATTGCTCGAGTCGATGATATAGTATTAATTGTTATAATCAAAATATGAACAAGCAGTGAATATGAATAAGAAAAAGCAGTGATGTTGCAAAACTTGAAGATTTACTGTTGTTATTCATCTCGTATTACACCCTAAATTTATATAGGAAATAATTGTGTAAACTAGGAAACAATTTTGTCATCAATTTCTATCATCAATTGTAAGAAACAATCTCTATAATTGTGCCAACATATCTCTATACAGATCCTAAGTAAATAAGGAAAGTCAACACTCCCTCTCAAGTTGGTGAGTAAATGTTGCACATTCCCAACTTTGATAAGAACCTTTCAAAAATACATTTTGATACAACTTTTGTCAGGATATCTGTAATATGATTTTTAGTCATGATATGTGGAAATATTCAATCATTTTGTCATCAATTTTTTCCTTAATGAAGAACCAATCAATTTCAACATGTTTTGTCTGATCATGCTGAACTGGATTGTGTTCTATTGCACGTGCAACTTGATTGTCATAAAATAACTTTAATGCCAAGGTCATTTAACAAATGTCTGATCCACACACCTCACAAATTCCTAGTGCCATCCCTCGATATTCTGCTTCTGCACTGGATCTAGCAACTGCATGTTTACTTTTTACTTTTCCATGTAACTAGATTCCCACCAACGAATATAAAGTAGCCTAATGTTGACTGTCGATCATCTCTTGACCTTGCCCAATCTGTATACCCTTCAATATTGTGATGATTATTTTTCTTAAATAATAGTCCTTTCCTAGGACTCCCCTGAGATACCTTAGTACTCTCATGACTTCATTCTTGTGTTGTTCTTCAGGATTGTGCATGAATTGACTAACTCCAAGGATATATGCCAGTCTGGTCGAGTGTGTGCTAAATATAACAATCAACCAACTAGATGTTTATATCTACCTTTATCTGTAAGTGCTTGGTTGGGTGTTACTTCAAGATTCAGCCCTTCCTCTACAAGTGTATCAATTGGTTGACAGGCTTCCATTCCCGTGTCTTTCAATAAATCAAGTGTATATTTTCTTTGAGATAAGAAAATATATTCCTTACTCTTGGATACTTCAATCCCCAAGAAATACTTGAGGGTGCCGAGGTCTTTCATTTCAAATTCCGTGGACAAATATCTTTGGAGAGCCACCCTTTTAGATTCATCATTTCCAGTGATTATCATATTATCAATATACAACAAGAATTGTTAGCTTACCCCCCTTTCTCTTAATGAACAAAGTATGATCAACATTGCTCTGTTTATAGCCAAACTTTATCAAGACCTGAGTAAGTCTTCCAAACCATGCTCTTGGTGATTGTTTGAGACCGTATAATGATTTTTGAAATCGATATACTTTGGTTTTTCTTGTGTCTAGAACTTGATATCATGGTGGAAGACTCATATAAATCTCTTCATTCAATGCTCCATGTAAAAATATATTCTTCACATCCAATTGGTGTAATGTCCATTCAAGGTTTGCTGCTAGAGACAATAAGACTCGAACAATGTTGATCTTTGCTACTAGTGCAAATGTATCTGTGTAGTAAATGTCATATTTCTGTGTGTATCTCTTGCTACCAACTTTGCCTTGTACCTATCAATTGAGCCATCAAAATACGTACCCATTTGCATTCTACAGGTTTCTTCCCAGCGGGTAAGTCGACTATTCTCCAAGTATAATTTGCTTTTAATGAACACAATTCCTCATCCATAGCTTCTTGCCACTTGGGATTGGTCTTAGCTTCCTCCACGCTGTTAAGAATAGATACATTAGATAATTGACATACAAATAACTTATTTGATTTTGACAATCATTTAATGGACACATAATTATTTAAAGGGTATTGAACTTTGCATTTTGGATCAGGCTCATATGTGGGTTTAGGAACACCTCGATTGGCTCGTAGAGGGAGTTTTCCAATCTCAAGGAGAATTATTAAAGATTTCACGTTATTGGACCTGCCATCACTACATAGAGAAACACTGGACTCAATCGGCACTTGCCCCCCATGATGATTGATCAATTGATCATGTAGTCTCAGATTGTATATTATATGGTGCCTTTGTCAATTCACTAGGCATTGGCTCTTCTCGAGTCCCGTATAGAGATTGTAAAGCCAATTTATCATTGTATTTCTTATGATGAACCTCATATGGTAGGGCTATATCTTTATAAGCCAAAATATGAATTTTGGTATGACTACTACTATCCCCCTGAAATTCATTTGTTGAAAAATACATAGTTGATTCATGAAACTACATATCCATGGTGGTAAACATATGGCGTGTCGAGGGTGATAACAACGATACCCTTTTTGGTGAGGACCGTAGCCAACAAACACATATCGAGCGGCAAAAGGCTTCAACTTACTACATTAGTGTTTATGGAGATGGACGTACACCATACAATAAAAAACACAAGGGAACATAGTAATGGTGGAAGGGGCATTAATCAAGGTAGATACCAACCAGTACGGAATCTGAAAATTAATAACATAGGAAGGCACTCGGTTGATCAAATAAGTGGCAGATAAAAGAGCTTCACCCCAATAGGAAATAGGCGTATGAGCTTTGAAGACAGAAGCCTGAACTACATTAAACAAGTGGCGGTTCTTGTGCTCGGCCACGCCATTCTGCTAAGATGTATGTGGACAGGTGGTCTGGTGAATAATTCCATGAGTAGTCAAAAAAGATGATAATTCAGAGTTCATATACTCATGACCATTATCACTTCGTAGTACTTGGATATGAGCATCATACTGCAGAGTAACCATCCTGTGATTTTTTTAGAAAATCGAACAGACTCCACTCTTTGTTTTCATCAAAGTAACCCACGTCATGCGAGTACAATCATCAATAAATGTTACAAACCAGTGAGCCCCTCCATGAGTAGAAATTTTTGAAGGTTCCCAAATATCATAATGGATTATTATAAAAGGCACAACTTTTATACATATTGGAGGATAAAAATACTCAATGACTATGGGCCAATTCACAAATATCACACTTAAATGAAGAATCATCAACTATAATAAACAATTTGGGAAATAACTTTTTCAAATAACCAAATGATGCATGACCTAACCAGAGGTGCCAAAGTCAAATATCATCAAAATGCTTAGATTATTTCATTTGAGACCTATCACGCAATAGAGCTCTAGTTAGGAGACAAGAACTTTTAGATGACAAGACCAAAAAGTAGAGCTTTCCTCGTCTAATGCCAGAGCTAATCATCCTCTCGGTCCAAATATCCTGAAAGTTACATTAATTGAGGTCAAAATAACAAGACATGACAAAGCGATGGTTATTTGAGCAAATAGAGAGGAGATTATTTAAGTGATGGTACCACAAGAACAGTATCTAGGTGAAGATTATTGGTAAGTGTGACAGGGCCTTCCCCAATAATTAGGGCAGTACTTCCATCAATAGTAGTAACATTTATTTGAGAGGATTTATGTATGAAATGTAGACAATTGGAATCATTAGTCATATGGGAGGTAGCTCCCGAATCAATCACCCAATCACTATTCAAAACAAAATTACAAGTTGATAAGGCCTTACCTTCTTGACCGAAAGCTATAATCAAGGCAATATTGTGATCATCAGTTGCATGGTCAGCTACAAGATTCAGCTCCTCCTTTCCAGATTTGTAAGAGTTCTTCGTTTCAGCAATGGATGCTTGTGGTTTACCATGACGAGGGTCCTGTGTTTTATCCCATCCCTCTGGATAGCCAATCAGTTCATAAAACTTCTGTTTTGAATGCCCAGGACGCCCGCAATGAGCACATTTATTTTGTGACATGCAGTCACTTCCAAATCATTCTCCATGATGCTAGGGTATGTGATTTTGAGCAACCATGGATTCGACATGGTTCATGGCAATATTTTTGTCATACTCTCGGCGGACTTAAGCATAAGTTTGGAGACCAGGAAGAGGATCCTTGTGAAGAATCTCACCATGAATTTGGTCAAACTCATCATCAAGCCCACACGCTGCTGTTCTTGAAGTTCCTTGTATATCTTGACATCTTTTTCACAAATCATGGCTATTGTATTTTAGTGATCCAATTCTCAAAAGATCTCTTACAATTCCCCAAAGAAGATAGATATAGGTCGTCCATTTTGGTGGAGATGAAATGCCTTTTGGTTTAGAGTATATATCTTCACTCCATTCTTCTCATCCATAAATGCAGTTTTTAGTGTACGTCATATTGTTGCTGCAGTCGGCAACCAAATGTGACGCTTCATCAACTCTAACTTCATGGTTGAGAGCAACCAACTTCTGACTCGGTGGTCTTTAGAGAACCAGTCATCATACTTTGAGTCATCTTCCTCAGGACCCCTCACATATCCACGTAGGTAACCAAATTTCCTCCTACCTGCAACATGCATCTCAGCAAGAGGTGCCCCAAGTTCATAGTTGTGTTCATCTAGCACTACTCCAATATTGAAGTTGGAGGTCTCAGAACTGAACAACAATGGATGCAACAAATGTCATCTTTTCAGCCATTGACTTTGATACCAAATCAAAATATGAACAAGCAGTGAATATAAACAAGAAGTGATGTTGCAAAAACTTAAAGATTTGTTGTTGTTATTCATCTCGTATTACACCCTAAATTTATACAGGAAGTAATTGTGTAAACTAGAAAACAATCATGTCATCAACTTCTGTCATCAATTATAGGAAACAATCTCTATAATTGTGCCAACAAATCTCTATACAAATCCTAAGTAAATAAGGAAAGTCAACAATTATGAATAGGAAGTGGATCGGCGGGTAGCAGACAATTGTTCAGGTAAATTTGATGTAATCTGTAACTTGGTTAACCATCATAAGATTGGTTGGATTTTAAATGAGAATTCAAAGAAAAACTTGGTAAGGCATTCATCAAATTACGGTTGCGTAGCATAAATTTCATGCTGGGAACATATGCATTTGTTAATTTACATGCATTTCTTTATATATTGTCTTACCTAATATCCTTCCATCAAAACTTTGCCAGCTTCTTCAATTACGAGTTGAATTAAGGGAAATCTAATCGGGTGGTGCTGTTGTCACACCACTTTTTTTTCTTCTAATGGCACGATAATTCCTGTTAACATGGCTAACTTGTAAAATTTATAATATATATCATGAAATTGTAATAATTTTATAGAAAATAAATTATGAAATTCAATATCCAGTAAATCTAATGTTAAAAAATAAAAAAAATAACAATAAAAATATCCTAAAACATTGAGATTTTAAGAACCAAACTAAAGAATGCCTTGCCATTCAGTGTTCAACAGTCAAATGCCAAGGTGTACACACACACGTTCATCTCTTTCGCTAATCAAGTGCTTAACTTTTGCTTCACCACATATGTACACCATAGCCACGTCTGGCACTTTTGTCCACTTTTTTTATCGTTCTAATTTTTCCCATTCTTTACATTGGCTAAAATTATACACTAAGACCTATTACTTTCAGAGGTATATATAGGCTAAACCCCCTATATATATATATATATATATATATATATATATATATATATAAGAAAAAACATCCTTCGATCACCTCTTATATTTGCAACACTTGAGCACTGATTTTCCCTCAATTCAAACTGTAACGGGAGAAGCCAACAGGGTCTGGATGGAAATACCATAGGGCACACAAATTGCAAAGCTCAAGGAGCAATTCGACTTTTTTTATACCAAAGATTTAATATGACATAAGTGTGATACTTCAGGGACGAATGTAACCGTCATAAAACAAAAATAAGCAAACATAAATTTGTAAAGAGCTTGCAGATAAAGGATATGTTTACGCTTTATTCTGAATCCAAGGCAAATAAGTTCTCTTTGCTTGGACAGGAGAGAGATTGCTTTGGAGAAGATTGCGATCAAACCCTATTTATCACAGGAAAGGATACTACCAAGATGAAGAC
Source organism: Salix purpurea (assembly GCA_027405865.1). NCBI lineage: Eukaryota > Viridiplantae > Streptophyta > Magnoliopsida > Malpighiales > Salicaceae > Salix > Salix purpurea. The sequence goes on along the minus strand of JAOWLH010000002.1, from coordinate 8,531,277 downwards.
CACGGAAGGGACTACGAAAAAAAAATGGAGAAAGGGAGCCAGGAAAGACCATGGAAGGGGCATGGCAGAGAAACAGGAACAACTAAGAGTCAAATCCAAACTAGCTCAAGAACAATAAGTTTGGAAAAAAATGAATAAAAAAACTAAAGTTCTATCTCCGATGCTAAAAAATAACGGTAACAAGTTCAGTCTGTGAGCAAACCAAGTTCAATCCACTAAGCAAAACGATTAGTATCCATGAAGGTAAATGAATAAGTGAAAATAATTGAGTACCCAAATAAATCATCAATCAAATCATTTCAAAACATTTTGAGTTTCTATAATTTCCCTTGCAGGACTCCTCATCTAAGTAAGAGAAATGACAAGGAACTTATTGTTCTCGGGACTACTTCCATCATCTCCACGCACTTTATCCTTTCCCATCATGTTCAAGCTCGAGATGATTCTAAGCTTCTGACAAATTTCTTAGCCTGACAAGTATTATGAAAAGTAAAGTTTGGGCCACGAAAAGTAATTAGTAAACAATTGACCAAATGTGTTCCTTCTGAAATTAGTTAAACAATTGACTTGTATGCTTGAAGACACGGGGAAAAAACGGAATAAAGCCCTTGTAGAAGAATTTAAACAATTTGTACCTGCTCTAAAGTTAGAAACATTATCACATTCCAAGATCCCAGCCTTCCAAAATTTGGAATAAAGCCCTTGTAGAAGGCAAGTGGCCCCTGAAAATAACATCAGATTCTATAAGTTCTCCATGATAAAATATACTTTGCCGAATTATCGTGTACAAATGCTGAAAACATAAAATAAATAGCTTCGAATATCCATACAAAGCAATACTTCTCCTTGAAGTTAAAGGCAGAATAATGCTTAGTTTGCCGAATTTCTTCCATTAAGTAATACATGGACATCGGACAGGTGATCGATTAACAATTGTTTTTGACTAAGGTATCTATAGAACAGATATGTTATGGCCATGCCATCATGATTTTAACAGCTTTCCTATATGCTGCTGAAAAACAGTTAATGATTATTACCAAGCTTTTAGCGTCTTTGCGTTACTAAAAACATCAATGTTATTGTTTTCGATTTAATGGAATCTAAAATGCAATAATATCAAACAAAAAGTACTAGCATTTACTTTATGCTATAACTATAGTCAAGTTATTATTATATATGTCAATGGCTAGTGAAATAGCTTTCCTTTCTAAGAGAGAAATAAAAAGTTGAAAGGTAAGCATACATCATTCTTCAAGGTCTTGATGAAACAGTCAAGTGTGTTTTTGTAAGTAGAATCCCCCATCATTCTTGACTTCACCTGCAAAAATAAATTTAAAAAACAATAGGCATTAAAAGGAGCTATCCAGCTGAAATACTTGACAGGAAATCAGTTAATGAACAGAGAACAGACCAGTTTATCAGCAAAAGCTACTAATTGCATCGTAGATGCTGGTTAATTTTGAACGAGATATGATATGAGCACAAATTGCATAGGCTATCTTATGAAACCCTAGAAAATTTATACAGATACAGATGGTTTACCACATCAACTGGGGAACCGATGCAAACAGCAAAAAAACCCGCCCCTAGACCAGCAAAAAGTTGAGTGACAACATTGTCTGTGAATCCAGGAATTTTCAAAATTGTCTGCATTGAATTGTAAAATTAGATGCGGTACAACATATTCTATGCAATTTGGAGAGAGAGAGAGAGAGAGGCATCAAATTGTTGCAAGTCGAGTTCACCTCCTTCACTTGATCATAGCTGGCCAGTTCAGCAGCATTTATAATAGCATTTCTTGCTATATTGGGTCCAATCCCAGTCCAGAGTGCCCCAACTCCTTCCTGGATATTAGGAAACCAAATAAAAACAGACTGACTAATAAAGAGGTTAAGTTTAGAAATTCTCTTTATCCTCGATTAGATACACAACCTGTCTCAAAATCGTGGAGTACGCATTCAAAGCTCCAGAATAGCGCCTTGGTACACCAGCTGGTAGTTTCCCTTCAGCCTGAAGTCTAACTTTCACAAGATCAGTTGGATTTGCCACAGTGATTCCAATGGCACCTGATTGATGAGACAATTACATCAGCAACACAGAAACAAAGCAGGTCTCTGGCAATTGTATCAGAATCAAGAATGAATGTATTGGTGGATAAATTTTTCTTTCTAGTTATTCCAAAACACTGGCAAATCAAGCACACCGGTAGTAAGTGCGGCAAGTATCTTCTTGGTCAAAGGAACATCTCCAACAAAGTCACTGCCCACATACAAGTTCTTAACCTGACAACCACGCATTTTCAAATGTCACAGTAATCAGAAACCAAACAGAACATAAAATTAATTAAATAACTACTTCACAATGAAAGACCATTTAGAAACCCACAGGTTCATATAACCCAATTCGTAACCCTCCGTAAACGCATTGCCGATGCAATCCGGGTACAATTCCTTTCCAAAGTGCTGCCAAACCTTCTTCCCTTGCAATGGTAGAAACTGTGCCCAACATGCCCTTGTATTTTGGCAAGGCCATTCCATCTCCTGCAACAGCTGACTTTTGTAACTGCAGCCTAACTTTTGCAGTGTCCAATGGAATTGTGCATATCTACATTAATGGATAGTTAGCCTTAATCAATTATCTTTTCTGAATCTTAACACTCAATTACTTGCGTGGAATAATAAATAAAAAAACGGCAATTCCAACAATCTAATGTAACAGATAAAGCATAGAAACGGTATACTTCAAGATACAATCTGCATGAGAATGACTTCCCAATACCATTTAATTTTCAACTAACAAGTTAAATTAATTACTGGGAATGATAATATAAAGAAACTAGATTAAAAATAAATGAAAAAAAATGTGATTTAAAAAAATATTAAAGTTTTTAATATTAAAAACCACTTTGAAACACTCTACTGAGCATTATAAACACAAACTTAACATTAAAAAAAACACTTTTAATCAAAACAATTATTATTTTTTTAGATATAGAACTTCAAATTCATGTATGTCCCAGATTCGGTGATAAAATTGTCCAAATTAGGTGCTAAAGAAAGTTTTTATTTGATGGTGATCTTGTTCGGTAATTTGGCCGGATTTTTGTCCGACTGACATTTTCTTACTCCTCTCTCTTGTTTATATTTGTCTTATTTTTCATAATTCTCCATCTCTATAAGTAAATGTGTTCATGTTGAAGTTGTATTCGTGTTTTTTCGTATTTCATAACAGTAACTAAAACAGGGGTGTCAAAAGGACAAAGATGTGGCTTTCACTAGAAATATCATCAAAAGTTTTATGCGGGACCTATTACTTCCTTAAAAGATTAGATTAGGCCATACATCAAATTATTTCAAGGCATAAAACATGATCAAATCAAGAAAACAAAAACATGACCAACCATACAAAGAAACGGGAACTAATTCGTTGGAACAGTATACTTACCTCAGCAAAACAAGCGGCGAAAGCACTGGCAGCAAAAGTCCCGGCGAAGGAGATATCGGATTTGCCTTTTGAATCGGCCACCATCTTCGTTATGGTTTAGCAGGATGGAGCAAGAGACAGATGATAACGAGGACCGTGAAAGGAAAAAAGAAAAGGACTAACTGGCTATATATATATATATGGAAGGAGAATAAGAATTTTGGGGAAAGGGAGCAGAGAATACCAGAGGTTGTGCAATTGGATTGGGACTTTTTCTATCTTTGCCCCTCCTGTATGCTCTTCCTCGTCATCCCTCATCTTGCTACCTGCCCTCAGCCTTCCCACTATGGAGATTCTGTTCTGTTTAAACTCCTTTTGTTATTTTCCAGAAAATATTCCATCTACAATTACAGGAAAAAAAATAAAATCACAGGTTATTACAAAATCATTGCGGCCATGATCATATTTTATTGTTTGATGAACACTAAAAATATTGTTTATTAAATAGACAATAAACCATCATGGTTCAATTTCATGGTTTATAACCAATTAAATAGAATATAATGGTTGTTTATGAGATTTTTTATTGGTAATTCATATGGATTCCTGTTAGATATTAAACAATTAAACAGTTTAATTTTCAAGTAATCACTTTAAATATCTCACTGTATTATTGATACACTTTAAAATAAATTAGATGTGTATTGAAAAACTCAATGTTTATATTGTGTTAGTCAAAAGGGGGTAAATGATTGCATAATATTTTATGAGGTTGAATGGATAGAGTAAGAGATAATCCGGAATCTCGTGAAAGGAACACATGGTGATTTAATTATTAAAATAAAATAATAAATGGCATTTATCCTCGATGACTTTCACGGCTTTTTAAAATGGGAAACCAGCTCAGCAAAGAGTAATCAGCAATATCTTTAGTTATAAGAGATATATTATGTATAGTTTTCTTTTTGTTTAATTATTACTGGATTTCTTAATATTTTTTAGAATATTTTAAAAGAAGTCACCATTCTATAGGAGATATATCAATTGGGTCACCAATCATTTTTTTATCTTTATTAAGTCCCCACTATATGGATAATATCTTAGTCAAATCTATCCACCAATTGACTTCCACCTCGTTTGGGAGTGCGTTGCAACCGGTGTTTGGGAAAATTTTGATTTTTTTTTCATTTTAAAAATCGGCGATTTGGTGTTTTTAGATCATTTTGATGTGCTGATGTCAAAAATAATTTTTAAAAATAAAAAAACATCATTTTAATATATTTCGGCACGAAAAGCACTTTGAAAAGCTACTACAATCGCACTCTCAAACATATATTTCAATTGCATGGAGAATCCATTGTGCACGTAGAATAATTACCATTTTTCCTTTCAAAACAAACCAATAGCATGAGCGTAAAATGGTCTTTTTATAAAAGTCTATTAATTATTACATGATGAGATTAATGTTTTTACATTTCAAATACACATTGTAATGACTATAGGGGCAATTTGGTCTATGCTCTAATCTTTGTTGTGCTTTTCGTTTTCATTTCTATTGGATTATCTTAGGTCGTAAAATATTGAAGTTAAGCCAAAATTAACTCTATTTTTTATGAGTGTTTTACTTATTTAACTTTGGTATTTTCTTTCTAGGTTTGTTTTTTTTTTTAATTATTTTGATCTCATGTCACAGGTCACAGGTCACAGGTTTGTTAAGTTAATACAGGTTAACTTGATTTTTTTTCAATAGTTTTATTCTTTGATATTAGGTTATTAGATCTTGAGTTTTGTGATTATTTTTTAATATCTTTTATGTGTGGTTGTCACGATTCATGGGTTTTTCTTGCTAATCTGAATTCACTCAAGGTTTTTTACAAAAAAAAAAAATTAAAATGATATAACTTTAATCCTTTTTATAGGTTCTTTTAAAATAATTTATTTTTTTATCATGATTCCATAACGCAGATCACATGTTAGCCGAATAAACTCAGGTTGACTTGAGTGTTTTTTTTAGATTTTTTTTTAATCTTTTGACATTAAGGTACCGTTTGTTATTGCGACATGACCACATCTTTCAAATAAAATATTTTTCCCTCCAAACTATTTTTTATTTATTTTTATTGTTTTGATGTGGTCATGTCAAAAATAAATTTTAAGAAATAAAAAAAATATTATTTTGGAATATATCCAAAAGAAAGACTTAAAAAAGCAATTATTAGTACAATACGAGATATTACCTAAGTTATCAGCCTTTGAGCTTTGCAGTTCTTGTTCTGTTTTTTTTTTTTTTGCAAGGTTATTTTAATCTTATATGAAAGAAAAAAAATCTTGCAAGTTTCAAAAGTCGAAGATATTGAATTAGTTAAATTAACTTATATTAATTCAAGTTACAATTATCCTAATATTTTTTTTACATTAGGAGAAAGTTTATAACGTAGCTAGCGGTGGTTAGTGTTTTCTATTAACCAAGCTGTCTATTTTAAATTTGATGCATTCTCATTATTTATTAATTTATTTATTTGTCAAATTCTAATATATCACAAACTCAGAAAAGATCAAACCAGGGGTTTACAATTTACATTGCATATTAGAGATTGTATAATTTTATTAAAATTGAAGATTTGTAGACCTTGTGTTAGTTTTGTTTTTCCAGGCACTAAAATTTGCATGCACACTAATTTCTATACTCATTTGAAATATAATGAAATAACTCACCCTGAACCCGAGCACTAAAAAGCAGAAAATGCTTTGCCATGTTAAATTCCCAAAGAACGAGAAAGACTGGAAAAAAACAGCAGAGATCTCTGTCCTGCTCTACGGTCTGCTATTTTCTTACACAACCATGTCATTGGAATGTTTTTCCTTTTCGTTTCCATTTCTTGGCATGGATTTTCATCCTTCAAGTTCTACGGCTGTGTTGGATGTCGTATTATACGCCTCTTATGATAAAATGAACGAGAAAGAGCATTAACTGCGTTGCCCTGCTTATGCTACGCTACTACAAACGCACTCGAAGAGCCTGTGAAATGGCTGATTGAGCCCAGGAGTGCCTTCGCAGCACCAAAATGCCTTATCCTGTACACGCCAGAGACTGCTGACCGCGGAATTCTCCATTCTATGGTCGCGTAACTCTGAGGACTCAGTTTTGAAGGCCGAGACCAGATAAACCGCAGGCAGAAGTCATCGTCATCGTATGCTGGAACCCATGTCTTCTGGCCCTGCAGAATCTCAACCAGAGCAAACGTGCCCTCGGTCAGGAGGTCATTCCTTGGGCAAGCAGACCAGAATGTGACTGTAACCATGTCACCCCTTTTGAAGGTGGAGTTTAAAGCGACGTCACTTTTAACCTTTCCAAACTTCGCACCAGAAGGGGTTGAATCGAAGACAACTGGAGTTAATAAGCTGATTTGCTTGTCAAGGAGATCTGGGGGTTGTGGACCTGGCTCCACAGGTCGGCCATTGATGAGAGCTGCACCTAGTTTCCTGAACTCCTGGATGTAGGCACTGAGCGTGTGTGGGCCATAAAGAGTGGAGGCCCCCTGGCAAACAAAGTAGCGCAGACATGATTGTCAAAAATTGAACTACTTATTTTCATAATTTCTTACATCTGAAATTTCATAGCAATGACTCGGATAAGAGGATGAATAGATTTTGGCAACTAACTTCATCTTATCAAAACCACCCCACATTTCTGATAATGGAAACATCATACCATTTTATTAGATCGAGTCCAAGTATGAAGCAACTTGTACTGACAAAATCTAACCCCAGTCAGTGATTAACCTAGCCTGGAACGGGATTATGAAAAACGGGAAATGAATGACATACCTCATATCTTTGCACTTCATACTCCTCAAAGGTGGTCACATACTGTGAATACGTATTTGTCAGACCAGAAATGACAACATGAACATTGCTCCCAAACTCCTTGCTAGCTCCTGAAGTGAGAACCATCTTCACAGCATCACGAAGGCGCCGGCCAGCCATGGTAGTGAACTCTGCATGGAAAAAATAGCAGTAGAAAGACAAGACACTGAGTTTGAGATGAAAACGAAATAGAAAACATGTGAGTTGTTGATGTGGATTCTTGATATGATGATGCAAGATACTCTTCAGTCTTTGCAGCTTTACACAGATGACTAGCCATTTACCAACGCACCTAGTGTCAATAAAATCTTCATCTCCCAAATTTATCTCTAGCTCCACAGGCTACTTACTAAAAGGATATTAGATGGAGTTAAGGATGAGTACCTTGCTAGAAGATAAAAGGTAGGAAAGAAAAGGTTTTACATGCAAAAAAGGCCTAACAAACAGATGAGTAAAGTGATGCATGGTGCTATGTCAGTGCATGATGTCACTCCATCATGTTACTGTACTGAATGCCATCTCTTTATGTATGATTTATTAGTATCTAACGATTTGCTCTGGAAAAAAAAGAGACGTTTCTACCTCCAGGTACACTGAGAATGACAAGTTGCCCTATCCGCAAGATTTGAACTGGAAGTATTGCGGGCTGCATAAAAATAGAACCATGGGAACAACAATTAGTCCATTTTCTGTACATAAATGCTAGGAAAATAAAACTGTTTCAGAAGTAATCAAAATGGTTTATAAACACCTAAAAGCATCAAATAGAACCTCGACATTTTTAATCACATAATGTATGAAACCATGACAAGGAATAAGAAGGCCAAATATCACACCAGGTACTTGTTCTCTAACGAACCTCCTAGATATATGCTGAAGAAATCTAGCATGCCTTATTTACATGCAGCCAAATATTGATTTGATGCGTGGGATTTCCAGGAAATATGCTAAACTCAGCCCGCAACATGCTTGAGTTGTGGATATGCAGCACAGCACCATGGTTATGATTCTATCTCCACCAATCAGGATGTCAATGCTCCAAAAGATTACCATGAAGCACATCCCAGCACCATAAAACATCTAAACACGAAGGAGGAATCCACTCACAAGATAGCACTTTTTCTCTTAAGAAAAACACACTCAATGTTTCAATTTTCATTAAATGGTACATGTTTCCATTCATTCTGCGAAGTGTATGTAACACTTCAAAGGTATGTCCAGTAGGGTAAAAGAGACAGCGCGTACAGTCTGTGCTTCTTCTTCTAGGAACAGATCTAAGTTGTATTCTGTTTCTTATAGAATCAAGTCTTACCATTTTGGACTTGGTGTTCCCTATTTTACAATTCAGAGAAATTACCGTAGGAAATGCATAAGCTTTTGACTTGCTTAACTAGCGAAACTCTCATACAGTAATGCTAAAGTGGCTTCCTTCCAATATATAATGATTGCTAATCAAATTAGATACTCACTGCCCAGGCATACGGCCTTTCCATTTCACCAGTGTCAAGAAGAATAGGCTTTGGATGCTGACAATTGACTTGTTCCTGATTTGGTGTTTTCAGAAAGTTCCTCACCAACCTCCAGAAGGCATTGCCCTGAAAGAGTTCCGAGTCAAACAAAAGACACAATTGCCGTTAAGGAATTCCCTTTTCAAACAATATAGATACTGGATAAAACAGAATATTCTTTATACTGGCCTTGTCATCTCCTTGCTTGAAATCAAAAGCTCCAGGTCCATCGGTGGTTCCAGCAGCAAAAGCAAAGCCCATGGCTGCAGGACATGTCTTCACCACGTCATTGCCTCGTGCAACGTCAAGATTTGAGAAATTCACATAAGCATGTCGGTACCCAACCTTCCCTTTCAGCTGCTCAGTTGCTTTACTGAACAATTCGATAGCTTTTTTGAATTGTCTTTCTCCAATGATTCTTGTACTCTCAAATTCATCTGGATAACTGCAAAATAAACATGGAAACGGTTAAATCCAAAATGGTAACAAACGTCAAAATATTGTTCAAACAAGGGTAAAGAAGAGAGATAGAGGCCTCTATAGTACATACCCTGGCCCCCTGCCATAGCACAGTTCATTCTTCCCGTTGCAGGTACTATGATTGAAATCGCAAGGCAGTCCAGTGTCAATGCAGAATGCACCAAGAACATTGGGACTTACATCACCGCAATTAGTTTGACAGAACGCAGATACAAATCGGGGCCTGTTAGCCAGCCTCAAAGAGTTTCTGACCCGTTTTGCAGCACTCGAAAACCTCGTAGCAGGTTCTCCCTGAGAAGATTTGAAGGAGGCGGCAACTTCCATCCACTCCTTACCTGTTGAAAAAATATTATTTACCATTTACACGTAAATTTCTATTTCCTACAAAAATATAAAATCATGTGAAATGTCTGCAACAATGAATCTATGTGGCAGTTTACTCAAACTACCATTTCGTTGACCTGCATTGGAGATGTGGAGCAGAATATCTACATTTCGAAGTCAAAGCACAACACACTTGGCCAGTATAAGGTTGGTATAAAATTTGCAAAGTGATTTGGCCTAGTTACATGCCCTTAAGTTTTTCCCCATTTTCAGATAAATTAAGACCACGAGCTAAATAGAATTAGTTTCAGTTTATCTTCCTTGAGATGTAAATGCCACCAAGACATAACAACAATGGAACTGTGTGACAAATGTAGCTGCCTCATACACGAATTTAACAGTATACATTTAATACAATTTGACAAAAGATGTCAACTTACGGTTCTCATTGATGTTAGGAACTATGCTTGAGACTCTTCGAGGGATTTTAGCAGTTCCAGATTTATTAGCGTGTTGGCTATCCAAATTTTCAGCATGGACTTTTTTCTCAAACCAGTCCTCCATAAATCGCGCAGCAGCTCCTTTGTTATCACCACTTACTAGTGAGTTTGTACGGCTCATTGATGTTCCATGAGTTGCAAACCAGTTAAAACTACCTATTGGACCCCACTCATCATCCACAAACTTTATCAGGGTCATTTCTTTATCCACATCATACTTATATTTATTCCGCTCTTCTGCAGGATTGTTAAGATAAGCACTAGGACTGCGATTTACACCAGCATCTAACAGCTCTCCTGCAAAACAACCATTAAAATATCATATACTGTATTATTGGAATCCAGCAAGAACATATCAAGCAACAACAAAGAACAGGAATGGAATGCGACATGGTTGGCCAGTCAAGTTTTAACCCCACAACTCTTACTTAACCTGACGCAGAGGTTAATCTGGTGGGATGTTCAAACTGTAGAAAATAGACAATATGCCATCCTTTCCATATGCAAATAAAAAATATAGTCCTCCCATCTACATCTCGCGGCTACTCTTTGGTGATCCAGCTTTTCAAGGGAGTAACCACTAATTATGTTCTCCCTATTTGGAAATATGTCCATTCCACAAGTGCCTTTCCAAAATCTCATGTTTGCTTCTTCTAACTACTCTATTTAAGAAAAAACTTGGCAAATCCATAGATACTATATGGAAGTGAACAGCATTTTGAGACAATCCCTAGTGGAAGGTTGGGAAGAAAAAAATGAGATGCAGGAGCTATAGGCCTCTGGAAAAAAAGAAGTGACACAAACTTCAGCACAATATTCAGTGTCTGCTTTCCGAGAAAATGAAAAAACAGAGTTTCTTAAACTTATCATCATCATCTTCTGGTATTTCAATTTCTTCCTTTCTGCTAGAGATGACATTGAGCTACTAAATATAGATTTGGATGGCAAGAAAATCAATAAAGAACTAGAAGCAGCTCTGGTCAACCAGCAATGCAACAAAGAGTATTTAAGCCATCCATCTTACTAACCTTTATTTACAAAAATTGACCCTGGCCGAAGATTTTCATGAGCTTGTATGATGCTTTTCTCAATACCATCAACAATAACATCAAAAGACTGGCGAACGAACCCAAGCGAAGTCACAATATATACAACATATTGCAGATAGCCTCCAGGCCCGGCATGGGTGTGGATACCACTAATGGCAACATTCTGCTCTGTATAAAGCCCTCCATACCTAAAAAGAAAAAAGAGATGATATCATATCTGTCCACACAGCTCTAACATTGGGAGCAACCTCAGAGATGACCCAACGAGAGGGCTGGTGCCCACCTCCACTCACATCAAAACTCTAATCAAACAAACCAAAAACCTCTCCCCTAACCACCATTTCTTACCAAAAAAGACAACGAGTATACATTGGTGTCGGTGCTGTCTATTTTACAAGCATTTTAGTAATTGAAAATTAAAAAAAAAAGTAGATGAATAGGCATTATCAAGAATCTACCTTGCTTTCAATCTCTCAAGAACTTTAATAGTAACAATCTGCGATGCCATACAAGCATCAAGGTTCACATATACAACACGGCTCCCCCGGGGTTCAGCCACGATGAAGGCACGAGCTCGCAACCTGAAGTGAACACCAGAGGCAATCTGTTCCGTATTTGCATACCCCATCATGTTGACATCGGCTGCAGGCCCTGTTATGTCATAGCTTCCGAGTCCAATTAAGTAATTGGAAGTTGATAAACTCCCTCTAAAATTCTGCATCAACACAGCTACGAACCAAATGGATGCCATTTGCAGCCATATCCCGCAATACCCTCTCGAAAAAATGTCCATTGCCTTCACTCAATTTGCATCCTTCACCAAAAAAAATATGTGGGTAGTGAAAACAACTGTGAATAATATTCAAAACGAAGATCCATGGCATTATTAAATAAAATAATTAAGTTTCAGGATAACTTCACTGCATAATAATATAATATAGAGCAGCAAGTAGAAGACCTTATTATAGTAAAAAAAAAACGAAGATAATTCAAGAAAGAGTTGTTTAAAATATGAGAAAAGTTTGGATTACCGAGAGAGGGAGTTTAATAACTCTTCAGTTCCGCTGTGGTTATAGCACAAAGATAGCAGCAGCATCGATACACATATATGTGTCTGCTCATAGGCAGCAGAGCGTAGAGAGAGACAACCTGACGAACACCCAATTTTCTCCCTTCCTTGTGGGGCCGGAAGGAAGAAACTACAAATGGGAACCTGAGTTTGTAGAGTGTTTGGTAAGTTAGAATATTAAAAGTGCTTTCAGTACAATCAAGCTGTATATAAGACAATATGAACATCAATCTCAAGTCACAAGATACTTCTAAGCATGTCCCGACTACGATCCACTCCAGATGCTTCTATTTGCTGTTTCCACCGCTTTTAGCTTTTTGGGAATGCCGGTGCACTTGGCCATCACCAATCTTCCTGCTGTTCATGATTGCAATGAGTTGAGTGTGCCATCGAGAAGAAGAGGTGATTTGCTTCTCCATAAACGTGAACCTGTCATTTGTTGGGTAGCTTTTTATTTTATTTTATTTTATTTTTCAAGAAACTTGTGTCGGAACTAGCAATTTAATAAATTGTAATGCTGGGGTTGGTGAAGCTCACGGAGGAGACGAGCCCTCATTGTTTAATTTCAACTACTTTATGGAGCCCAAATGAGGGGCGTGGTGGCACCACCCACCTCGCCATGAGACCTTTATTGCCTAATTTCAACGAGTTTATGGCACTCAAATGCGCGGCGTAATGCCACCACCCACCTCGCATTCACACACGGGATAATCTCCGTCAAACCAAGTGCTGCATGGTCCACAGGCCACAGTTCTTACCGAGCAATGATGCTGGCGGTGTATAATATCGCTGGGTTCAAAATCTCGTCAGCCCTACTTATAGATCAACTGCCAAGCAAGGGCCTTTGTTTTGTGGATTAATTTGATGATTGACTAGCCTTAGAGCTCGAAATAATCATTATACCCAAAATTGTCAATACCGTTCCGGTCACCGTTCTGGTTTTTCGATTGGAACGGAACGTTCTGGTTTCGGACCGTTCCGGCGTGCCGTTTCGGTGTCGTACTGTTCATATATAATTAATTTTATATATATATATATATATATATATATATGAAAAAATAAAATATTAATTTAACAAGCATAATTAAAATTCAAGATAAATTAACTTTAAATTATACAATACAAACACAAAGTCAAACAAACATAAATAAATATAATTTTTATTTTTTATAAAATCAAAATTGATGCAACAATTTTATTTTTTTATAATTTATATTTTTTATTTTTATTGTTTTGATTTTGGTTTATTTTTTATTTATTTTATATATATATATAGGTACAGCCGAAGGTTGTCCAGCTGGACAACCAAAGCTAAACAACAAATTAAGATTGTCCAGCTGGACAACCAATTCTCAAATCTCAATTCCCATTCCCGGACTCCCAGTATCCCACATCGTTGAAATCAACAAAGGAGTTTCATCCCGTGGCTTTAAATTTCATCCCACATCGAACAATAACATATCAAGGCAAATAATTGCCTCTATAAAACTCAATCAACTTGACTTACAAAGTTACAACATCTGCTCACTTAAAATGATGTCAGTGACATCCGATGTGTGCAAGTTAAAAAGTTAAATGATTTTTTTATGTAGCCGAAACGACACATTTGGAACGGAACTGAGGTGTTCCGGCCTGAATTTGGCCGGAATTTCCAAAACGGACCGGAATTAAAATCGAGATGAAAACGACGTTGTTTTGTCTCAGTTTTTTGAACGGAATGGAACATTCCGGCTGTTCCGGCCGGAACGGAACGGTATTAATAACTATACCTCTGGGACTGAAAAGTTTAACTCTTGTTACCAATGATATTTTAGACATTTCTAGAGGACATGTGTGGTATTTGTAGATTGTGTTGAGATTTTCTGGTGTTTGCAGTTTTAATTTGCAAAGTGAAACTACCGATTTATCCCTCTGAGTTGACAAAAAGACAAGGGACAATTAGGGTATTTTTGTTTTTTTCATATATTCATGCACAATAAAACTATGCAAATATCTCCGCAAAAGACAAAAATGAAGGCATAGAGCTAGGGGCATTGTGATACTTTCATATCTAGTTTTTCGTGGTTATTGCTGAGTCCAGCAGTGTATAGGTAATTCTACATTTTTTTATTATTTTTTTCAAATTTACTGCAAGCTTGTCCATACAACGCGCCAACAGTTTTTCACGTGCATGCGCCTATCAGGCTGGGCGTGCAATGTCTATATGTGGTGTAAAATGTTTGGTCGTCTTCGCCCTGGATGCGCCACCATCTCTTCTTCCTCTTGGTGTTGCGCGTGTCGTGTGAAGATCGTTGGTAAATTGCTGGTGGACGGTTTTTTATTTCCCCCCTCCCTTTCTCTCTCCTACCGTCATCACATACATGCCAGTCCTTCTATTTTTTTTTTGTTTATTTTATTTTAATCTCTATTCTTTTGATTTTGATTTTGATTTTATTCCTGATTTTTTCATTGTAAATTTCGATTGTTTTCAATTGTGTCCTTCGATTAAAACTAATCATATATGTTGGTTCTCATTTCAGTCCTTATTCATTTGATTTTTGATTTGTTTTTTGGTTCCTTTAATTTTTCGTGTGTAGGTTTTAATTTATTTATATTTTGTCCTCCAATTGAAATTGGTTATAAATGCTACTTTTCATTTTGATTCTTACTCTTGTAATTTTTTAACAAAATTACACTGTAATTTTTGTTAAATCCCTTTATTTGTTTCGGTTTCAAAGTTTTTATTTGTTTCAATTTTGTCCTTCGATTGGAATTAATTATATATATTTAATTTTTAATTTCGGCCCTTATTCTTTGAATTTTTTATTTTGTATGAATTCCTTTGACTTTTTCGATCCTTCTTGGGCAATGTTTATTTTTTAGCCGGATTTATGCATCTGTGCTTTTAATTTTTGTCGTTTTATTTTTTATTGGGGTTTTACTTTTATTTGGTTTAGTTTTTAAATTTTCATTAATATTGGTGATCATTTTAAAATTAATATTTTTCCATTTTTCCATTTGTTTTTTTTTGTGTGTTTTATGTTATTTTTATCTGTTTTTTGGATCAGGTGATTTCATGTTTTCATTGTTTGCGCAATAATAATGATAATTTTAGTAATTATTTTTTTATTTGTTTTTGTAAAAATATTGTTTTTTTTATTTTCTAGGCAATTTAATGACTTTAATTGTTTGGACAATAATGTGGATAATATTTTTAACTCTTATAGTCATGATAATGATGGTAACGTAAGGATGAATTTTCAATGATGTTTTCTTCTTTTTGTAGATAGAAAATGAACTATTTATTTTTGTTATTTGGTTATTGCAGGTGTTTTCACATTTTATATTTTGTTTGTTGTGTTTAATTTAAATTGGATTATAAAATAAACTAATCCTATTATAGTAAATTTGGTAATTCATGTATCTGAATCTTCTTGCTTGTTTAATGATGATAATAATTTTATGCTGGTGATTTCGTTGAAACCTACTAAATAGATAAATTTATATCGAATTAAAATTCATATATTTTATAGGAAACTCACACTCCACAGGAATTCTGCAGGGATTTATTATTTTATCCAAATTTATATAATAAAAAAATATCACACAATTAATAAAAAAAAATACTTGAAAATAATATGGTTCCGATCGCGACGAAGTGCGAGTAAGTGATGTGTGTGTGTGTGTGTGTGTGTAAAAGGCATCGAGGTTTTAGTGAACATTGCTTACTATGGATTTCAACTGTAAAATTATTGTTTTACCCTTCGAATCGCCAAAAAATTGACCTCAGTATCGAGGGTGTTCTAGTCTTTTTAATTTTTATTACACAGTGAAACTACCTATTTACCTTGAGAGTTGACAAAAAGAAAAAGGCTAGTAAAGGGTATTTCGTATTTTTCATATATTTTGCATGATACAATTACTTACATACCCTCCGAAGAAGATAAAAAAGAAGTTGTTTGACTGGGGCATGGTGGTACTTCACACTTGGTTTTTTCGTTACTATTGTTGGGTTCAGGTATTTCTGTAATGTTTCTTCTTTTTTTAATTTACTGTAGGCGTTGATGGTTTTGCACGTGAATGTACCTCTCAGGCGGCGTGTGACGTGTCTATAGGTGGTGGAAAATGTCCAAGTGCCATTTCATATGGTGCGTCGCCATGTTCTCTTCCTCCTGGTACGACGCGTGTATATACTGTATTTTTTTAAAAACACCTATATTATTTTTTGGTCTCAATATTTTGATTTGTTGTAGTTTTGTCCTTCAATTGGAATTAATTATATATTTTATTTTTATTTTGTCACTTATTCTCTTAATTTTTTATTTACTATTAATTCTTTTATTTTTTCCATTTCTTCTTGGACAATGTTTATTTTTTGTTCATATTAATGCATTTATTCTTCTTTTTTTTTCATTTTATTTTGTGTTGAGGTTTTATTTTTATTTTGATTAAGTTCTGAAATTTTAATTTATGCTGGTAATTTCTTTTTTTCTTTGTTCTTTTTTTTAGTGTTTTCTGTATTTTTTTTCGGATCATATGAGTTTGTTATGCTCATTATATTTATTTTAGTTTTTTTTTTTGTTTTTATTTGCCCTTTTGTTAAAGTATTTTCTATTTTTCGATATAATTTGATGGTTTCTTTGTTTGCCTAATAAAAATGATAATTTTAGTGAATGTTTGTTTTATTGTTTACTTTTTTGTAAAAATATTTTGTTTTTTAATTCTTTGGGACAATTTAATGATTTTGATTGTTTTGGCAGTTATGATGATAATAGTTTTAGATGTTATAGTCATGATAATAAGAATAACTTTGCAATGGATTTTCAATGATGTTTTCTTCTTTTCTAGATAGAAAATCAACAGTTTATTTTTTTATTTAGTTATTCTAAGTGTTTTTACAATTTATATTTTATTATTGTATTTAATTTAAATTAGAGTATGAAATGAACTAATCCTAGCACAATGAATTTGATGATTCGGGTATCCCAAAATTCTTGTTTTTTTAATAAAGATGATAATTTTATGTTGGTGATATCGTTGAAACCTACTAAAAAGATAAAATTATATCAATTTAAAATTTATATATTTTATTTTATAAGTTGCGCTTTATAAAAATTCTATACAAATTGATTATTTTACCCAAATTTATTGTGTAATAAAAAACATATCACAATCTTAATATCTCATACTCTTAGTATTTTTGTTTGCATAAAAAAAACTATGGCTTCAGCACAACGAACCACGTATATATATATATACTAGCCATGGCATCCGCGCTTCGTCGCGGGCAAAACCATATTTTTTTCAACGTAAAAAAATATTAATTATGTGTGATTTTTTTATTATAATATAAATTTAGATAAAATAATAAATCTGTGTAGAAATTTTGTGAAGTGCAAGTTTTTTATAAAATATATGAATTTTAAATGGATATAAATTTATTTGTTTAGTAGGTTTCAATGAAATAACCAGTATAAAATTATTATTGTCATTTAAAAAAGCAAGAAGATATCTGAATTATTGAATACATTGTATTAAGATTAGTTTATTTTATAATTCAATTTAAATTAAACAAAACAAACAAAATATAAATTGTGAAAGAACCTGCATTAATAAAAAAATAAGTAATTAATTTTTTATCTCCAAAAAGAAGAAATATATATTAAAAATTGATCCTCACGTTACTGTTATTATTATTACTATAACAATTAAAATTATTATAAACATTACTTCCCAAATAGTAAAAATCATTAAATTGACCTGAATAATCTAAAAGAAGTTAATATTTTGTCAAAAAAATTAATCACTAAAATTATCATTACTATTGTTCAAACAATAAAAATCATAAAATCATCTAATCCAAAAATCAGATAAAAATAATATTAAAAAAAAACAAAGAGAAAAATGGAGCAATATTAAATCTTAAAATGATTACCAACATAAATTAAAATTTTAGAATTGAACCGAATAAATATAAAACCCAAATACAAAATAAAATTACAAAAATTCAAAACAAAAACCAAAAGTTTAAATGAATGAATATGGACAAAAAATACACATTATCCAAGAAAGAAAAAAAAGGAATCAATACTAAATAAAAAATTAAGAGAATAAGTGCCAAAATGAAAAACAATTTATATAATTAATTCCAATTGAATGATAAAACTGTAGCAAATCAAAACCTTGAGACTAAAAAACAATAAAGGATTTTTTAAAAAATATTAATTATGTGTATTTTTTATTATAATATAAATTTAATCAAAATAATAAATTTATGCAGAATTCCCGTTAGGTGCAAGTTTTCTATAAAATATATGAATTTTAAATAGATATAAATTATGGTTTTCAATGAAAATAACCAACATAAATTTATCATCATCATTAAAAAAGCAAGAAGATTTGGATATCTGAATTATTGAATTCACTGCATTAATATTAATTCATTTTATAATTAAAATAAAAATAAATAAATTGTGAAAATACCTGTAATAATCAAATAACAAAAGTAAGCATTTTTTTTATCAACATAAAGACAAAAACATAAATTGAAAATATATCCTTATGTTATTGTCATTATCATTACTATAGCAGTTAAAATTATTATCAACATTATTATTAAAACAATTAAATTGCCGTGAAAAATCATTAAAAAAGGAAAAAGATTTTAATAAAAAAACAATAAAAAACCAATCACAAAAATTGTCATTATTATTGTGTAAATAGTAAAATAATAAAAATCATCTAATCCAAAGAACAAATAAAAATAACAGAAAACAAACAAAAATGAATAAAGGGAAAAAGGGAGCAACATTAATTTTAAAATGATTACCAATATAAATTCAAATTTCAGAATTTAACCAAATAAAAAAAATCCCAATAAAAAAAACTTCAAAAAAACCAAAAGTATAGATGTATAAATTCGAATAAAAAATAAACATTGTCTAAGAATAAAAAAAAAGTAAATCAATTAAAATAAAAAACCCAATAATTATATAACAAAAATAAATAGTTAATTTTTTATTCACAAGAAGACGAAAATAAATAATGAAATAATAAATTTAATTACTGTGTAATGTTATCAAAAAATTAGAAGAAGAGGGACTGAAATGAAAAGTTGTATATATGACCAATTTTAATTGGAGGACCAAGTTAAAATATATTAAAACATCCGTACTGAATAAATTAAAGGAACGAAAAAAGAAATCAAAAATCAAAAGTATAAGGACTGAAATAAAAATTTCCTTATATAATCAATTTTAATTGAAGGGCACAATTGAACATCAAAAGTATAAGGACTGAAATAAAAATTTCCTTATATAATCAATTTTAATTGAAGGGCACAATTGAACATAATCAAACCTTCAATTAAATAAATCAGTAATAAAACCGAAATCAAAACCTAAGGAACCAAAATAAACTTTCTACATACACCAGGGACCAGATCTGAATTTGCGGCAGGAGAGAGAAAACCTACAACAGACACAAAACCTTCAGCCGCCGGTTACCTGAACACATATGATCGTAATGTGCGGCGACGGAAGATAGATGACATGGAGGCGCACTGCCAGACACGGCGAAAGTGAATTTTGGACCGCCTGAAGGAGGCGCACGCGCCTCTTCAATTGCGCGTTCGAGTGGAATGCCGCTGGCGCGGCCGGACGACGCGCCAGCTATTCCTCCGGAAAAAATAATAAAATATTGGTGAATGACACATCTACCCCTGAAGCTACTGATATTCATGAAAAAACCGTTGTATAAAATACGTCCATGCCTCCGTTTACCAGTGTGCAATTTTGTCTTTTTTGGAGGTTTTTTCCAACAGTGCACTGTTCAAAGAAGTTGGGAAAAACTGAGAGAGCCCCTGTTTCCTGTGCATTATTTTGTCGTTTGGGAGGGGCAGATTCGTTAATGAACTGTTCATAGGCGGAAAAAAAAGGAGTACATGCATGCATGCAGCACCGGATCAAATTGTCAGTCCACAGTGCAATGTGTTTGTGTGAACAGTCGGAAATGCATGGTACATGTGGCACGGGGTATATATATATACTAGACAATGCCCTCGCGCTTCGCCGCGGGCGGCACAATTTTTTTTTCAATGTAAAAAATATTAATTATGTGTATTTTTTTTATTATAATATAAATTTAGTTAAAATAATAAATCTGTGTAGAATTCATGTCAAATGCAAGTTTTCCATAAAATATATGAATTTAAAATCGATATAAAGTTCAATAAAAAAGTATAAATTTATCATCACCATTAAAAAAGCAAGAAAACTCGGATATCTGAATTATTAAGATTAATTCAATTTATAATTCAATTTAAATAAAACAGAAATAAAATTTAAATTGTGAAAATACCCACAATAATAAAATAAAAACATTTAATTTTTTTTTTATTTTAAATTAAAAAACATGATGTTTTTAGATTATTTTGATTTATTCATGTAAAAAATAATTAAAAAAAAAGAATAAAAATATTATAATACTTTTCTGACCAAAAACACTTTAAAAAACAAACGCAATTGTACTTAAACAAAAGATTTATAAAAGAAAGTAAAAAAAAATCAATAACTAAAATTATCATTATTATTGTGCAAATAGTTAAATCATAAAAATCATTCAATCCAAAGAAAAAAAAGAAGCAAAAAACAAAACAAATGAACAAAGAGAAAAAATTAGCAATATTAATAAAAAAGCAATTTCAATAATTAAATTGGCATGGAAAATTATTTAAAAAAAGCAAAATATTTGTATAAAAAACAATAAAAAAATCAATTGATAAAAAATAAAAAATAAACATTAAAAAAAAAGAATTAATAGAATATATTATTTGAAGGATAAAATTAGCAATATTAATAAAAAAGCAATTAAAAGAATTAAATTTCCGTGGAAAATTATTAAAAAGAAGCAAAATATTTGTATAAAAAACAATAAAAAAAATCAATTGACAGTAAAGTGATTAAATTAAAGCTTTTGTTATTCTTAGAAAAGTAATTAAAATTAAACATATATTAAATTAATTAAATTCAATTAAACATATATTACATTAATTAAAAATAAACATTCAAAAAAAAGAATTAACAGAATATATTAAAAAAAAACTAACATATATTAAATTAATTAAAATTGAAGGATAAAATTAAAAAAAAATAATTGGAGTACCAAAAATAAATAATGCAAACTGCTGCCATTTGATAAAAAATCAGAAGAAGAGGGACTGAAATCAAACTTTGTATAAATTACCAATTTCCATTGGAGGACCAAATCAAAGAAATCAAAACTTCCGGACCGGAATAATTGAAGGAATAAAACTAAATACAAAATCAAAAGTATAAGGACTGAAATAAAAACTTCTTATATAATCAGTTTTAATTAAAGGGCACAATTGAAGACAATAAAACTTTAATTTGAATAAATCAGTAATCAAAACGAAATCAAAACCTCAGGAACCAAAATAAATTTCACACAAACATCAGGGACCGGAGCTAACTTTGGGAGCGGCAGGAGAGAGAAAAGGGAAGGCCGAGGAAAAACCGTCCGCCGCCACCTATCGGGACATCTATGACCGGAACGCGCCTCGACGGAAGAAAGAGGACCTCACGACGCATCGTCGGTCATGGCGGAAGTTAATTTTTGACGTCGTTAAGGCACCGGACGCGCCTCCGCAGAGGCGCGTCAGCGTGGAACGCCGTTGGCGCGCCGGTGCGACACGCCAGCTGTCTTCGGTAAAAAATATTAAAATAATGGGGCAATGACCTATATACCCCTGTCCTCTCCAGTATTTACGAAAATACCTGAGGGGAAAGGACGACCCTGCCCCCGTATCCTGTTAGCTATTTTGTCGTTTTTCGGGCCCTTTTTCGTCTGCGCTTTGTTCCAAAAAAGATGGAAAAACCGAGAGAGCCCCTGACCACTGTTAACTATTTTGTCTTTTTCGGGGGCTATAAACGCCAATACACTGTGCACATGCGGAAAAGACAAAAAAAAAAAGGTAGACATACACCCCGCGAAGCACCGGGATAAATTGCGAGTCCACAGTGCACATGAGTCACGCGCTAAAGTGAAATGGTGCTACAGGAAAACCACAACACGTTTTATATATATACTAGACAATGCCCCCGCGCTTCGCCGCGGGCGGCACAATTTTTTTTTCAATGTAAAAAATATTAATTATGTGTATTTTTTATTATAATATAAATTTAGCTAAAATAATAAATCTATGCAGAATTTATGTCAAGTGCAAGTTTTTTATAAAATATATGAATTTAAAATCGATATAAATTTATCTGTTTAGTAGTTTCAAACGAAATAATCAGCATAAATTTATCATCATCATTAAAAAAGCAAGAAAACTCGGATATCTGAATTATTAAGTTCACTGTATTAAGATTAGTTCGTTTTATAATTCAATTTAAATCAAACAAAAATAAAATATAAATTGTGAAAATACCTACAATAATCAAATAAAAAAAATACGTTGTTAATTTTCTATTAACAAAAAGACAAAAACATAGATTGAAAATTCATCCTGATATTATTGCCATTATCATTGTTATTAAAGCTAAAATTATTGCTAACATTACTTCCAAAACAATTAAAATAATTTAATTTCCATGAAAAATTTAAAAAAAAAAGCAAAAGATTTTTTTATAAAAAAACAATAACTAAAATTATCATTATTATTGCATAAATAATAAAATCATATAATCTAAAGAACAAATAAAGAAACAGAAAACAAAAAAAAAATGAATAAAGGGAAAAATAGAGTAATATTACTTTTAAAATGATCACCGATATAAATTAAAATTTCAGGAAAATCTTTAAAAAAAAATCAAAAGATTTTTATAAAAAAATAATCACTAAAATTATCATTATTATTGGTTCGGAGATTAGTGAAAAAAAAAACGTATAAGGAAAAGAAATTAAAAATAATAATAAATTGGTTCAGAGATTAGTCATGGTGTGTCAACGCTGGCCTGGATACCCCGATTATCAAAAAAAAGATTTGATCCGAGGAGTAGTGGTGGTGCACTTCAGCTGGCCCGGAGATCGTGGTTATAAAAAAAATATATAAGTGAATAAAAAAAATTATAAAAAAAAAATGTACCAGCAGGAAAGCATTTTAGAAAAAAAATGTGGGTCCGAGGATTATCGTGGTATGCATAAGTTGGCCTGGACACCCTGGTTACCAAAAAAATTTGAATATGGAGATTAATCGTGGTGTATTTAAGCAAGCTCGGACACCCTGATTATTAAAAAACAAAAAAATATATAAGTAGAAAAAATATATATATATAATAAGAAAAAATGAAAAAAATAATAAGTAAAAAATACAAAAAAAAGGCAAAAAAAAAAGCAAAAACGGAGGAAAAAAAAGAAGAAAAAGAATAATTAGAAAAAAAAGAAGAAATGAAAAAAAAAAAAAAAACACTGTCGCAATCCACAGTGCACTGTGTCTGTGTGCACAGTGCACTACGCTACAGGAAAACCACGACGGGTTTTATATATATGTACTAGACAATGCCCCCGCGCTTCGCCGCGGGCAGCACAATTTTTTTTTCAATGTAAAAAATATTAATTATGTGTATTTTTTATTATAATATAAATTTAGCTAAAATAATAAATCTGTGCAGAATTTATGTCAAGTGCAAGTTTTTTATAAAATATATGAATTTAAAATCGATATAAATTTATCTGTTTAGTAGTTTCAAACAAAATAATCAGCATAAATTTATCATCATCATTAAAAAAGCAAGAAAACTCGGATATCTGAATTATTAAGTTCACTGTATTAAGATTAGTTCGTTTTATAATTCAATTTAAATCAAACAAAAATAAAATATAAATTGTGAAAATACCTACAATAATCAAATAAAAAAAATACGTTGTTAATTTTCTATTAACAAAAAGACGAAAACATAGATTGAAAATTCATCCTGATATTATTGCCATTATCATTGTTATTAAAGCTAAAATTATTGCTAACATTACTTCCAAAACAATTAAAATAATTTAATTTCCATGAAAAATTTAAAAAAAAAGCAAAAGATTTTTTTATAAAAAAACAATAAAAAAACAATAACTAAAATTATCATTATTATTGCATAAATAATAAAATCATATAATCTAAAGAACAAATAAAGAAACAGAAAACAAAAAAAAACGAATAAAGGGAAAAATAGAGTAATATTACTTTTAAAATGATCACCGATATAAATTAAAATTTCAGGAAAATCTTTAAAAAAAAATCAAAAGATTTTTATAAAAAAATAATCACTAAAATTATCATTATTATTGGTTCGGGGATTAGTGAAAAAAAAAACGTATAAGGAAAAGAAATTAAAAATAATAATAAATTGGTTCAGAGATTAGTCATGGTGTGTCAACGCTGGCCTGGATACCCCGATTATCAAAAAAAAGATTTGATCCGAGGAGTAGTGGTGGTGCACTTCAGCTGGCCCGGAGATCGTGGTTATAAAAAAAATATATAAGTGAATAAAAAAAATTATAAAAAAAAAATGTACCAGCAGGAAAGCATTTTAGAAAAAAAATGTGGGTCCGAGGATTATCGTGGTATGCATAAGTTGGTCTGGACACCCTGGTTACCAAAAAAATTTGAATATGGAGATTAATCGTGGTGTATTTAAGCAAGCTCGGACACCCTGATTATTAAAAAACAAAAAAATATATAAGTAGAAAAAAAAATATATATAATAAGAAAAAATGAAAAAAATAATAAGTAAAAAATACAAAAAAAAGGCAAAAAAAAAAAGCAAAAACGGAGGAAAAAAAAGAAGAAAAAGAATAATTAGAAAAAAAAAGAAGAAACGAGAAAAAAAAAAATACTGTCGCAATCCACAGTGCACTGTGTCTGTGTGCACAGTGCACTGCGCTACAGGAAAACCACAACGGGTTTTATATATATGTATAATAATAATAATGTATAATATGCATGGGAGCGTGTACGGCAAACATGAGAGCAAAAGGTGGTGCTCCACGCGGTTTCAATTTCCATGTGTCCAAAGCCTGAGGTGGTTAACGTTAAAGCAGTGGCACCGATGTCCAAAGAAAGAAAACCTGGAATTCCAGCTATAAAGAACTTGCTGGAAATGTGTGGCATACGGTGCTTCCTTCCAATAATAAATCAATCTTAATCTGTTGCCGACAAATCGAAGCTGATCAGAAATGAGGATCTGGTGCTGGTTCCATTCCATGAATTGTAGATGGGACAGGCACGCTTGAGGACGTCGTGGGATCATAATAATCTATATTAATCTCCTCCTCCTCTTCTTCTTCTTCTTCTTCTTCTTCTCCTTTGTTTTCATGATTTCCAAAACATTTATTGTCAAGTAATTATGTTAACTCGAAAGTTTAAATAACTAAATATAAACTTATTGATAGTTTTATATCACTTATTAAAATTATCAGCAAAATAATGATTTAGTTTTTCTAGACAAACAAATAATTAAAAAGCAGGTTAACCTTTCTAAAATGATTGGTGAAACTGGATTCTACATCTTTACCATCCTATCCTTATGAGTAATTAATTAATCATTACACAAATTAATATTTAGTGAAAAATATTTTTTACTATTTTATGGGGGCTTGAAAAATTGAAAACATGGGCATAGGAAATGCATCCTCCCCTTCAATGATATCTCGTCTCTAGCCATGACCCTCGAGTCTAATACCCTTTATAGCTTTGTGTAAATTATTTTTGATAGAAACACTTTTAATTTAATAGTTATGATTTTTTTTTTAAGTTTTAAATACCATTTTAAATCGCAAGAAGATCTTGTCCAACTTTTAAGTAGCACTTATGCTAAGAGTTGTGTTTATTTGGAAATTTAGTTGAAGTTGTTCGTCATAGTGATTTTCATTCAGAAATGTATCAAAATTATATTTTTTTTATTTTTTAAAAATTATTTTTGAACTCAGCAAATAAAAATGATCTTAAATCATCATTTTTTTAATTTAAAGTAAATATAAAAAAAAATTCTTTTAAAATATTTTTGAAACATAATATCAAACACTCCTAATATTTAAACATGGTGATTCGAAGAAGATTATTCTCTCTCTCTCTTTTTTCAGCTTAAACTTTAATGTCAATATTGTGTAGAGAATTTATGCATCTAGATTAAAAACATAATATGAAAAAAAAACATTTATCTCATGATGGTCCATGTGCTTTGTACTTCTTTTAAAGTATGGTTTTAATTAAAGCAAAAATCGGAAATTAGTTCTACCATTCTTATCTATAACAGGAAGTTCAAAAACACATCATATTTTTCACAAAAATGTGCTCTTGATTTGGTCTGTTCAAGAAAAAAGAGAGTCAAATTTCCAAAATAATAATAATAATCCTTTTGTATCTAACAAAGCTCTGGTCTAGATCCTTATCTACGAGACTTTGTAATTGGATTATTGACACTTCTAATATTGTGTTTTGAACATTATTTGTCAATAATTTGATTTTATTTTGCATAAAATTAATTTTTTAAATATTTTTTGAACCATTGTTGATGTTAAAAATAAAATTTAAAAAATAATCATGATCACAATATCAAAGACTATATTAAAGTATGTCATCCATTACTAAAAAGAAATATATGGGGAAAATTATATTTTAATTTTTTTAAAATTATTTTTTTAGTGTTTTAAAGTTATTTTGATTTACTGATGTCAAAAACAATTTATTTTTTTAAATAATTATTTTGATATATTTATAAATATAAAACATTTTAAAAAACAGTATCAAAAAACCTCTTAAATAAATTTATTTATTGCGAGGTCTCTCAAAAAAAAAAAAAAATCAAAAGAGTTAGGTGTGCAGCGATTACGGTTTAAAAGGAGTAAAGAAAGCTTTGACAAAAGTACTTGTAAGGAAAAAGTTAAATTGAAAAGGATATTTAATTGCTTGTGTTTGAATAAAAAAATATATTTAATTTGTAATTTCCCATGTTTATTTATTTATAATAAGCATTTTCGCGTGGTCGTTAAAGTCGCAGTAGTGTCTAATATTCAAATACATCAGGTGTGTTTTGACTAAGTCATGCACAAGAGGTAGGGCACGTGTCTTTCTGCTCTTCATCCATTTCTTCCAATTTTGACGACTCGTTTGTGCTTGCCCCACCACCACGAACAAATTCCTTATGCTTGCCAAATACCACTGAAAAATAAGATTTGATTTTCTCATTCTCTGAAAAAAAAGAATAATTTATTTAAATATATATAAATATCGTGTAGATATCGAAATGATTTGAAATAAATAAATAAAATATTTAGGTGGTAATATTATAATTATTGAGAAGAGAAGACATGAATGAAATTAAAAGTATCTAATCTGAATTTGGGTCCGAAATACAAGAAAAGACAGACACGCAAACTCCAACATGTACTTTTATTTCTAGATGACGCCAAACTCAAAAACCAAACACTTGAAAGGAAGGAAGCACAAAAGGACACAACGTGCAAGCTTGCAAATTTCCGCGTTGATTTTCACTTTGATGCCCGGATTTTCATTGGTCAGTTTGGCAACGTTTCATAGACAAAAATTAGGTAAATCCCGACCATATCATAATGCATTCCAGCCCAGGAAACACCCGCTCAACGTGATGGCATCAATGATGGGCTCTGTATGATTTATTCTTTTCTTTTCTTAATTGAAAAGTGTATGCAAATATTTAATTAAATAAATTAATAATCATCTATGTTTCATCATTATATTCAGTCATGTAAAATAATACACTCACTTAATTATTTTCACTGAACTCTTGTTTCACATTGTATTTTAAAAGTATATTAGAAAAATAATTTTCTTACTTTAAATTAATTATTAGATGTTTTTAGATTATTTTAATGTGTGATGTCAAAATTGATTTTTTTAATAAAAAAAATTATTCAATACATTTCTGAACTATAAACACTTTAAAAAAAACTTCAACCACACTTTCAAACAGATATCGACAAGATATAGATTCACATCATAAAGATAATCACAAATGAAACTTACCAAATAAACTCACACCTTGCAAATAATATTATTCAAGGTTAAACACATAAGAAATAAAAAATAAAATAAAAATAAAGTTCATTTGTATAAAACAAAACAAAATTATAGATGAATTATAATAATATCTTGAAAAAAAATATATTATTTGTTTTGAAAATATATGTTCTAAAAAGACAGGCATAACTTATGATTTAAATCATGAGACCGGAATAAATTCATAAAAAATAAATTAAAAATCACAAAACCAACATTCAAAAAAAAAAACTAACACGGGGTGATAAGATCTCATGAAATTGAATTTCTAGCAAATAAAATATCAAAATATGAAACCAGAAAAAAACCAATCACATAAAATGATAAAAAAAAATAAGGGTGAAAAACAAAATCAGAGGGTAAGCAAGAATTTCCAATTGGAGGGTTAATTTGAATTGAAAAGCAACCTTAACAAAATAATAATAATTAAAAAATGAGTGTCATATTGAAAACAAAATAACAAAAGAATTAATTGAATGATGAAATAAGAAGCCAAATTTGTTTTAACAAAAGCATCAAGAAAAAAATAACAAATCAAAATAATAAAAACCAAATAAAAAATATATATAAGAAATTATAATTGAAAAAATAACAAGAATAAAATAAAAATAAAAACTATTTAAAAAAAAATGCATCACAATTACAACACACATACAATACACAAGAGAACACCGGTATAATTTGCCTAGACTCAAACCCTATACTAACTACTAAGAGTTTCACATTAAAAAACCTATTATCATCATAATTATTAGGCTCACCCTATTATTTAAAAAAATGAAGTGAATGCAGACTAAATTAGATATTCGCCAACTTAGTAGTTAGGATTATCAGGGGTCCCACCATGGCGGCAGCGATGAGTAAATGTCTCGTCGGCTTGACAATTAAAGATGAAATATAACGGATATAAAATATGGAGGTGCAGAAGTATATCATTATCAATTGTTTATTAAAAAATTAAAAATAGAAATTATTCATCTTTCGTTAACTAAAATGGACTTTTAGTCATAATGAGTTTTCCTTATATGCTTTTTTTCTGTAAATGTATGAAAGAACGTGACGGTCAATACGGCATTGTTTTGGTAATGTGTCATTATTAGCTTCCTTTCTCTTTTACCTCACTTGGAATCAAAGGCCATATGTATTAAAACGCGGTTCAGCTATATATATATTTAGGTAGGGTCACTCATTGCGTTTCAAACATAATTTTGAAAAAAATTATTATTTTTTTTATTTTTTTTAATTAGTTTTTTTTTTATGGTTTTAGATAATTTTCATGTGTTAATGTCAAAAATATTTAAAAAATATATAATTTTAATGTATTTATAAATGAAAAACACTTTTAAAAACAATCCTACCCCACTCCAAAACAATAACTTAATATCAAATAATCTTGGCTAATTGTTGAAG
This sequence comes from Salix purpurea, assembly GCA_027405865.1. Classification (NCBI taxonomy): domain Eukaryota; kingdom Viridiplantae; phylum Streptophyta; class Magnoliopsida; order Malpighiales; family Salicaceae; genus Salix; species Salix purpurea. The sequence goes on along the minus strand of JAOWLH010000002.1, from coordinate 8,501,623 downwards.
CAATTAGTACTTGAACCACATGTGTGTGTGTGTGTGTATACATGTGGTTCAATTACTAATTGCTTCAACAATTAGTCACATATTATTTGATCTTTAATGAACCGCATTTTAATATATATATAAAATAAAATAAAATAAAATGTGGTTTAAATATTAATTGCTTAAAAAATTAGGCAAGATTATTTGTTAAGATAGTTTCACTAACAAGCTACATGGCATAAGGGTTGCCCATTATTAGTTAATTGCATGATAGGAAACTAAACTTTGTTATTGTTTCTCAAACATATTATTTTATATTTTTTTAAATAAAATAGTTTACCAGTGTAAAGTATTTTATAGTCTATCTTTAAATTTAATTTATTAGCTGAAAATATATTTATAGCTGATAAATTCTATAAAATATTTTATAAATGATAATCATCCAATTATTTTAACAAAAAGACATTCAAATTTTAAGTCTTTGAAATTTAAACTAATTCTAAGAAGATATTGTTGCTGGTCAAGCTTGTTATTGATATGAATTTACTGAAAAAAATAAAATCTAAAAGGTCAATTTGGTAAACTACACATTTAATCCTATATCATGAAAACACCATTATATTTAGAAGTCAATGAATCAGAGCAGCGAGCGTGTTTCTGTGTGTGTGCGAGAGAGAGAGAGAGAGAGAGAGAGAGAGAGCGAGAGGGAGCAATAATATAAATCGAAAACCAGAAAAACCATTTCACACCTCTACTGTTCCTTGCATTACGGCCTATCTCCCTCCCTTCCTCCCTTCCATCCCAGCCAGAAACCAGGCACGCAGGCGTCCCACACCACCAGAAACAACAACGACATAAAAGCAACTCTCCGATCTCTCAAACATTTTGCCACTCATGACCACCCTGTCGTCCGGTGGTCCCACCGGTAACTCTTCCGCCAATGCCAGCCCAAGGAACCACTCGGGTCCCACTACAACTAGACGACGCGTTGATGTCGTCCCCTCTGACAGAACCTCTATCTTCTCTGATTATAATCACGAGTTCTCTGACGAAGAAGACAATCTTAACGGCTCTTCCACTTCTGGGGGGGGCCACCTTTATTACCATTATCACAATCATAGCCACCACCACCCCGTTATAAAGTATCTTTTGCTTCGTAGGAAGCTGTTCTTTTTTGTGCCGGAGGCGTGGTTGCTTCGGGTGGAGGATTTGACGGCTACGATTTCACATGGTTTGAGATCCGGCAAGAACATGGGTCGTAAGATATTCGGTGTTTTATTGCTAATGGCGGTTTTGTCGGTTTTTCTTAAGGTTTTGTTTTGGAGTCGAATGGAGAAAAATAGCCATGAAAATAATAAATTAGTTCTTTTCAGACATTTTAAAGATGACTGGGTCAGGGCTCAACGTTCCATCATCGACCACCACCCTTCCATTTCCACACCCCTTTTCGACAAGCTTCCTCCTGTAAGTCTTTTTTTTTTTTTTTTTTTTTTTTTTCCCGTTTCCATTTGTTTATTTCCTGATAAAAAAAAAAGAACAGGAAACTTTACATCCTTGGTGTTTTATTTATTTATTTATTTATTTATTTATTTATTTATTTATTTATGGATATTATTCTAAACTTGAATGAATCTTTAATCGTGCCAAGTTTTTGTTTTTGGAACCTACGAATTCTTTAATTTTATATTTAACAATCAGAGTATGAATCTAGAAGTTTTGTTGTGTATTTATTTATTTTTCTGTCAAGGGTTGAGTTGCATCTTTTGGACTCAAGAAAATGGGTGGCAACCAGAGAAGCATTGAATTTTCTAGTAGAGGTGGCTTTGACCAATAAATAAGCATACTGCATGTAAATGGGCTGCTTTAGAATGATCAGTCAGATTATTAGTTTTTTTTTCACCGGCCTGTCTTGGTCTTTCCATGGCCGTTGTGACATATGCGTGCTCATGAATTTTTGTTTCAAAGTACAAATGCATGAAGAAGCACCCTGTCTTTTCAATCATCATGAATGTTTGTTAATTCTTGTTTGCAGCAGATTCCAAACATTTGGATGAAACCCAATAGCGACAACTTTTATAAGTGTATAGCTCCGGCAAGAAGTCGAATAAGTATGTTCTTAGCTCCTCTATCAAAAACTTATTATCAGTCAGTATCTTGGCACTTGATGGATTCTAGACTAATATTTGTTTGAAAATTTTAAATTGATTAGGACCCCGGAAAACAAATGGTTACCTTCTTGTCCATGCGAATGGTGGGTTGAATCAAATGAGAACAGGAGTAAGTTTCAGTATCGACGACACCCTAATTGAGTTCGATATCACAGAAAGCAATTCCAGTTGATGCTGATTTGTTAATTATATTGATGTGCAGATTTGTGATATGGTTGCTGCTGCAAAGTTAATGAACGCAACTCTTGTTCTTCCTTCTCTTGACCGTGAATCGTTTTGGACGGATCCAAGGTATCATTCTAAGTAATTCTAACTGGTGTAGTGGTCAAAATTTCAACTGGTTATGGTGTTGAAACTAAGCAATTTTGCAATCCCTTTCAGCACTTTTAAAGACATTTTTGACTGGAGGCACTTCATGGAAGCATTAAAAGGCGATATTGATATAGTCGAGTATTTGCCACCTCGTTATGCAGGCAAGAAGCCCCTTGAAAGGGCACCCGTTTCATGGTCAAAGGTATGAAATCTAAATATGTATTTTTCCTCGTATTACCATAAAACCTCCTCTGCTATTGGAATCATAGCTACCGCTTCATTTTCAGGCTAAATACTACAGAGAGGATATGGCTGCGTTGTTGAAGAAGTACAAAGTTATAAGGTTTACCCACAGTGATTCACGGCTGGCTAATAATGGCCTTGCAGCTCACATCCAGAGGCTAAGATGCCGTGCCAATTATGAAGCTCTCCGGTATTCGAAGGAGATTGTGGATCTTGGGATGGAATTGGTTGATAGACTAAGAAATAACAGCGAGCCTTATGTTGCTTTGCATTTAAGGTACTTATCTACTGGTTCTACTAGTGCTTTTTTTTATTCGAGGAAACCCCACTTTCTGGAAAGAGTATTTTGTGGGTCCAGGTGAGCGAGTAAAATCCTAGCTGTTATAAGCTTTTGTATAAGAGGTGCACGCTCTGACTCGTACTTGAGACCTGCTATGCAAATATCAAGCCCTTTGCCATCACGCCACGCCTTTTGAGAACTCTATTAGCTTTCTCTTTACTGTAACATACTATCAGATTTCACAAGGATAAAAATAGCAAACTTACCAGCTCAAATGTTGACTAACAGATACGAGAAAGACATGCTCGCATTCACTGGCTGCAGCCACAACCTGACCGCGGAAGAGGCTGATGAGCTGAGGGATATGAGGTATAAAACTCCGCATTGGAAGGAGAAGGAGATTGATAGTAAAGCACGGCGGCTCCAAGGTGGATGCCCGATGACTCCAAGAGAAGCAGCTACCTTTCTCAAGGCAATGGGCTATCCATCCTCTACAACTATCTATATAGTTGCAGGGCCGATATATGGAAGTGATAGCATGGCACCGTTCCTTGCGGATTTCCCAAATGTGTTTTCTCATTCTAATCTAGCAACTGCGGAAGAGCTAGAACCTTTCACGCCGTATCAAAATCGTCTTGCTGCCTTGGATTACATTGTGGCTCTTGAAAGTGATGTCTTTATATACACTTATGATGGAAATATGGCCAAAGCTGTGCAGGGGCATCGGAGGTTTGAAGGGTTTCGAAAAACTATAAATCCAGACAAGTAAGATCACGAACTCACTCTTACATTTCCGTTGAACTATCATCTTTGTTGGAAGTTGGTCTTTTAAAATCAATCTAATGATAGAATGTATATGATTTCAGACAAAATTTTGTTGCGCTAATTGATCAGCTGGACAAGGGCACCTTATCCTGGGAAGAATTCTCTTCACAGGTTCAAAGCTTACATTCAGACAGGGTTGGAGCACCGTACCGGCGGCAGGCAGGCTCATTGCCTAAGGAGGAAGAGAACTTTTATGCAAATCCTCTTCCTGGATGTGTATGCAACAGCTCCCAGGATAAATTTGTGAGCCCTAAGCTTGTCCAAAAAGTAAAATCAGGTGACGGGGCTGCATTGAATCGACAGGGTTTAAGCATGAATTTGTAGCTCGTGCAGTGGCCTGTTTGATATTCGTCGTTACTTGAAAGGTGGCAGCGTGGACGTCTGCACTGAGCAGCTTTTGCCCGGACAGGGGATTGTAGGAGCTGCCGGCAGGGGTTAAGAAGTTTTTCTTTTTCATTAGGCAGAGGATCGAACGAGCAATTAAGGGAAGCAGATGAAGTCGAGCATAATTCTTAGGTGAATCATCGCAGTTACACACACACACACACATGCAGTTTTGCCAGTTACATATTATATATTTTTTTCATTTATTGATTATTTCATTCCTTTATACAAAATTAGTTTTTTATATATCCTTGGCGATCAAATTCAGTTGTCAAATTAGGCATCGTTGTAAATTGGATGTGATAAATATAACTCATGAAATAAAATTATTCGTTATGTTGATGACAATGTTGAGGTATGTCAATTTTTTTATGGAGTGCAATAATAATATTTTATTAATTATTTTTTATGTTTAATATATATATAGGATAAGGAAATCTAGTTCAAAATAAAACATGGTTTAATAAATAGTGTTAATTATTCCAGTTTACACACACATTGTAAATCATTTAGATATGATACCCTAGTAAATCATTTAGATACGAGAGAAGTGTTTGAAACATGGTTAAAATTTGCTAGTAAACAAGAAAAGTAAAATAAAAAAAATTGTTCTCCATATGAATTGTGGATCCTTACATGACAAAATTTTAATTACATGTAGAATCTTTATTTTGAAAGGATTCCTTACTTCTCAAGAAGATCAATTAGGCAAAAACAAATTATTTTGAAACAAACAAATAACTTATTAACCTGGGATCTACAATCTAATGCCAAAAAGATACAATACACTTAGATGTCATTGAATCTTTAACAAAATCAAACATCAATTCAACTAAGATGGATACTTAATGAATGAAAGTCCACTTAGTTCGTATCTTGAGGAAGATGACATCATTGATTCTAACTCTAATAATGCTGTTATTGAATGTAGTTTGTCAGTAGTGCTTACTAAGGAGCAAAAACCAATTATAAACAAACCTATTAGTTATTCAAAGATGTCAAATTCTAAATTTTATATGATTTATTGGAGAAAATCAAGGGCATTGAGTTGGTGAATAAGATTATGAGTTGCTCTTCAATTACTTCATGGAGTAATGTAACACCATATTTAGGGTGATGAGTAATTATATGAATGATAACAGTCCCCATCAATATTGTTCATTATGGTCTTTGTATCTCGTGAGTTGGTTGATATGAGAAAAAGAAAAGAAAAGAAAAGAAAGGTCATTTGTGAGAGAAAAAAGAAGAAGATTGTGAGGGAGAAACATAGAAGTATTAGAGATTTTATATAAGTAGAGTGTGTTTTATGAATGCTTTGTTTAATACTAACATATTTTATGGGATAAATCAAGATGTTTGGGTTAAAAAGTTACAAATATGTCATGCTAGATCTTCTTATAGTTTTGAGTTCTTATACGTTAATGATTTAATCATATTTGGAATCCTAGTTTTTCAAGTATTCCTCACTTTCTAACGAGATTCAGTAGGCAAAAAAAAAAATTATTTTGCAAGGATTTCTTATACAATAACATTTTTTTATTATTCTAGGAAATAAGAGATAGCTTTAAGGTTATTTTTCCTAATATATAATTTTAAGTGAATAAATATAACTTCTGATCTAACCATTGAATTAGACTGAAGTATTTATAGAAGATTTTACTTAGGGTTTAAATTGCATACCAATTGGATTTCTATAAAGCCCAAAAACTATTGTGCAAGAATTATATTATTTTTCTAGTTGGTGTATGATTATGTTTTTTATTTTTCATTTTTTTAGACACTTTTTTTTCCCATTTTTCTAGCCTTATTTAAGATGTGTTATCTAATATAAATACAATTATTTAGCCTGTATTTTTCTTAAAAAGATGGATTATTTTAGAATAATATTTTGCGTGTGGCAAGGTTTCTCATACTCTTAATCCTTCATCGAACTCTTTAGAACTTATCAAAGAATGATTATCTTTATGGTGTTCTTCCTTGTTCTTAATTCCTTAAAATAAAAGGGTTGGGTTTTTCATATAGTATCTGTAATTATTTGGTTCAAGGTAATCATTGGTTCAAGTTCTATTTTATTTGTAGGTCTTAGAGCTCTTACCCTTTATGCTTGCATCAAAGGATTGTGTGTTTATATTCCTCTACAATTGTTATTTATGTTTTTAAACCAACTCTTTTTCCTTATTGGTTTGTTTTGTTTGCAAGTCTAGTTTTATGTGGGAGTTCCTCTTCGCTATATGAAAATTGTATCTGAGCTATGATTATTAACCTTTTTAGGTTTTGAAGTGCTTCATTTCAACTGTTTTAGTTCTAGTAGAGTAGAGTTTGCTTATTTATTTATTTTTACAAAAATTCATGCATGCCCGTAGCGATGCACGTGCGATATAGCTAGTGTATATGTGTACGTGTGTATATCAAGTGAATGTAATGCTAAATCAATAAAAGGATAATTGTCTAGCTACTACTTAGAGTATATGTTGTACAAGTGTCCACCACAATTGAATGTATATGTACATATATGGTATAAAAATAAATTATGTTGAGTTACTATTACTATTACAAATATTATTATTTGAAATTTAACACCCTTTATTTTTCAAATTCAAGATTGTCATCTCATAAATTGATTACATATCTCTATTTTTGACCTCTTAGATAATTAGGAGTGCAAATAGAAATAATATTTTTCAGAGCACTAAATTGTACTTTAATTTTGAGTTTGTTGTCGTATTTCAACCTCTTTGATATTGTGATAGTGATTGTTTTTAAAAATATTTGTATTTGGAAATACATTAAAATAATATATATATTTTTTAAAATATTTTTAATATTAACACATCATAACTATTTGAAAACATAAAAAAAGAAAACTAATTTGAAGCAAATAAAAACAAATAAACATTTATTGTTTTTTCAAAAATCATTTTTGAAATGAAAAAACAAACTCTTTCATCTATCTCCTCGAATAAGAGAATAATCATATAAATAAAAAATTACAAACTTTTCAAAGCGATTTAAAGGCCAATGACAAAGCAATGAAAAACTGATTGAAAACAAAATGTCATCATAGTGCAACTATATTTTAGAGCTTGTTTATTGTGCTTTTCAAAATATTTCTTTCTTGAAAATTTAATTTTTTTTTTTTAAATTTATTTTTAATATCCACACATCAAAACAATATAAAATATAAAAATAATTTGAAGCAAAAACAAAAAAAACAAAATAAAAATATTCTTCATATTCAGCTATACCATCATATTGTTCACACGAGGGTTGTGAATTCATATTCTTCAAAACTTTTGTTCTCCCATATCAGTCTACTTAATAATAAGCAAGATTTTTCAGAGTGCTCGCTTGAGCCTCTCCTAAAATTCTCAAAAAGTTTTGAACCCTGTAGGAAAATTTGGAACCTCCATTAGAAGGTATATGCCCTAAAAAGAGCAAGGACAAAGTGGACATCCAGGTTCACATTCCATGCTAAGCTTGGGAGGTAATAAGAAACCCTTAAATCTCTGAAGAGTTCTTTATAAGACAATATTAACTAATAATGACATTCATATAATCATATCCTAAATACCATACCCTGCAAATAGTTCAATAAGCAAGAATAGTTTAAGAACGCATCAGCTCCATAACACTAGTATGAGCCTACCTAACAACTGGATGGACATGGTAATTTTCATCAAACTCATAATATGATATTAATTTGTCAAGTGGTTGCAACTATTGTAACTTTCCATGCGATGAACAGAGCTATTTGATGAACAAGTTTTTTGAATTATATATCACTTCAAAAATTCTTAACTGTCAGAAGAGAATGATTGTTTTAAACACAGACAGAGAAAGAGGGATCTTTACCAGAATAATAGTGTACAATGCATTCCTCTGCTACAGTTGGCACATTCTCAAACATCCTCTTAACCAAAGAGTTCTTTCTAAAGTCTCAGTCGTTCTCTTTGGAGACAAATCCTATAACTTGAGAAGACAATCCTGAAGTGAAGCCAAACCACAGATACTTTGACGTACAACCTACCACATTGAAGGTACATAAACCTGTTCTTTCAGGTTTTGCGTTGCACTTTCAGTTGGAAAACCTCTTACTGCACCGATTGTCCATTGCGATATAATTCCCGCTGCAACTGCAAAACGAAGCTGCCTTTCCAAAACATCTTGATCTTCAAACATCTCAGGGCAAGTAGTAAGCTTTCTCATAAGAGCAGCCACAACAGCATCACCGGATCCAGTCCTATCACAAGTGAATGGGGTTATTAGAACATCTTCCGTTCCCGTCACTTTACCATCAAACTTAGGGCTATAGTAATGAATCTCAAGTGTTCCATCAGTCACAAACAAAAGCTTAAGTCCATCATGCCACAACGGTGCAATTTCCTCAGGAGTGTAATGATAACAGTCTCGCCAATTCTTGGTTTGCTCATAACTTTCAGCATAGTATTGTGGCTTGTAATTCCTTTTCCTCTCGTAATACTCTTCATCCAAGAGAAATTCCAGCTCTGTTCGTGAAACCTCAATAAAATCCGCTTCCTTCATTGCTTTCTTGATAACTCCCCTTGTCTCATCGCGTGATTTCCACAAAGGAAGCGGCAAATTCAAATCAAAAAATATAAGCCCTCCAAACTTCTTAGAAAGTCTAATTGCTTTAAAAAGTGTTGATTGCAGGGAAGGAGATGTTAGGGCTTCCGAATTGAAATGGAACATCCTCGCCTGCATTGGATACATCAGAAAATAAATTACTTGTTGACGAGTCACAAATTCAGTTCCCACCAGGCATATTCAAATACCTTTTCTTCTCTCTGTTTTTTTCCCCATGAACAAAGGGAGACCTTATATGAGAAGGTAGCATTGCACAATCCATTTTTAATATCCCTTCATTCATCTAGTTATCAGGACAGGGAAGCAAGTAACATCTTTGTCTCACAGAGGCAGAGCTACTCAAATCATTATAAGAACATACACAATCATATCTAATTCAATTCACATTTGTGCACAACTACTTCCGATGCAAAAAGTTGAAAACATTTCCGATTATATCAAAGAAGTGGCAATCAAGAACCCATTTAGCTAGCTAAACCTCAGCAAAACAGAACAAAACGAAACAAAGGAGAAAATTTTAGCATCAGTTTTACCTCTTTAAGCACAGAGAGGTTCAATTCAGAGCTATGCAATGAATCCTCAGCAGCCTCCTTAACCATCTCCATCCTCATTTTCCCATCATCACCAAACTTAACCTTCATAAGACTACACGCCGTTTTGACGTTATCATCAAACTTCACCGCCCGCGTCTGCACTCTCTCCTTATTCATCATCAACACCAACTCCTCTCCCAACTCATCATCCCCAACTTTCCCCATAACCGCCGCCCTCCCACCAAGCCTCACATGCGCTATTGCAACATTGGAAACTGGCCCACCTGGAGCCCTCGCAAACTCAGGTGGGTCCCATTGCAACATTTTCCACTGCGAATACATATCCTGGTGCATCGGATTATCGTGCACCCTCACTGTAGGTACAAATTCCTTCTGCACCGCACCAAAACAGCAAACCAACGGTGGATACTCGTAAGGAAAATCAATCCCGTCATCATAATCTTCACCGTCCAACAGTTCCGTATCACTAACACTCCCATTTTCAGCTTCAGTTTTCTTTGGACGTTTGGTGGTGGTCTTCTTAGTTGCTGTATCGGAAGTGGAAGATGAAGAGGGAGCTGTAGGGGGTTTCTTTTTCCGGCCACGGCGAGAAGGAGTTGGGGCGTCAACAGCCCCATTTGTGGCAGAGGCTTTTGGTGGGTTTACCTTGATTAATGGAGGGTACTTAGCACTATTATGGAAAAAAGATGGTGGTTTGGGTTTTGGAAATTGTGGGGTTGAAGGATTGTAGTGTGGAAGTAGAAGAAAACAAGCCATGGTGGTGGGTTTAGCGGCTCAATGCTTTTGTTTTTTATTTTTTCAGGGTTTATCCATTTTTGTCTCCGAAATTCTATCGGGTCGTAAATGAACTATGCCGGGTCGGGCATACTGATTTCTCCGGATCGTTATCCAACGGCTTGTTTAGTTACCAGATATGCAAGCAAGATTATCGGAGACCGTGCGATCAAAAACCTTTTTTGTTTTTTTCCTCAAGTCCCCAGCCTTTTGTTTTGTTTTTCTGGTCTTGGCTGGGTCTCTAATGTAATAATAATATCTCAATAGAGTTGCCTTAAGGATAAACTTTATTAGATTTATTGCTTCTTATTCGAGGGAAGAGAAGTCATGTGAATAATTTTCAATATAATATTATTAACTAAAAAAACTATTAGAGGAATCTAATTAAGAGCTCACTAATTTAATAGGGACCTAATTGAGAAACAAAAATAGGTTGGGGATTTTAATTATTTATTTATTTCTGAGGTTGCTTTTTGGTGTGGCGACTAATGAAAATTTAGATTCCTAGTCATTTCCTTGGTGGGTTTGTCTGTCGAAGAAGAGAAAAAAAAAAAGGTAACATTTTTTCAGCTACTGCTCTGTGTTCATCGTCTTGTTGATAATACTATCTGGAAGAAAGAGCCGTTTGGGTTAAAAGGTGACAATCTCGCCCCCCCCCCCCCCCTGTTTTCTTGTTTTAGCTTCGATGAGATGAGCTCCATGAGATGCTAGCGTCTAATATTTGATCAAGTTGGGATATTTATCAGAAATTCTGATTAAGATGGGTTTTTTCTTCTTCTTTTAGTTCCATCTTGCTGTAAATTAGTATTATTCTGAAGTTGATGATTGAAATTTTACATGATCTTGAGTGGAATCGTGTGCATGTGATTTTTGGGAAGGAAGCTGCTAAGAGTGTCAACTGTGAATTTAGATTGCGTTGGTTCGGGGATGCAAATAAAAGAAGATGCTTTTACGCTCATATGATTGTGCTATTTGCAGAGTATCAGACGCTGTGAATTGGCCATCGGCAAACAAGCAAAGGATATAGAACTCATCATACTTTTTTGTGTGCTATACTTGTTTGATGCTATTGCTGCGAATCAAATTTATGTTTGTCTCTCGTGCCCACAAGTGCATTCAGGATAAACCTGTGTAATCATAGCAGTTAAAAATGTCTTTTTTCCTGGGAATTAGAAAATGAACCTTGGTATCTTGCAGATAATGGGGTTTTGGGCTTTTCTGGAAGGGATTCTGCTTTTCGCAAATTCAATGGCCATACTGAATGAAGATAGGTTCCTTGCTCCAAGGGGATGGACACTGTCAGAACTCCAAGGAAGCACAAGAAATTCACTCAAGGGGCAGATTATTGGGCTCGTACATGCTTGCCAATTCATGAGACTACCGCTTATACTTCTAAACATCATCGTTATCATAGTGAAGCTGTTCTATGGTTGAGTTGAGGAAGAAACAGTTCATAGCTTGGCAAGTGTCTTGTTTCTGTACAGCGAAGTATGACAGTCTCGTTCGTTCCCACTCGAGGGTTGTGCTGTGCACACCCAAGTCCCTGAGTTTTTTTTCTTTTTCTTTTTTCTTCTGTACATCAGAACAGTAGCTGTTTATCTAGTAAATTACCTCTCACCTCTTTTATATCTTTCATCTCTGGCTGTCGTTGACTATCTATTCATTAACCTCGGTGAAATCGCTAAACTAATGTGTTACATTTAAGATCACTTGAAGGGGACAGCATGAAATAAAAGTTCTTTTGAATCAGGAGTCGACATTGTCTGGGGATGATGACAGTCTTAGCAGTGGTCATTATCTTACAATCCACTTGCAATAGATACAAGAAACAAATTATTGCCACTGCTTTCAAGAAACAGATTGGCTGTAATATGGACTACATCGTTTGAGGAATAACATGTATTCATCAGGAAACGAAAGTGAAATTGCCCAGACAAATGGTTGCTGCTAGACATAGCGGCAGAAAACACAAATACAAACATCCGAATAGATTAAAGTAATCTACTTGTTTTATTGACAACAACATTCATTACTAATCTGAAAAACTTTTTCCTATAAAACACGAACAGTAGGACTTAGTATCATTTGACATTAGAACCCTTACAACCACCATAACTTAGGACTCACTCAATTGGGATCATAACCTCATTAGTCCTCAAAGGAGGCAAAGTCCAAGGTGGATTATACCTTGCCAGCAAAAATTCTCCAATCACCTTATGCCCATCTCTCTCCAAGCTCTTCTTCAGCTTCTCCACTCTTTCTGCCACCGCCTGCTCGGTTGCCACACCTCCAAACTTTACCACCCCATATTTCCTCTCCCCTTCTTCCTTTATCACAACCCTCTCATCCACAGGCGCGGGTGCCTCCTCTGCTTTGTTATACTTGGCAGGCAACACAAATTGCATTGTCACCATCTTCTTCCCCTCTCCACTACCCTCTTTAGTCACAACAGGAGCTGTCATGGCAATCTTTTCACTTCCACCGCCAGTTTTAGTTATAACTGGAGCTGTCATGGCTATCTTTTCAGGCTTGGTGTTCTGTGGATTTCCCAAGGCGCCAATATAATTAGCCAGGACCATGAACCCACCATCTCTGTTCCCATCGAATTGAGATGGATCATATGTGACTTCTGCAAGGACTAATGAAGCATACTTGCGGATTTCGTAATCATTAGAGGATTGAATCACTTCATATTTTGGAGTTTCTACAGTAATCCTTCCAAGAACCATTCCCATTTCAAGGAGCTAAGCTAAAACTACTGGAAAATAAAGAGCAGGGGAGGGTGTGGCAGTTTTTGTAGGGTTTAGCAAATTACGTTTCCTTCCCTTCCTATATAAACTAGCGGTGCCCATGATTGGGATTGGATGATTTTGCTTGGGGAAGGGAGTCAGAGCTGTTTGGAACAATTTAGTGGAGAGAATTTGAGGATACATTTGTGGACTGTATTTGTCCACCATTGCAGAAGGGAAGGGGAGCTTACCAATTCACACGTGTAACCATTCTACTTATGCTAAGTTGGAGGCCGAGCTTCCACGTATCTACGAACTAGTTATTTCGTCTCGCGGTGCCCTTCACCCAGATCCCTACATTATCTTCGAACACTTCAAAATAAAAAGACGTTGACTTTTTAGATATTCTTTTTTGTATTATGAAGATCTTTAGTTACAAACTAGAAAGCGTGACTAACTTTTTATCTCTTTTATTTAATCATAGAAAGATAAAAAATGAATGTTTGTGAAAAATAAAATAATTTATATCCAGGAGATTTTTTTTTTTTGTCAAAATCCCTTTTGCTTATAAATGCCTTTTTTAAAAAAAATACAAAATATTACCTCTTAGTCTTTGTTGAATCTCATTAATCTCTTAAGGTAATTCATAAAATTAAAATAATGTTCTCTCCTTTATTTTGAGGCTCAACGGAGCATATTGTATGAGAAAAAAAAGTACAAAACAAATAAATGTATTTATTTGAGATGTTATGGAAAATATATACCTAGTGATGTTCCATTATTTTTTCTTAAACATCCAATTATTCATCTATAATTACTTGTGTTTAGATACTTGTTTAATCTTTTAAAAATAAAAAAATATATATTAATACTTTGATATGCGCGGCTTATATTATTGAAGAAATTTCCAAGCTCTCTAACTCATATTAATTTAAGCCTCACTTGAAAACTAGAACTATCATCATTCCAATAAAGGATGGTGATGGTGAAATGCCTTTGAGTGAGTGAGAATTTGTTAATATTTTTCCATCATAAATGACCATTACTAAAGAATGCAAAAGGAGTAGATATTTGAAAAACATTAAATTTAGACAAGTATACTATAATATGTTATTTAATTGTGATGAATTGACACCTTTTGTTCAATAAATAAAATATATAATTAAATCATTTTCTCTTATATTATATTTATATTAAAGAATAAAATAAAATAGTTTCTTTGTAGGCAACATTATCGATTATTTTTATCTTAAAATTGAAATGTTAGTGAATCTCATATTTAGCAATTACAAGATGAATAATTTACAATGAGTTAAAGACACTTGTAATTATTTAACAAGTCATGACTCCTAAGTTTATATTTAGCTATGTTTTTCTTTGACTATCAATGGTTGTTAACTCGAATTAGGTATTCAATATGGGTGCTATTATTGGTAGATTAAAATTTCTATTTTTATTTTTTTTCTAAAAAAAGGTCAAGTATTATAATGAGTATTTCATTAAGGAACATGTTTTTCATAGTAAGCAATATGGTGAGGGTTGAAAAAACTATAATAGTTAAGTTTTTGTAAAGAGTTCAACATCCAATGAGTTTGAAACTGATTATTATGACGAGTTATAAAAAGTTATAAAATTACAATATCATAGGTTGGAAGATACAATGTTTTTATTCAAATATTATTGTTTGATATTAATAAAGGAATTAGAATAGATGTTCATCATGGTTTTGTCAAAATAAATAAAAAATATGGACTTTTCAAAATTAATAATGTTTTTATTTTGCAAAACAATACCAACAAGTGTAGTCTTTCATTTAGAAAAGATCATAAAATAGTAATGTAAATCCTCGTAAGAGTAACATCCTAGAAATAATTAAAAAAATAAAGAGTGAGATAAAAAAATAAATATAAAAAAAAGAAGTTAAAAACAAACAACCAAATACGCACGAGTCTTAGAACTGAATTATAATATACAAGGATGAATTGATTCAAGAACATATATATATATATATATATATATATATATATATATATATATATATATATATATATATATATATATTTGATTAAGTTTATGTTTATGTGTTGATATCAACTGTTATGCTTGCTGTCACAAAAAGAAGAGAAAAGAAAGCCATTACATACCACACAGAGCAATGGCATGATCCAGCTCAAATAACGCTACAAAAATTACAGGTCATTTTCACTAATTCAAGACCAAACCCATTATTCCCCACAGCTTCTTCCCTATAAAAATCCCACCCCGTCCCTGCATTCGCAAATTCTCTCTTTCCTTTTGCTTTTTTTGTTCCTTATTTTTGTTTCAATTTCTTCAAAATGCGTGAAATTCTTCACATCCAAGGAGGCCAATGTGGCAATCAAATCGGTTCAAAGTTCTGGGAGGTGGTATGCGCAGAACATGGGATTGATGCAACAGGAAAATACAACGGAGAATCTGAGCAGCAGCTTGAAAGGATCAATGTTTATTACAATGAGGCAAGTGGTGGCAGGTTTGTCCCCAGGGCTGTCCTAATGGACCTTGAACCTGGTACCATGGACAGTGTCAGGTCAGGTCCTTATGGTCAGATTTTCAGACCTGATAATTTTGTTTTCGGACAATCTGGTGCTGGAAACAACTGGGCTAAAGGCCATTACACCGAGGGTGCGGAGTTGATTGATTCTGTCCTCGATGTTGTCCGGAAAGAAGCCGAGAATTGTGATTGCTTACAGGGTTAGTATTTTTTCTATTCTTTTTCGAAATGTAAATTTTGTTCTGGTTTTGATGTCAATGTGGATCTGCATGCAGGATTTCAGGTGTGCCATTCATTAGGAGGAGGGACCGGATCTGGTATGGGCACTCTATTGATATCGAAGATCAGAGAGGAATACCCGGATCGGATGATGCTTACGTTCTCTGTCTTTCCATCCCCTAAGGTTTCTGATACAGTTGTTGAGCCTTATAATGCAACCCTTTCTGTGCATCAGCTTGTTGAAAATGCAGATGAATGCATGGTCCTTGATAATGAAGCTCTCCACAACATCTGCTCCCGCACCCTCAAACTCACCTCGCCAAGCTGTAAGAATTTTAATTTTCATATATTCTTAGTCCTGGATTTTTTTTTTATTTCCTTGTGTTTGATTTAATGCTTCTTTGAGGTTCAGTTGGTGATCTAAATCATTTGATCTCTGCTACCATGTCTGGGGTCACATGCTGCTTGAGATTTCCAGGACAGCTTAACTCTGACCTGAGAAAGCTTGCTGTGAATCTGATCCCTTTCCCTCGGCTACATTTCTTCATGGTGGGTTTCGCTCCTCTGACCTCACGTGGTTCACAGCAGTACAGCACCTTGTCCGTCCCAGAGCTCACCCAGCAAATGTGGGATGCCAAGAACATGATGTGCGCAGCAGACCCACGCCACGGTCGGTATCTGACAGCCTCGGCCATGTTCAGGGGCAAGATGAGTACCAAGGAAGTGGATGAGCAGATGATGAATGTTCAAAACAAACACTCATCATACTTTGTTGAATGGATCCCAAACAATGTAAAATCAACTGTTTGTGATAGTCCTCCCACAGGCCTAAAAATGGCATCGACATTCATTGGAAACTCCACATCAATTCAGGAAATGTTCCGTCGCGTCGGCGAGCAATTTACTGCAATGTTTAGGAGGAAGGCTTTCTTGCATTGGTACACTGGGGAAGGAATGGATGAGATGGAGTTCACAGAGGCAGAGAGCAACATGAATGATTTGGTGTCCGAGTATCAGCAGTACCAAGATGCCACAGCCGGCGAGGACTATGAGGATGAAGAGGAGGAACTCCATGACATGTGATCATGTTCTGTGCTACCATGTTGAATGAGAATGTTTGGAATTGGGTTGTGAATGAGGTAGCGGATGTTGAAAGAAATGCAAGCCAACGTTCTGTTGCCAGTCTCTGGCAGCAGAATGGATGATTCCAGGCAGAAGTAGGCCTTCTTATTGAGATGTCTCTCTGACACACACACATAAATGTTTGTATTTTTTGGTTCTTTCTTTTGGATTTTGACAAGGGAACAAAGATTGTCAAATAACTACTCTTAAATACAAGTTTATTAGAGATGAATTTCATGCTTTTGCATTGTGATTATTTATTATCACTGCTTTCCCCCCAAAATTAACTGCAGAATGTCTGTCCCACAAGTGGTTGAAAGCTAAAACCCCATTGCCAAAAATTAACTACATCTAATGAACCAGCATTTGTATTTGTATTTGCAACTGTTGATTATTCAAGGATTTGAATCTCCTGAAAATAATGCAGGAGTTTGATGTTGCAGATAATATCAAGCCAAATCAAGTTGTTAACCAAAAATATCATATCAACATCTCAATTCTCTATTGGTAATGTTGCAGATATATATGAACACCAAGAATCAAGTTGTCAACTATATATCAAACAGCGTGAAAGGAGCAACGTGATCCGGAGGAACTTTTCAAATCTTAAAAATATATATTATCTGAATTGTATTGTGCCTGTGTGGTTGAGGTTGTTCTTAAAAGTGTTTTTTTCGTTAAGAAATGTATCAAAATGTTATTTTTTTTATATTTTTTAAATTTACTTTTCACATTAACACATCTAACAACATCAAAATTTTAATTTAAAATAAAATTTTAATTTAAAATAAAAATTTTAATTTTTTAAAAAGCGCTTCTTACCTTCTCAACTCCTCTACTTTCAACCTCCAGGTTGTCCAACTCTTAATGTTTAATCGCTCCCCATCTCTTAGTACTTCCAAGTTCAGTCGACAAAAATTTCTTACCTGGAAGGCAACTATGCTTTCATATTGAAATGACAAAAAGGTTTATGGTTGTGTTTATGGTACTCTGAAACCTCCACCTAAAAAAATCTAGCTGATGACACTATTTCTACCAGTCCTTTATTTGATACCTGGGAAACTCGAGATAATGTAATCCTTGGCTACCTCACTTCCTCGCTCACTCATGATGTTCTTGCGCAAGTCGCTCATTATACTACCTCCATTGAACTTTGAGCTGCTCGCTCATTAGTTTTTTTTTATTAACATCAATATCTGGGCCAGCTTGTGTATGTCTCAACTAATCCCACGAGCTCTGAAATTAATGATCATATAATCATCTAGTGGTCATCATAGCTCGAACCAAAGACCATAGAAAAAACAAATCTCTTAATCTCAAGTTTTTACCTACTAAATAGTTAGCAAAGAACTTTTTCTAGTAATAGTGGACGTGGATTCCCACAAGGCAAGGGGCGTTCTAGTAACACTTTTCATGTGTTCTTCCACAACCCCACAATATTTGGTGCTGATTGTGTGAGAAACCAGGACATGTTACATCCAGATGTTTCAAGCATTTTGATCCAAATTTCTTACCACCAGATTCCTTAAGCCAATCTCTCCACTAATCATAATCAGTCTTCTAGCAATCATGCTGACGGCACTGGAGCAACTCATCCAAGTTGGTGATGGTTCAAGTTTGCATGTAACTGATATTGGCACTACTATTTTACCCATCAATTCCAGATCTCCTCATATCACCCAAAATCTTATCTCTGTCTAAGAATTTACTTAGGATAGTTTTGTTTGCATCGAATTTTATAACTTTTTTTTTTTTATTATTATTAAGGATTATCTAGGGAGCATCTTGTATAAAAGGCCACAATAAAGATGTACTCTACTGCTTCTCAAAACCTCTTCAGATGCTTGTTTTCTCTGATTTTATTTATGTTCACAATTTCGTTAATCAACCTTTTTTTCAGAGATTTCTTCTCCACCACGATGCATGTAGAACCAGACCATAAACAAACTTATTGAAACCTAAGATTCTATTTGTTGGTGTAATAAAATACCGTACTCCCAAAGTTCTCTTTGATGAGGTAGGCTTTATTATTGAACCATCTTATTAGACCTAAGCATCAAAGGTTTGTTTGCAAAGATGCAATGAACTCTGAGTTCAAATCCTTAATCTCTAAACAGATCTGGCAATGGTTCAATACAGTATCTACAGATAAAAATGCTACCTTGAGAAAATCTTAACTCGACAGCACTCCACAGTTGTAGATCAGGTTACATTCACAATTTTCACTTTTGACTCATTAAAAATGATCGGCAGAAAAGAAGTATTTGGATGCCAATTTTTCACCTTGTATATAAATCTAGTCTAGCACCAACAGCCAGAAAGATCACAGTTATGGAATGTCTGCAGCAGCAAGTGGGGAAAGAATCTGATAGCTTGCTTTGTGACGCTACAACGCTCGGATCTTTCTTCACAATTTGAAAGTTTGGAAATAAAGCAAATCAAATGTGGGAAACTAAATGAATCAGCGAGTTAAAACAACAACTAATATGAAAGTTGACTACAGAATGAATCTAGTTTTTGATCAGTAGACATGCAGGATAAACCAAAGAGAAACAGGGTTGTTAATACAATAGAGGCTACATTAAGCACGTGAAACCTTCTCAAAATGAATTAATCTACACAACATTTCTTCATTTCAATGTTAAATTTCAGTGCTCCCATAATTAGACAATATGCAAAAGCTACAATTGGATCCATCAGTTACAACAACACAACAAAACCTGCTAAAACAAGTATCAAAAGAAGAAAATAAAAGAAGAGGAATTTACAATACAAGCCTCCAGCAGATCCTAGCTCCAGTACCTAATGCTTTCCATCTTGGACGGCTTTATCTACAACTACTTTGACTTTCTTGAATTCAAAATCACCAGGATGTACAGAACACTCTTCTGGCACAATCGGGCGCCTGTTGCCAAATATGGTCCAAAGATATAGCACCATGAATGCCCCCAGTGCTCCACAAGCAGATCCAAAAATCATTGCAGCCAGCATTTTTAAAATACAACCACTCTTCTTCTGAGCTAGCACTGGTTTCGCACGTTTAGCAAAATCCCGAGGGTCCAGTGGCTCAGAATGCATCCATTGTGGGACATGCCTTAGCTCAAGGCTCCATGAATAGAGGAAGCAGGTCTGAGACGAATTTCCATTTGATGAGCTCAAGCCTATCAACACCCTCTCATCATTCCACATATTTGACAAGTCAAGTGGGTAAGAGAGCAGTGGATCAATTGGCTTCATGTCACCAGATTGACTCAACCTAACCTCTAATCTTTTCGAACCCGCTTCATAATCAATCCAAGAATGCAATCTTTTTCCACTATTCAAAACCATATCATTGGACGAAACATTTCTCACTTTAACTGACACAAAAGCACCCACGTCAATTCCCACATGGTTATCATTCAAATCACCATATTCAGCATCCCTCTTCGTATCAAATTCAACAGCAACAAATTTAGGACCGCTCCTCTCTGATCCTAAATTTAGCCCAAATGGGCTGTTATCAAACATCCTCACATTAAAACCACCAGGAACCAAAAGGAAAGCCAAACCATCTCCATCATCACGTGACATCAAGAATGAGAAATTAGTGGAAAAAGAAACCATATTTCCAGAAATACCTTCAACGAGCTTGATGGGTTGCTTGTACATGACTCGTCCAGCACTTGAACTCACTGAGCGAGTGAGTTGAAGAGAAGAGCCATTACCAGCAACCTTCGCATCACCATAAAGAGCAATGTTGGACCGAAAGTTTGGATTTTTATCAAAACTATCAAAGGAAAAGGAGTAGCTTGAGCCGGCATTTATCGTTTTCAAGTGAGAAATCATGAAAGTTAGCACTATTAAGCAGGTGGGAATGTTGAACTTGGCCATGGCTGAACTGGGTTCCCTCAGCTGAATCTGGGTTTGCTTGGCGTCGTGAGATCTCTAGGGTTTGTGAGGTGAACCCATTTACAAGCAGGTGACTTTACTTTTTTCGGGGCTCGTAGAATGTAGAAACCAAGAATGAAAGCAAAGAATATTGGGAAGGTTGTGAAAATTAAATACGTCTACTCCCTTCTGACTCCCTTTCTCTGGGTTGCTGCTGTGGGAGGGAATAGCTTATTTTGCAACCATACCCCTATGCCTTAATGATCTTGCAGATAAACTCCACATTCTCTAAGGTTATTGGCATTTTTCACGTCTGTTGAGCAATCTAAAGTCTCATGGATTCAACTCCAAATACAGCCAAGCCAACCGTCTCATAATTACTATCACTTTTTCTCTAGGAGCATTATTCCTTCCTTTTAAAATTAGTTATAAACATTAATATTAATGATATAGTTGCATAAGATTCTTTAAGTTCATAATTGGCTGTATAGAACCTACTATAATTATAATGCGATAGACTTTCCTATTCAAAGTTAAATCTTCCACTAACAGCTTTAGATTTAATAAAATCTTCTATATTTTGTTAAAAAAAATTAATCTAAAGAAAAAGGAAAATAACACAACTCCTTAAGGATCTTTTAAAATTACATTAGCTAAGCTAAAATGCGAAATAATATCATTGGTTGTATTCTAAAAGGACTAATTGGTATTGAAATAATAATTGTTTTTTAAAGTATTTAATATTTAAAAAATTATTAAAACTTAAAAAATATTTTTAATAATTTCACATCAAAACATTTAAAAAAAAACAGCAAAAAGTCAGCTGTTTTCGGATCTAAAAAATGAAAAGAAAACATGCTCGAAATAATACAAAATATAGGAAATAACCAAAGCAAAGCAAGGAATCCAGTTGTCAAGCAGCCTAATAAATTCAAAGAGCGACTTCAACTCCACTCTCAAGTGCATCCACGCACTTTTGTCTTGTCTTGAACTGACTTCGAAAAGGACACTTCAATTAGCGAGTTGTGTTTGCCTCCACTCTATTCTTTTTATTTATTATCCTTTCTCTTTCCTTTTTTAATTATATATCATTTTTTTTCGGTAGTGCGGTAAAAACAAAGCCTCCACGGCACCACTAGCTTGCGCCGTGGGTGTTGATCTTGCGCCGTGGGTGTTCAAGAAAATATATTTTATGAAATGTTTTTAGTTAAGATTTAAAAAAAATAAGAATTAAAAAATATATGTTTTGATAAGATGTATTGTTTTGTAAGAAAATAGATATTTAATAATGAAACATGAATTATTTTAGTTTTTATAAAATTATACAAGATATATCACAAATATATCAATTATTTTACTAATATTTATTTATTTATTAAAAAAAAGAAAACAAAAATCATCATGATTCCATACAAAAACTAAAATGGGCGTGCTTTTTTGTTGTTTAACGGGGATGTTTTGTAAGGTTATTTTTGCTTTGAGATATTATAAATACATATTGTAAATCCATGTCATCGGTCCTTTAACATTGCTGTAACCTATTTTTGACCTTTATTTTCAATAAGTTTTAATTTAAAATGATAATTATTATTATTTTTTAAAATAATTTTAATATTAATAAATTAAAATTATTTTAAAACACTATTTTAATATTAATAAATTAAAATTATTTTAAAACACTATAAACATTAATTTTAATTAACTAAAACTAAAAAAGTATTTAATTTTTTAAAAAAATAACACTTTTGCTATAAAAGAAAAATGTAAAAATATTTGATTGTCAGTTTAAAAATATAGTTGATTTTGTTTTTTTTAATATTTTTTTTAGAAATACATTAAAATAATATATATTTTTTAAAAAATATTTTTAATATTAGTCCATGAAAATATTTAAAAATAACAAAAACTTTTTAAGTCAAAGTACAAAATATTTTTAAAAAAAATACTCTTGAATAGCATATATGTCCCGTGATATGCTTAAAGAAGCTTCGATTTCGGCCATTGCCTGTCTATCTTCAGTGGGTTATTTTAGAAGATAGTGTTTTCTCAGTGGCTTGGATAATGCATTGACTTTTTTGACTGAACAGAGGTTTGGCCTTGTCCTTGTGCTGTGAATGAACTGTCGTTTGGTGAAGGCCAGACTTGTCTGTCGGTCAGAATAAAATTAATGCTGAGATGCCACTTATCATGACTTTAATATTAGTGGGGGTCCTTGGATTTTTCGAGTGGGTGCTACTTTTCATTTTTATGCTTGTTAGTATCTTGAAAACAATTACGATTTTTATTTAAAAAATCATGACCAATCATGCAATATCGGTTTAAAGTTGTGTTTGATTTGAGTTTGGATTTTTAAAAAGAAATAGATGAAAGTTAACTATAGATTAGATCATTTAATGACTTAATTTATAACCTCTAATTTAGAAAAGAAAATTAATTTCATTATTGGAAAATAAATAATAAATTAATTCAATTCATAATATAAAATTTAGATATTAGATATGATAATAATGAATATATTAGTAAAAATGTAAATAAGTGGCTTTGAAGAAAGATGACAAAACCACTTTCCATTATACTGATATTAATGTGATGCAAGGCAAGTATTTAAGCATCATAGCATGTCAATGGCTTTAATTAAAGCAATTAGATTGGAAAGAAATTGTGATTACAATTGTATTGATGGTCAAAAATCGAGAATATTAGTATAATAGTAAAGGTTGTCAATACCGTTCCATTCCGACTAGAATGGTATTGACAACCTTGATAATAGTAACCCCATGATTTAATGCAATTGATTCTCTAGAAAATATAAAAACTATATACATAACTTTTCATGATTTAAACCATGGTTTTAAATTGACATAGTCTAATTATTACAAAAAAAAAAACTTGTTAATAAATTATTATAGTACTAAATGATTTGAACACTATAATTATAAAAAATAATATTGTAAAATTGGTCAAACACGACTTATAATTTCCATTCCCAAGTATCCGATTGAACTTAAGGTGGATGAACCATTTTGTTGCCATGATAAACTCATTTCATGGAGATGAAGCTTAATTTTGAAAGACTATACATTCGAATATGGTGGGGGATGTATCTGCAGGATGGATGAACTTGGGCAAGAGGGAATTACAAAGCTTGTCAAGGCTATAAGACAAGTAATTGGGTCCAAAACGAGGGCAAGCTGTCATGCTTACATCTCATTTTGTACTGTTGCTTTCATCAAAGAGCTGCCAAAGTTTAGAAGCATCCAATGGCAAGAGTCATTTTGAAGAGCCAAATTTTTAAAATGATTTTTTGAATAGTATATATATGGTTTTTTCTTATGTGTGCTCCAATGGTAAAAACTATTTTGAAGAGCTATTTTTTATATTATTTTAAATATAGTGCAATTATTTTGTATGTAGTTTAATTATGCAATGAATTATATAATTAATAGGAATAAGTTATATAATTAAATAATTTTTTTTAAAAATCCTTCAACAATATAATTATTAATTTTGTATATAATTTTTACTCTCTTCTTGAGGTATTTTTAACTAAAAACAAAAAACAAATATTTTTGATATAGTTACATTATTTTCTAATATATATATATATATATATATATATATATAGAAGGTGACCCCAAAATTTTACCTTCTCTGCATGAGCTGTTACAAATAGTTTTTGGCTCATGCACGGGGTGCTATTTTTGGCTCTGCAAATGGTGTTAAAACCATAAAAGACCATAATAGGTAGTAAATCAACTCAATTATTGTAAATATTACCGTTATGTATACTTTCCTTTTCTATGTAATATTTAGCATAGTTGTAGGCAATAGATTAGGATTCTAAACTATTCTACACTTATATAAATTACAGAATACATGTACAAAAAAAATTCAATACAATATGAAATTCACACCAATTGTCTGTCTATACAATCTTAGTTATTGAATTTCTTCATGGTATCAGAGCTGCAACATTGATATCAAAAACACAACTCAAATCAAACCCTAGTCGACTCCTATGGCAACCACAGACCAAGGAAGCACGGCCAGAGGAGCAGAATGGGATTACCCCAATCATCAACTATACCTCCACCATTCAGATCAGCCTGGCGCAATTCTTGTGCCACAACCACTGGTGGAAGACAATTACAGCACATGGAGTCAATCTATGGTTATGGCTTTGACAGTCAAAAACAAAATTGGCTTTATCAATGGGTCAATTACTGACCCTGGTAATGAAAAGAGAGAACAACAACAACAGTGAAATAGATGTAATAACCTGGTGAAGACATGGCTGCTAGGATCAATGTCCAAGGAAATTGCAAGCAGTGTCATCCTATTTTACGAAATTGAAAGGATTGTGGGATGAACAGGATGTGCTCTGTAATCTCCCAACATGCACATGTGGCTCAATCAAAGAAATACAAGCATACCTGGACATTCAGAAAACCATGAAATTTCTCATGGGGCTTAATGATTCGTTCGCAGGTGTTCGCAGCAACACGCTACTCCAAGACCCATTACCCACAATGAACAAAGCTTACTCACTGGTTCTTCGTCATGAGAAGCAAATGGAAGTTGTCGCCGGGAAGAGCCATGAATAACCAGACGCCGCTGCCTTCGTCGTGAGGGATTTCAGTAACCATGAAATCGAAAAAGGGATGAAGTGTAACAAATGTAACAAAACAAACCATATGACCAGAGATTGCCATGCACATCTCTGATGCACTTTTTGTCGGTGGAAAGGACACACGGCTGAGCACTACCGCAAGAAGAAGGCAATCACTGAGGGTGATTTTAGCGGGATGATTCCCAAAGGAAATCAAGCTGCGTCAAGCAGAAGAAAATGGGTTTTGGCTTTGAGAACAGAAGAGAAATGGGTTTCCCCAAGAGAAGGGAAATGAGTTTTGAGAGAAAGGGAATTAATTTTCCCGAAAAAAAAGGAAATTAATTTTCCTTTTACTGCAGATGAATGCAAGCAGATATTGAACATGCTGAAGACAAAAAATCCCTCTGCCAATCAAGTCAGTAATTGCACAATTCATGAAGAATTATCGCGTAAGGCTGTTTCACTTAATTTTGATGGGAATAAATATATATATGGATATTAGATAGTGGATGCACAGATCATATGGTTTGCGATCATAATCTGCTTACATATTCAAAACCTGTCATTGGCCGCACCGTAGAACTACCGAATGGCTCAATTACACAAGTAACTCATATTGGCAAAGTACATTTATCTCCTGATTTAATTCTTGAAAATGTTTTATGTGTCCCATATTTTCGTTTAAATTTAATTTCAATTAGCAAATTAGCCTATGATTCATTATGCATAACCATCTTTCTTAGTAAATTTTGTGTAATTCAGGACCTACGTTCGGGGAAGATGATTGGGACGGGAATTGAACGAGAGGGTCTTTATCATCTCCAACAAACCAAGAAAAGATCGTGCAACCATGCTCAAATAACCAATCCAAATCTTTGGCACCAACGTCTTGGTCATCCCTCCGACAAAGTTTCATAGTTATTTTCTTCCCATATTTTAAGAATAAATCTTGCTATAAAGATGCATGCTTAATTTGTCCGTTAGCTAAACAAACAAGGCTTTCATTTCCTTTAAGTTCAATTACTACAATTTTTCCTTTTGAATTAATTCACGTTGACATTTGGGGAGGATATAAAGTTTCATCTATTTCAGGTGCAAACTATTTTCTCACCATAGTGGATGATCCTAGATGCACATGGATTTACCTTATGAAACACAAATCACAAGCTAGGGATCTACTAGTCAATTTCATCAACATGGTCGAAAATCAATTTAATTATAAGGTAAGAATAATTCATAGTGATAATGGCCTTGAATTTAAAATTCATGATTTTTATGCAACTGAAGGAATTATTCATCAAACTAGCTGTGTTAACACTCCACAACAAAATGGAGTTGCCGAACGCAAGCATCGCCACTTGTTAAACATGGCACGTGCTTTGCTCATTCAGGCTAGTCTCCCTAAACATTTTTGGGGAGATGCCATCCTTGCTTCCGCTTATCTCATAAATCGAACACCAACCCCCATAAAGGTAAATCACCATACGAAAAATTATTCAACAAAATTCCAACATACTCACATTTACGAGTTTTTGGATGTTTATGTTTTGTTTCTACTCATTCACAAAATCGATCAAAATTTGACCCTAGGGCATCACAATGTATTTTTATCGGGTACCCATATGGAGAGAAAGGGTACCGTGTTTTTGATCTTGCCAAGAGACAAATAATTGTTTCTAGAGACGTCATTTTCTTTGAAAACATTTTTCCGTTTCCAAATAACACTTTACATGACCAACACCATACCTCATTTTTTTGGGACACCACCCATACTCCTTCTCCTCAATATGACAACAACCTTGATTTTCCAAGTAGACCACATCCACCAATTGACCCACATTCAATTACTGAACCTACCTCACCAACACCTTCTCTACCTAGACCTTCCACAACCCAAACTATTGTTCCATGCCCCACCAAAACTAACCCACCACCTCGTCGAAGCAGTCGACCCATAAACACACCCCAATATTTGCAGGACTTTCACCTCAACATGACCCTTCCGTCAAGACCTAACCCGACATCATCTACGAACTCGGTGCTCTCTTCAGGTACTGCTCATCCTCTTTCTTCTTATTTATCTTATACTAATCTTTCTACCAATCATAAAGCATTTACTACTAACCTCACTTTGCTTAAAGAGCTGTAAAGTTTTTCACAGGCTGTCCATCATCCGCAATGGCGTCAAGCCATGGAACACGAACTTGCTGCTTTACAAGAGAATAAAACCTGGAGTTTGGTACCCTTACCACCCAATAAACGACCTATTGGTTGTAAATGGGTTTATAAAGTCAAAATAAAGGCAGATGGACAAATTGAACATTATAAGGCCCGATTGGTGGCTAAAGGCTACAATCAAATTGAAGGGCTTGATTACCAAGAAACTTTTGCCCCGGTAGCTAAATTGGTCACCGTCCGATTACTACTAAGTGTGGTAGCATTGCGTGGTTGACATTTATACCAACTCGATGTCAACAATGCCTTTTTAAATGGGGATCTACATGAGGATGTGTACATGTCATTGCCTCCAGGATTCGGACGAAAGGGGGAGACACGTGTTTGCAAGCTTCATAAATCCCTATACGGTTTAAAACGAGCTTCTAGACAATGGTTCATCAAACTATCCACCGCACTTAAGACTGCAGAATTTCATCAATCCCTATCTGATTATTCGTTATTCGTCTGAAGTCATCGAGGTAATTTTCTAGCCTTACTTATATATGTTGATGATGTGATATTGGCTGGGAATAATTTGCAGGATATAAAAGATACTAAACTCCTCTTGTCCAAGCAATTCAAGCTTAAAGACTTGGGAAAACTCAAATACTTCATTGGAATTGAAGTTGCAAGATCACAACATGGAATCAGCTTGTCACAACAAAAATATGCACTGGAGATCTTGGAAGACTCTGGATTCTTGGGTGTCAAACCATCTCAATCTCTGTTAGAACAGAATATATCACTCACACAATCTGATGGAGCACTTCTAGAAGATGGGTCAATATACAGAAGATTAGTTGGGAGATTGATCTACCTAACCATAACCAGACCAGACTTGACATATGTTGTACACATACTAAGTCAATTCATGGACAAGCCTCGACAACCACACCTAGAAGCAGCTCATAAAGTGCTAAAATACATCAAACAGACTCTTGGACAAGGAATCTTGCTACCATCCACGGGTTCACTCCAACTACAAGCATTTTGTGACGCTGATTGGGCTCGGTGCAGAGATACAAGGAGATCAGTCACAGGTTACTGCATTTTACTTGGAAATGCCCCAGTTTCATGGAAAACAAGAAGCAAACAACAATATCCCGTTCAAGTGCAGAAGCAGAATACAGATCCATGGCAACCACTTGCTGCGAGATTACATGGTTGAAGAACATCTTGAAAGATTTGAAGATAGACCACGCTCAACCAGTAACCCTGTTTTGTGATAATTAGGAAGCAATACACATATCATCTAATCCAGTCTTCCATGAGCGAACCAAACACATAGAGATTGATTGTCACCTAATTCGAGAAAAAAATCAAGCAGAAATGATTTAGACAGCTTACATTCGAACCATAGAACAACCAGCAGATTTATTTACCAAACCATTAAGCTCTACACAATTTGAAACATTACTTAGCAAGTTGGGTGTAATTAACATACACTCCAACTTGAGGGGGAGTGTTAAAACCATAGAAGACCATAATAGGTAGTAAATCAACTCAATTATTGTAAATATTACCGTTATGTATACTTTCCTTTTCTATGTAATATTCAGCATAGTTGTAGGCAATAAATTAGGATTCTAAACTATTATACACTTATATAAATTACAGAATACATGTACAAAAAAAAAATTCAATACAATATGAAATTCACACCAATTGTCTGTCTATACAATCTTAGTTATTGAATTTCTTCAAATGGCACTTTCGTTGCAGTGCAAAAAACTAAACAAACATGCTAAACAATTAGTTTTTTATTTTTGCCTCTGGAAATGGCACTCCCATTGGAGTTGCCCTAAGACGTGGCTTTGAATGGACGCTAAAGTTGAGACATGAGACTAAGTTTGTTAAAATTGTTTTTTTGATATGATATTAAAAATATAATGAAAACTCGGATGTAAAGTTAGATGGTAAAATTGCAAATAAATATTTTTAATTAATTATATACTGATAATTTTAGCTAATAAATTAAATTACAATAAAATTTGATAAGAGTCAACATTATTATACTCAATTATATAACCTGCTAAAATTCTTTATGTTGTCCAAATCTTCATTTTTTATAAATTTCTGGTAGATTTCAATTATAATTTCGAACACATCGTTCTCTCTCGTATGGATGAATTACTGAACTTATCATATATGTTTGGAAATATTGAGATGTCTAGTTTTCTTCCTAACTAGAATCGCAACAAAATTCCACCTGTAACTCTAAATGTGTCCAAAACAATAAATTGAGGTCTACTTTGATAGATTTGATAAGATTCGTCTAATAACTTTGACTATGTGAAATAATATGTTTCTGAATTCCGTTTAACTTGAAAATTTACCGTGATATATTTTTATGTGTTTAGCATTGTCCTATAAACTTTCAACAAGATCCAATATATAATTTAAAAGATATGACCAATATCACAAAAGTAGTCAACAAATATTATAAGGTCAAATTCAATTTTTATTTGGTTTATAAAAAAAATCTAATAAACTCATAAAGTCAGATCGATTTTAATGATTTTACTATTTTCTTTAATTTTGATTTTTTAGTCTAATTTACATGTAAATACACATTAGCTTGTAAAATTATATAATTTTACAAGTTAATTCGGGACCGCTGTCGTCGTGAGACTCTTATGAATGGTGACGACGGGCTAATACTAAATGCTATAGGATTCGGTTGGTACCCATGGGTCTTCGACTTCAGTGTTTCTCCCAAGTTTTAATGAAAACGATGTGGGTGTTTTAGGAAAATTACATCAAAATTTTTGTAGTTCATTATTTTCTCGTCTTTTTTCTTCGTGTTTTTGAGAAATTACACTTTTGATCAACTCAAATCTTAAGATACAATTAAATAAATTTATTCTCAAATGTAATACAACGTTAACACGAATACTCAAATGCTATGTCTTTTTTTTTCTCTTTCCAATCTCTCTCACTCCTCTCCATTCAACGACTGTCTATAACCAAGTAGAATCAATTTAAAGTTTGTTTCTTTGTTTTTCCTGGCAATCCCTTCTCAACTAATCTCTATAGATGCTATAACTGGGGCATATCAATAATGGTGGAGATCGGTAGCGGTGCTCGTGGCTAGAGTTTTATATTTAAAAATATATCAAAATAATATTTTTAGTATATGTTTTATATTCATAAAAACTATTTTTTTAGTATATGTTTAGTAGTATGGTTGAAGCTAGCTTTTTTTAAAGTGTTTTTTGTTTAGAAATAGACCAAAATATTTTATTTTTATTTTTTTTAAATTATTTTAATATCATCACATCAAAATGATCTAAAAATATCAAAAAATTAAATTAAAGCAAAAAAAAAAGAAGTTTTTTTTTTAAAAGCTTTGTTTCTTTGTTTCCCAAAATAAAGAGAGGGAGAGTGACAATTTAGTCATTTTAACCTAGCATGGATTTTTTTTAATTAATTAATGGACATAAAATGATAGTTTTATACATAATTCTTATATTTTTGTTGATTTTTTAAAACACTTGTGTATTTTTCCTTAATGCTTTTCATATAATAATAGTACACTACAAAAAAATTGGTGAATATATACGGAAATACCGACAAAAAAAAAATTATCAGTATTTTGTTGTGAACAGTATCAATGGTGTTTTTTGTCGTCTTATCCGCTGGTAAACACCTATAAAAACATTCCCTCAACATATACCAATGGAATACAATGAAAAGAGAGAAGAATAAAAGTATATACACGTAAAATGACGAGTGACTTTTACAGACATGATTATCGACAGAAACTCCTCGCCGATAAATATTGGTAGAAATTGTAGTGAGAGAATTATAATGGGATTAAAAAAACCCAAAAACTACGACAATATGACATTGTTACTGATAGAATTATCGATGACTTGACCAATGAATATATTCTGTTAGTAAATCTATTGGTAATTTTTAATTTATAACTTGATCATCAACTCCCCCCTCCCCTCTTTCTTCCTTCCTTCTCTTTTTTTTCCTAAGCAACTAACAGACACCCCTAGCCACCCCTTGCCCCCAATTTCAAGTCCAATATAGATGAATGTATCCATTCAAAGGTCAGGGATTACATATGCATAATAATTAAAATTATGTTGTTTTTTTATGCATAAATAAAAACATTCATTTAATTCCATGTATGTACTTGTTTAACCTTAAGAGAAAAGTAAAAAACAAGGCATTAAGGCTTTGATATGTGAGGCCTATACTGTTATAGAGATCGTAACATTTATCTCATTCTATTTCGAGTCTCAATTGACAATAAGAATCAAACATAATTCAAGATATGATGGTGATGGGAAAGTGTCGTCAAGTGGAAACTTGTCAATATTATTCCATCCAGGATGACTCATGCCAAAAAAATTATCAGGAGAAGATATTTGTTAGAATTAGAATCCAAACAAGCATATAATTATGTGTTTTTTCACTGCGATGAAATGAGATCTTTTATCTATTAAGTATACTACTGAATATGTTGTTTTTAAACAATTTATCTCTTACAAATATCATAAATTGTTACATTATTGAATTCCCATAGATAATATGGTCAATTTTTACTATACCAAAACTCACAGCTAACTCAATCCCAAATGTTTTGATTACAAGATGAATAGTTTTTCATGTGGTTCAGAACACATGTAAGTACTTTGAATTTATTTTTATCTCTTAGAATACTTAATTTTATTACATATTTTCCATTAACTGTTCATGTGTATATTTGATGTACCAGGTTTATAATTTGGGAAGGAATGCTAGTGCTACCTTATCTTTACTAAGTCTAGGTCTTAAATAAAAAGTTAAGTGCTGCAAAGAGTATTACATCAATGGATACGTGTTTCATAGTGAAGAATATAAAAAAGATAGAAGGACATATAACAATGAGATTTGTGTTAAGGAGTCTACTTCTAATGGGTTTAGAGTTGACTACTATAGGAAATCAAAAGAGGTCATTGAATTGCAATATCATAGCAAGCAAAATATAGTATTTATATTCAAATGTTATTGGTATGACACCAATGATAGAGGATTTAGAGTAGATCACCATCATAGTTTGGTCAAAATTATTTCAAAGGCTAGACTCCACAACATCAATGATGTCTGTATTTTCACTAAGCAATAAGTTTATTACACATACACTCATTCTTGTAAAAAAGGATCGTTTAAGAGTTGATTGGTTATCCATAATGAAAACCAAGATCAGGGGTCAGGTCAAGGTTGTTTAGAACGACAATGATAAATTCAAAGAAAGAGATGATTTTTTTTAACTTGATGAGTTAGTTGATCCATACCGAGTTGCTACATCAAATACCTAGAAGAAAATTCAAATTTTGCATCACCAAGAATATTTTTTTGATGTTGATGTTGAGGAGTCGAATAATGTCTTAAGCTCCAGCAAACATACATCAGTCAATGGAGATGAGATGATGACAAAATCAACATCGAAGATTGTGATGAAGATGAGGACAAATCAATTGATGAGGAAGAATACAATTCTAATTAATTAATTTCAACGTAATGAAAATGATATAAAATTATTAATCAATGAAAAGGAAATATATTGTGCAACATTATTATTGATGTTATTGTGTAGTGTGTGTAATTCTGTTAAGTATTTGCAAAATGAATAGAAAGATATTACAAATAAAATCTTTTATCAAAAATGTTTAACAATGCTGAAATACCAATAAATTAACATCACACGCAATATTACCAACATATTAATTCAATTAGTATTGTCTAATAGCCACGAGAACTGGTCCCCTTCCCCTTAACGTTGTTCATTGTAAACATCACATACGGTATTATTGACAGAGTAATTCCATCAAAAAAAATTTCTCATTTTTTCTCATTTGTTTTTGTTAATTAATATCGCTCTTTTAATTTTTACTTGTTATTTTTTTCTCCTTTTAGCTTCATATACAAAGATTTTAAGGTAAGATTTCTCTTTTTTCTTCTCTTTTGCTCTGTGTTTTATGCATTATTTTTTGAATTAATTTATTTTTCTTAATGGTATTGGTGTGGCACTATTACTTTTTTTAATTAATATCTTTTGTTATTAATGGTTTTGGTGTGGGATTAATGCATTATTTTTAATTATTTTTTCTTGTGTTAAATAATTATAATTGATAATTTTTCTCTTATCAATTAATTTTTCTATTGTTAATAGATTATTAACTAATAATGTTGTATCTAGTTAAATTATTATTGTCATTATTATTTAATATCTGTTTTTGAATTTTTGTACATTTACAACATTTTTTCTAAGTTTATGATTAATTTAAAAAATATTATAACATAGATAAAAATGTTCTATGAAATTAAATTATGCAAAATTGTTAGAAGAAAAGGAATAAAATCAACTAGTTTATGACATATATTGTGTGCATTTGTAGGTTTGTAAATTTTGGGTGGTCCCATATAGAGAAGGAGCTGTCAATTTTTTTTTTAATTTAGTAACCATTTAATTTTATTTATCTGTTAATTTGAGTAGATGCATATAAAAAAGCCATTGCTCATCATTAGGACAAGATCACTACTAGTTCTTCTAGCTATTTTGAGAAACTTAAGCTATTAGGTGTTGACACAAACAGGCACCTGAGGCACATGGATCAACTCACGATACAAGGTTGTTGAATGTGATGCCGCAAAGTCGGGGGCTCCTTTCATAGAGGGATCCAATTACTTGTAAGTACATGCCTAAAGGAAAGATGACCTTTCAATTCCATTGTTTTTTTCATAATTAAATTTGTATAATAATTTAAAAAAATATGATTTCGATTAACAAATAAAATCTCAGGTTTAAAAATATTGAGGACATGATAACAATAACAATTTCCTTTAAAACATAGATGGAGATTCCATTGTTTCAATGGATTCACGTCTCCAAAATCTGTATTAGGGATCGCGAGTAAATGCATGACTTATAAGGTTTAAGGTTAGTATGAACTTAAATATATTTTTATTATGTTAATTTGTTTAGTTTATCGAGATTACTAAAGTTTTGTCTTCTAAGATTTTACTACAAGGAAAAAATTGATTGGGGGATACTGATGATAATGTTACAAGAATGGTATGGGAGAATCATGGTGCAACTAGTAAATTCAGCTACCTTGGAAATCTTTTTCAAATACCATACTTTTATTTTTTATTTACTAACAAATAATTCATTTGTACTATATAATTTGTGTTATTTCTAGTACAAAGTGCAGAAAAAAAGCAAAAATATATGCAGAAGTAAGAGAGCTTCTAAATTGCAACAACATGGTTGTTTAAAAGGAACTCAAGTTGTCATACATCTCAGATGTTATATGGGTACATTACATTGAGTACATGACGTCCAAGCATTTTAAGCAAAACTTTCATCTTAGTGCATAAAACCAAAACCATTTTTTTTTTAGGTTTCGTTACCATGCACACCAGTGGCTTCATGTCATTCATTTTAGATCCAAAAAGAATGATAACTTTTCTTAATTACATTAACTTTTCTTATAGTTTTTTTATTAATACTTTTAATTGAAAACATTTTTCTCTTACAGGCTACAACTCTTGAACGCGATTCATTGCCAATAAAGTTTTTTGTTAAGATACATGTCTGAAGTAGCGAACACCAAAAAAGTTATATAACAGTAGTGCATGGATAGCCATACTCAATAATTTGTGGTATGTTGGTTTTCACCAAAAAAAATCTTCTTAATTTATTATTTCAATGAATTTTTTTCCTGACTTTTTCATGCTTTCCAGAAAATATATAATAATTGATTGAAGGAGAGATACGAGGATGATCCTAGTGAACCTAGTAAAAATAAGGTTTGTGGACTCTCTAACACTACAACCAATAATTTGTGAATGTCCCATAGTGTTTTGACCGTTTGAACTTCATCCAAGTCATTTCCTGTTCACGCAACTCTTGAGTTCTATGTGGTCTTAGTTGAGGAAATGCGTGATGAGATAGTAGGATTTCATGTTGAGATGTCCAAACTGAGCCAAATGGTTATACAAATGCAATCATATTGGGATTATCCAGGTTCTCTTTCCTTTTGGTCCTGCAATCCTGACCAGTCTCCTCCTCCTCCTCTCTTTGAGCACAATCACTATTTTAGATTTATTGTATTTGCATTTTCAATGTAAAAAAAAAATAATTCAAAATATATTTTGATTTTTATATTATTTTAATTTATTTTTCAATATATATTTAAAAAAACATATTTTAAAATAGTAGTGACATAATTCTAGCCCAAAACATCCATTGGTATTTTTCATAGAGTTGGGAAATAATTACTGCAAATGTCACTTTTACTGTTTAATCACCAACATAATTATATATGACTGTTGCCATGAGAAATGCTGACGGAATGTTACTGATGGAATCACTAACGATATTTTTGTAGATGATACATTTAATATACAAATGAATATACCAACAAATTTGAGCAGGTAATATTTTTTGGCATGCTTTCTCCGTCAGTAAAGCCATCGATATATGAAATACCAACAAACTCACCGATAAAATAAGAATTACGATAAGAGTTTTGCTGATAAACAATTTTCATCCATGAGATCTTGAGTAAGATATGTACAAATGGACAATGAGTGTAAATACCGATAAAAACAATTGTTGGTAAAATTATTAATTTTGATAGTGGTATAAATTTTATAACTAAGACAAACATTAATAAGTCACACAAATACCATGGTTAATTTAATTGTTTCGAAAGTGTTCTTATGAGTTCCACTATGACTTTCAAGCAAGTTGTAGCTACTTTGTAGTCATCGATATTAATGTTGTTGTTATTTAATTATACATCAATGATGCAAAATTAATATGTTTAATTACAATGAAAAAGTTATAACACAATTTATCTTAGGAGAAGGGGGGCATGAAAACTCAAGTTATCTTTGATTTGGTGGTATTTTAGTATGTTTATATGGCATATAAGTCATTAATAATTTATATGAAAATATAATTATCTATCTTTTTTAAAACAATAGAATAACTTATTTCACCTCAAATCATAAATTTTAAAATTAGATAAGAAGACTATTATGGTCCTTTTCTTTTTTAAAATACACTAAACGAACAAATAAAAAGGATTAAACCACATTTTAATCTTTTTTAAAATATCTAAAATATTTTTTAGATTTTAATTAATTAAACATAGTTTATATTTTTTGTAAAGAAGAAAGCAAATTTCAAAAAATGAAAGTGTCATTGATGATTTTGGAATTCACAAATATATATATATATATATATATATATATATATATATATATATATATATTTGTGAATTCCAAAATCATCAATGACACTTTCATTTTTTGAAATTTGCTTTCTTCTTTACAAAAAATATAAACTATGTTTAATTAATTAAAATCTAAAAAATATTTTAATAAGATATTAATTAATTAATTGAGAATAATATAAAAGGCATCAATGAAGAATAATTCTGATTTTCCCCTTCTAAAAAAACTATCTAGTATTGTTGAAATACTTCTTATTTTAGGAAATCTATTGTACATTAACAAATTAATAGGGAAAATATAATTGAAACATTTTTTTTAACATGGTGAAATAACATTGTTACCCTTAAGAGCAAGAATTTATGTTGTTTACTTCCAATATTTTGTTTTTGGTATTTTAATATTTGTTTCTTTAGTATAATGAAGCTAATACACTTCAAAGTAAAGGAAAAAAAATACAAATAAGTCAAACTTGTTGTTAGGGGCTCTTTGTTCTTTTACTTTTTTGACAATAAAATAATCTATTTACCCTTGAAATCAAATAAAAATTAAGTTACCACTAAGGGTTGGTAATTGCAATGCACTCCTTCAATTGTTTTTTCATTTAGATTTGATCCCTATTATTATAATTTATATTGTTTTAATATGAAATGATTAATCAAATTGAAATTGTTTTTCAATCTCACTATCTTTTTCTTATGTGTCAAACTCAATCTATATTAGTTGCTTGCTATTTATTTTGTTTGGGATAGTTTTTTAAATAGACTTTGTAACGCGATTTGATCATTTTATGATTTGTTTCCTGTGATATTTTTTTATCATTCTCTTAATTGCTATTTTGTTTTCATTGAAAAGTTTTAAATTTGTAAATTGGTTGGGAAATGATCTTTTTGGTTGAACTTGAGTATGAAATTTATCAGGTTACTGGTTTGGTAGATTAACCGAGGTCATAGAGATTCACTCATGTTTCTTTGTTTTTTTTTTTTATCCTTTAACATTTGTTTTAATTTTAACATTGGATTGATTGAAAATTGGATTTCATAACCTTTTGATTATTATTTTTATGGGTTTATCATGGTCTTATGATTTGGGTGGTGGGTTTGGGTAACTTATATTCTTTTATCTTTTTTATTTCAATTTTATCATTTAGTATTGAGTTGATAGGGAGTTAAGCTTCATAATTTATATCGTCTTGTGTTGTATGAGTTTATCCCATTCTCTGACTAGGGTTACAAGTTTAGTTAGTTAACCTGAGTGATTTATTATGTTCTTTTTTTAATAAAAAAACCTTCATCCTTAAAATATGGATTGATTTGAAGTTGACCTTCATAGTTTATTTCTTTTTTTTCTTTTTATGAGGTCATTTCAATCTCATGAATTAGGTTGTCAAGTTAACCAGGGTGACTTGACCTATTTTTTAGTTGATTTTTTTTTTTTTAATTTCATCATTCAATATTGAATTAATTGAAAATTATGTATAGTATTTTATTAATTTGCTTTCTATAAAAAAAAAAAGTGAGACTTATTCTTTCACCGGTGAGGGAGGAATATAGCCATAATTCTTCATATCTAGCTAAATACAACTTGATGGGACTGACAAAATTTAAGAGCTTGTAAATTTCTGAATGATGAAGAAGAAAGATAGCAACCTATCAAACGAAAAGAAGAAGAAAGCCGTCGCTCTGATTTGCAGTTAAGCTCCCTTACATTTAATTCTCTGGACCCTTTGAAGACTCTCACGAATAAGAAATGGAAGGACCACGAAATATAGGGTAGGACAGGAATGCATGACCAGTTACGAGCAAACTCACAGTGCTACGACATTAATTACAAATTGATGTGCTCCTGTTTTGCATGCTTCATTATTCTAGTAGCACAACGAGGATTTGAAGGTTTGTAAGAAACAGATGCGGCATCTAGCTAGGGCAAAACTAGTTCTCTGGGTGGTCATGTCCTCTGGTTTTTCCAACCAAGAGTACGTGATGAAGTAGTCTGTGCCCCATTTGATGGTTTCTAGTTGGGAGCATATATACAGCAAACGCTGTTGAAAATCTAAACTTTACATTATCTCGTGTATCATCCCACTAAATCTATCTGATAATGCAAATTATATGGTTTGATATGTAAAATGCAAATGATTATCTATCACAGCTTCACCGTCATCTTTAAGCTCAGAATCTCTACGTCATTGCACTGATGACAGTCGCATGTTAATTAGGAGGCACCTTTCCAGGGCCATAATACAACAAAGATTTAGTGAGTGCTCTTCCATAATCAATGAAACAACCTAACTAGTAGACAAGGACACGGGAAGAAGACATGAGGCCGATCTTTTAAGTAAATAATTCCACTGAAATATTCTAGTGACTTAACATGAAAATTTAAAATAGACAACCTACGTGCATTTTCAGTTTGAAATTGCTCCATGATATCGTTCTCGTTGAAGTTAATGATTTTAACTGCTAATATACATTATTCATAACATGAAACATCACATTCTATTTATTAAAAGCATACGATGAAACTGGTTAAACAAGTAATTAATGTGAAGTGTTGGTTAATCTAAGAGATAGTTCAGTTGATCCAGTTGGGGTGTGTTTCTTAATAGTCTTCAGTTAAGTCTTCTAAAGATAATTGGAGGCATACTTAGTTGTTGATTTTAGGTTCTAGTGAAATAATTGTACGCAAGCTGATCCGGACACCACTATTACTAAAAAAATAAATAAAGTGTTAGTAATTTTAAAGTCATCCATATATAAGCTCAATTGTTAGTTACTTCTCTAAAGCATTGGTTACATATATAAAAGTGGTAATAATGTTTTTTTAGGACAAAAGTCATTAATACAATACAAAACAACATTGTAACACCCACTAGTTAATAATAATAATGATGATGATAAGATGAGATAGCAAAAAAAAAAAATAAATTCGATACACTAATTAATTTATAAAATGGAAGAATATGATGCATGAGGATGGACTATGTGGACAAGATAATAGGAAATGAGACGCAACAAATCAGTTTTCTAATTCTTTAACTTCTGCAATATGCAATTCTCGATTTGTAGCTGGATTTCATGAACTCTTGCCTCTTTCTTGTCAATCTTCACTCTGAATTTTTTGGGTTTGTTTTGGGTATTGTGATGTTCAAGTTTATGGTGGCTTGATTTGGTGGCTGGGTTTTGGTATTGTGATGTTTGGGTGTTGGGTTTTCGGCAAGAACATGATTTGCGTGGTTTTTATGACAACTTTTGCATCTTCTTTCTGTTTTTATGGTTTTTGTTTCTTTTGTGGAGGAACAACAACAAAAAAACAAACTGAAAATAATATCACAGCTAATAATGTACCGAGGATTATTATCAAATAGTGTTTCTTTCCTGGTTTGAACAAGAAGAAACAAAGATTAGTTAAACAAGTGGGCTAATTTATAAAAGAAAAAGAAAAGTAAGTAAAGAACGAAAATGGAAAATGATATATGGTGAAGAAAGTATCGCCAAGAAAAGGGAATTTCCAGTAAAAGTGGTCAAAAAGATTTATGTGATTAAAGAAAAATTAAAAAAAATTATGGGAAGGAAGTGTTGTTCTTTTCAAAAACAAAAACCGATAAAAATTATGCGTACCTTGTTTTTTCCATACAACTAAAAACAATTAGATCTGCAAAAAGTATTTGAAGGGTATTAATTGTTGACCTTGTTTTGCTGCTTGAATTCCATTCTTCAATTTATGTGCTTGAACAAATGCACTACCCTGTAATAAGAAAACAAAGGAGCTTAGTTTATTCAGCATGACTTTTTTTTTTGTTAAGGAATCATCTCATCTAAAAGCTTAAACTGTCAGGTGAGGTCATAGAATATGATTTATATTATTCTCTAACGCACCCCTTCAAGTGAAAGCCCTTTGGTGCATGAAACTTGCACAAATTCACACTACATTGTGCTTGATTTTTATCAAATAGAATGAGGATGATGAGATTCGAACTCCTGACCGCAAGGTCAACAAAGCTCTGATACCATATTAAGGAACCATCTCACCCAAAAGCTTAGCTGTTAATGAGGTCTCAGAATATGATTTATATTATTTTTTAACACCTTTTATGCAAAGAAAATAAAAGAAAAGAAAAGGTCAATTGATGAGAAAACTACCACCTGGCTTAAGTATTAAATGGTTGCAGTAACAAATAAAAGCCTTGATAGAATGTCAGCACATGTTTGAACACCATGTGTATGAGTTGCTATCTTTCTAGTTTTGCTCTCTTCACTGAGTTATTGGTATTTGTATTTTTGTGTTAAAATTGTGTTATTTAGTATTAATAATTGTGTTAAAATTGTACAATTATTTAGCATTAATAATTATGTTAAAATCATACAATTTTACGGGTTGATGTGGCATTCAAATTTGATTTTATGTATTTACATATTACATGACATCCAAAACAACTATCAGTGGCAATAGACTTGATGTGTGATGGCAACATAGATATTGATAAAAAATCAAGAAAAGTTCAATCAAGTATTGTAATGAAATTATATGGACATAATTGTTTTGCATTGTATTTTTAAGTTTTTTTAAATCATGTATGAAACTTAACTAATGAAGTTTTATGGCCATAATTATGTTGTATTGTATTCGAAAATATTCTACTTACGATTTTACAATTTTTCTATCAAACGATTTTACTTGTTTTTTATACGATTTTTGTATGGAAATATTTTATTTATGATTTTACGATCCGATTTTATAATCCGAGTTCAAATTACAATTCTGTGTTGTGTCAAAAAAGCGAGTTTGACAACCTTGCTTATAATGCATATTTTTGTGGATGATATGCTTGACATGTGTTTAAAGATCATTTCACTAATCTTTTAAATAGCTTTTTAATATATATTTCCTCAACTCAATAAAAAATATTCTAGTTTCAAGTAAGAGTATACACATTAATTCATGTTTTGTCTTTATATCTATAATTTGAAATATTGTACAAAATATTTATCTATTCATTATATTTTGAATAATTATATTTCTTAATAATATTTTTTTTCTAAGAAAAAATAATAGTTAAAAATATAAAAATTTCAGTAAATTATGGGTATCACCAGGTAATAAGAATATAAAAATAACCAAAATAAATTAAATATGTCTGTATATAACCCATCATATATGTTATGTGGTTCCATTGAAAACTAAAGATACACCCTATCAAATTACTTTAAGGTTTCACTATCATAAAGGTGCACCACAACTCCATCCATTTTATCATGTGAATGATGTAATTTCAAGTGCTCAAAATCTTTGGAGATATAAATAATCCTTGTAATCTAGTAATGATTGTGATGTATATTGGTTTTGTATGTAAAAAAAAAGTCCTTCCATTGCTAGTTCTAGGTCTATTTGAACATGCTAACATGTTTTTTATTTGATCAAATATGTATTTTCAAAGTAGTAAAACATGCAAAAATCCAGGCACATATGAATTTTTAGTATCCTAACCCAAAAGGCATCATCATGGATGTTCTAGCATAAAAGTTTTTTTTTTCATCCTATTACCTTCAAGTGAAATGCTTCTCGTCCATTCAATTGTTTTTCATAATTGTCCTTACTCAATTTATGACGTGACTAGATAGTGAACACAAGTACAAATGTCGGTAATTTATTGTGATTTATGTACTCATCCTATAATGGTACATTGAAATCTTTTAAAAGATAAAACTTGTCTGCTTCTACATTTGGTTCTTCATCTACAATTGAATATTCACCTGCATAACCCTAACTCATCCTCA
This sequence comes from Salix purpurea, assembly GCA_027405865.1. Classification (NCBI taxonomy): domain Eukaryota; kingdom Viridiplantae; phylum Streptophyta; class Magnoliopsida; order Malpighiales; family Salicaceae; genus Salix; species Salix purpurea. The sequence goes on along the minus strand of JAOWLH010000002.1, from coordinate 8,459,186 downwards.
TCATATCCATAATCATGCATCAATAATGATCACTATTATTATTATTATTATTATTATTATTATTATTATTATTATTATTATTATTATTATTATCTATTATAACTCTTTGTATATTGCTAGAACAAGAAACTAACCCAAACATACTTTCTATCATGGTCTCGTATGGAACATACGATTATCTTTATGGATGAAACTAATCCTTTTTGTTTCTTCTTAAGATTCACCTTATCAAGTAAGAAAAACCACTTATTTCTTGTTGTAACCTAATTAATAACATGAATAAATTATAGGTACCCAACTAATAATCTATCATTGGTTTAACTCAAACTTATTCATTTTATTTTAATAATACCTTTAAATCATTATCAATCTTCTCTAAAAACCCAAATGCCTCAAAATTTACTAAAATCTTCCCCTTAATAATATAATTAATTAAATGTGAAACTTACCCATAAAACAAGTTGTTATTTATTTCATTATAAAACACCTAAGTCATAAAATAAAACTCAATTTCATCAAATGATAAACAAATAAAAAAATTTAAAATCTCAAACAAACCCTAATATATACAAATTATTCATTCATACAATAAATTTCTATACAAAAAATCTATGAAACATGTAAACACATAAACAGTCTGCATACACTATATGAAAATGTCAAAAAAATCAACATTTTGAAATTAGGTTACAAGAAAAAAATAAGTGGTTTTTCTTACTCGATGTGGTGTTTTTTTTTTTTTTTTTTAAAAAAAAAACTAGAATAAAGATACTAATATACTGAGTGTTGGGTGGGCAAATTTGTGATTATAAAAGCTTTATTTGTGGTAAAATTAGAGGGTGAATGGAGTTATGTGCTGTTTTTTGCATAATAAAATGCAAGAAAATGAAAAAAAATAAGGGAGGGAGAGAGAAAAAAATCTTTTGTTAATTCATAATTTAAATATTATTGATGAATTTACCATCAAACATATAATTCGACAGGGACATTTCTGCCACCGGTCGCTGCAGAAATAACAATAGTTCTCAACAAGTCAACCCCACCACTGCACGGAGATTACACAAGGGAGGGTTACAGTGAGGCCGCTCAAAAACATGACATTCTACACCATGGAGAGAAATCAGTGTATCTCTTCTTCCTCTCCATTTAAGACAAACTTGAAGAGGATATGCAAGAGGGATTATGTGAAGGGAAGGCTAGACTTTGATGGTTCTAATGCAGCAGTTAACTTGGATGAATCAGTTGACAATGAGTTCTCTACATCTGAGTCTGATAAGGAAGGAGACATTTTTGACCTAGACCTGCCTAACCTGGACATTTTTGGGGCTAATTTCTCCTTCTCTGAACTGTTGGTTGATCTGGACCTTGATTGTGAAGGAAATGCCTCTCCGTGCCAGCCAGCCTTGGCAGCTTCTACACACACCATTTCTGGGTATTGGTTTTCTTTGGCCGTATTCTAATAACCTCATTTCTCTGTTTTCTTCTTCACTTCATTGAATCCTTTCTTGGTTTCTTTCCTCTTATATTTTGGCTCCATATTATATACAGGTCATCCCATGATTCTAGGGATGGTAATTTTGGGACTGATCGAGTCATGTCAGAGTTTTCCTCCACCATGACCGAGGTTGATTTATGGAAAAGATATGCATACGCAAGGTAATGTGAATGCAGCTCCTCAACATAATTGTTCCTAACCTAACCAATGTCGTGCATATAATGAGTGATTTTTTTTCCAGGTCCTGACATAACAGTTGTGAAGTCCATAACAAAATGTATAAGAATTTTAAGCCCTGGTAAATATATCACTTGACCTCACAAATTTCATTTCTATTTCACCTTTCCTATTTCTAGGATCCTTGAATTATTTGGCTGTATCTTGAATTGCAGCTAAAAATCAAAGGGGTTCTTTGGATCAGGAGAATTGTTTGGCAGGTAACTGGCTGACAGGAAGATGCAAGAGGCTCCTTAGACTGACCTGGTACCAGTACAGCACTTACTGCAGAAGATTCATATCCATCTCCACTACTAGTCTGGATTTATAATTTCTAGATCCTCTATGGCTTTTTGTCTATCATTTGACCAACCCTTGAAAGCTCACATGTAGTCTTTAGTTTGATGTTCTACCTACAATACACCCACAAAATTATTGGTCATTTTAACCAAGACTCGTGGTTACAAGCATTTCTATGCTACACAATTTAGTTGTATCACTAGTAGATTTATTTCCAATAAAAAGAAGTGACGAATTCTTCTTTACATTGATTTTAGATGGGATTCATCTTATCAACTTTATGAACAATTGGATTTCTGTAAGAGTTAATTCAAACGCCATTAGGGTTTAAGCATGCTGAAAGAAGGGGGATAAATGACAGAATAAAGATATCTAAGCTCAAGCCAGGTACTGTTGAAGCTTGTCCACTTCATCTGGGCTTCCAATGAAAATAGGTGCGCGCTGGTGTATCTGCCATTAAATTACAAAGTCAAACCAAAGTGTCAGAGTTGTTTGATGCTCAGGGCTCATTCTGCTAGTGTGGTTGTGAACCATTAGGAAATATGTGATTTAAGCAGCAGTTTCCGATCCTAGCGCTCATGATATTTTGTGATTGGCAGCGCCATGGTTCTAACTTTACACAAAGTTTTTTAGAACTAAGGTAGATAAAAAATTCCAATCTAAGATGAAGCTGCAACGAAATCAATACCTGTTCTGGCTTGATGTCAAGGATTCTCTGGTGTCCATCTGTTGCTTTCCCACCAGCCTGTTCCACAAGATAACTCATTGGCGCGCATTCATACAGTAACCTTAAGTTGCCATTTTTGCTGTTCTTGTTCTTCGGGTTTCCATAGATACCACCGTATAGAAGCATCCTATGTATTTCCCCTACAAAGCAGCCAATATAACGCCCGGAGTAAGGCTTCCCGTTGGGTGGCCCTGGCTGCCTGAGGTAGCCAAGGTAGCTCTGCAGTTTACCATCCCACAGCTCATAATTTCCTTCACTGAATGAGTAAATCTTCCCCGTTTTCGGGATCTTGATATCTTCATGTGTGAGTACAAATTCACCGAACGTGGGATCCAAGGTAAAAGCAAACACTCCTTTCCCTATCGATACTGTGAAGACTACCGAGCTTGAATAGAGGCAGTAGCCAGCAGCCAGCAAGTTTCTGCCTGGCTGGCAAGCGTTGATGATGCACCTCTGTTTTGCTTCGTCAAGCTGTCGCGTAAGAGATGAGCGATGTGAAGAGAGCTAAAACTCGTGTAGAATAAAAAAAGGTTTTCATTTTGAGAGCCGCTGCTCATTTTTCTTGGTGAGAAAGTGAGAAACCAGATGACTTACAGTGGAGTCATCTTCAATATCAAAGAGGCATTGCTCGTCAGGGCCATAAATTCCAAAGATAGATCCAGTAGTCAATGCTGTATCAATGTTGGCAGACCCATCAATTGGATCAAACACCACAATGTAGTTCCCAGAGTTAGTTTCCTCGACTGCAACAGGTGCATCTTCTTCCTCTGATACTATAATCCCTGTGCGGCCACTTGACCTTAAACAATTGCAAAACAGCTATACATGGTAAAATGTAAGCTATGGTAAGTTTCACCAACAAAATGTTAACGTACAAGTAATAAGATTATCTATGAAATCAAGGTAGAACATAACAGAGTGTTGATGTTCAATGTGTATTTCATTCATCTCAAATGGTGTTTAAATACAGAATTACAGATGAGTTTAATTAACCCAATTGATAAGATAAAGCTAGTGTCCTATGTATTCGGGATTACATTTTGAATTTGAATTTAAACTATGAAGATATAATTTAAACTGAAGATATATCTCTAATATGCCCCCTCAAGATAGAGGTCGGGGAAGAACTCCTATCTTGGATCGTAGATGTTGAAATCGTGTGCGTGGCAGAGGCTTGGTGAGGGCATCTGCTAATTGATCCGCAGATGAAACATGAGCCACTCGCAGGCTTCCTTTTTGCACCTGATCTCTGATGAAGTGAAAATCGATTGCCACGTGCTTCATGCGTGAGTGAAATACTGGATTGGAACACAGTTGTGTGGCTCCTACATTATCACAGTATATGACAGGACAATTTAATTGAGAGACTCCAAGATCAGCAAGTAGATAACTTAACCAATTAAGCTCGGCAGCGGTGTTAGCAACAGCGCGGTATTCTGCTTCTGTGGACGAACGTGCTACTGTCTGCTGTTTCTTTGAACTCCAAGAGACTGGATTTCGACCAAGGTATACAATGTATGCACTTGTGGAAGAAAAATCATCTCTGTCACCTCCCCAGTCAGCATCGGAATAGGCCTGGAGTTGAACAAGTGAGTCATTGTGCTGTTGATTGGAGAAGGCATGAACTTGAAGTGGGGAGTGGCGATGAAGTTGAAGACCATCATTTATGGAACCACAAAGATACCGTAGCAGACGCTTGACAAAGATCCAGTGCTCAGTGGTTGGTGAGTGCATATATTGAGAAAGCTTATTTACAGCAAATGCAATATCCGGCCTTGTAAGCAGCAGATACTGAAGACTGCCAACAACTTTGCGATATTCAGTAGGATCATTCAATGGAGACCCTGACTTTGAGTGAAGAATTGGTGAAGTGGGGAGAGGTGTGAGAACAGGTTTTGCTTCATTCATCTTTGTTTTCTGGAGTAGGTCCATGATATATCTCCTTTGCGACAGCAAAATACCTTGCCTGTTCGGTATTACTTCCACCCCCAAAAAGTATGACAATTGACCGAGGTCTTTGAGTGAGAACCTGGAGGCAAGATTATCAACAAATGAACGAATTAGTGCAGCATTACTTCCTGTGATGATTAGATCATCTACGTACACCAGTATATAAATAACGTGAGCACAGTCACGAAGAACAAACAAGGATGTGTCTGCATGTGAATTTTTGAACCCATTCTCCTCAAGAAAATTCCTCAGTTCCTGATACCAGGCACGAGGAGCCTGCTTTAAACCGTAGATGGCTTTTTGAAGTTGACACACATGTGTAGGGTGATCCTTGTCCACAAACCCTGGTGGCTGCTGCATAAATACCGTCTCACTTAGGCGTCCTTGAAGGAACGCATTGTTGACGTCAAGCTGCTGCAGTGGCCACCCTTTAGAAATAGCTATGCTCAGCACAACCCGAATTGTGGTGGGTTTGATTACTGGACTGAATGTGTCCAGGTAATCAACACCTGGTCGTTGATGAAAGCCCTTCGCTACGAGACGAGCTTTAAACCTTTGAATTGTGCCATCTGAATTTCTCTTAATCCGATATATCCATTTGCAACCTACAACATTGTGATGAGCAGAAGGAGGGACTAAATTCCAGGTTCCATTGCGAACTAACGCATCACACTCATCTGACATGGCTTGACGCCAACGAGAGTCTTTGAGGGCCTCTGTAACTATAGTTGGTTCTACATCACTATTTTGGACAAGCTGTGTGTGCAGACTCAACTTTTGGATGGGTTTACTAATGTTATTTTTGGCTCTTGTTGTCATGGGATGAGTGGAGACAACACTGTTGGTGGGTGGCTGAGTGGTAGAAGAAGGTGGTGAAGGATTATTTGGAGGAGAAGATCGGTGAGCTGAGCTGTTGGAGAGGGTGACAGACGGCATTGAAGAATTTGGTGTATGAGTTGATTCGGGAGTCAAAGTGATACGTGGAGCAGGTGGTGCCACGTCAAGTGGAACTGGCGGAGAAGGAGTTGTGGAAGAGGAAGTGACACGTAGGACGGGTGGAACCCACGTGTCAATGGCAGCTGAAGGAGTTGGACGACTTGTCGTCTGTGCAGACAAGGCTTCAAAGGGGAACTCAGTTTCCACAAATCGCACATGGCGTGAAACATGAATTTTGGTAGATTTGGGATCATAGCAGAAATAGGCACTTTGGCTGAGTGAGTAACCAAAAAACACACAGGGGTGTGAATTCGACTCCAGTTTGTGGGCAGTGTATGGTCGCAGCCAAGGATAGCACAGGCAGCCAAAAATTTTCAATTTGGAGTAATTGGGATCTCTCTGGAATATCTTTTGGAAAGGGGATTGAAGGCGTAAGATAGGTGATGGCATTCGGTTGATGAGGTACACGGCAGTGGCAAAAGCTTGGGGCCAGAATTGTGATGGTATGGAAGCATGGGTGAGTAACGCCATGCCTGTCTCAACAATGTGCAGGTGTTTTCTCTCCGATATACCATTGTGCTCAGGCGTATGTGGTGGTGTTGTCAAGTGGGCAATTCCAGAATCGGAGAGTAAGTTGGCGAGAGCAATGTACTCACCGCCGTTATCTGAGTATAGGTGTTTGATTTTGGTCTGGAAGTGGTTTTCAGTGAGGGATTTGAATTTGACGAACACAGATTTGACATCAGATTTTCGGTGAAGAGGGTAGAACCACACATATCTAGTGAAGTGGTCAATAAAGATGACGTAGTATTTGTGACCTGTAGTGGACAGTATGGGTGAGGTCCAGACATCTGAAAATATGAATTGAAGAGGATGAGTGGATAGAATTGTAGATGTGGAAAAGGAAAGTTTGTGACTTTTATTGCATAAGCAGGCATTACAAAACTGAGTTTTTGACACTGAAGGAGAAGATCCTAAATTATTGCGAGTCACAATATGATGAAGAATTGAGGGAGCAGGATGCCCGAGTCTGTGATGCCAGTGAAGGGAGATGGTTTTGATGGAGGAAAAGGCCAGGAGTGGTGAGTGAAGTGGCCATTCATAGATGCCATTATGTGCGTGACCCCTCAGCAATATCTCGCCCGTGCGTAGACTCTTCACAAAAAACAGATTATGTAAGAATTCAATCGAAACATAATTAGTTTTGCAGAATTTAGATATAGAGATGAGATTTTTGTGAATGGATGGGACACACAGCACTTTGTCTAATTGAAAAGTATGATTAGAAGAGGGAAGGGAGGTGGAACCAGTATGTGTTACTGGAAGGGTTGAGCCATCGCCAATCATGAGATCATCATTTCCATTGTATGGAGAATGGAGAGAAAGGTTGTTCAAGTCTGTGGTGACATGGTGAGAAGCACCACTGTCAAGTAGCCAAGACTGTTGGTTGCCAGTGGTTGCCATATTAGCTTGTGGTGGTGATGGTGGATATGGAGATGTGTTGAAAGGATTGCTATTGTGAATGGGAATGAGGCGAAAAGATGGGCAGCGTTTGGCAGTGTGCCCTTGAACACGGCAGATTTGGCATTGCCCCAGGTAAGGTCTTGGTGGTGGACGAGTGTTTGGGAATGAAGGAGATGAGTGGGGTCTGTTTGGTGGTGGACGATATGAGGGACGCCAGGAATTGGAGGGGGGATTTTGGGGTGGACGCCATTGGCGATTGGGTTGGCGATATGAGAGGTGAGCAGTGGCTGGAAAGGATTGTGAATCAGCTGTGTTGGTTTGAAGTTGGACTTCAAAGTTTAGTAACTTTTCATGTAATTCCTCAAAGGTAATGGAGGTGTCACGTGCTTGGACAGCACGTACAAGTTCACTGTAATCGTCAGGAAGGCCATCGAGAATCTTATCTGTTATATCTTCCTCATCAAGAGGAGCACCAAGGAGGGCGAGATCATCTGCTCGAGTTTTTATAATCTGCATGAATTCAGAAATGCAGAGGGAGTTTTTGGCTGTGTTTTTGAGTTGAAGCTTGAGTTGCTTGATGCGACCACGGGAAGGTTTGGCATATGTATTGGCTAGGATGGTCCAGGCTTGCTTGGATGTTTCGACTTGAGCAATGAAGGGAATGAGATGGGGTGACATGGAGCCAATAAGGGCATTGAGAATCAGTTGATCTTGACGTGTCCATAGTGAATGAGCAGGGTTGGGAATTGTTGATTCCGATTGGATGATAGTGGCAGGTGGACAGGGAGTGGTGCCATTGATGTAACCAAGAAGGTCATAGCCGACAAAAAGAGTTTGAAATTGCAGCTTCCATGATAGGTAATTGGTAGAGGTGAGTTTGAGTGGTGCTTGAGCAGCAATGTTAATGGTGATAAGTTGTTGGGATGTGGTATTTTCGGTGTTTGGAGCTGTGTTGGTTGCCATTTGAGAATGATTGATGAACAGAAAGAAAAATAATGAAGGTTTTGGTTTTATGTAGATCGTGACAGCTCTGATACCATAACAGAGTGTTGATGTTCAATGTGTATTTCATTCATCTCAAATGGTGTTTAAATACAGAATTACAGATGAGTTTAATTAACCCAATTGATAAGATAAAGCTAGTGTCCTATGTATTCGGGATTACATTTTGAATTTGAATTTAAACTATGAAGATATAATTTAAACTGAAGATATATCTCTAATAGAACAAACCTCATTGGAGATTACATCCAGCTTCTTCTGATCTTCACCTTGGATGTTGATGGTTCCTTGAACGCCAGTGAGATCGATTATGCTCGATCTTTGAAGAAGGGAGGCGATCTGCTTACATGCCATTGAGATACCGGATAAAACCGCTGTGAGCTCTGCATCAATGTTCCCTGCTTGTTCTTGCTTCAATAGCCAAGTTGTCAAGTTTTCGAGCGCATACCGGCCCTTCTTGCTCTTCTCTTCTTTAATGCCCGATTCTGCTGCTGCAATTTCCAAAGCTTTGCATCGAATTGTGGAGGCAAAACTCCCACCATATGATTGTCTAGTATGACGAGAGCGGTTCTTTATGGGAAACAGGTGAGAAATAATGGAAGAGCGAGAGGCTGAGAAGGTGATTTGTGAAGAGGAAGTCAGAATTGCCTCAAACATTGCTGTGATTGGTGGGTGTCTGTGTGTTACAGGGTTCTCACTTATCTTCCTTCCTACCACTATTGTGTGATTGTGATTCATTCTAGGTGAAACTATTAACTTTGTTTGACTTATGAGCCCACTTGGTATTGGAGCTGTCTGCAGGCTACGGCATAACTGGCCATGCTCCCGCATGAAATGAACTTATTTTACAGCAAATATTTTATGGCAGTAAATCTTCTAATCAAGATTATTCCAATCATTTAGTATAAACCCGTTGGTGTTTTTTTTTTTTTTTTTCTTTCTCTTAACTTTATTGCTAAAACGTACACCCTTGGCTTACCGTGAATGCCTTGACGATCAATCTCATCTCGAATTTCCCCAGACCTTACGATGAGCCTTTCAACAATCTGATCTCGTTTGGTGTTTGAGAGTTTCTTTTTCTTCTCATAACATCCCAGATCATTTTCATGAATCACAATCTCTCCTTTTCTTTTATTGATTGACTTGGAGTTCATGTTGGGATGAAACCCCCTATTGTTTTTCTTGAAACAAATCAGTGCTTTTAATATTTGAAGGTGAAATTGCTTGCTGTCTGGCTTTGTTTAGCTTCCGGCATCATTGATGTACTCTGCTGGGCTATAGCAGCAACAGTTCTTCAAAATTTGAAACTCAATTCACAATAATAGTAACAAAATCCTGGAAGTCCTGCTCCAATGATAGATTCTGAACATCAGGTTTCAATCTTCCATTGCTCCAAGAGAAAAAAAAAATTATTTGACAGTAATACAGAAACGATATTATGTGTTCTTAATTCCAGTAGTGTATTTTATGAGAAATTGTCATGGCCCATGTAAACATTTAGCTTCTCAAAACAAAATGAGTCTTTCCTTTTACATGTTAATCAAGCCAAATACTTCTCCAATTTCTCCACTTCCTCCACGCTCCCTATGTAGAGCGGAACACGCTGGTGTATCTGTTGTAAAAAACAATGCCTCAGTTCTTTACTCAAAAAAGAAGAAAAGAAAATTTCATGAGTTGAAGAAAGCATATTATTAGACTGACCTCAGTAGGTGTGATATCCAACACTCTGTGATGCCCATCTGATCCTTTCCCACCAGCTTGCTCCACTATAAAGCTCATTGGTGCACACTCATACAGAAGCCTCAGCTTCCCATTCTTGCTCTTCTTGTCTCTGGGGTACCCATAAATGCCACCATACAGCAGCGTCCGATGGAAATCGCCGACCAAGCTTCCAATGTATCTAGCAGAGTAGGGCTTGCCACTCGAGCCAGGGTCTTTAAGGTCATCAATGTACTTCTTCAACTTGTCATCCCACAATTGGTAGTTTCCTTCATTGAATGAATAGATCTTCCCAGCTTTTGGTATCTGGATGTTTTCTTGAGTTAAAACAAACTCTCCATACATTGGATCCAAGCTGAAAGAGAACACGCCTTTCCCAATAGTTAGCACAAAAATCACTGAGCTTGAATACATGCAGTAGCCAGCAACAAGGAGGTTACTTCCTGGCTGGCACACATTCACAATGCACCTCTGTTCCGTTTGGTCAAGCTGCAATTACCAAAGTTTCAAACAATCAAGATTTTAACCATGGACCATCTTCTTTTTGTGTTTGATAAACTCATCTGTTTGTAATTGCATCGATTATGGACTCACAGTGGAGTCATCTCCAATATCGGCTAGGCATTCGTCATTGGGGCTGTATATTCCGAAGATGGAACCTGTAGACACCGCAGCGTCAATGTTGGATGATCCATCGAGTGGGTCAAAAACCACTATGTAGTTTCCAGAGTAACTCTCCTCCACTGCCACTGGCACGTCCTCTTCCTCTGATGCTATGATTCCTGTCCTCCCACTTGATCTCAAGCAGCTAGAGAACACCTGTAGTTGCAAACTGACTAATTCTAAGAAAAGCATTTCGCTGTATGGTTCAAACTAGAAGTACTCATCTAATTCATGAAGAAAAGAGTTATATGACTAGAGAAGAAGCCTCAATTGGACCACAAAACAGGAAAATATACTGTGCTAGTTTTCCTACTTCATTTACAAGCAAAACCCAGTAATCTTCCACTTAGCTTTAAGTTTATTCCCACAACGAATTTGCAATAAACTCGTATAATTGTTATGTTAGTTTGATGCCAGATAAGCAGTTGTTAAGTACAGACCTCATTAGAGACCACGTCAAGCTTCTTCTGGTCTTCTCCTTGAATGTTAACAGCACCTTGAACTCCAGTTAAGTTAGAAATGCTAGCTCTTTGCACCAAAGAAGCAATCTGCTTACATGCCATTGAAATGCTTGAAATAACAATAGTGAGCTCAGCATCAATAACACCAGTTTGTTCTTGCTTCAACAGCCAACCAGTCAGTGTTTGAATCTCAAACTTACTTTTCTTTGTTTTAGCCTCCGAGGCTGTGCTCACAGCCATGCACTTAAGCCCACCACCACCATGTTTTTTCTTGGAAGTATTGGTGCTGTTGGGGCACGGCACGAGTGCTTTTGAGTCGAAGACACATAACTGGGAAGGAGATGGCCGAGACAGGGAACGCGAGGAAGAGAAGAGAAGATGTGACGATGAAGTTATTATCGCCGCTGCTTGAACAACCATGGCTGCTTCGTTTCTTGGTTCGTGGTTTCGCTTCTCTTCGGATATATATTTTTATTATAATTATTGGTTTCTGCTTACAGGGGTAGTGTTCGGCTCTCTTCTACATGGATTGTGTTGGGCATTGGCGGTAGGATTGTGAGGTGGGAAAAGATTTCTGTTAAATTTTGGGACCCACACTTATCATCGTGTGTCGCATCCGTTCTGTGATCATTGTTCGATCGATGAGCAAACGGATATTCTTTTTCTTGGTTTAGGGAGGAGGATGGGGATGGCAAATTGCAAGTGGGTTTGGTTCCATGCTCAGCTGGGCTGCTGCTTAATCCAAGTCTAGTCTCGTTTTCGGCCAAAATCAACAGCAGCATATTTATTTTTATTGTTTTAGTTTTCATTTACAAAGCAATGTTACTAATAATAAAAATGACTTTTTTTTTTCTGAAGAAAATGCATGAAAGGAAAGAGGATTTTTTACTAAAAATAGATATTTAAAACGTTGAATTTCTTTTCAATATTTATGTTAATTATTTTAAAATTCTTTCAATCTTGATGCATTTGATTATTTCAATATACATGCCATGATAGGATAACATGTCTAGTTGGACTAAAATTTGTTGATTTTTATGATTATTTCTTTGCTTGTTTTATTGGTCCATGCGATTTAATTTTAACATTCACATTTTTTATATTACTCATGCATGAATACATCGAGTATGAATTAATATCTTCATGCATTTTAATTTTAAGAATAAACTTAATTTTATGTTAGGTAAGGGAGTATTAGTCTTTTTCATGACTTTAAATTAGGGTTTAAGTTTGTGAAATATTCAACTATAAACTAAGAGTTTACTCAATAACGGTGATCAGACCGTGCCTCAACCATTCATTATAAACCCTAATATTACCTTTATAAAAAGTGGTCATTAAGAGATCATAAACCCTTTTGAGATTATATAGTAAACTCACCTCTCATATAGTGACTTAGAACCTTGCCTTAGAAAATAAATTCCATATAATTCATTTTGTATAAAGGCAGACCTAGTCAAATAATTTTGAATTCTTCAAGATTCATTCGAGCTAAGACCATGACTTTCTCTGAGTATGGGCAAATATTCTAGATGATGCAATTAATTGAGGGGGGATGCCTGAATATTATACCTAAGAAATTATCATGCATAATCAAAGTACATTATTCTGTGAATAATAAAAAAAACGATGTTAAAAAAAAACGAGATAAAATGGCGATATTTTTTCCTTGGTTTAAATTCCGGCCCATTCCAAATTTTTTGGCCAAATATCGGCCAAAAATGTAATGACCTTGCGAGATTGATGATGATATTCTTGTAATATTATATATGTTCATAATTTTATGTAGAAAAATCATTTTATTATGTTTTTTTAGATCATATTGTACAATTCTAAATAATTTTAGTTTTGAATTTGAACTATTTTTTTAATTAATATATGTATATATAAACAGTACAACCCTGAAACGACACGCTGAAACGCTCCAAAACCGAAATATTTTGTTCCAATTGAAAAACCAAAGCCTAAACCATAACGGATTGACAACTTTGATTATAATATGGCCAAAAAGTTTGATATACCCCCTGGACCTCTAGTGTGAACCTAGCTAAATCTATATGTTATGTTAATGTGCATATATACCATGAAGTTACATCTTTATCAAAAGATTACGTTAATCAATAATTGCTATTGATGTTCCTTTTTTTGTTACGAACCCTTCATTAGTTTGTTTTTTAACATTAGTTTATGTAACCCTTCATCAGTTAGTTCATTATATAAGAATGAATGAATAAATAAATAAAATTAGAGTAACCCCAATCGTTCATTGAGCCTAAGGAAATGACGGTCGAGGAAAATTGAGAAGTTTGACATTAACAAATAACTAAAAGAATACGAAAATCACTATTCATGCACTGTTCATTGTCTCTTAAAACACTGTGGACGCGAGCTTTTTCATCCGTGTGTCGCGCGAGTTCGTCCACCCTATTTTTTTTTTGTTTTTTCCGCATGTGAACAGTGCATTACCGATTAAAGCCCCCGAAAAAGACAAAATAGTGCACAGTTGCAGGGGCTCTCTCGGGTTTTCTCACTTTCTCGGAACAGTGCACTGCCGAAAAAGGGCCCAGAAACCGACAAATTAGCTAACAGGACACGGGGGCAGCGCCGTCCTTTCCCTTCCGGTTTTTTTGTAATTACGGGTGGGGGCAGGGGTGATCCGGTAATTCGCCCATTATTTTATTATTTTTTCCGCGGGCGACTGGCGCGTGTCCGTCCCGCGCCAGCGAGGTTCCGTGCTTACGCGCCACTGTGGCGGCGCGTGCGACCTCTTCCCGCCTTCAAAAATTGACTTCCGCCTCTCCAGACGATGCGCCGGGAGGTCCTCTATCCTCCGGCGCGGCGCGTTCAATAAACCGATGACCGGTTAAGCCGCGGCGGACGGGAAACGCTCCGGCGTCCCTTTTCTCTCTCCTCCCGCCCCCAAATGCAGATAAGGTCCCTGATGTTTGTGTGAAGTTCCATTTGGTCCCTGAGGTTTTTATTTCGTTTTTATTACTGATTTATTCAAATTAAAGTTTTATTGTTTTCAATTGTGCCCTCCAATTAAAACTGATTATATAAGAACGTTTTATTTCAGTCCTTATACTTTTGATTTTGTATTTATTTTTTATTCAGTCAATTATTCCGGTACAGATGTTTTGATTTCTTTGATTTGGTCCTCCAATTGAAATTGGTAATATATACAAAGTTTGATTTCAGTCCCTCTTCTTCTGATTTTTTTAAAAAAGGCAGCAGTTTTCAATATTTATTTTTGGTCCTCCGAATTTGTTTTTCTTTAATTTTATCCTTTAACTGGAATTAATTTAATATATGTTATTTTTTCATTTCGGTCCTTATTCTTTTAATTTTTTATTTGTTATTAATTCATTGTTTTTTTTTTGTTTTTTCTGTATTTTTAATTGATTGATTTTTTTATTGTTTTTTATACAAATATTATGCTTTTTTGTAATAATTTCCCTGGGCAATTTAATTATTTGAATTCCTTTTTTATTAATATTGCTCATTTTTTCTCTTTGTTCATTTATTTTGTTTTTTGCTTCTCTTTTTTTTCTTCTTTGGATTTGGTGATTTTTATGATTTGATTATTTATGCAATAATCATGATATTATTACTTTTGTCCATGTATATATAAGTGTGTTTAACACAATAATAATAATAATAATAATAATAATAATAATAATAATAATAATAATTTAATTGTTTTTCTTGCTTCCCCTTTTGTTAATTTTTTTTCCTTCATATAATTTAATAATTTTTATTGTTTTGACAGTAATGGCAATGATATTTTTTTTTCCTTTTGTTAAAGTTTGTAAAATATTTTTAGTCTTTCATTAATTATATGTTCTAATATTTATTGAATATTATCTCATAGAAATATATATAAAGCGAAAAAAACATGACCTAAAATTTTTTAAATAAAAAAAATTAATATCAGTATTCTTAAATACATGTAATATAATCATATAATGATAAATCAGATAAAATAAAATAAAAATTGTCTTCGAATTTTAATTTTGTACTTAACACAATAATAATAATAATAATAATAATAATAATAATAATAATAATAATAATAATAATAATAATTTAATTATTTTTCTTGCTTCCTCTTTTGTTAATGTTTTTTTTTCCTTCGTATAATTAAATAATTTTTATTGTTTTGACACTAATGGCAATGATTTTTTTTTCCTTTTGTTAAAGTTTCTCAAATAATTTTAATCTTTCATTAATTATATGTTCTAATATTTATTGAATATTATCTCATAGGAATAAATATAGGGCGAAGAAAACATGACCTAAATTTTTTTAGTAAAAAAAATTAATATCAGTATTCTTAAATACATCTAATATAATCAGATAATGATAAATCGGATAAAATAAAATAAAAATTGTATTCGAATTTTAATTTTGTACTTAACACAATAATAATAATAAGAATAATAATAATGATGATAATAATTTAATTGTTTTTCTTGCTTACTCTTTTATTAATGTTTTTTTTCTCTATATAATTTAATAATTTTTAATCTTTTAGCAGTGATGGCAATGATATATTTTTTTCCTTTTGTTAAAGTTTCTAAAATAATTTTAGTCTTTCATAATAATAAAAATAATAATATAATTATATTCAGCTTAAAAATAATAATAATAATAATAATAATAATAATAATAATAATAATAATAATAATAACAATAATAATAACAATAATAATAATAATAATAATAATAATAATAATAATAATAATAACAACAATTTTTTCAATAATAATAATAATAACAATAATAATAAGAACAATAATAAGAATAATAATAACAATAATAATAATAATAACAATAATAAGAACAATAACAACAATAATAATAATAATAATAATAATAATAATAACAATTATAATAATAATAATTATTTTTGTTAGTAACTCTTTTGTTAATATTTTTTTTGCTCTTCATAATTTAATAATTTCTATTGTTTTGACAATAATGGTGTTAATTTTTTATATATATATTTTTAGTCTTTCGCCTAAGAATATATATAGGGAAAAGAAAACATGACCTAGGATTTTTTTAATATAAAAAATTAATATAAGTATTCTGAGATACATTTAATATAGTTATATAATAGTAGATAATCTGCCACACAATTACAAATAACCGATTAAAACACATTCACAAATTTAATTTTTTTTATTTATAGAATAATGTCTACTTTTGTCCATGTATATATAAGTGTACTTAACACAATAATCATAATAATAATAATAATAAGAATAAGAATAATAATAATAATAATAATAATAATAATAATAATAATAATAATAATAATAATAATAATAATAATAATAACAATAATAACAACAACAACAGCAATAATAATAATAATAACAATTATTTCAATAATAATAACAATAACAATAATAACAATAATAACAATAATAATAACAATAATAATAATAACAATAATAATAAAAATAATAATAATAATAACAATAATAATAATAACAATAATAATAATAATAATAATAATAATAATAATAATAAGAATAAGAATTATTTTGTTAGTAACTCTTTTGTTAATATTTTTTTTGCTCTTCATAATTTAATAATTTCTATTCTTTTGACAATAATGGTGTTAATTTTTTATATACATATTTTTAATCTTTCGCCTAAGAATATATATAGGGAAAAGAAAACATGACCTAGGATTTTTTTAATATAAAAAATTAATATAAGTATTCTGAGATACATTTAATATAGTTATATAATAGTAGATGATCTGCCACACAATTACAAATAACCGATTAAAACACATTCACAAATTGATCAATAAACTACAACAAAAAAAATATCACACCAAACAATCAAATAATTCACCATACAAATGGATACAAAAAATATTTTCATAACCAGTAAACACAACTGAATAAAGAAAAATTAGATGATCGACCACACAATTACAACAAAACCAACCACCAACAAATTCCTGATTGACTACAGCAAACAAAAATCTCTAATCAATATAATCTATTACATTTTTTCAACCAACTGATTATATAATTATCAATCCAATTAAAACACACCAGATAATCAAAACATTGCAATTTTGCAATCTATGAGTTAATTAAATCAACACACAATTCAAATCCAAACTGTGACTAAATTATTCTCCAAGACAGTAAAATAATGTCAACAACCAACTAAATCAATGCAAACAAAAAATAATCTATCTTTAATACATTTCAGCGATTATAATATTGGTATCAACCAGTTAAATGCTTAATAACTGTTAAAAAATATTTAACAATCAAAACATTCAGTTCAAGACAACAAAATATCATCTTTCATTCATTTTATTGGTTACAGATTTACATCAACCAATTAAATAACCATCAAAACAATCAATACATACTAAACAATTAATCAATTATGGTCTTGCAATACTCAAATTACAATTAGTTGATCTTTCAAAAATAATTTCGCTAATAATTTTTAAATTTCACAATTGAATTATTATCTGAGTATTTAAGCTTATAACAATAATCAACTAATTCAATACATAAAAAAATGTTATAGCATTATTTAAAATTTACAATTCTCTATCTATCAACTAAAAAATTCTCTGCTTACCACATAAATAATCAGTTTGCTACATATAAAAAGCCCGGCGCAACGCGCGGGCTACCCAACTCGTGGTAAACTATAAGAAGACCATTGATTAATCAGACAGACACCGAGACACGTTGTTGCTCAGTTTCCACATACGAATCGGGACGCATGGCCAGCAAGAGTTGAGAGGGTCATCGCCCAATAAATTAAGAAAAGACAGCAAGAAAATAAATAAAGAAAAAGCGAGCAGCGGTAAGCTGCCAAGATAACGCGTTCTAAGAATATAGGCTTACGTACGCGTCATTTGGTGGCAAATATTTCAAGCAAGGAAAGCACCTCAACGCCGGTTCGCCTTCTCTATATAACCCACCCACCCCTTCCTTTCGCAATATACAAGATATCCTCCTCTCCTCACAAAACCATCTTGGTTGTCTTGTCAGCTAAACGATCATCATCATCATCATCATCATCATCCCAAGAAAGAATTCCATTTCGGTCTCACCAATGGCTTCATTCAGATTCTCATTTGTTCTCTTTCTCTCCTCTCTCTTCCTCCATGCAGCTTCAGGTAATCATATTACATCATACAGCACGTATAGTATATATATCCTACACGTAAATGTGCACAGATATTATATATTTGTTAATTAATTTGTTTGAATGAGTTGTCTTAAAAATGGGTGATTTTGTGTTTGATCGGCAGCTGAGATTGTATGCGAGGAATTGCCAAATGAAATTTGTGCCTTCACCATCTCATCATCCAGCAAGAGGTGCTTGCTGGAGACATATGCAATAAAGAATGGTGGAGTCGAGTACCAGTGCAGGACATCCGAGGTGGTTGTCGAGAAAATGGCAGATTACATCGAGACTGATGCTTGTGTCAAGGCTTGTGGGGTTGACAGGAACTCGGTTGGTATCTCTTCTGATGCACTCCTTGAGCCTCAATTCACCGCCAAGCTTTGCTCTCCTGCTTGTTACCAGAATTGCCCCAACATTGTTGACCTTTACTTCAATCTGGCTGCTGGAGAAGGTAAGATTTCACATTCCATGCACGTGTTTCATTCGACGATTTTGTTTTTTCACAAGGAATATTTTTGGCTCAAGATTAAATAAAGGGAATAGTGCAAAGATTCTAGTTGGGGGTTTGTTCTAGAAATTTTAATATTGGTTTCCTCGTAGTTAAATCCGTCTTGTTTGATGATTTCTTGCCTGACAATTTGATGACGCACCTGCTGGAATGCTTCCAATATCCTTCATTTCTTACAAGACCAGATCCAAAGGACAAACAAATGACTTTTCATGTTTTATAAGAATTATTATATTGGGCTCGATCACTTAAAATTACTGCAACGTCTCCCTTCACCTCTCTAGCATTCGAAATTCTATATAATTTCCTTTCCCTCTCATGTATTTATGATATTGGTGTTCTTGTTCATGTTCTGCTTTGAACATCCCTTTTGAATTTCAAAAGCATTTCGGTAGCTTACTTCACCTTCAATCAAAGAATTACCTTTCCTAGCTAGTGATCAAAGAATCATACGTCCCTGTGTAAGGGTTAAGCAGGGAAGGCAATCATGGCTGAAAATCTTGCAGTGACTTTTAGCTTTATTGGTCAATGCTCCCACAAATGGCTAATTTGGCTCAAAACAATGTCTTTTGACTCGCGCAGGTGCATTCTTGCCGGACCTCTGTGATGCAGCACGCTACAACCCTCACCGGTCCATGATTCAGCTCATGAGCTCTGGTGCAGCCCCTGGACCTGCTGCTTCCGAGTCAGCATCTTTAACCTCCGCCCCTGCTTCTGCTCCCATGTGATGGAACAACATCTATATATATATATATATATGGCGGCTTCAAGATGATTATCTTATGAAAATACTATACATTGAATGATCAGTAAATAATTATTTTATATCTACTAAATTAGAATGACCAAGAGAATTCGGCTACCTTAATCTGTCCCCGGGCTACACTTTGCTGTACTCGGTTTGTCGAGGACTGTTTTACGAGACCATACCATTGTTGGGTATCGTGGATGGAGAATTTTTGCTCCTTTTTTTTTTTTTTATGAAATAATACAAAGATTGATTTTTATGTGTTTTCTTAAGACATTTATTGAGAGATAAAATATTAATAATCTGAGATTAATTATATCTTAATTCAGCAATCAACCAGCGTTATTTCCTGTGTTACGTACCCTGCAACTACAATTGCAAGTTAAATGTAGACCGACTATCATGTTTGTGGAAAAAATTAGAGCCGCCATCGATCATATCAAATAAAAAATAAACTCAAGAAGTCCTTTCGATATATTTTTGTCAGAATGTGGCCAGCTGATAATTTTATTTTCTTCATCATTTTTGACAAGTTTCTCACTTCTCTACCAAACCCAAGAACTAGAAAATAAATAAAATAAACTTTTGGGTCAAAATAAAAAAATCTAAAAAACTTTGAGATTGCCACACATTTTTTCCATGTTTTCCATTGTGGTCCTCTCACTTTGATTTTTTATTTCTACCATAATTTAAAACTGTCTTATGGAATTAGAACATAGAGATTCAATTAAAAAAAAAAAAAAAAAACAGTTTAAATTTTAACAGTGAAGCAGTTGAAAAAACCCCAAAGTTTAGTGTTTTAGTTAATGAGATAAACTCTGTAGTTTTTATTCGGTCCAATGCATCCAATTTGCATTTTATCAAAAGTCTAGCTAAATATTTTTTCCCACTCATCATAAACTTGACACAATTTAGATTTAAAAAAGTAAAAGCAAAATAATTAAAATATTAAATATTAAATATTATTTCCTTGCATATAATCAATCATTTTAATTTTATAAATTAGAGGGAATATTCAAGTGATAAAACAAGAAATTAATGAAATAATCAATTCACATTAAAAAAATAGAAAAATAAAATAATACCCATGTTTTCCTTCCCATGTTTTCATGAAAGCCAAACAATCACAAATTATGAATTCAAATTCTTTTGAGTTTGTTTAAAAAACTTACTACATTGACTATAATTGTTAAACTCGGTTCCACTAAGGTTAATAAATTAACCTTAAAAGACTGAGATTATATCGAGTCAATAGGTTTTTGATTCAATAAATATTATGTGAGTAAGAAGAAAGCAGGAATGGTAGCTCAGCAAGAACAATATCAATGGCAACAACAGTAGTTTTCAGGCATTTAACATATGTATAATAATAATTGACACGTGTGTAATAATTAGTTGATTCTATTAAAAATAGTTAGAGATAGTTGTATGATGTTTTTTTCTCTAGGAAACTTATGAATTTATATTCGTTAAGAAAAAAAAATGTAATGAATTTTTTTTTCCATGTATATATATATATATATATATATATATATATATATATATATATATATAAGGTTTCATTACCATTTTTATTGAAATTTTGACAGAACCTCCCACATACTCACAGATCCCAAATTTTTGACATATAATATAATCTTAAATTGAACTTGAATAGGTTCATTAGCTTATATTGAGAACAACTAATTTGTCACGTGATTCTTATGTACTTACTATCATATAGTAATTTGTCTATATTAAAAATTTTGATTTTGAGTTTTTTTTCTTTCATATCATTAATTTATTGATTTATATTATTTATCTTTCTTATTTATTTAAATCACTAATTGATTAT
Source organism: Salix purpurea (assembly GCA_027405865.1). Classification (NCBI taxonomy): domain Eukaryota; kingdom Viridiplantae; phylum Streptophyta; class Magnoliopsida; order Malpighiales; family Salicaceae; genus Salix; species Salix purpurea. Next base: position 8,437,981 of record JAOWLH010000002.1, on the reverse strand, counting down.
AATATTATTGATTTTCTTTATCAAATTTTAATGTAATTTAATTTATTAGCTGAAATTATTAATAAATAATTAAAAAAAATATATAGTTGTGAAGTACTTGTGATTTTATGATTCGATTTTATATTATATTTTTGTGTTGCGTAAAAAACAATTTTAGCAATCAAAAAATCTTGGCTGAAATTACAAGGAGTCTATGGGCCCGTGTAGCCATGGTTGTTAAACTCGCGATTTGTCTCGTAAAATCATACGATTTTGTGAGTCAACTCAACAAAACTTGTCAAATCAGGTAGAAAAATAAGGCCTCGTTAAAATCGGACAAAAATCACAAAAATCGATTCGGATCGTAAAATCGGGGCAATCGGCCATTCAAGAAAGGGGTGGTGGCGCAGTTGGCTAGCGCAAGTCTCATAGCTTCTGAGGTTGAGAGTTCAAGCCTCTCTTAACCCATTGCTTAGTTTTCTCAACACCCATTTAGGCGATTGATGTATTTTTTTTTCATTGAAAGATTTGCCTGCTGATTTCAACTTTTAAATTTTAATAGTATGCTTCTTTATTATTATTATTATTATTATTATTATTATTATTATTATTATTATTATTATCGAAAGATTTGCGTGCTGATATGCAAAAAGATTTCCAGTTTGGGTTAAGGTCATGAAGTCAGAAATTGAGTCTATTGAAAGGAATCAAACCTGGAGTTTGACAGTGCTGCCTCATGACAAGAAGAAGATTGGTGTGAAATGGGTTTTTAGAACCAAATTTAATCTTGATGGTTCAGTTTTCAAGCACAAGGCTAGATTGGTGGTCAAGGGATTTGCACAAGTGGCTGGAATTGATTATGGAGACACTTTTGCTCCAGTTGCAAGGCATGACACCATTAGGCTTCTTCTTGCTTTTGCAGGTCAATTGGGTTGGGAAGTATATCATTTAGATGTGAAATCAACATTTCTAAATGGCATACTCCTTGAAGATATCTATGTACAGCAGCCAGAAGGTTTTGAAATTGCAGAAAGGAAAAGCAAGTGTATAAGCTACACAAAGCCACCAAGGGCTTGGTATAGCAGGATTGATGCACACTTGATTCAATTAGGTTTCAAGAGAAGTGAGAATTGAGGCCACTTTCAATTTGAAGCAAGATGAAAATAGCTTACAGCTGGTGATCTCTCTCTATGTTGATGATATGATAGTAACTGGAAGCAATATAAAATTGCTTGTAGAATTCAAAAGGGAGATGGAGAATATTTTTGATATGTCTGATCTTGGTGTCATGAATTACTTTCTTGGGATGGAAATCCGCTAATGCAGCTCAGGAATTTTCTTGTCTCAAAGAAAGTATGTTGTTGATGTGTTAAAAAGATTCAAACTTGAGTCATGCAAGGAAGTAGCTACACCATTGGCTCTGAATGAGAAAGTCTCGAAAAATGATGGAGAAAAACTTGAAGATCCCTCTGCATATAGGAGCAAAGTTGGTAGCTTGTTATACTTGACAACAACTAAACCAGATTTAATGTTCCCTGCTAGTTTGTTGTCAAGGTTTATGAGCTCACCAAGCAATGTTCACATGGGGATTGCAAAGAGGGTACTAAAATACATCAAAGGGACTAGTGATCTAGACATTGGCTACTCAAAGACAGGAGGAGTTGATTTAATTGCTTATGCAGACAGTGATTGGGTTGGGAGTGTGGATGATATGAAAAGCACTTTTGGTTATGTGTTTACTCTTGATTAGGTGCAATATGTTGGAATGCAAAGAAACAAGAGGTGGTGGCACAATCAACTGTTGAAGCTGAATATATCTCCATGGCAGCAGCTGCAAATCAAGCTATTTGGTTGAACAAATTGCTTGTTGATTTGGGACAAAAACAGAGTTCACCAACTAAGTTTTATTATGACAATAAGTTTGTCATTGCAATTGCTGAAAATCCAGTTCAGCATGGTAGAACCAAACATATTAATGTGAAATTTCACTCCCTAAGGGAAGCTGAGAAGAACATGTTCATTAAAGTCCTTTATTGTTCAATTGATGTTCAATTAGCAGATTTGATGACCAAGGCACTTCCTAGATCAAGGCTGGAATTTTTGAGGATGCAACTGAGGTCATTCAACGCAATTCTCAAGGAGGAGTGTTAGAATTAATGAGATTTGCATTGAAGATAAGAAGATTTACTCTGTTTTTGAATTCAAGTTTTTTTGAAATTCTGTTTTTACTTTTCATAATAAGTTTTTAGTCAAATCTGTTTATTTTCAAATAATCTCTCAATTGTGTTGAGAGTTTTACACTTCTAGGTCATTATCATGTAAGCCTGATTTTCGATTCCAACTTTAAATTTTCATTTCTGCAGATTTTGTGTGCCCAGTTTTTGATCTCTACAGTAACGGTTCTAAACAGGTACTGTACAAATCAAAGTTTTAACAGCTTTCACGCAGATATCTCTCTCCACCGCTCTCCCATCTCCAGTTTGATGCTTTACTCTATTTGGAACCCACGGGGGAAGCAGTTCTGAGTTCACTGCAACGGTTGATCAAGTTTTGCTAGCTTGCAGAGGTCCAAAAATAGGCACTCTCAAGGTCCGCTTTCCCCTAGGCAATGGCCATGCTTTTCATGTTGATAGGTGGATTTCATTTTCCTCTGCAATGCAAGTTGAGAAAATTGCTTTTGACTTCTCATGTTTTCCTGAAAGTCGTGGAAGATATAATTTTCCATGTCATATTCTTCCCATTGGTAAAGGATCTCATTTGAAGCATCTATGCCTTTCTGCTTGCAAGCTGAGGCTTTCTACTAATCTCACGAGCCAATTCAATCCTTTAAGAACCCTGGATTTGGATGATGTACACTTGGATCAAAGCGACCTGGATGATTATCTCCGCCTGTCCGAAACTTACGCTGCTGAGACTGATTGATTGTGGACTGCCTAAGATCGTGTGCATACACGGCCAACTTCTCTGTCTGAAGACACTGATCATTCGAGATGTTTTTATCAGTGTTGTGCTCAAGTCTATTAATCTTGAAATCTTCGAGTTTCATGGTCTGCCACGGAAACTCACTTTTTCTGACGTTCCACAGCTGAAGAAGGCAGTCGTGTGGTCGCTTATTATTTATCAGGGGACATCGACAGTATGCAATGGACTTGCAAAGGATCTCCCTCAGCTTCAGTTTTTGTCTCTGTTGGTAAAGGATGAGGTGTGTCAAAGAGCAATCGCAAGTTGTAATTAATTCCTGCATCTTTTGTGTAACCTGTGTTTATTATCTTATCTTTAGGTGCCGCCCCTGCCTGCAGCTACTCCTAAATTCAACTCTCTTAAACAACTGGATCTGCTGATACTGCCGTTCATTGATTCTGACCTCGTCACAGTTTCCTACCTGTAGAATGCTTCTCCTTTCCTGGAGATCCTAAGACTCAAGGTTGGTCTTTACGTTTTATGCTCAGGCTAAATGTGATGCTGTTTGTGATGAATCTCCATCTTTCTTTCTTTTTTGCGTTCAAGCAATGTGCTGCTTGCTTGTATTAGTTCTAGAAGGGGTCAGTCCAAGTGTTAGATGACATACAAGCTGAACTTGGTGCTTATAATAACAAGCATTTATCTTTTTTCACCATATGATCAAGAATCAGTACCTGCCTGCCAAGGATTATGCTGTAATCCGATTGTCCATTTGTAGCATCATTGGATGGACACATACTTGTTGGGTCTGATGCCTCTTTCTGGTATTGGCTTGAAAAGAAAGTTCGATTTACGAATTCAACTCCACATAATAATACTATGAACTTTGCATTTGTGGCAGTTGGGTGTTGGATGTAAAGGAAGAGGTGGCAGAGAAAGAAGAGAGCACTCGAGGCATACCTATTTACATTTGCGAGAAGTTAGAATGGAGGGATTTCGTGACAGGCTGAATGAGATGGAGCTCGCAATATATTTGCTTAAAAACGACATTGCACTTGAGAGAATGGTGGTTGTAGTCTAGACGGCACCGAGCGGCAGAGGGTCAACAATTTGCTGCAAAAAGAAAAGAGCAATTCAACGACGGAACTCATCATACTCTGATTGCCATATTCTCTTTGATTAATTTTATACTGTCTACTGCTGATGCGGAACAAACAACAAGAGAAGTTTTAGGATGGTTTTCATTTTATTTGTTTTTTATGAAGTTGTCCTTGACTATTCTCGATGCTTAAAAATTGGGTTATAAGATATTTGGATTGAAGCACCTCTTTTGAGTCAAAAAGATAATTGTGAAAAATAAATCATGGAGTGTGTGTGTGTGTATATGCGCACACATTATAAAAGGAACCTAATAATTGTTTGAAAATTCTTGTGATTTACTTTCTAAATTTGAAAATGATACTAGAATTTTTGTTGGCGCAGGGCATTTGAAATGGAGAATTATGAAATTGAAATGGACGGTTATCCAGAGGAGGATCCTATGGAATTGTTTATTCAGCTACTAATCAAATGGTAGCTATGAAAATGATTCCTCATTTTCAGGCTGAAATTACCTAGAGGTTGCCTGGAGAGATCTATCTGTTGTATGAAATATTACGTCCCAACATTGTCAGGTGTTTTGTTTCCTCTAATCAGATAAGATGTTTTGACCTCCGATGACCTTTAATATATAAACGAAGTTTGATTCCCACGTTACAATGCTCCTTCTTTCATGATGGCAAGTTGTGCTTGGTGTTTGAGTTTTTCGGTTCCAGTATGAGAGTTTTTGGAGGCAGGATCATAGAAATTCAAAGATCCAAGGACAGTAAAGGTAAAAATATTATTTAGCCTACTTCATGTTCTTAATTGAGAGAAATCTTGAGTTCTGCAAGAGCATATGTGGCAGATTCTCAGTGGTACCTCGTGGTGCCATAGCCTTAGAATTCGCCACAACCTTGGAATTTTACATCATGATTTGAAACCAGAGACTATGCTCATCTCTGGTGAAAAGCTGAAACTCATTGACTTTGGATCAACTCAAGTTTCATTCAATCTAACACCAAACTTAGTCCTCATGTGTGAGATAATAATGCTTTTAATTTCTGATCTAAATGCATCCGCTTTTTGCTAAAATTCAAAGTAAGACCTTTGAAGATTGGATAAAAGATGATTTGATTAAGATTGAAAGCTCTTGCAAGAGATTTGGATCCTGTAACCAGCAAGCAACTGCCTCACACATCAGTCAGGGTTCAAACAAAAGTCTATAACTGAAATAACAAAAAATTGAAGAGGCACAACACAGCTAGTTAGTGATTGTAGCACTCGTCGGTTTTGCACTCCAATATGATAGAACCAACCTATACACTAATGACATTGCAAAGTAGTGTTTCAGTAGCAGCATCCTTTATTTATTTTTTTCCTCTTACTGTCTGAATTCGCATACAAACACTTGGGGTGCTTGGTTAAACTTTTGCTTCACCGGTCACTACTATCGAGTATAGGGTGCCAGAGATGCTTTTAGGTGCTCCAACCTACACAAGTGTTATTGATGTTTGGTCTATAGCATGCATATTTGCCGAGATGGTGAGCTTTATTTGAAGGGGGTTCTAAGATTGATGTGTTAAAAAAGATATCCAGGTATCGCAAATTTTAACTCTCTTGCTCATATCCTATCCAAACTTGCTCGAGATATCTTATGAAGCATAATTGGAACTCCCAAGGACAAGCTGTGTTCATTACCGTCATTTGCTTGCGTCATTCCCAATAATAAACCTAAGGAAGTATGGCTATTAGACACCATATCTGTTCAAGTGCTTTAAATGCATTTTTTATTTTCTAGTCATAAAAATTATGTTGGTGCTCCTAGGATTTAGCTGAAGTGGTGCCGCAGTTGAACAATGATGGAATTGATCTCCTTAGAGTTAAGTACCAGGTTGAACTTGTGTATATAAAATAAAAGAGAGGGTGACTTCGAGATTGGACACTCATGGCTGTGTATGCTCAAAATTTTCCAATTTTGTTTGTTTTTATGCTTTGAATTTATCCGCTTTCTTAGGTTGTGATTTGTTGGTTTTTGGGAGTTACATCTCTGCGTGTTCAAGCTTCTGCTATTTTTTGTGTTTTAGTGACTGAAACACCAGCATCAGATAGTTCTGTGAATTTTGTACTTTTTCAGTTAATAAATTTCGAAAAAGGTTCCATTGATGGACCTCTCTTGATGTGTACAAATGCAGTCATGCGCTTACTGTTTTTGTAGGGAGAAAAACAAGTAGCCTTTAGTCACAATGAGATGTTATCCTGTGTCTAAAAGAAAAATATAAACAAAACATACATTCTTGTCACTATATAGTTGAGCTGACCTAGAAATATGGTTACTTCCAAATAATAAACAGACATTTAGGATTAAGGCAGTTAATATGTGAAATTTGAATGCCTCTCCAGAATGCCATGTTCCCCTCAAACTATCATCCTTACACTACGCAAACTCTGCACTTATTTTGTGCTTAGACTCCTTCAATATTTATGATGAAATTTGTTATTATCTTTATTATTTTTACTTGTTAATGTGTAATTTTTGCAGAAAATCCTGGTTTTAAATCCTTATGCTAGAATCATCGTAGAAGCTGCTTTGGCACATCCCTACTTCACAAAGCAAGTGAAGGAGGAAATTTAAATGAAACTACAAGATTTGTCATGGTTCATCAATATCCTTCATGTTCTGTATTTTCATCCGGCATGGCAAAACAAGTTTTTAGTCTCTTTTGGATGTACTATCATGATTCTCTGTTTCTTTAAGAAAAAATTGTAGAGTGTCTCTATGCATTTGAGAATGTTTATCATCAAGTTTTTAGATCAGAAGGCTTTTAATCAGACAAATTTTACGTGTTAAGAAATCAAATATTCAATTCTAGTAGTTTTAAAATGTTTAGGCTCCTTTTATAATATGCGCACATATACACACACACACACTTTAAATATATTATTATTTTGTTTTATTAATAAATAAATAATTGTTGAAATAAAGAGATTGTGAATTTTTCTGATAGTCAACAATTATTTATTTATTAATAAAAACAAAATAATAATATATTTAAAATGTGTGTGTGTGTGAGCGCGCACACATTATAAAAGGAGCCTAAGCATTTTAATACTAGAATTGAATATTTGATTTCTTAACACGTAACATTTGTCAGTTTAGGAGTCTTCTAATTCAAAAACCTGACGACAAACATTCTCAAATGCACAAAGGCTCTATATAGAAATTAAAAAAAAAAATCATGATAGCACATCCAAAAAAGACTTAAAGGTTGCCTTGACATGCCCAATGAAAATACAAAACATGAAGGATATGGATGAACCATGACAAATCCAACAGTTTTATTTTGTGGTGATTCTAGCATGAGGATCAAAAACCAGCATTTTCTGCAAAACATACACATTAACAAGTAAAAATAATGATGACAATAATAAATTTCATCATAAATATTGAAGGAGTCTAAGCACAAAATAAGTGAAAAGTTTGCACGGTGTAAGGATGATAGTTTGAGGGCAACATGGCATCCTGGATAGGCATTCAAATTGCACATATTAACTGCCCTAATCCTAAATGTCTGCTTGTTGTTTGGAAGTGACCATATTTCTAGGTCAGCTCAACTATATAGTGACAACAATGTATGTTTTGTTTTCATTTTTCTTTTAAACACAGGATAACATCTCATTGTGACTAAAGGCTACTTGTTTTTCTCCCTACAAAAACAGTAAGCGCATGACTGCATTTGTACACATCAAGAGAGGTCCATCAATGGAACCTTTTTCGAAATTTATTAACTGAAAAAGTACAAAATTCAACAGAACTATCTGATGCTGGTGTTACAGTCACTAAAACACAAAAAAATAGCAGAAGCTTGAACATGCAAAGATGTAACTCCCAAAGACTAACAAATCACAACCTAAGAAAGCGGATAAATTCAAAGCATAAAAACAAACAAAATTGGAAAATTTTGAGCATACACAGCCATGAGTGTCCAATCTCGAAGTCACTCTCTCTTTTATTTAGTTATATTTTATATAAACAAGTTCAACCTGGTACTTAACTCCAAGGAGATCAATTCCATCATCGTTCATATGTGACACCACTTCAGCTAAATCCTAGGTGCAGCAACATAATTTTTATGACTAGAAAATAAAAATCCATTTAAAGCAATTGAACAGATATGGTGTCTAATAGCCACACTATCTTCGGTTTATTATTGGGAATGCGAAAGGGAATGATGGTAATGAACACAACTCGTCCTCCTTGGGAGTTCCGATTATGCTTCATAAGATATCTCGAGCAAGTGAGCAGGTTTGAATACGATATAAACAAAATGAGCAAGAAAGTTAAACTTCACAAAATTTGCGATACCTCAATCTCTGAACCCCCCTTCAAATAAAGCCTGTCCCCTCGCCATCTCAGCATATATGCATCCTATAGACAAAACATCAACAGCAACTGTGTAGGTTGGAGCACCTAAAAGTATCTCTGGCGCCCTGTACACGATAGTAATGACCTGAGAAGCATAAGTTTAACCGCGTACCCCAAGTGTTTGTATGTGAATTCAGACAGTAAGAGGAAAAAATAAATAAAGGAGCTACTGCATTCTTTGCTGCTACTGAAACACTACTCTGCAATGTCTTTAGTGTATAGGTTGGTTCTGTCGTATTGGAGTGCAAAACCGACTACTGCTACAGTCACTAACTAGCTGCGCTGCACCTCTTCAATTTTTTGTTATTTAAGTTATAGACTTTTGTTTGAACCCTGGCTGATGTGTGAGCCAGTACTATTTCTGCTAGTTGTAATGCTTTATTTTTTACCTGAGACAGTTGCTTGCTGGTTACAGGATCAAAATCTCTTGCAAGAGCTTTCAATCTTAATCAAATCATCTTTTATCAAAATATACCCAATCTTCGAAGGTCTTACTTTGAATTTTAGCAAAAAGCGGATGGATTTAGATCACAAATTAAAAGCATTATTATCTCACACCTGAGGACTAAGTTTGGTGTTAGATTGAATGAAACCTGAGCGGATCCAAAGTCACTGAGTTTCAGCTTTTCACCACAGATGAGCATATTCTCTGGTTTCAAATCACGATGTAAGATTCCAAGGCTGTGGCAGTACGAGGTACCACTGAGAATCTGCCGCATATACTTCTACAGAACCCAAGATTTTTTCTCAATTAAGAACACGAAGTAGGCTAAATAATCTTTTTACCTTTACTGTCCCTGGATCTTTGAATTTCTGTGATCCTGCCTCCAAAAACTCTCATACTGGAACCGAAAAACTCAAACACCAAGCACAGCTTGCCATCATGGAAGGAGCCCTGTAACCTGCGAATCAAACATCGTTTATACATTAAGGGTCATCGGAGGGCAAAACATCTTATCTGATTAGAGGAAACAGCACACCTGACAATGTTGGGATGTATTTCATACAACAGATAGATCTCTCCAGCCAACCTCTTTGTAATTTCAGCCTGCAAAAGAGGAATCATTTTCACAGCTACCGTTTGATTAGTAGCTGAATAAACAATTCCATGGGCTCCTCCTCCTAGTGGATAACCGTCCATTTCAATTTCGTAATTCTCCATTTCAAATGCCCTGTGCCAATGAAAATTTCAGTTACATTTTCAAATTTAGAAAGTCAATCACAAGAATTTTCAAACAATTATTAACTAAAACACACTAAGTTCTCGAATCAAAATCTAAGCCTGATAGAATGAATTATGTAGCTCATCCTTTCATGCCTGCTTGTTTGTTTGGCTACTGAGAAAAAATTCAGTGTCATTTTCAAAATTTAGCAAGGCAGTCACGCAAATGATCAACCAATTCTTATCTAAAACAAACTAGATTCACAAATCAAAATTTAGTTCGATAGAATGAATTATCTAGCTTATTTGTTCATGCCCGTTTGTTTGTTTGGCTACTGGGAAAACAAACAATAACGTGTATTGAACTCCAACTTTTTCAAAAAGTGTATTGAACTCCAAAACTTTTCGCATGTATACAACGTACAATAGATTATGAATTCTTATGATAGTAGGTCTCTGGTTTTGATTATTGGATTTTCCTAGCAACCAAACAGAGGCTAGAAAACTCACATCCTGAAGAGAGAGAAAACAAATTCACCGGAGTTTGCTGGCTGCTTTAGAGAGAAAATGAACAGCAACAAACATATATATTGCGTGTTCCACAATCTAAGCTAATGTAAAGATGGCACGTGTAATAAAAAAGAAGAGAAGAGCGGGAATTATTTGCTCCTTTGCGCTGGAGATTGATTTCAAATTTAAATATATTTATTTAAATACAATCCATGATATTTCATTTAGATATTGAATTGCAAAAATGTTTTTTGAAAAAAAATGATTTTATTTTATTTTAAATTAATATTTTTGGTATTTAAAAAAAATCATGTGTTTCTGTCAAAAATAATTTGAAAAAATAACAAAAATATTATTTTGATATATTTTTAAATAAAAAACATATTCAATAACACTTCAAAATGTGCACTTAATAATCATCATTTCTCTTTATTTTTTTATATGCATATTTACTTTAAAAACTTCTTTTGTATTGTGTTTTAATAACGTTTTTGAAAAAAAATAATTTATATTTTTATTTTCATATCACTTTCATGTGTTGATATAAAAAATAATTTTTAAAAATATATTATATTGACATATTTCTGAATAAAAAATATTTTTAAAAATATTATTAATTACACTCTCAAACGGTCATTAAATTGAATGCTATGTCAAATGAACAATCAAATGCATGCAGATCATACACTTTTTTTTTAAAAAAAAAAAAAAAGTTGCAATTTTAAATTAAAAAAATATTACCCGTTTTCATAATTAATGAAAATTAAAAACAAAACAATAAAAAGATAGTTTGCGGTGATTTTCTTTAAACCACCAAGATTCATGAGGGTTCGTGTAGCATCCCAAGTTTTTTTTCACTGATATCAATTATAACGACTTGAAACTCTCTTTTTTTTAATTATTATTATTATTATTATTATTATTATTATTATTATTATTATTATTATTATTGAGTTTATATGTTAATAACAATTATTATCTTTTAAAAAAAGTTTTAAAATTTTAAATGGTTACAGGATTGCTATTAATTTAATGTAATGATGGAAGAGTCCTTGCTGCTTTAATATAATGAAAATGTTTTTCCATTTTACCGTTGCTTGCAATCAAAAGAAAATAGCTTTGATTATATCAAAACATGTTTTTAACAGGACCCAAAGTTTCAAATCAATATCTCGAAAGGTTCTAAATTAATTTAACTATTAAAATTGAATTTAATTCTAAGCAACATGTTAATGAATTGAGAAAGAAACATAAACCCTATTGTCCATATCAATAAATCCAAAAATCCAGGACGTTGTCTACAATCTGGTGCGAAGAGCTTTGCAATCTACCACGCGCCCCGACTCAAAACCTTCACACTAGCAGGACCTCTTTGACTTTCTCCTTTACAATTATATTATTGATATTTGCCTCTTCAACTGCAGTATCATCCATATGTTCTTCATTCACTGGAGAATCCTTCATGGGATATAATCAGAAGATTGCGCCAAGGGCTTATTATAAATAAATAAATAAATCAATTATTAGTTGCGAAATTTTAGTATAAATGTTCCCACAAATTTAAATTAATTACAAATCATTATTGGTAGGTTATTGTAGAAATTAATTTACAATTTTACGAGCTCTTTTACTCGGAATCCGATTGTCTAAAACCTCTCAGATGAATGCTATTTAGTGTCCCTTCACAGACCAGGACGATGACGACGATGATGGATTAAGTGTCTATTTGAAATCAATTTGATTGTTTTTAAAAATATTTTTTATTTGAAAATATATTAAAAAAAAATATCTTTTAAAAATTATTTTTGACATCAGTATTTAAAATGATCTAAAAAAATTTAAAATTAAATTAAAAAATCAAATAAAAAATCATTTATTTTAAAAAAAATATTTTCCAAATGAACTCCACTCCGAACCTTTTAATCAACAATAGAGATAACAACCATAGAGTACTTTTCAAGGTATCAATGCATGAATAAAGACAAAAGGATGGAGCACTAGAGATAGTATTTATTATTCCTCGTAAATATATCATGCTGGAACGAAGTTTGAAAACTGAAGTTATAATTATCACATCAAATCAAAGAATTTGAAGTCGGTGTCATCTCACGAATGCATGTAATAATTGATCCACAACTTTCATTGTCACAGGGGAAGAAACAAAAGGGAGAGAGAATCGTATTATATGGAAACAACAAAGAAGATCGAGTCGTCGTCGGAATTCTGAACAGCTAGCTACTAACACTGAGGCAGATCAACTGGCGGTGGTGGCAAAGTGGATTCCGGCGTCAGTCCATTCTCAACCACGAAAGCGGAGGCTAATCCTAAGGGCAAGTGATTATCCAGATGGCAGTGAAAGAACCACACACCTGGGTTGTTGGCTACAAATCTTATGACTGCCCATCCTCCCACTGGCACATTAATAGTGTTGCGTATTAGTGGATTGATAAGATTGAACTTCTTAGGGTCGTTGAGAGGATCATAATTTCCAAACCCCTGAGCCAGCACGTGGAAATTGAAACCGTGTAGATGAATGGGATGATTCTCGACACCAAGCAAGGCCGTGTTCTGCAGCACCGCCTCCACCGTCGCGTTATACTTCAGCACCTTCACACTTGTTGATTTAGGTGTGAATAGCAGGGATAGATTGAGGGCGTTGATGGGATTGGTGTAGTCAAATTGGATTGGAGGAGTATCAGGGAAGTCAGGAGTGTAGATTCCACTCACATTGAAAAAGAAGGCTTGCAACAATGACAGGCTGGAGGGGCGCACAAAAGAGAAATTGTTCATGCTAGCAGCGAGTCGAGTCCCGTTTAAACATGTTGGACAGACCGAGAGCCCTAAGCCTACTGTCACGAGCATGTGCTCATCGACTTGACATGGGACTGGGACCCAGTGAGGCCCACCAGCAAGGCCAGTAAGGCTGGTGAAGAACTTGTGGGCAGTGGGGGTGTCATTGAACCCAGGCAGTGGTGGCATTTTAGGAATTGTCGATGAGGGTGCACCTTCGTAGACAACAATTCCTCTTGTGGTTGTGTTGTCAAAGGGTGGAACAGGAGCACCAGGAGCGGCAGCAGCGGCGCTAGCATATGGGTTTGCAGCCATGAAATAAGACCCCGCTTCCTTGTCGGCTACGAGAAGAACGTCCACGGTCTGGCCGGGGCCTGTGACAACAACATCTGTGACATACGGTACCGTGTACCCTGCATCGACAGCTACGACTGTCATGTTATGATTGGTTATCCTGAAAAAGAGCTGGTTATTGAGGGCAGCGTTGATTATTCGGAGGAGATAAGTCTTCCCTTTTTGCACCTTAAGCTTGTACGTTCCTGGAATTCAAGGAGACAAATAAACCATAAAATAAAAAGAAGCGGACAGTTTTAAATGAATAAAAAAACGTGTCAGTACTGATATGCTTGTGGAATAATTCAACTTTTAGTGTTCCATCTCTGATGATGATGGCATAATATTATTACGTACTGTTTCGAGAGCAGTTGTAGAGATCCCCAGGGAGTCCATTTATGGTGTAGGCATCAGAAATGTTAGGCGGTGCACCAATGGCTTCTGCCTGGCTTTCGACAGCAACGACATTAGCATTCCACCACTCTCCTGCAATAATATAAACATCACCATGCATGATATCATCTCAACAATTTAATATCAGCATTAATGAACTGGCTCTCTAGATTAAAAATCAATGGCTATAGCTAGCTACCCACCTAATAGAATCACAACTTCTTTGTTTGGTTTAGGGAAAGGGTAAGGGTGACCAGATCTGGGCCGGATAACGAGTGCCCCATAAACTGTTGCTCGGAGAAAACTGGTATGAGCATGCCACCACAGCGTGCCCTCTTGCTGGAGGAGTTTAAATTTGTAGGTGTATTGACCTCCAGGAGGTATTGGACATTGAGTTATCATATTTGGTCCATCGGCCCAAGCACTAAGTAGCTGAAACACTCCATGCCTTGATAAAAAAAAAAAAAAAGAATAAAAATAATACATGATCAGTAAATAATTGAATAATGATAGATTTAAAAGTAAAAGGGATAACTGTGATGACGACGACTACGATGATGAGAGTTACAGAGCCAAGTATTTAGTAAATTTGTTTATATTAACCTAGAGCTGCTGCAGAATGACTTCCTCTAGTATTCAATTATAGTATTTGTTTTTGGATAACTTGAAGATAAACTTGATATCATGTTCTAATTTTATCGTTGACTAAGGAAAAGTATGGCGTCTTCGCTGAGTTAAAACAAAAAAGAAGTGACTGTGTCATTGCAAATCGAACAAGAGACAACGTTAATTATTTCAGAAGCTAGACAGCTGTAGAATTCTTACGGGTGTCTAGCTTCTTAAATAAATAACCTAGGATTTAATTACCAGTGAATAGACAGGTCGTAGGGTGACTTGTTAAAAACATGGACTATAAGGGTGTCTCCCTCTCGAACGCGAAGCGTTGGGCCTGGTAATTTTGCATTCACTGCAGTTATCACTTGCTCGGAGCACAGCCGACGAACTGTAAGGTTTTGCACCTACAACAACATTCACAATAAATTAAGCCCGTCAATCTGCGAAGGTTAGAAAATATTTTTGCATGCCTCCACACACACACACACACACACCAACAGACATAGATGATGATCGATCATGGGAAGAAGTGTATTGAATCATGGGACTTTGCAGGATCAAAGGTAGTATATTTTCCCTCGATCCCTTCCATTCAAGCTTCAACAGGATTCTGATCTTAATTAGGAGGGAATGGCTTATTTGATTATTTTTTTTCCCAAATATGCTCGCCCCTCGTATAATTAACGACAACAATTAATCCTTAATTATGCAACATTTGCATGCATCGGATAATTTACCAAAACGGGAAACTATATATATATAAGGACCATGATTGAACGAACTTCCTCAAGGTCGACAGATTTCTTTAGTACTAATATAAGAAAGTAGAAGAATTACATGGAATGAGTGTTCCACAATTGCAGCAGAAGCCACTGAAGAAGCTAGAAGAGCCAAAGCACATGTTAGCAAAAACAGAAGACGCGACATGTTTTCAGAGAGAAGAGTTTGATGAGACGAATAATGAAGAGGAAAAGAGAAGAGAATCTCTAATTTAGAAAATGTTTGCTGTTGAAATTTCAATATCTCAACTCTAATATATATATATAGATAGATAGAGGAATTACGTAAGGTGACCTCTCCACATGATTGCGTGTTTAGGTAGTTGATTAAATTCCTGTGGAGATTTTTGTAATAAGTGGAAAAATTCAATGTGGTAGTAAGAACTTCGTTATCTAACAGCTTGCAGCTTAAGTTAGGTCATCAGGATATACAGATAGAAACTGCAAGCGATGGAATCAAGCAAACAAACAATATTTTGGAATAGCTAGCTAGGGTATTTGTGTTGCTATACCACATATTCTTTTTAAATTAATTCCCTCATTATATATATAAATATATATTTCATGGAAAAAACAAAAAGAGTATAGAATAAACATTTACCCTTTCATGACTGGTTAAGAAGTATAGATTAATAGTATAAATAGATTTACAAAAATCTAGGCCATATATATACATATAATAATATAGCATCTGCACTTGACAGCAGGAGTGTCAAACAAACGAGTGTCAAACAAACGCGTGTAAAGTGAGACTGCTTCCATTTCCACTTGTATCTCTGTTTTTTTATATATAAAATACATTGAATAAAAAATTGCAGGCGTGACGGGGGTATAGAAAATAATGATTCAAAGAAAAAGAGATGCCAACTGCACATTACGAATGACTTCCTCGGAGGCCAATCACGTGAGTGTCTCTGGTAATAAACAACGAAATCAATTGTTGAATCGAGAGAAATGAGGGGGGAAACAATCCATGAACTCCAATATTGAAAAAACAATACTCAATCGTTGCTCACTCGATCTTGTTTTTTTGTTCAAAAAAAAAATTGTAATGTTTTTCGATATTCAACAATTATACAGAAAAATAAACAATAGAAAATAAAAATATAAAATTTTAATTATTCTAGATTATAATTTCGAAAAATTAATTCTCAAACTCCAAGCCCGTATTAATTGGGATTAACAAGTGGGTTAAAGCTACAATAATCAAAGTAAATGCTTTTGTTTTGTATTTTCTAGTGAGATATAAAACAAATGCTAATTACAATAGTATGTAACACAATAATCAAAATATTTAAATATAGATCTACTTCCTTCCATGTAAGGCTACTAATATAATTGGAGATTAATCATCGTAGCTTCAATTACTTTAAGCTAATAGCTCCTAGCTTAATAAAGGTTATTTCAGTATAGTGATTATAAATTATTATTTATATTTAATGAAGTAAAATTAAATTAAAAAGTAACTTAGCTTTACATTTCTAATTAATAATTATATACTTATTGGAAGTTAAAATAATATTTATTTATACCCTTGTATTAGTTATATAGATGGAGGCATCTCAAGAACGACACCAAGCACAAGCAGCCACAAATTATATATGTAGAATAAGATCACCTTTACTTGATTTAGGGGTGATTGTCGTGTATATAATTTTTTGTGATTTGAAGTTAGATTTTATTTTCCTAATTGAAAATCATAAGTCTTATGATTTTGGTGAATGGAAGCATCTGGGACTGTTTGTGCTAGAGATAATTAGAATTGGCTGGTGATTTATATTAAATTGATATGTGGGTGTGGAAATTGATGTTTATGAGTTTATCTTGTGAGAAATGCAACCTTAATAGAGCTCTATAGTTGGTTTGGTTCAGGTAAAGTTAAAGTAGAATGGAAGGGTGACCTCTCTAGTTAATTAATATTTTTTTCCCATGATGTTATGTGTTTGTGTTATGTTATTTTTAAATTTTACATTAAATTAAAAGGGCTTTAATGAATTTATTTTAATGTTTACCAATATTGAAGACACTTGTTTGATAACATCTATGATAAAACACATCATTTAGAGAACCATTATTTGAATGGAGTCAAATTCATGATCCTCCTTAGTAAATGAATATGGAAAATATTTGGTGAAGATATTTAAGGTTTGATAATTAAAGTTACTACTTCTTTCTTTATTATTAATACTAATTAGGTATTATTTAAGTAATCTATGTAATTAATGTTTGAAAATAATTAAGGAAAAACATTGGTGAGGCAAGAGCAACAAGGTGCTTGTTAGAAGAATACAGGAAAACCACAAAACAACTGTGTAAGTTCAAATCAAATAATGTTATATTATTATAAACTCATATTCTTTTATATCCTTATTTCTTTTAACAAGTTTTAAATTAAGTTGTGTGATTTGTGATATAATGCCCATAAATAAGAAATTAGAAAATTGACTCTAATGTTGTTCACAAGTGAAAAAGATATAAATTGAGACATGTCACAAAGAGTAATTAGGTATTATTTAAACAAATTATGGAATTGGAAAGTCTTAGAAAACGCTTATAATCCAATACATAAAACAGAAGCAAAAAAACTCATGGCTCAATGAGTAAGAAAAATAAAGAAAATATTTTGGGCACAAATCTACTCCAATAAAGTTATATGATGAAATTCATAAAAAGAAAGGGGCACATGAGAAAACATTTGTTGATACAAAAGTTAAGGTTTTCATTTTCATTTTTTTTTTGTAGTTATCATTGTTTTTGTGGATTGTTTAAAAAAAATTGAATATAAAAACACATGATATTTAGATAATATTGTCAATAAGCTTGATTTAAATGATTTAGACTCAAATGTTTTTTATATGATTTTTTATTTACTCAAGATTTAAATTAAATAATATAGAAGTTATCAAGTTATTTGGTTAGTCAATTTTTGGAATTCAATTAATGCTTAAGAAAGTGTTGGAAGTTTTTCTACATAATAAAATATTTCACCATTTGTTTTCAAAGAAAAAAAAAGAAATAAGAAATGCCAATTGTCCATTACTCTATAATTTTTATTGAACTTTCAAGTTCCTATATAGTCATTTAATATTTTTCTTATAAAAAATTACACTGATAGAAAATTAGTAAATACATACAAAAACATTATCGAATAAATTATCTAGTAGGTGGCCGAGTATAAGAGCTAGCAATTAAGAAATTTGTTCCCCATGTGATTTCAGGTTCGAGCCTTGTAGTTGCTAATATGATAACAACTAGAGCTTTACATGGTCATGGTCATTAACTTCAGGACTTGTAAGATTAGTCAAGGTACGTGCAAGCTAACCCGGACACCCATATTAATAAAAAAAAACATTATGGAATATTTTCTATTGATATTTTTTAATTAATTTTACTTTACATCTTCTTATTCATCGATAAACCTATGCGTTTTTCTTGCCGTTCAATCTTCATGACTCATCATCCATCTGTCGAATCTCCCTCCAATATCTAAAAATCTTCATTTCAAAAGTGGAGAATACCATATATGAATGGGTGTGCACTCAACCATGAAAGCTTGGTGCTTCAGAGACTTCACAAAAGGTTAAAAGACATAATATATAGGTAAGGTATATTTTATGGCCGATACAGTTGTAGATCAAATAAGTCAACGAGTTCTTTTAATGAATGCATATATTAGTTAAGTATCAGGTCATATCTAGCGTTATCTTTTCTTCAAAGGCTTCTAATCTATTTCATTAATTATAATTTATAAAAAATAATACGAAGAAGGAAACGTTTTGGAGCAGTTCTTGTATTTGGTAGCCCTTTGGTAATAATCTCTTAAAAATTCCAGATAAATGGAAATTGTCCACTTGCCTTGGCCTCGAAGAGTGAAGAGAACTCTTATGGTTACTATAGTTGTAAAATTCATTCCGGGTATCGTTCTGGTTTTTTGTTTGGAACGGAACGTTCCGGTTTCGGTGCATTCCGGCGTTCCGTTCCGGTTTTGTACTGTTCATATTTATTTAATTATATATATGAAAAAAATAAAATATTAATTTAACAAGTATAATTTAAATTCAAGATAAATGAACTTTAAATTATACAATACAAACACAAAATCAAACAAACATAATCTCAAAATTAGAAACATCTCTAAAATTCCAACAATAAAATTATTTTTTTAAAAATAAAAAATAAAAAATGAATTTAATTATAATTAAAAGATCCAGAATATTTGAAATTTAAGCTACTTATTGTATGTTTTTCAAGTAATTCTATGTTTTTTTATGGTTGTTATATTTGAATTTGAATTTTGAAATTAATTAATGTTACTTATTGTTTTTAATGTTAGAAAAACTTAAAAAAACAAAATGAACACATTAAGAAATAATCAATAAGTTCAAACATAATTAATTAAAATACATTCCATTACAAATAATTCAATCAAATTAATTACAAATTAATACCCCTATTTTTTATGTTAACTATTAATAATAATTAATAATTATTATATAATAATTAGTATAAAAATATAAAACCCTACCCATCCAACCCTACCCATCTTTTCTTCTCCTCTAGCTGCCCCATCCTTTCTTCTTCTCTAGCCGCCCCAGCCCCATCCTTTCTTCCCCCATCCTTTCTTCTTCTTCTCTAGCCGCCAAACCCTACGGTCCCTACCCATCCTTTCTTCTTCAGTGTACGGGGGTTGTGTTGATGCAAATGGAGACGAGTTTTTCAGATTGACTTCAAAAGAAGGGAAATTGGCCTTGGAGAGAGATGCCGTTAGGACGGAAAAGGCAGAGCTCTCTCCAATTATGCAGTTCGAGCAGGACCCAGTTCAGATTCTTGATGCCATGTTGCCTTTGTATTTGAACAGCCAGATTTTGAAGGCATTGCAGGAATCACTAGCTACTGAGCTTGCTGCAATAATAGGTGCTATGAGTAATGCAACTGATAATGCTATGGAATTGAAATGAAATGAAATTGATTTGGGAATTATGGACGGGGGTTGTTTCTTCAGTGTATTTTGTAAGGGACATGAAACGACGTTGTTTTGATGAACCCGGAACGGAACGCCCGGTACGGAACCGGGGCGTTCCGGCCGGATTTTCCGGATCGGGGCGGGATTTTTACCGGGACAAAAGCGTTGCCGTTTTGTCCCGGATTTTGTACTGGAACGGGCCGTTCCAGCCGGAACGGAACGAAATTGATAACATTGATCCTACCAGCTACTGGCTGCCCGTGGAAAATTAAGTTACCGATAAGTAAATCTTGTTTACGATGAAATCGTAAATGACTAAGTATTATCTTTGATGACTTGGTAAACTAAATAATCAATTCTTGTAATGTTTAGAATAAATATAATTTGATAGAGCATATATGTTGGAGAATAATATAAATCAAGTCTTACCTAACAGTTTAAGTTTTTAGATGAAATGATTTCTCAACATGGTATCACAACCTTCTTGATTCAGCAGCCACGAGTTCGAATCTCACCTGGGGGGTGTTGAAGAATATCATAAATTATATTCTGATGTCTCACCTAACAGTTTAAGCTTTTAGGTGAGATCGTTCCTTAACATAATATCACAGCTTTGTTGACCCAGCGATCACGAGTTCGAATCTCACTCTCATTCAATTTGATAAAAAAAAACAAGCACAATATAGTGTGGGTATGTGCAAGTTTCAAGCCCAAATGACTTTTACTTGAGAGGAGGTGTTGGAGAATAATATAAATCATATTTTGGGACCTTACCTAACACCTTAAGCTTTTAGGTGAGATGAATCTTTAACATATACTTGTGCTTAGATGAAAAATTATAATGAAAATATAACAATTAAAAGGTTAGGTTATGACTTTTATGATTTTTGAAGAATCATAACATATTAGAAATATAATATTCAAATATAAATCAATTAATTTGTTGGTTTTTTTAATAAGGTAAATTATTTATTTTATTTTATTGAAAATTATAATTTATGATTCAACCTATCTAATGGGTTACACACATTGTGGATCATTAAAAAAAAAACACTAAATTCAAATGACTAATAAAGTATAACTCGATTAAATATAATTTTTTGAAATTAAGGTTTAGCATATAATTAACATAGAAGATTACAATTTAGACCTTGAAAAGTCAAGTAGAGATTTGATTGCATGGATTTCTAAGAACTATCTTGAAATAAAACATGTGACACATATGTCAAGAGGCAAGGTTATATTTTTCTATAAATAGAATTTCATGTCTCATATTTTCTTACATTTCACCTAGACACAAACAAACATGCAGAGAACAAAAAGTGAGCACGCAAGACATAACAATTTGTATCATCTAAGAGAGTTTAAGAGATTCCTAATTTGATAATTCATATAAATTATAGTTAGAGGTCATAAAATTGAATAAACCTCGGTTTACTATAACCCAACCTTAAAGAGTTGACCAAACACGAAAAAGATTAATTTATAAGTTAGTTTAATTAGTATTTTCCATTTGTGCAGGTGTGCATGTTTCCTTCCTTGTCTTATAAATAAAGAAATAAAAAGAGTATTTCTTTTTGCTTGAAAAATGGCAACAAAATTAAGTTTTTGTGTGGTTTTTAAACAAACTTTATTTACTTATGATAAAGGATAATAAAAAAGCTAAAAATAAGTCATTTTTACTCTAAATATATATAAAAAAAGGAAAAAAGTCTCCTAGAGCTTTGTTTTTATCACATCTTAATTCAACATAAAAATGGATATCACATCACATTTACAAAAAATCATTAAATTGTCCTGAAAAATAAAAAAAATCAAAACACTTTTACAAAAAAACAAGCAAGAAAACAAAAAAAAAACACTAAAATTATAATTATTATTGTGTCAACAATGAAAAGCATAAAGTTAACTCAAAGAATAAAAAAAACTTTAACAAAAAAGCAAACAAAAACAACAAAAAAAAATGATAAAATGAAAACAAATATTGTGAGAAAAAAAATCATCTGATCCAAAGAACAATAAAAATAACAAAAAACACTAAAAAAAAAGAACAAAGAGAAAAAGGAAGAAATATCAATTTTAAAATGGTCACCAGTATAAATTAAAATTTCATGAATGAACCGAATAAAAATAAAACTCCAACAAAAAATAAAATGACAAAAATTAAAAACTAAAACTAATAGAATAAATGCATAAATACTGAGAGAAAAAAAACATTGTCCAAGAAGGATTGAAAAAACCAAAGGAATTAATATCAAATAAAAATTAAAAGAGTAAGGGCCAAAACAAATACCAAAACGTACAATTAATTCGAATCGAGCGACAAAATTGTAACAAATCAAAGCCTTGAGACCGAAAAATTAAAGAGATTTAAAAAAATCAAAAGAATAAGAACCAAAATGAAAAGTAACATATATGATCAATTTCAATTGGAAGACAAAATTGAAACAAATCAAAACTTGCATACCGAAAAAAGTCAAGGAACCATAAACAAACCAAAAAACAAAAGAATAAGGCTGAAATGAAAAAAAAAATATGATCAATTTCAATTAAAGGATATAATGAAAAAAACAAAACTTATATTGAAGAGGATAGACATGTATTTTGCCGCTGTAGGAGAGGAAAAGGAAGATTTTTTTTTACTATCGGCGATCCTCTGCGCACTAGACAATGACACACGCACCACCATGAGAAAGAGATCATGGCGGTGCACCTGGAGACACAACGACCAAACATTTTCAACTGCCGCCATCCAACGATTGAAAGTGCGTGAGAAAGAAAACTAACGGCACGTTTGGAAAAGGTGTCTACATTAAACCTGAGAAAAAATAATAATAAAATGCAGAATTACCTAAACACTCCTGGACCGAGCAATAACCATGAAAATACCAGGAGTGAAAGTACCAGCAGACCTTCCTTTTTCTTGTTTCTGAGGGTATTTAAGTAGTTTCATTGTACACAAAATATGAAACATTCAAACTACCCTTGCCTCCAGCACCCCGTTTGTGTCCCACCGAGGACAAGGTTGATATTCCATTGTTCAAGATAAGAGAAAAAACGAAAATATTCTCAACCAACCTTCATCTTTTTGTCATCACGTAGAGGTAATTTATAGTTTTATTGTGCAAATAAAAGCAGAAAAGACCAAAACACCCTCAAATAATTTACAAATGACACGCAGGTGTCTTGGAGGTGTCCAAAATACCCTAGCATCGAGGGTTAAATTTTACGGTTTGAGGGTCAAAAAGGTAATTCTACTATTAAAATCCACAATGATCTATGTATGAGGGCACATTGAAATATTGATGTCTTTTGTTTTTGGTTAAAATTTTCTTTTAAAAATATGCTGACCTTGACTTCTAGTTTTTAATTATGCCTTTTGTTTATGGTTAAATTTATCTTTTGAAAATAAGCCACCTTGACTTCTATTTTTTAATTATTAGATTTTAAAGATAAGTATGGAACAAGTTAATCAAAGCATACATCTCCCTTTATTTTAGTTTTTTATCGTTTATTTATTAATTAAGTTAATCTGTAGTTAACGTAATCTATCACTAAGAATAATAATAAGACACTTTCTTAACAACAACAACAATCTAGTAGGTGACTGAGTAATATGAGCTTGTAATTTATGGGTTTACTCTTTCTATAATTTTAATTTTGAATTTTGTAGTTGTTAATATGATGATCATTGAAAATTTACTTGATCGTTAAATTCAGAATCTATAAAATTAATCAAAATATATATAAGTTATCCCGATCACCCACATCAATAACTACATCAATAATAAATAAAAGAATGAAACGTTGAGATCCGTATGTATGTCTGCTCTCGTTAATAATAGAGCTTTTATTATTAACACTTAACAGAGGTTGCCTGAATCAAACTTTATTAACACGTGAGTCGATATGACCTTTTAAGTTGAATAAATCGACTCTTTATAGTTTTTATTTTATTTTTTTAATAAAAACCTCTGCCCTGAGCTTATCCAATTTCAGGTACAATGAAATTTAACCCAAATAAAACTGTGACATCTTTATTTTGTGGAGGAAGGACGACTAGCGGATGGTGACCCATCATGATCTCTGCATATCCTAGTAAAACTAGGACTCTGTCTATGAATTCAGCTAGGAACTGCTCCTTTTTTTGTGTCAGCAATTGGGCTCATGTTGCTATCGAACATCAAAAGATGATTTGGTTTGATTTTAACGGGTAAGCATCTAATATATCGTGAAATTATTTATATTTTGAGTAATTATATTATAATAATAATTTTTTAAAATTATTTTTGATATTAACAACATCAAAATAATTTAAAAATATATATAAAAAATAAATTTTATTTTTTTTCCATAATAAGATAATTTTAAATTTTAGCTTTATAGGAGTGAATATCGGATGTCAACTCTTCTTCTTCTACCATGTTTGACATTGAATTTCAAAAATGTTTTTGAAAAAAATTAAAATAGTTTTACTTTTAGTTTTTATTTTAAATTAAATATTTTAGATTATTTTTATATGCTAATATTAAAAATAATCTCCACAAAATAAAAATAAAATATCTTTTAAAAAAACAATTTCAATCACACTCGTAATCAGACACACACGTATTTCCCACCAACTTCCCACCAACTTCACCTCACAGAATTAGTGGAACTTGGAACTGGTGTATATAAAGAGCGGTTCAAACGGTTGGGAGTAGATTTAATACTGATTTAATAAACTTGAAGGGTCATACATCCACTCCAGCCACTTTCTGTTAAAGTCTTGTTCAAGTTAAGAATATATGATTTAATCCTCATACTTTTCATTACAGTAAACTTGAAAAATAGCAGGTGTATATAAAGATTGGAGTTTTTATTACATGCATATATAGATTCCTTTTATTTTCCCTTATGTTTTTAATTGTTTGTGTATATAATTTGTTTATAAAAAAATGTTATTGGCGGCAGAGCACAGGTCAAATAGCTTAGTTGGAGCTAGTGAGTTTGTGCATATAAGTGGTTCAAACAGGTAAGAGTGTATTTATTTAATTCAAGTTGTAGCATGGTTTATTTGAATAAGCTGCATGATATAATATTTATGTTTGATTAATCCTATTCATATTCATGGAGATATCAAACAAATCCAGGCGTTGAGCTTAACTTTAAATAGACAAACTGTCCTGTTGGTCATCTCAAGAGACAGAAAAAAAAAAAGGTGCCAGAAACCCTAAACTTGGAAAATAGTAAGCCATGCACAGGGCAATTTCCTGTGTGAGAAGAATGAAATCCACCCCTGACACCATTATATTTGAATTTTCATAATGGGATTAAATTATATTTTCATTAAAGGAATCCAGGTTGATGTGGGTGAAGACCAATGAGCAGAGACGTGGATCAGATGATTGGGTCAAAATCTAAAGAGCTGCACACGCTAATGGCTTATTAATTAAAGCCAATTTGGAGAAAGTTCGGGTCGGAATTAGGAGATCAGCATGGGCACGCCAGGCTTCCCTGAGCTGCTATGAAGTTTCACGAGGACCGAAAGAATCAAATTACAATTGAGTGTCCACTTGAGGTGGTAATAAGAAGGAGAAAAGGACGGATTTCGATTTTCTACATATATTTGGTCCCTCTACTCTGACATTTTCTTAACCTGCTCTTTTTTATATGTAATACATGCATATCACAGTATAGAAAAATACTTTTCAAAATTATTACTACCGAGTATCAACTTTATTAAGTAAGACAAAGTCAAGAGTATCGAAGAATGTATAATTACAAAAATACGAGAAAATTATGAATAAGGTTATTTTAAAAAATGAATTAATTACCAACAAGTTTCACGTTGTTTTTATAAGATCAGTATGTCCAATTTTTAGGTGTATCTTTTAAACAAGTTATGTCTCCAATATAGTTATTGTTTATTTGGAAGTGTGGTTCATATTGTTTTTGAAATACAATATCAAATAGGGCATTAGTCTCTCTTTTTTGACATTTTCTTAACCTTGTTTTCTCTAATTTTTTTATGACAATCCATCCATATAGTATGGAGAAAAATACATATCACAACATATATATGTATGTATGTATATATATATATGTATGTATATATATATATATGTATGTATGTATGTATGTATATTCATAATCTTGGCTCTGGATTCTACATTATTGGAAGAATAGCTCTATTATTTTATGTTTCATTCTTTTTATTAGTCTTGTTGTTGCTGAGAAATTGCCTTATTACATTAATTACACAGATCAACTTAATTAAAAAATAAATGATAAGTAATTGAAATGTTGGTAGATGCATGCTCTGATTAACTTGTTCCACACTTATCTTTAAAATGTAATAATTAAAAAAATAGAAGTCTAGATAAGTTTGTTTTAAAAAGATAAATACCCAATAAACTATGTTATCATTGCAAGACCAAAAAATCCATTTTAAAGTTTTTTTTCCAAACAAGTTTCCGTCTTTTCAAACTCTTCTACAAATTCTTTAAGAATGCTTTTTTCATTGAACTTTGTTTTCTTAGAGAATACTATACAATAAGCTTTATCATTAAAATCTCTTAATTTATATATTTTAATATTTCCTAATTAAATATTTATTATTATTGAATTTTATCTTGTTAGATGGTTTAGGTCCTAATAAAATATTTAGATAGCCTCATTATGCTAGTATTATTATTGAAAAATATTTTTCTAAAAAGAATTATATAATTTTGCTCTCATAATTTTGTTTTAATAAAATTTTACCGTAACTACAATATAAAATATAAATTAAATTATGGATTATTTTAAAGTTCATAGAAATTGGAGATTTAAAAAAAGAAAAGAAGAAATGAATTATTTGGTATTCTTTATGAGAGTAATTTAAGGAGCACAATTAAATATAATTTCTTTTCTGGAAAATAAACTATAAAATCAAATTTATTGGCTCTAAAAAATTAGTATATAATTCTTCTTACAAAATTAAAATTACGTGCAATTTTTCCAAAAAGCAATCAAAGGCAGGCCTCGACATCTCAAGGATACCATTTATTTAAAGAAGGCATTTCAAGTAGAAGCAGGCCGAAGACCATTTATAAACTGGGTTTAGAATTTACCTTTACGCGTTTGGGTTCTTAAGGGTGTGACTTGGAAACACACGAGTAGTTTCGGTAGTCATGATTTCAGCAAGGAAGCCAGCTTCATGCGTATGGTTACTTCTTACCAATCTCAGGCTTTCCATGTCCTTAATTTGTTTGTCTTAACTCATTAAATTCATCAAGGTGTTTGTCAATCAAAGCTGATAGTGATGCAGTCCAACCTGAGATGACAAGTGATAATGAGCAATCTGATGTAGATCAGCCACTGCTAGATGACAATTTGACCCAGGTAGATTCATGGAGGACTTATTATATGCATTCTTGGACCAATAAGACAGCTCTAAATCCAGGTGTCGTGCTATACTAGAATTAAAAGGGCCATAGCTTTTGATCCAACCGCAACATCGAACTTAAATTCTTGCATGAATTTTCAGGGGTTGTTCTTTTTATATTAACTCCAATGGCTATTTGTTTTACACCACTAACCAATACTTTGCAAGTATAATCATATGTCCTATCATACCAACACACCACCCCATGATAAGGGTGATGTGAAGTTTCAACTACAAGACTTAGCAAAGATGAGGGAGATGGTGAATTTGGTGACCGGGGATATGAGTGACAAATTTGAAAAGGTTAGAAAATGTGGTAATAAAGCTAGTAGTATTAGTGCTCGAGATGTGTGAAGGGTACGGGCCGAAGGAAAACAATAACAATAGGGTTGCAAGGCCAAGATAAGCTGATTATGAGGATTTTGAGGATGACATTGATGGTTAGGGAGATGGTGATTTTAAGAATGAGACCATAAGCTATAGGGGTGATTTTTTCAGCAACCTAGAAATTGAAAGGATTTTAGGAATAGACCTAGGGATCAATTCAACTAGGGTGGAGATTTTGGGTAGTGTAGTGGCTCAGATGGAGAGTTAGGTACTACTAAGGCCCCGTTTGTTTGCTGGAAAGTGGTTTCTTTTTGGAAAGTGAATTCCTGGGAAAGTGAATTCCTGGAAAGTGAATTCCGATGTTTGGTAGTGTTATGGAAAACACTTTCCAGTGTTTGTTTGTGTTATGGAAAATGAACTGAAAAACACTTTCCAGTGTTTGTTTGTGTTATGGAAAATGAACTGGAAAATAATTTATTAATAAATTATTAATTTTTTAAATTTTATCCCATGTATATTAAATATTTAATATAAAATATTTAATCACTTTAAATTAAAAAATGAAATCAAATCAGTATAATGATGAATTTTTTTATTATATCCTATATTCATACATAGCTTATTTTATAAAATATTACAATATATGTCATATGTTATTATAGAGAAATAAACTTGTTAAATATTTTGTAAGTTAAAATTATTCAATTTGAAAAGCTTAAAATAATTTGTTTTTTCATATTAAGAAAGCCAAATTAGTTTATGTTGTGAGTTATATGTTTGGGTTTTTGTTTTTGGTTTGAAGTATTTTTGAAAAGATAAATAGACACAACAATATTTTGATGGGTATTTTAGATAAAAAAAAATTGGGTAAAGGCAATTATCCCTTTAATATCTATAAAATAAACATCAAGAAATAAATATTTATACCTAACATCAAGAAATAAATAGTCTTGCATAAATATAAAGTTTCGATGTCATTGACATACATATTAGTTCAAATTACAAACTTAAATATAGAATTCTCCGAATTAAACAAGTAAACATACTTGACCGATAAAAAACATAGTCTGAAACCAAACTTTGAACATTTTCAAACCATCTTAGGAAGCAGGCCTGTTGTAGTGTGTGGTGACAAAGTTTTGAACCCAAAATTTCCTCAAATCTGCCCTTTTTACCAGAAATGCTTTTGCCAGCATTTCATTTTGGACCAAATAATCAAATGCACACACAAGAGTTATCTCATCAAAGCCTTCAACTTCCATCACTGCCTCATACAACGCACTAACATCAAGTTGATTTTTGCTGATACTTTGAATTGCACATACTACATCTCCAATCTGTTTAGAAAACTTGTCAGCATCATCATTTTCATGCATGCGGCTTCTCTTTCTATGTTGTCTCTTTTGTGTAGCAGAGGAAGATGTCCCTTTTTCCTTTGAAGTTTTTTCATATTCAACTTCATTTTCCATGGAAATTGAATGAACTTCAGTGTTCTCTTCCAAGTTGACATCAGCAAATGATTTGGCAAAATTTCCGGTTGCCATGTCTTTTCCAACAACAATTGTCATTACGT
The DNA here is from genome assembly GCA_027405865.1 of Salix purpurea. Taxonomy (NCBI): domain Eukaryota; kingdom Viridiplantae; phylum Streptophyta; class Magnoliopsida; order Malpighiales; family Salicaceae; genus Salix; species Salix purpurea. The sequence goes on along the minus strand of JAOWLH010000002.1, from coordinate 8,408,745 downwards.
CATAGAAATCAAGTTTTTTGTTCAGATACTTGTCATGATTGGGATGTGCCTGTTCATAACGTATAGAATATGCAATTTTTTTAGTTCATTGTATAACATTGTAGAAACAAAAGTAAATATAAAAATTACAAAGAGTATAATATTTATCATACCTTCACTTCTTCAGCATACACATCTTTCGAAACTGTAATCATCTTCAAACAATCATCCCAGCCAAAACCACTTTTACCTTTAAGAGTGGTTATTATTCCCCATTCTTTTTTCACAGTCTTGAGATGATTTTCCACATGTTTAGGCTCGCATTGCACATTGAATATTGCATTTTTTTCTGTAGCCACCTTAACAAAAGATTCTGCTTTAAAGGTGGAAGAAGGTTTGTTTCCTTTAAGTGCCTCATCAGCTAATAACTCAAGCAGCATGTTAGACATGGGCTTAGTCCATTTGAAATGTTTGCCCTTGCCTTTGCATTTTTCATCCTGTGTTAAACTCATTTCTACAAAAAAGAAATTACAAAATTTATACAAAATCATACAATATTTCGATTTAATACATTTCATATAAACAATTAAGCAAGACATAAGAAAAACAAAAACGTATAATTAACACTCAATTACAAGTTTCTTTGAGTGTTATAATCATTCCACATGGTTGAGGCAATCATTTCTCTCTTTGATATCCACTCCCTATTCTCTTCCCTTTCCTCCCGTTGACTTAAGTACATTGTTCGTATACTTGGTTCACTATCCGGACATATTTCTTCCATAAGAAAGTCATAAGGATCAACCCCCATTATGTTATTATGAATAATACAACATGCAAGCACAACTTCTACTTGTGTTTCATAAGACCAAAAAGATTTTGCATCAATTGCTCTAAAACGACTCTTCAAAATACCAAACCCTCGCTCAATCACGGTTCTCAATGAAGAGTGTCGAAGATTAAATAGCTCCTTTTCATTTTCTGGTGCACGGTCTATAAACTCATTCAAGTGATATCGAACTCCACGAAAAGGAGAAATGACTCCTTTTCGAATACCGTAACCAGCATCACCAAGATAATATTTCCCTACAATTTAAAAACAAACCTATTACTATCTTTATATAGTAAGACATTTGATATGTTTATGCATATAATGCGTACTTTATTATATACCTTCTGGAATTTTAAAACCATTAGATCTTGATAATGCATCAGCTAAAACCCGTGAATCATGGGCACTTCCTTCCCAGCCAGCTAAAACATATAAAAACTTCAAATCAAAAGTTATAGCTGCTAAAACATTTTGTGTTGTTCCTTCTTTTCGTCCTCGAAACTTTCCTTGAATCTCAACAGGAACATTTGCAGGAACATGGGTACCATCAATTGCTCCCACACAATCCTATATAAACATGACAACATAAATTATAAACTTTTCTTATTAATGTAATTAATCAATTCATTAAAATATTGGTAATGTGTTCATACCTTAAAATAAGGATAGAATCTTGTATTATTCATTATCTCTGCTGGAACTGTATCCTCTAGGTCTTTAATAAGGTGTTTGTACAACTTTAGAATTGCTTTTAAGACAATTCTAAAGTAACGATGGATAGTTTCAACAGACCTATAATATCTACCACTAACAACCCTAAATCTTTGGTTATGGCTTACAATTTGTAAGAAAACAATTACTTGCTCCCTAATGGACACATTTTGAGTTGCTCGTAATAGGTTACGGCTTGTGAGAAGATCACACAATCTATGTAATACAATAGGTTTCATACGAATTTGTTCAACGCAATGTCGATCACCTCGATTCAAAATGCTGTCAATATAGAATTCGCGTTGAGCAATTGAATTTATACGTGGTTCTCTTGGTATATAAATTCTATTTATTTCTTCTTCTTTATCACGTTCCAATGCAGCTATCACAGCAACAGCTGCTCACATGCATACCGCATTAATTATTTTATTATCCATAACATGAAAGTGTAGTTTTCTGATAACAACACCTAAACATATAGAGAAATCAATATTATAAGAAAAGCATATCAAATATTTTCACAATCAATACAATGAATTATGTTCAAAGCAGCTGACAACATACAATTTATGTTGAAATAATTGAACAGTTAAAGTCAAGAAATCAACACAAGCAGCTAATAATTCCCTGGTTTCCACACAAGACCTTGGAGTGAGTACTATGCTACCCAAAAATTATCCAATATGAGATAAGGAATTTTTATCCAATATGGACCATCGATTCCAATTAGATCTGTTCAAGTATGCCCTTATGGATTCACCATCTAACTAAGTAACCCCAAACAAGTCCATGAGATTCTATTTGGAAAGTATACTCATACTAAAACATGCCACCAACTTAACATAAAAATATATGAACCCTTTTATAAAGCTTGGTTTCAAGTTATACCAAAAACGCATAAGCTTTCTAAAAGTTGCAGAGAGTATCTTACATATCACTTAACTATCTTGAATTACCAACTTCATGCTACCACATATATTTTTCACATGTTCTCTCGAGTTAATAAGACTATCATAGTTCCAAGGTTTTTTTTATACAGATTTAATCATGAGGGATTAGAGTATTCAAAACATGCCTAGACAAGGAGGAGTTTCATACTACATAGGGATGATAAACATCTTCTTGGAAATGCTCAAAGGTTGGACACATTTAATCCTTTGTCTACTCGGTTTTGGGGAGCTTAAGTATTCTAATGTGGAAAATTAGGATTGATAACTATTATCCATCTCATAGTGGTTGGATGGATCACGTCTAAAATGAATATTTATTAGGATATCTTCATGTCAATGAGAGTGATCTATAGTGGGACTAGTGTATTGTCGTGGTGGAAAAAATTTCAAGCTATTTTGTCTAGCATCTTTTAGATAATACAATTATCTCCCAGTAAAAGGGGTTATATGTGGATGAGAAGTTAAGATTGAGGACAAATCTCATGGGTTGACAAGGTTTTATTTTGTCCCTAAGATGCCCAAATGGCTCGGGAAAGAGGTTGCACTTGATCTATGAGTTATCAAAAATTAATGAAATAAACATACTAACAACTATAGAGAGATTCATGAAACGTCTTATCCTAGTGGTTTCTTGAATTTTTGCTATTAATAGTGATTAAGGATGTTAAAAACCAAAGACAAATTATTTATGGTTTTTTTATCTTTTCTCTTAAACAATGCCAAATGATGATATCCTAAAATGAAATATGCTTATGAATAAGGATAAAGTATTGGATAATTGGTTAATCTCTTAATTTATCTAATTTTGATTCATTCTTCCTAACCAAGGTGTTTGACAACTTGATATAGGTCTGGTAGCTAATGGTGCTAAATTAGCCAGGGAGGTTCTAATTACTATATAGAACTGTTAATTCCATGCAAAAACAAGTTTATGTTTTGGCTCAGTGGTATGCAGCATCAGTCTTAAACATCTTATTCCATGGCTAAACTGGACTGGCACACCTCAACTCTAATCCCAACCACTATTATGAAAAGGATATTATATTTATGTGATCCAAAATACAAGTTTCTAACATTTCAAATAAATACAGAGTCGAATTACCTTTTATTTCAAATTTCATAAAAGAAAATCAGTACCCCTTTTCAATAGAAAACAGAAAAAGGACACCTGAGTTCTCTCTTCTAATCCCTTTAGTTTATAGAATACAACCATGCTTGTAAGTTTCGACAAGATAATACCTTTGGGAAACCCAAAGGACAAAATTCCACAACAATGATCAGCAACATTTCAAATTATTCCATTCCATTCTGTTAAATAAGCATAGTAAACCACAGCAAGATTTAGTACTCCCACGGCCTACCAAAATAGTCATTAGGTCATAAATCATATTGCAAACAGAAGAACCTGGGTTTTTCCTTATAACAAGAACAACCGAAATCAACACAAACAAGAAAAAATCCCTGGTAATGGATAATTCCCTGGTTTCCATCTGATTTTCTAAGTTTTCTGATTCCAAATCAAGGGATTCAATTGATTTGGAATACCCATTACCATACTCGGCAAAAATGAAATAATTGCACAGTTAAGTCAAGAAATCAACACAAACAAGAACAAACGAAATCAAAATCAAAACATGGGTTATTTGCAGTCACACCCATTACCATACTCGGCAATATCAATTGTAACCCAAATCCCACAAACCCCATTTCTCATATCATCAAAAACTCAAATTTCTCGGCAATTTCAAAGATTGGGATGCAGAGGGAGTACCTGGTTTCTCTTGCTGTGATTTGCAGAGGGTGGCGAGATGCGGAGCAGCAAAGGGACTTCGGGGCTGAGAGAGGCTAGAGGCGAAGGGACTTCGGGGCTGAGAGAGGCTAGAGGCGAGAGTGTGTCAGGGACTGAGAGGGAGGCGAGAGGAGGCGAGAGACGAGAGGGTGATGTGCTTGGTTTGGGGAAGAGGCTGTTGGGTTGTCGAGAGCAGAGGTGAGGGACCGAGAGGGACGCGAGAGACAAGAGGGTGATTAGGGTTTTTTGGTACAGATGAGGGACGCGAGAGACACACGAGGAGAAGAGAGGAAGAGATGAGCTGAGGGTCTGGCGCAGAGAGAAAGGAGATGAGGGACTGAGCTGGAGAGGGAGGCGAGATGAGGGCTGGTAGTGGTGACCGGTGAGAGTGAGGGAAACGATGAGAGTGAGGGAAAGAGACGAGGGAAATAAAATGTTATGCCCGAGCGGAAAGTGTTTTCCTTTCTTTAGAAGCGGAATACACTTTCCGCATGGGAAAGCAAAAATTAGGTTGACCGGGAAAGTGATGGAAATCACTTTCCTTTGACTTGTTTTCCAAAGTGTTACCAAACACTGGAAAGCAAGGAAACTGAATTCCTGGAATTCAGTTTCCTTGAAACAAACAAGGCCTAAGTTAAAAATACTTGTCTCTTAAGAAAAAAAATGATTTGAAGGTTTATGGAGAGTAAGGAAAAAAGGTTGAATGGATCTTTGTCTGCCATCACTACACCAAATAGAAAAAGGTAAGTCTTAATGTTTTTGAGTTTACAGGTTATACACTAATATGGTTAGATCAACTTTTTTTGAATAGGTAAAGGAATGGTTAAAGACCTATGAAATCATAGGATGATATGAAAGTCGTCACAAGGAAATGATTTGTTCCTAACTATTACCATAAAGAACTCTTTAAGAAATTATGGACCTTACATCAAGCTTTGAAAAGTGAGTAAGATTACAATGATTACAGATAAATTGATTGAAGATAAGGAAGTTATCATGGTTAGGTTTCTTAACAGGTTCAATAGAGAGAACGAATGTTGTGGAGTTGCAATATTATATAGAGCTAAAGGACATAATTCGTATGGTTACGAAGGTGGCACAACAATTTAAAAGGAAGGGTAATGCTTGGCTAACATCCTATTCAGGTTCCTCATTAATATAGAAGTTGATTCTGAAGAGAGAAGGGGTTTCCCAACCAAAGCCCTTTGTTCATGCTAAGGTCGAACCGCTTAAGGCTTCAAGGGATTAGAAAGGTAAACTTGAAACTCAGCCCGTTCTAGATAGAGATATTAAATGCTTTAAATGTTTAGGGAAGCTATATATTGCTTCTTGATGTCTAAATAAAAGAGTTATGCTTACACGAGACAATAAGGATATTAAATCTGAAAGTGAGAAATCTAACATTGAGATGTAATGTTTGGAAGATTATAGTGATGAGGAGTTTGCATATCCATTTAAATAGGAGACCTTGGTTATAAGATAAATGTTTAAGTGTGCAAATTAAATAAGATGATGTAGGCCAATAATGGGAAACCATATTTCACACTCGATTTCATATATGAAACAAGATATGTAGCATAATAATCGATTAAGGTAGTTGTACTATTGTAACTAGTAATACTCTTATTAATAAATTGAATTTGAATTGTGTTAAGCATCTTAGGCCTTATAGATTGCAATGGTTAAATAAATGTGGGGGAGTGAAAGTAATAAAAACAGGTATTTATTTCATTTGCTATTGGAAAGTATTCTGATGAGATTATATGTGATGTGGTTCCAAAACATGTTAGTCACTTACTTTTTAAGCATCCACGACAATCTGATTGTAAGACGATTCATGGTGGGTTTAGAAATAAGAATACTAGTGTAAAATATGGTAAAACCATCTATTGCACTTATTTCTCCAAAACAAGCGTATGATTATCAAATAAAATTAAAAAAAGAATGTGAGTATGAAAAAAGTGAAAATTCATGTAAGGACATTGAAGATAGAAAACTACAAATTTGACAATACTAAACAATTAAGTAAACAAAATGAGAGTGGAGGTGAAACTCGAGCAGTGCAAAAAGTAAGCATGAGTGAAGATAATAATGTGATAAAATTACAAAAACAACCTACTTTAATGAAAAAGAAGCTAAAATCATATATGTATTTTTTAACTAACAAGCTTATGATTTTACTTGTGTATAAAAATGCTTACTTTAATGCTAAGGATCTTGAGTTTTTTGTTTCTAGTATGATTGTTCCTTTGTTACATGATTTTGATGATGTCTTCCTTGAGGACATGCCTAATGTATTACCCTTTTTAAGGAGAATTGTTGCGATGTCGCGCTCGCACAAATTAATTACTCTAACTTAACACAAATCACACAGATAATATAGAGCAAGTAAGGGGTCGATCCCGTGAGGACATTTTAGTTCAAATTTTCATGCTATATGCTATATAATTTTCATACTAGGTTAAAGAAAACTAAGCAAAAATTATGTAAGACCAAAATTTATCGATAAAACAAACCTTAGTCGCTAGTCAACATCCACTTATAGAAATTAGAATGGATCATGGAAACAAAACATCAATTTATATTCTGAATATTTATCTTTTCTTGACATTGGTTAGTAACAGATCTGTTCTATAACTTACTCTAACCAAGGAAACGATAGAATAGGGCTAGAAATTGCACTACCTAAGAATTGAGGCCAAGATAACACACTTAAATGATGAAAAGATGATGATGTTTTTGAAAGAAACAAGAAAATTATCTCATTGTAATGGGTGACCTACCCAACTAAAGATAGTGAAGGTGGTAAGAAACACAAATATGGTCTTGTTGTAATGGATGACCTACCCAACTAAAAATGGTGAAGATGATCTCATTGTAATGGGTGACCTACCCAGATGAGAATGGTGAAGATGATCTCATTATAATGGGCGACCTTCCCAAGAAAAGACGATGAAGATTTCATGGAATGAGAGATAGGGCTAGAAAGCATGCTATCGAGGATCTATGCTTGACAATTGGAAAACAAACTATCTGAATCGGTGATTGAAGGAAGGAAAGCACACTAATTGAGTTAGTGGTTGAGGGTTGAAAAACATACTCGAAGAGGGGGGAAATAAGGTTGAAAAGTACACTATTTTGATTGATGGATTGAGGGCCAGAAAACTCACTCAAAGAGGAAAGAAAATATGGTTGCAAAGCGCACTATTTAAATGATGATGTTAGAAAGCTCATCGAAATTCAGGAAAGAGATAGGGTTGAAAAGTATGCTATCTGAGTTGGTTGAAGACTAGAAACATGTTCAAATAAGGAAAGAGATAGGGTTGAAAAACACGTTATTTGTGCTGATGAACGGCTAGCAAGCGCACTCGGGAAAGTGAAAGTGATGAGGGCTCAAAGGAGCACATGATGAATGAAGGTTTATAAGTTGCAATCCCTCTTAGATTCTAAGTGAGGGGATGCAATGCATGATGACACTCAAATTGAGGAAAAAGGTAAGGCTGAAAAGTGCATTGTCTATTTGGTTGAGGACTCATAGGCAAACTCAAGGAAATGAAATAGGTGAGACTTTGAAGGCATATATAAAATGATGAATGAAGGTTCATAAATTACAATCCCTCCAAATTTTTTTGTAGATTCTCAGTGGGGATGCAATACACGATGATGCATGCATACTTACTTGAGAAATATATGTCCCCTTTCTTCTTCATGGTCTTCTCTTTTCAGGGTTTGAGTCTTTGGTTTTAATGGCTTCTCTCTTTTACTTACTCAAGCCGTAACTTATGATTTTGACCTCTAGAGAATGACAGATCTTCAGTTTTGTTCAACATTCTTTGCTTTCTCAGAAAGGGAATGATAAAGCTTTCTAAATTGGCCCTAGTCTGGTCATGCCCCACAAGTGTTTTAGACTTCAAGTGCTTGTAGGAAAGGATTGATTATTTCTAAAGATTGTTTTCATGTAGTATTTTTGGAATTTCATAGTCATTCCAAAACACAAAAATCATTTTGATGTTTGTTTAAACAAACTTTTTGTCGAAAGAATTCAAGTGATATCATTGTTAAGTTTTATGTTGATTTTGACAAGAGTGTGAAATGATGTTTGTTTCATGTCTCGCATGTCAAAAAGGTTTTGATCAAGTCTTGTGAAGTAGTTGTAAAGCTTGTGTTTGAATGGAAAAGTATTGTCTATTGACCCAGATAGCTCCTATTTATTCAAAAAAAGCTTTATCAGGCTTTTAAAATGGGCTTAGGTTGTTGGATATGAGAAAAGATATTTGTAGGCTTAAAAGATGTTTACGGGTTTTCTAGAATAAGGATCCAAGTGATTTCTCTTAGAGCTCTTTTTGGTCCTCATAATTGATTTGAATAATGACTTGACATGCCTCTAACATTTTGTTTAGGCTTTTTTCTTGACATGCCCCCCAGTATTTTGCTTAGGCTTTGTAACATGGGTTTTTAGCACTAACATCATGTTGACTTGACATGCCACCCAACATTTTATTTGGGTTTTATATCATGGGTTTTTAGCACTATCATCATGATGGCTTGATATGGCCCCGTAGTATGTTGTTTAGGCATATCTTGTCATTGAGGACTATTTGTAGATTAAAAATGCTTTTTCATCCTTGCATTTTCTCCTAGTGTAGGGTGTGATCCTTGTCAAGGTTAATTGTAAAAAAAAAAATATTAGGCTCAAATAGGGATTACAATGGATATTTGAGACTTGTGAATGCATATCAAAGATGGTCTCTCCTCATGTCAAAAACATTCATCTGGGATTGACAAGCTTTGCTTTTACATGCAAAATGATTTTTTGATTTTTTAGTTATTTGCTTAGCTAGATCTTAACTTTATTATATGGATTTTTATAGGTATAAGATCACCTTTCAATGAAATCCTTTGAATTTCCATAACACATTTGTTAAACAAACATCAATTTGACATTTCCTACTAGACACAAGAAAATACATGATCACTAAAGAGAAATGTTTGCTTAACAAAAAAAGCGTCTTGTGACAAGCAAATTTGCTGACAAGTCAAAATGGGAACATAATGTGCAGACATGATCAAAACAAGGCAATCATGGAAGAAGACTTCATCTCCGAATACCGGCACACTTCCTTTTTCAAAAGCTTTCGAGGTCACTTTAATGGTGCAGACACTTGGTACCCAATTTCCGTGAAGCTTAATTGGGTGTAGGACCTGGATTTTCTTTGAATGTTATCCACCCTACTTTAATCAATTGCATGAGCTTCTTCTTGAAGGTACCACAAGTTTGAATGTTATGCCCTGCAACACCAACTTGGTATTCGCATGTGAGGTTAGATGTAAGGTTGTTGGAAAGGTGAGTTTCAAGAGCTACTTACCCAATGTTTATCAACTTTTGATACCTCTCATTTAAAGAAAATGGTAGCGGAGGTAGTTGTTTTTGGGTTTTCTGGTAATTTCTTTTCAAAATTTTTTTAGGTGGATCTTTGGCTTGAATATTGATGTTGAAAATTTAAGATGAATGATTATGGTAGTTTTGGAATTGGTTTTTCCTACCCTTATAGTCATCTTCAAAATACTCAACATCTTTTCTCTTGCCTTCGAAACCCTTTTTCTCAACAAGTGCAGAAATTCTACCACTTCTGATTTCTTGCTCTATTTGCTCCATTATGGCTACAACATCCATGAATTATTGTGCTAAATTGCCCATCACATGTTCATAATAGGAAACTCTCAACTTGTTGGAAAATAATTTCACCATCTCTTTATTTAGAAGTGGAGGATATACCTGTGCAGCAAGATCTCTCCATCTCTAAGCATATTCCCTTATGCTTTCTTTATCCTTCATCTCCAGGTTAGACAAACTTATCTGTTAGGAGTAATGTTCATGTTGTACTTATATTACTTGATGAAAGCATCTACCAGATTGTTCCAGCTATGGATCCTCATGTTGTCTAGTCTCATCTATCAATTCAAAGTTGCCCCACTCAAACTGTCTTAGAAAAAATGCATAATAATTTTTCATCATGCACTACTTCCGTCATTTTATTACAACATGATTTTAGGTGAGTGATGGGGCATTGTGTCCTAGTGTACTTGATAAAGTCAAGAACATGAAACTTTTTTGGTATTACCACATTCGGGACTAGACACACTTCTGCAACCTGTACTAGGTCATATAAGTTTACCCCTTCAATGGCCCTTTATCCTAGCTTTTAATGCCGCCATCTTATCCTGGTCGATACCCTTCGATGCTTCTATAATCATTGGGGTTGGCGTAGGTACCTATATTGTTGATTGTACAAAAGTTGGATTTTGTTGCGGATCTTGAACCCTCTCTCCTATCACCTCTTCATGGTGGTTCATTTCTTATGTTTGAGAAACCGTAGTAGGTTTAGTTGAGGGACCCTTGCTAGAGGCATTTCTGAGTGCTTACTCGAATAAACTGGCAAGAAGAGTCATGCTAGCCTTAAGAGAGTCCAACTCTTCTTGGAAATGAGAATCATGTTGTGCATGTTCTTCATCCCCCATACATTTATGGTAAAGTTGAGTGTTATGAGCTCTTCAGGGATCTATATTTCAATCTGTCGATGATATGTTATGCATAATGATAGATGCACGTGGATGCAAATGTATGAACATACACATCAGGTTAATTTATCGGGGAGTTTATACCTAAAGGCAAGTTCTAGGTCATTACATTAGAGGTAAGCTTTCTACCTTGTCTCAAAAGTCTATGAATTATCTAGTGACTGCCTCACGTGAAGGTAGTGTAGGGGTTTACAAGAAATGGTTGGGGCACAATATGACCACAATTATCAGGTAAACACACAGTTCATAGTTGGAAAATCATGAGGTAGGTAGCTACTCCCTACCTAACTTAGAATTGGGTTTATTTTTCGCAATTAAAATGCATGATGACATCAATTCATTCCTAATGTTATGTGTGAACTGAAAGTAAAGATGCATATTAAAGCAGTAAAAATGCATATAAAAAATGAAATAAACAATAAATAATCAAACAAACAAAGCTCAGTCTGGCAATGTCCCTAGTGGAGTCGCCATTTGTCGCAATGATGTTTTCTCCGGCTTCATGCCCCGCTATCCTTTTGAGGGGATACGACGGGTGGTGAAAAAGAGGGGTGTGATAATCCTAAAATTACTTGGGAGTCGCCACCTAGGATTAAGATTACTAGAAAACTTATTAGTTTGCGAGAGTCTGGTTAATGGGATTTCTTATGCAAGGGGAAGACGCATCACTCCCAATGCACCTTACCTAAGACAAGTTGTATTGTTATTTGATTGTTTTCTAAGTTTGATTTTTTTTTATTTGTTTTTCTTTCCTAAACCTCGGGGTAGATCTCTCTTCGTAAGAAAGTTTACCTTATTAGGAGTCGAAAATCTAACCAAAAAAAAAAAATACACTGCATTTTGAAAACTCTATTTTTAACTATATGCGAGTGTACTTTATAATATAATTTACACCGCGATAGCTAAAACAAAATAATTTTTAAATTATTTTGATATTTTGACCAAATTCCAATGGATAATCATAAGTCGATTACGATATCCAATTTTTATTTCAAAACATGAGAAATATCTTATATTTATTTTTTTTACAAAAAATATGTTTGGAAAAACCTTGGAATTTGATCGTATGCACAAAAATAGATTGATTTTTTTGCTTACAACACAATTTATTTTAAAAAAAGATTTTTTTATACAGATTTTGTATTTTTTTTTGTGGACTGGCTGCCTAGTCCTAATAGGCCAAGAGGCCCATCATTTGGGCTTGGACTACTGCTTTTTCACCTTTTAAGATTGTACATGGATTTAAATATTTAACTCTCATGGATTTGACTCCTTTACCTACTAGTGGAAAGTTAGTTTGGATTGAAATCATAGAGTAAAAGTGATGAAGACACTCCATTAGCATATAGAACAACAAATTGAAAAGAGAAATTGTGTGTATATATTTTATTGCTAATAAAGGGTGCTAACAAGTTATATTTCAATCCAGTTATTAGGTTTGAGTGCATATGCACATGAAGTAATCTTTTTTCAACCTAGAGAAAGTTTAAGTTACATCTGCGTGGAGATGAGCAACTTTAGATCTTAGAAAGGATAAATGATAATGCATATAAAGTTGATTTGTGAGGTGAGTATAGTGTTAGTGTTACCATTTATATTTCTAATCTAATTATGTTGATATAGGAGATGAAGATTCGAGGTCAGATTCTAAATAAGATAAAAATATACCTATCTCATTATAGGTTTTTATTAAAAGAATTAAAAAATTATACATTTGTTAAAACAAAATCAATCATATTAATGTTTTCATTGGGATGTTGAAGAAACAAATTATAGAAATATTTAAATAAAAATTGGATTCATTTGTCAGTTGAATAATGAGTTGCTTATGGATGAAACTAACTTCCCAGATGGATTCACTTGTAACAAAGGCTCACAACAATGACATAATAATTTTAAGGGGAAATGCTTTATTAAATAACATAGTACACACTCATTGATGCTTTACTAAAAGCAAGTCATGAAATATATAGCACTTTCATGCATAGTTAAGCCAAGGGTACTAGAAGATTGATTAAAAATTAAATTTGTTGAACTTTTTACCTAAGAAGAAGGATCGATAAGAGATGAGTGTACATTCCTAATAAAACACTTCAAAGAATCCTAATCATTGAAGCATTGTAATTGATTGAACCAGCATTGTAATGACAAAGAGCTTGAGATCTGTATTGCAAATCTCAAGTTTGAGTTAGGGCTTGCTTACCTTGTAAGAATTTGAGATAATCAGAGTTTAACTCATTTAACCTTGACCTGCAAAAAGTGTATAAAAATTGAGTTCCTCAAATAAAAAAAAAATCCAAAAAAAAAATCTCTTCAATATTTTATGTGTTGAAATTTCAACTTCAACCACTTATTCCCTCAAGTAATGAATAGAAACCCTTGACATGCCTAACAAACACAATGTTAAATTATCTGCAGGAGGTGTTAAAAGAGAAGGTGAGGGTTAGAAAAAGAGAAGGTGGGTTAGAAAAAGAGAAGGAAAATGATGGATTATTGTTTCTTTGTAAAAAAAAATATAGAGAAATAAGGAAGGTTTGTGTTGCAGAGGGTATCTTTGAAATATTGTTTTTAATGTCAATTCTAAGAGAAATTGGAGTAGCAAATTAGAGGGGAGACCCTTTAATATTGTTTTACATATTTTTTAGAAATTGAATTACATGCTCTTAAAAGAATTTCAAATACAGAAAATTGATTTAACATTGTGAATTGAATTCAATTAACATGTTCCAAACATTATGTTAAGGAACAGTAAAAACTCCTTCAAAGCTTAAATAGGTCTTAGTTTGTTTGTATTCTTATTTGATAGAAAAATGCAATATTACTTCATTTTTTAACATTGTTTCCTATCTTGATCTTTTTTTTTTTTTGATTTGTTTTTTTCACTTTTAATTGTTTTGATAAAAAACTAAAAACTCCAAAGTTAAATTAGGTAATTGTTTGTTGTTATAATATTAAACTAAGTCATGACTAGCATGTAATAAATAAAATATGATTAAAGTAATTGATTTTGACATAAAAGTATTTGTTTGATGTAAAATATTTCAAAGAAAAACAATTATACATGTTTATTTTTTGTTAAGAGATTTATGTGAAAATTGTCCATCACTAAATATTTTATAGTCCCTCTTTTAAACTTAGTTTATTTATTGAAAAATATTCTCATCTTATAAGATTTTGCAACATATTTTACAAATAATTATTTAGTATTACCAACATCACCATTATCATATTCATTATGATCATCATCCTACCATTACCATCGTTTCATTATTAACATCTACCGTTACCGTTACCATCTCCTATTTTACCTCACTTGCATCACCACTATTATCATAAGATCACTGTATTATATTATCATCATTTTAGTGAGTTTTTCATATTATTGTGTACTAAATATTACATATAATATTTTTCCTATAAATTGTTGTATAAAAAAATAGACAACAATTAAAAAACAAAATCAGAGAAGAACAAAAAAGTGATGTGAGGTGGTTGGGTAGATGCCTGTGATATAGGGGAGAGCGTTTTCGGTTCGATTTGGTTTTTATTAAAAAAAGTAACCAAACCAAAAATTATAATTTAAAAAAAAAATAATCGAACCAACCCAACTGAGTAAAAACTGATCGTTTTCTTATTAGGTTCGGTTCGATTTTTATGATTAAAAAATTGGGAAAACCAAATTTATTTTTTGGGCTTTTTGATGGGTCATCTGATGGGCTTACAATTAATATAAAGAAAGAGTTATTTTCTTATAATATCTCAAGGTATTTTTAATTTTTTTTGCCACTAATACAAATATTATTGTATTAAATTGTTAATGTTAATATAGTTTTTATTAAGTTTTTTTTACCTTTTTCATACTTTTGTTTTGTTTAATTTAGCATGAGACGAAATAGTTAAAATTACACAAGTGAACAAGTTAAAAATTAAATTACTCTTCAAAGGGCTTCAAAATAAACAACATTAACATAAAAAAACTTCAAGAAATACACCCGGTTTTGAACTCATTATCATCCGTTGCTACATTTAACTCTCTACCAAATTCTACAAAAATAATAATAATAGAAATGTTAGGTTGAATATAAGTTGATTAATAAATCATAAAATAAAAGTATAAGAGTATAAAAACAATAACCTGATTCAAGATTTGTATATATATATAGCAGTATTTAAATGTTTTGATCATCGTGAAAGGGCAGATAGGAATATTAGGTGAAAAATCAGTATAAAAACAATATATAATATTAGGTGAAAAATCAGTATAAAAACAATATATATATATATATTGCTATATTATATTTCAACATTATAAACCACTATCAATCCCCCACTCTAACAACAATTCTCACTCATTTTCTTCAACACACGCATATTGGACATACACACCCAGAAACATATCAAATATGTCACTCATTTTCATCAACAACATTAAAACATATCAAACATGCTATGTAAAGATGAGAAATTTTTATTGGAAACAAGAAAACATATATTTTGGCATTACCACCATAATATATTTCTAAATGATTAGATTTTCTACTCAATAATAATTCCAAAGGCTAACACAAGGAAATGATAAATTAACTAAATTAACCATGATATCTTAACTAAATTACTCATATTCTAGAAATGATAGCTCAATTTCCACGGAGCTTACTCATGAACAATAACTAAAACATAGAAATAAAACAGAGTAAATTATTTACTTATCTTTTTAAATAGAGGTTCAAATAAAACAGAGGCCGAGAGGCGAGAGCGAGGGAGAAGTCGAGGGGCGAGAGGGGGGCTGCTAGGGGTTTTTTCAAAGTAATGGTCGATGCGATGAAATGTTGCTCACTAGGCACCCCTAACTTTATATTTATATTAAGTTTTTTAACCGAACCAAACCAAACCGATTTAGTTTGGGTTAATCGGTTTTTATCTTACAAAATCAATACCGAACCGAAGTAGATATTTTTTAGAATTTTATAATCGGCTTTTTTATTAATATTTTTGGTTTAATCGGTTGATCAGTTTTTTTGCTTACCCCTATGTATAGATTTTCATTTTCAATGGGTAGGATCGAATCAAGAAAAGGTTCGTGGATGGAAGACACAAATTGTCAAAATTAGTAGTCCACGGACTATATTAAGAATCTTTTAAATAGTTGCGGGTAATTTAAAGTCGGCCATTTAATTTTATTACGGTCGCTTAATTTTTATTATTACTTTAGGTGCCATTCGATATTCTGTTGATAGTGTTTCATTTGAAGTTTCTGTAAAATTAAAAAAAAAAAAAACTTTATATTATTTTAATATAATAATGTTAAAATATATTTTCCAACTACCCCTTCGAACATCCTTTGGTGTATTTAGTATAAAAAAATATTATATTAATGTACTTTTAAACAAAAAAAAAAATCAAAAACAATTATCTCAACTCACTCGTACCACGTCTCTGTACTCTGTAGCTGCTTTGAGTCTGCAGTCCGAAGCAAAAGTCTTTCTAAAACCAAAAACCACAACCATGTTTTGTCTCGATGAGAAAAAAGGCAACCTTAATCTTTTCTTGTTCCCCTATATCTGTTACATTCTCTGATAATAATCAATTTAAATAAACTCCCTACTTCGGTGATTGTTTTTTCTTCTTCGCAAAGGATTTATTATGGTAACGTTAATGGAGTTGTAGCTGTTGTTGTCACCTAGTCCAAGAACACCCACTTCATCAAGTCCTTTGAGTTTACGTCAAATTCAATAAAAAAAACATCCTAAGTTTCCAAAATTATACTTCTTCTTTTGATTCGTCCTGTGTCTAAATCTTCAAAATGTCAGTTCATGACATGTCCCATATCGATTTAGAGAAAGGGACACACCGCCACTCAGTTGCTGGAAGTGATGTCAGCTGTTTTTCTGATGCAGAAGATGGGTCTTGCTACTCCCAGTTCTATTCAACCACTGGTGGGTCTTATGATGATTACAGTTTCGATTGTGTCTCTGATGCTGAGGGTATAAACAATGTGGTTTTGGATTCTAGGAGGGTGTCTTCAGTGTCTGATTGTTCAGTGGAGGTGGGGATTGAGAATGGGGTGCCTGAAATAAAGGTGCATTTGAGTAAAGTGGAGAGAGATTGTAGGATTTGCCATCTGGGTTTGGAGAGTAATAGCCATGAATCAGGAGTTCCTATTGAATTGGGTTGTTCTTGCAAGGATGATTTGGCTGCTGCTCATAAACAGTGTGCAGAGGCTTGGTTCAAGATTAAGGGAAACAAGTAAGTACAAGATTGAATTTAATTTTTTTTTTCCTTGGTAAATTTTATTTTGCTCTTTTGATTAAAAAAATTAATTATTTAAAGTGTTGGTATGATGATTATTATTTTTTATTGTTAACTTTGTTTGTTTGTGAGAAATGGTAAATATCCACTTCGTGCTTCTTAGTATTATCAGAGTTGGTCGATGTGTTTTTTTAAAAGTATAAATGTTAGCACTAAAGTGGGATTTCTTGAAGGATTAGTAACAACATTTTTTTCACCAAAGAGAACAAAGGGTTCGTTAGTTAACGCTTTCGAATTTTGGATTACAGTCTGATTAGTTTATGGGATATGAAGCATTGATTATTTTATGGAAAATGAAGCGTAATGTAGAAGATGTTAAGAATTGTGATGAATAAAAGGGAAAGTGGAAGGAGATTCTGTTTAGTAAACAGGTTGACAGAAAAAAAAAAGTAAAGCGAAAGAGTACAGCTTTAAGATACCAGTCCCAATGATATGTCTAACTACACCGACAATTTATTGCCAATCTGTACTTCTTAGAAGTTTAGGAATCTAAATAATGCTCCTTTTCTTCTCTTTATCACAATGGAGTTCTGACTCCTTGTTGATACGCAAAGTAAAAGATAATTGCTTGTGGGTGCACTACTTAATAAATGTATTTGTATAATTGCTAGTGCAGATTCCTTACTTCCTGTTTGTCTGATGAGCGTCGCAAAAATAATGCAGACATCCTTGATATTGTGCTCGAGATTTAAGCTTCACAAGAATCTGGATGATGGGTTGAAATCTCCTGATAGCTGTGAATCTTAAAACTTGTGGTCCATGCGTTTCAGAATCAGTATTTCTCTGTCATGCATGTCTATGTCAGACTATCAGTGTCATATTGGTTGATACCATACTCAAAACAATGGTGGAATATCTTGGTATCAATTAGAATGCACTTCGCTGCTTACTTTTTAAACGTAAGTGATGGTAGCTAGCTATTGTGGAGGTTTAATGTAAATTATCTATTATCTGATGATAGTGAATACAGTATCATTCATCATCTACTGAATGTGGTAATAAAGCAGTATCTCTGGCTCTTAAGCTATCACCCTCTTCTATGTCTGTCAATCAGAATAAGTACTCTTTATGCTGTATTTGAAGCTTTAACCATACAATGTATCTTAGGGTAAAATTTCCAAAATCGCTGTTTTATCGCTATATGATGTTCAAATATCTCTTTCTCTCATTTCTGGTGAGTCTCTTACCTGATCTTCTAGTTCACAATATGCCTGCTAGCCTTATCTCTGGACCAGGGATCTGTTCTTTTCCATTTTCTGGG
The DNA here is from genome assembly GCA_027405865.1 of Salix purpurea. Classification (NCBI taxonomy): domain Eukaryota; kingdom Viridiplantae; phylum Streptophyta; class Magnoliopsida; order Malpighiales; family Salicaceae; genus Salix; species Salix purpurea. Next base: position 8,390,335 of record JAOWLH010000002.1, on the reverse strand, counting down.
GAATGTTCTGTTCTATGCTATATTACATGATCAATGAGCAGTATTTATTTGCATTTAACTTTCGTTTCAAATTCCTAATCCTGTAGCAGCAATCATGGCATCTCTAATTAGCTTCTTTCATGAAAATTAGTCTCATATATGTTTTGGTATCTATTCGGTTCGTGTGATATGTACCAGGACCTGTGAGATTTGTCGTTCTACTGCCCGCAATGTTGTTTTAGCAAGTGACATCGAGTCAATTGAGTATTCAAATGGATCGAACAATGTCATGGTAAACACCGCAGTGGCAGCAGTCTCAGCATCAATTCCTACCACAGAAACTCGAAGCTTTTGGCAAGGCCACGGCTACCTGAATTTCTTGCTTGCGTGTGTGCTATTTGCATTTGTATTATCTTGGCTCTTCCACTTCAATGTGCCGTCCTCGTAAACTTCTGTAGGAGAGGCTTGAGGGGGGGAAAGAAATAATTATAGAGAAAGCAGAATGATTCTGGAAGAGCTTGCAAGGATTGATGTGTGATGAATGAGGAAGAGCTCAGCGTGCCTCGTGGGGTTTTATACGTCCACATTTCCTTTAGTATGCATGGGTGTTTGTTGATCTACATACGTACGCTTACATTTATCAGAGCTTTATCTGCCTTGAAAAATATTTATGGGTGCTTGGAGGTTGTATTGATTCATCTACATGCTGTTATTGTTGAACTTTTTCTTTACCTCGTAATATGGAGATGCGTTCATGACAGAAATATTCTCAAATACCAAGGTTGTTCAAATCATTTTTTTACACTAACATTGAAATATAATATAATCTCGAATCGTAAAATAATATGTAAAATATTTCCTTGCAAAAATTGTAGGTAAAATATATTCATAGAAAAATCTAAAATTCATAAGTAAAATATTCAATAATCGTCCATCTACATCACAATTCAAGGAGAAACTCTCATTATTTGCCCTTTGTTGATTGTGCCAAAGGTGGCCATGGTGCTTACACTAGCAGTATAGGCCTGCAAGGTTTGCTGAATGGACACCATTTGCGGTTCGTGAGAGCTGAATGAGAAGTACTATTTCTGATTGATGAATCTTCAAGGAAGAATTTTTCTCATCCCTCTTTCTCTTCTTTCTTGAATATTCCAATATGACATTTGTGTGAATGGAATGAAAAGTATGTTCTTAATCGGCAACGCCTCCTCTTGCTCGGATAGAATTGTTTCAAAAGCATTGTTATTGATTGTACCTCTCTCTACATTCATCAAATGATCTCTCTTAGCTCAGAATCATGATTGAACGCCATACTTGAATTATCCCATCTTACCACAAATTTTCTTCAGCATTTTACAAAGAAAAGAAATTTTTTTTCTTCTTTGTATAATGCTCAAGTAAATTTGTGGTAGGATGAGATAATTCAAGTATGGCAATCGATCATGATTCTGCTAAGGGAGATCATTTGATGAATGTAGAGAGGTATCAATAACAATGTTTTTTTCTTCTTTGTAAAATGCTCAAGTAAATTTGTGGTAGGATGAGATAATTCAAGTATGGTGCTCTATCATGATTCTGCTAAGGGAGATCATTTGATGAATGTAGAGAGAGGTACAATCAATAACAATGTTTTTGAAACAGTTTTATCCGAGCAAGAGAAGGCGTTGCCGATTAAGAACATTACTTTGCATTCAATTCACACAAAGGTCTTACTGCAATATTCAAGAAAGAAGAGAAAGAGGGATGAAAACATTTTTGCCTTACTTGAAGATTCATCAATAGAAAATAGTACTTCTCATTCAGCTCTCACGAACAGCAAATGTGATGGAAATTCGTTCTTTCAATCCAGTTGAAACTGGGAGCATTAGATGCTGCAACTGTTGCAGAGGCAATTAGTGTTATCTTGGTTACCCTTTTCTTGCAAATCTTGAAGTATCCTTCCCTGGTATTCTGCAACTGGGATGGATTCAGCGAGAAATTGTAAATTACAACTGGGATGGATTCAGCTTCCCAGGCATGAGTATTATAAATTATCTTAATGATAAATTGTCATGCTCCAGGCATGAGTATTATAAATTACAAATTCATTAGAATGGACACCAATTAAACTTGCATTACCAGTTATTCCAAGATTAACACCATACTTTTGATTCTTTGACATTCTACTTTAAAACCCAGCTCAAGGGCCATAACTTGGTGCTTAAAAATCCTTTCTTTAATTTCATAATGCAACTCCTATCAAGAAATGACAGTAAAAATGAAACCCAATTGCTACAGAAAAAGAACATTACTAAGAAGGCATCTCCTATTCATTTCTCTAATTCTTTATCACAATCATATAAAGCGTAAATCTGAATGCAAAAACTAAATCACCAACCAATGGATAACTGAACAAGAATTGAAAAGGGCAGGTTAGAGAAAACAAAATTACCAGAAGATAAGAATCAACAGATTCCATCACCCTTCTACATAAGGCATACCCTAGCTAACACTTCTTTGTTTTGTTTTTTAATAGAAACACAAACAAGTCAATCATTGTCCACTGATCCAAAATTCCCCAGAACTAGAAGGTTGGTTGTTAATCAATTATATGTATTGCCCATAAATTAATAAATGGAAATGAATCCCCATTTCCAAGAATCCCATTTTGGGATTAAACTTGCAAGGATGTTTGGGTAAACACGAAACCTACGAATGTAATAGACAAAGGGGGGTCACTTTTATAAAATAGATTTGAAGTCTCTTCAGCATGAGAATTACTAAGAATTTAATATATTTAATCCAGACTAGGCCCAGGGTCATCACTCCTGCAATTGTCTATCAAGGTAGAAACAAAAGAAGAGAATAAACAACGAAATTAAAAGTAAGAAGGCAATGGGGAGCGAGAACGAGCCAGCAAAACTACTGTTATCGTACCTGCAACTGATGAGCTACAGAAACATGAAACTCTTGTCGCTTATTACTGAAAGTCTTTTCAATCTCTTAAACCCTAAGGCTTCTCTCTCAATTTCTCTCTGAATTGAAAAACTTGTTTTTTCATCTTTGTTATTGTCAATCTAATCAGGCCGATTATATGTGATGGAGAAACATCCATCCGGTGGAAAAGAAGCCAGTTAGATGATTCGGGGAAAATTATTTAACGTACACAGTGTACACGGCATTCATATAGTAATAGTATCGTAGAATGGGATTGATTCGACCTCATTTTACGCTTCCTGATTTTACCAAGTCAGGACCCATTTTTGTGGTTTTCGAGTTTGACCCGACCCGATTTTACCAGGTTATACATACGATTTTACCAGTCGAAACACAATTTTAACAACCATGTCAAATACCTCTTGATTTGTAGGAAATATTTTGTCCAGATTTCCCTCATTGTCATAAAGCATTTTGAAAATCCCCCAACCATTAAAACTGTGTGTTGCTCCTTTATTTTAACTCCAGTCTTGGCCACAGTTAATCCTGTTATGTTCCCACATAATGGTCACGACAAAGGTTCAGCAACCTGGTTCTTGGTTGGGATATCAAACAGCCTCAGAAAACTGCAGTACAACACTCTTCTATTCTCTCATTGCATTGCGTGTATCAATTACTGCACTCAGAAGATTAAGGAACAACTGAACTGCAGACTTTATCCACAAACAAGTAATGTCAACATTGGGTCAAAAGGAGGGTGGAGAAATGAGAAGCAAGATTACATACAAGAGCCTACACAAAAAAAAAAAAAAAAAAAAAAAAAAAAAAAAAAAAAACGAACAGTAATTAATAAACGAAAATCATAAAAAAGGACCTATACACTTTCAGTTTTTGTTTCTTTTGGCTTCCAAGTCTGTGCCATCTTTGAGTGTTTCTTGCGCGTCAGTCTCCATTCCAAGGCTAAAGAGGCAAGCTGCTTGAAGGTACGAGGCAGTGGACCAATCAGGAGACACCACTTGGGCTTGCATAGCATCCCCTAGAGCTTCTTGCGGCATGTCACTCATCAAGTAAGATAAGCAGCGCCTAGCGTACACAGTGGGCGACACCATGGTTCCGCCATCAATGAACTGCAGAAGACAGGGAAAACTTAATCTCCTTTCACAAGCCAACATAGAGCAGCTTTACTGCCATCAGGATGCAGAAGGAAAAAATAACCCATATTTTATTAAGAGGCTCAATAATGTTTTACTATTATGCTAGCAGCAAACTATGCCAGATAACAAGAACCTTGGCCAGAACAGCTTGATTGTTTTGTTTTCTGGTGGTAGAATATGACCATCCTTCATGTCAGCTAAGCAATCCATTAGAAAACTTTCAACTCTAACAAGCTAAAATGATACCACTGATTTATAATTGTTCTTATAGTGCCAATTTCTCTCCTTACTGAATATTCATCTCTAACAAAGACAAAATGACACCGCTAATCCATCATCCATTAGAAAATTCGTTCATGGACTAATTTATAACATTGCTCTGTTGTAACTCGATAAGAAAATAAACCATCCTAAAATTCAAGTTTCATATTTGACAATAACATGAGATACTCACTTGCGTATAGCAATCAATGGAAGTCGCAAAATCCTTAGCTCGAAAAGCAGCATCTCCATGCTTCTTAGAATTCAAGGTCTCTTGCATTTGATTGGTCCACATTTGAAAAGAAAGCTACAGGAAAAAAAAAAAGATATCTAGAGCTAAGCACAGATTTCATGAACAGGTTACACATTAAAGCCAGAGCAGCATACTACGACTTCCCCCAAAGCCCTGGCATCTACTTCCTAGGATTTAATTTTTGATTCCAGCACAAAATCCTAAGAAAAAAGGATTCAGAACTGTTGACATGATTTGTAATTGCTAGGTGGACAAACTTACATTTCTCCTGTTCTTTTTTTTTTTAATGATTTTTTTGAGAATGGACAAAAAGACTGTCATCCCAGAAGACAATAGATACATACAACTTGATTATACAATAACTCGATAGGGCCTTGCCCTGCTTAAGGCGCATAGTTATGACAAGTATAAAGCATAGTGATATGACAAGTAAAAAAACAGATCATTTATCTATTTGTTTATTTTCATAGCAAGGAAATGTGGGAAGTCATTCAAATCACAGATAAGAGATGGTGAACCTCATTAGCAATCCCCTCATCATCCTTGTACCCAATCTTTTCCAGTATTTCATGTATAGCAGTGAGATCCTTTCTCAAGCATGCCTCGCCAAAAGGAGTCAATGACAAGGGCAGAGTTGATGATGCAGTTTCGCCATGGATGCCCATCAAAACATAAGATGGGACCTGCTAAAACTATATCAGATAAGAGCAAACTTATTTGCAGAAACTATTCAACCTTGCAGAAGAAGGCCTTATCTTGACAAAACTATGCTGTCTGTACTCTACAAAGACGTGCAGCTCAATCAGCTATTTTATATACCTCTGTTTCCTTTTGAAGTGAAATAAGTGCAGCGACAAGGGATTTAGCATTTGGCCTTTCACGAGCTTCATACTGCAAACAACGGGAAGCTAATCTAACCAACTCTGTTCTGTCTTCTATTGAAAAATGACCTTCTAGAGCAGAATCCATCAACATCAGGAAATTTTTGCCACGAATCAGGTCGAGTGCCTAAGAACAAGGCAAAGATAGGTTAAATGGCTATCAATCAAAATGGGAATAACAATAATTCATTTGCACAACCAGGGACAAAGAAACCAACAAGATAGATTACTAGAGCTTTGGAAAAGCAAACTACTTACATGGCTTGGGGGAATATGTTTGCCACTCAGAAGGTCCAACAACAAGGTTCCAAAGCTGTAAACTACACTTTCTGGTGTTACTCTACCTGCCAGGATTACAAGGTAATTTCAACCATCGACCATTTCTAATGATTTAACCATTTTCAACCTTTTCCCTAGCGTTTGATACCCAAAACTAATCACAATAAGATGTAACTGATCCATTTATGCACGCAAAGATCATATCAGTTTATAGCAATCAGAAGTTCTGACTTCTGATGCTGACACAAACAGTCTTTACCAGTTCTCAAGTACTCTGGAGGGGTGAAAGCCAAATTTGTACTATAACTTTTTCCATCTCGGCTATTCTTCATGAGCCCGAAGCAAGATAGCCTGGGATTACCATCCTGTCAACCACCAAACCAAAATCAGGACCGACACTATTGGCACCACAAAGTAAATTCTACAGCGCAGGCAACCACATTTACCTTGTCAAATAAGATCCTGTAGGCATTGAGATCATGATACAACGCCCTTCCTTTGCTGCCACAGTATTCCAGAGCTTGTGCCAAGTACAGAGCTACCCTCAACCTCATTGCCCATTTCATGGGCTGGCTCTCCCCTTTTTGACCAAAATACAAAGAATTCACACAAAAATTATTCAAAATTTGAAGTTCATCAACTCTACTCTATATTCCATTATATCCCCTAATCAAATCTGGTCAACTTATTTTCAGCGTTAGCTATTTCGGGCCATCAAAAAACGAAAAAAGAGGATAATTTTCTGGAGAAAAATGCTGGAACGGAAAAAGGGCCACCCTTGCACTAACCAGACATTAAAAAGGAAGAAGATTAACAACCAATAATACTAATTAAGAAAAAACATTTAAATTAAAGTGAAGATAAAAAGGACTCACAGTGGAACAGATGCTTAGCAAGAGTTTCATAGGGCATAAACTCTGCAACAAGCAATCTCTCCTCTGCTTCACAGCAACATCCAATCAAATTCGCCAATCTCTCACTCCTCAAGCTCCCCACCGTTCTCGCTTCCTCCTATTTACAGTTTTACCATATTCGTCTTTTTAAAATTTCTTAAATATACTAGTAATATCTCATCATTTTAACAAAGCTTTTATTTTTTTTTTTTAAAAAAGGACGAAAATGATTAGAAGGCTGTACGAGGAATTGGCGAGGATCAGGCCAGGCGAGACGGTTAAATCGTTTAACGGCGATCCAACGGTCATTGTCTAGTTTCCCTTTGTAAACAACGTTGGGAGCTTTTTCACCGTGTTCCGATACTACGTTATCCGAAGAGAACCCAGACGTGGCTGCTTTCAGTTGTTCGAAGCTAAACTCGGTGAAACTCGGAAATGCGTTTCTGTCACTTTTGCCCCCATTTTCTGCACCGAAATGACAGCATGACGCCAACTATTACCACTCATTTTACACCCAGAAAAGAAAGAAAGAAAGAAAGAAAGAAAAAGACAGAGAGAGACAGCCATTGATGAGTTTACCGAGATTGGAGGATTCGAGGACTGAAGGTTTAAGGTGAGACTGGAACCAGCAGAGAGAGAATTTGGAGCAGCGTGCTCCCATTGATTAGAGTTAAAAAAAAATCAAGATGATCAGGCAGTGAGGAGACAGGAAGAAGGGTTTGGAAAGGAAAGAGAAGGAGTGGGCTGTGGACAGAGGACGATCCTTCTTTCGTAATTAGTTTTATTGAAACATGCAAGCAAGCCAGCTCCTTCGGTTGATGTTTTTCCCTCTCTCTCTCATTTTTCAATATTTAGAAATAAAATAATAATAAATAAAGATTTTCAGCCATGGAGGGGGTTGCTGATAAATGAATAGAGGCAAAAATGAAGTCTACTCAATTTTTTAAATCAGGTGGCAGCCAAATCAAATTGAATTTTGGGTCAAATGTCAAGAGATACGATGTCGTAGTGAGACATCCTGGCACACAGCAGTGCTGCGTTGTGCGGAATTATCTCCGGGATGCCTGGTAGTATAATAAGTTTTTATTATAGTTTAAAATTATTTTTGATATGACACTAAATAAATAAATGTATCTTGTGAGCATTCTACGTGTACATATTCTTCAAAATCCAATCTCTATTATGATTTTTTTTTATAATTGGGGTGTCTGGGCTAGTTTGCGCGCACCACAACTAAATCCCCGGGTTCACTAAACATCCTGCAAATCCAATGAGCAGGTAAAGCATCGCAAGGATAACAGATATTCTGACAAGGCTTAAACCTGAGATGGAAGGAAGACAAATCATCTCGCCGACCATAAACCAAGACCTTGTTGGCAGTTTTTGATTTGATGAGTGGGGTCAATGGTCACATTTTTTTTAAAGGGAGACGGCAAAAGAAAGTTATGGGGTTCATGTGACCACCCCTTGAAAAAAAAAAAAAAAAGTTTTCCTGTAACGTTACAATTTGATTGATTACCGCAATAGGATAGGATTGAGGCTCCATCATGCCAATATCCAAGGCAAATCTTGATCGATGGAAAAAAAAAGGTAGTTGCCTTTTCTTAAAAAATATATATATTAAGTTTATTTTTATAATAAAAAAAATTAAAAACATCTTTAAAATGCATTGTTAAACCGTAACGAAGTATACATTAAACGACCCCGTGACGTGGTTGTCGTGCTTTTGAATTGCGGATGGCTGCAAAAGCAAAGACTTTTAAAATACATGTATCTAGTATTGGCATGCATAGTATTTTTTTAAAAATAAAATAAAATAAAATATTTCTATTTTGATTACATGAAATTAAATAAATTGTTGAACGGATAATATATAGATAGAGAGAGTAGGGTGAATTATCAAAACTACAAAACATGCACCTTTGCAAAAGCCTCCAGAGTAAGATCAGCAGAAACCTGCAGTAATTATTGTCTTTTCCTTCCATAGATTCTCGCAAATGATGTGTTGTTTCCTTGTTGCCTATTTCGGCTGTAGAAAAAGAAAAACACAACCTCTGAAGTTCTTAGAGCTGGGGCCATGTTGTCTCACTGCACTGCACTGCACTGCATTCTCGGCCGGCCGGATCACAAGCATGCTTGATCTTGATGATGATTCATTGAGGATAACAAAAACAAAAGAATGGAGAAAAGCAATCCTTTTGTCTGAGAGTTGGTGGAGTTATTATTTGTATCGTCCGTCTAGAGAGAGAAAGTGGCCCTGGCAGATACATGCCTCAATGATGACGATGATGCATCACTCACTCGCTCATCTTTTCATATGCTAGCCAGATGGTCTCCCTCCCTCATTGCTTATCTGTATGAGACCTTGCTTCTTTGCAGTCGAGTGACAGCAAAAACACTCTTGAAAGATCAAAATGTTCTACAGCCAGCTAGCCCATATCATTCGCAACAAACCTGAATCTGTGGCTTTTTGAGATTCATCTTTTTTGCATCTGTGCTCATAGGTTCGCATAGTTTGATATTTATTGTTCAAATATTGCACGATTAATGGTAATATATAACTTTTTTTTTTCATCAATTAGAATACAACAACATTTACTCGGTCATGTATCAGAATATTTGTCTTCCTATCATCCTGTTACAATCTCCTTGTTTTTCATCATGAGATGCGGTCGCACAAAGTTCACTGATTGTAAGAAACAGGTCACTGGTTTGAGCAGTAAGATTCTATTGTCAGGTACAGACTGGCAGGGATAAAGGTCTGGCACGCCTTGTGTCCTGGTAATAAAGAGACATGTGATGTGAGGTGCCTCGTAACTGTGATCTTATATGTCTTAAAATGCATAAAGACGAGGGTGCATGTCGAAATACAGCATTTTCCCCGGAATCAAACATCACACGCAGCATTCAATTAAAAGAATCATTATGCCACACCATTGTTTGGCAGGTTAAGGTTTTTTTTCTAAATTCTATGGCCATCAACACGGCCACCAAAGGACTAGGCTGAAAACCCACCTCTAAAAACCACCCATTACCATCAATCTTTTCTTAGAACTTGAGATCATCTCCAAATAGGGAATCTGTTTTAATGAAGAAACTGCGTTACATACTGCTGCTGCTAGAGTTAATTATGAAAAAGGAGCAAGACTGCATACTGCAGCAATGCAAAACCCATATTTCATTTTCTTTAGAATACAAATCAACTGTGACAGCAGACCTGGGAATAGAAGCTGGCTGCATCAGCTACTATCCAAGGTCATAATGATGTGAACTTCAGTTCCCGCAGCAGTTACGAAAGAGATAGCCGCCCCCATCCTCTATGGGCCATTCATTGCAGTGGCATCAGCATGGACTAAATTGGCATCATCCAGAGTCTTGCCATTGACCTGGGTTCTCTGCCTCTGGAAAAAGATAACAGGCATCAGTATAAATACCAATCCATATCACTCCGTGCAAAGCCATTTCATGAGGGAAAAAGAATTTATAGAATCACTATTGTCTATACCCAATCTGCAGGGTCCACTGAGTTCCCATTCAAGAGCTTGTGGCTCTCTTCTTTAGTCTTGCTATCCTTGTCTCTGGTACTCAATGGCAACAAGAAAGAAGCACCGCCAGTCCGATCAGGCAGTTCTGTATTCAGCAGCTCAAAATCAGTATGATCCCTCGTTGAACCGAAGGACAAGGTGTACAGAAAAATTGGAACAAATTATTGCAGGACGCCCTTACCTGGTAACTTCTTGTCCAGGAAGAATACCACTAAATTAACAGTATACCTGGAAAGCAACAATTGCAGAACCAAAAACAAAAAATCAGAACGGAATAACATTTTTTTTAATGGAAATAATGACTGCACAATCTGATAGATGATATATACCACGCTACAGTAACATCAACAGTATAATGCTTGCGTGATGCTATAATTAGAAAGCTCTGAACTACAGCAATCAGCCAACCTAACTGCTTTATACACCTACACAACGACATCACAACAATTTGAAATTAGTTAACCTCGTAATGTGTAGACCGTGAACAATAGGAAGTGAGTGCAGATTCAAACACAAGGTAACCAGACCACTTGCTACCCTATTCTCCAACCATATTGATATCACTAATCTTAACTAATTTCTTTCTGGGAGGAAAAACAACATTTTTACAAGCCATATTTTACCTTTTCGTTCCATACTTCTGATATGTGAGGACAAAGACAAGAGTAAATATCATGTGAGATGAAAAAATCAAATCACCACAACCATGTGTGATGCCCCGAGGAACTGCATTGTGAAGAAACGAATTTAGCTCAAAAACCAATGGAAAATGACAAACAAATGATCAAGTTAAAGCAACAGTTACTGACAATTAATTAAGAGTACTTCAAATACACTCTTTGGATGTGGCAACCTGGCAAGTTTTGATCCCTGCAGTGCAGAAAAGCTAGCCAATTATATGTCGATTTTTAGGTTCCAATTTTAATTAAAATACATGTAAGGGAAAGGTTCAAACTAAAGGAACTGCTAGATATATAGTAAATTTATCTGTATTGCAAAAACCAACCATTGCTTCTTTTTTTAACAAAAAATAAAAGTAGGAAATAGACATATTAGATATTCTACCTCACGACAATGATAATTTGGACCTGGAAGCTGGGTGGAATAGAACGTGATGATCCGCAGAAATTGAGAAGCCTAGTGAAAAAAAATAGGTCAGATAAAGTGTCAGAAAGCATTGACAAATTGCGTACTCCCAAAGAGATATACAAACTAAAGTCGTTGCAGTAGCTTTGGTGTGTGCTTTTTGTGCTAGCTTACAAGTTTCTAAAACTATCTCACTAATTATCCCAGCATGATTCTGTTGCACATCATTTCAGGGCATACAATTTAATCAACACAAGAAAAAGAACAAAGAGAGAGAGATAGAGAGAGGCACTTACAACTAGAAATGCTAGAACCCTGCACCACACTAAAACCGTGTAGATCTTTTTGCTCTTGAAGATGAAAGGATGGAAAGTCCACTGCGATGGGACATAATTCCAATTAAGTATAAGAGAATATGAAACTTGTTCAGCGTCAACATTCACTTGAAGGTCCACTTCTAGGCTATTTTTGTGATCTGAACCGCATATCAGGTCAAGATTACGCCTGTTTGAAAATTTAGCCTTGTGATATTTCCGTTTCTTATTTTCTGTACATGTTTTATCTATTTCTATAAAAAGAAAATCTTGATTTTGATTCCCTATTTAGCTCCAGATCAACTATGGCAGACTACTTTTATAGTTTTTAAGGCCTTTGACCACCAATTATCGATTATTCAGGATTTCAAATTTTTGTGAGCTTTTCCCTACAGTTGTATTGTGTTGTTTTTGTGGGGAAAGCTGGAAACTAAAAGAACATGCATCACAAAAAAAGGGAAAAAAAATACAAAATAAAAGAAAAAGAAAACAATAGAGAACTTCACAACTGCTTCTGCTCAAGCATCTTTTCACCGATTATAACCAAAAAGTTTGTCAAATAGCAAGCAGCAACCATCTAATAAAAGCTGCATGTGCATGGCATTGAATAAGATAAGGTGCAGCAAACTGGTTCATTCTTAGTTGGAAACAACCCCACATTGCATGTGAAAAAGGAGATTCTCAGAACCAAAGGAGATTTTAGAACCATTCATCCTATCCATAAATCATCAGATGTGTAACATGATAGGTACTCTGATGATAAATATAACCGTGTAAGACAGGTATTTCAGATATTGGGAATATATTAATGTTCCGAAATCCTGGTGTCAGATGAGGCAGAAAAACTGGAGAGGGCAAAGGAGGTTGGCAAAATTAAACAAGAAGAGGCAAACGAGAGCAAAACGCAACGGCAACCATATCGTAATCTTACCATGACAAAGGATAGAAAGGCGAAGGTGAACACCGTCTCGCTAATGTAGGCTTTATCTTCCCCCAACTCCTGAATTATCAAAAGGAGTTACAAAATAGGACAAAGCATACAAGGAAACGAGAGAGAGGAGAAATAAACAAGCACCAACCGGAAGAAGAAAGAACCCAACATCCTGCAATGTTGGCCCGGGGCGATGTAGATAATGAACTCCTCGGGCTGCTAAACCATGTATGTACTGTGGGCAAGAAACATACGATACAGATGTCAGGACATAGGCATCAAGCTATAATTAGAAGGGGGAAAAAACAATAAGGGGAACTGCAAAAACACAAAAACGCAAACTAAAAATCTGACGGTACCATACAAATGCATACGTTTCATCCCCTTAAGAAAACCCACATTATATTAGTTGACTTAGCGTTCATCCCCAGAATATGATGCAATTCATGTACTCAAAACAGGACACCACTGTGTATATTAGTGTAATCCCTAAGAAAATGTTAAAATGGGAAACATTAATAGGGACTTTTTAAGTGATGCTGTTTATTGTTCTTAATCGAACTCAACATACGCTTAAGCTAAGAGTACGAGTCTTCTCTCAAGGTGGGGCGAGGCAAGCTACGACTACAACGTTTTACCAGATCCTTACCCTTTTTCACAGTTCTCAAAATCAAACAAACAACTGGACCAAAGAATTGCAGCATTAAATTCATAGAAGAAGAAAAGAGTTGGGTAAGGTAATAATAGCAATCGAATTGAATTAACACCTGCAAAATTAAACCAGTAAGAATGTATTTCCAATTATCTGCAAGTAAATTGATCTCTGTTGTCGTCTCTGCACATATTCTCTTCCATAACTTCACAAACCAAACCAAACCATTTCATCAGAAATCAGATTAAAAAATCTTGGGAAAATTAAAAACATAAACAAGAATTTCTTTCAAGAAAAAAGAGAGAGAAAAGAAAAGGATTATTAAAAACCTTGGAAGCCTCGCGACCAATGTAAGGAGTCATCGTGTTGGTGATGGTGTTGTTGTTTCAGTAGTTGCTGCTGCTGGGTATGTTGTTGGGTTATAAACACAAGTTCCATAGCACTTCAGAACCCTACTGTTAAGGTCGACATCATTATTCTCCTTAAAATCCAAACATATAAGAAGATGAAAAAACTCTTAGGAGCTTTCCAACTTCCGACTTCGAAAACGGAAAAAGAAAAAGAAAACCGCTTCCGTTCTAGAGCGATCGAGTAGCCAATCGAGATCTCCACTAAACGGGCGAAAAGAAGACGACGAGGCTTATACAAGAAGAGATAAGAAAACAAAAGAGTCTGAGTTATCGTGATTGATCGATGGATGCTCTTCTTCTTAATGGTTCCGAGCAATATAGAAGCAAGAAAACGCGAGTTGGACACGGAGAAACAGGGAGAAGATAGAGAGAGAGAGAGAGAGAGAGAGAAGAGAGGGGGGGGGGGGGGGGTTATATTGTATAAGAGTGGTGTTTTCAAGGTTAAGAAAAATTGGAAGCTACTGTTTTTCCTAACGAGAGAGAGACAGAAGGGCCCTTCTTGCGTGCGATATTACCAGGAAACTGAGAGAGACTTCGTATGGACAGACAGATATTAGTCACAGAAGAAGAAGAAGAAGAAGAAGAAGAAGAAGAAGAAGTGTCTGTTTTCAAAATTGATTTTGAAAAAAATGGTGAATTTCTTATTTTTATTTTATTATTTTTATATTATTTTATTATGTTGATATGAAAAATAATTTTTAAAAAATAAATAATATTATTTTAATACAATTTTAAACCAAATTTCTTTCTAAAAACAACTTTAATCAGGACCAAAGATTCATTAAAACCACTTAACTTGGATTTATTTAACCGTAAAATTATGATTGATAAGGTGTGTTTTTTTATTTTATTTTATTATTTTTATGTTTAAGTCTCAGGACATGTTTGGTATAATTTAAAATATTATGTTTTTGATAAATTTTCTGAAAAATATAATTTATTTTTTAGGTCTGAAATTTAAGGATCATGCTTTAAAAAAAAATGAAATGCACTTGAAAAATAGAGTTGATTTTGATTAATTCACCATTAACTATTCCCAAACTTTCCTTTACCAATAAAAAAAACTCAGAAAAGTCAGTTATAAAAGAGGCTAAGCCTATAAGGCTATTAGAAATTAAAAAAAAAAAAAAAACATTATGAAAACAAAAACAACAGATATTCTCTTCCTCGGAAGACTACATTTTTTTGTTTTACCTGCTGGGTGGAGGTGGAGGTGGAGGGAAGGCAGTTAAAATCTCGGTTCTCTCAGGCATGGCCTGCCTGCAACATTAATAACTATAAATTTGTTTTTTTTTGTAAAAAAGAAATTAGAAACTACTTATTAGTCGTACGAGATCGAGGATGGACGGATGAATCAGCAAAACTGTTAAAATAAAATAAAAAGTGAAAATTGGATTAGGCTCAAGTCACGGGTGGTCCATTCGTGGCTCGGCCGACGAGGATAACGGATTCCTTCTCCCTCGTCCTGTTTTTAAATTTGAAAAAATTCCTTGAACTGTACAATCATGTTCATGCACGACATCATCTCTCTCTCTCTCTCTCGTAATCAACGAGGATACACGCCGTCCCCCTATTTGTAATCACCTGATCACCAGCTAATCCCACGTGTTTAGGCGGTTATTTTGCAAATTACCCCCACGAATGATTGATTTCATGTGATTGTCACAGCTAGGTGTTTGGCACCGTTAATTTTAAATGTTTCTCTTACAAACAGTTTAACTTTAAATAGTATTAATTTTTAAAAATGTCTTATAATTTTTTTTTTTTTGAGATGTATTGATGTAAGAATATATAGAAAAGGTTTGGAAAAAAATATTTTAATGCAATTTTAAATAATAAAAAAATATTTTGAAAAGCACCTTTCATTATGATCTCAAACACTCTCTCCTAAGAGCCTGTTTGATATTTTGATTGTAGTTATTTTTTAAATTATCTTTTTCGTTTGAAAATGTTTTAAAATAATATTTTAACTACACTATCAAACAAATCTCAAATCTCCAATTACCTTGTTCAAATTGAAAACCTAGGTCTTATAAAACCTAGAACCTACAAGATTCAATTACAACGTAACATTTAAAAGCAAATTATGAAATGTTTAAGAATGTATAGGAGTGTTTTTTAAAATATTTTTCTTTAAAAATATATTAAAATAATATTATTTTAAATAAAAATATTTTTAATATTAACGATATGAAAACACATAAAAAAACAATTTTTGAAAAAGAAAAATTAAAAAAAAATATCTTTGAAATGCAAAAATAAATGAGAAAAAAAATGAGTGGGCTTTTATTTTCTAGGTTTGGTCAATCATTATCGAGAGAGAAGGGGTGAAACTTGAAAGAGGTAGGAGGAGAGAACAGAGAGATACATGATGACGATGATGATAATAATAATAATAATAATAATAATAATAATAATAATAATAATATAATTAGATATATTTTCATAAAAAAATCAAATTTTAAGTTGCCCAGGATATAAAGTGTTAAGTCTTACAAAGATGGTAATGAAGTATTACTGCACTTGTAAAATCACGCTCACAAAACATGATTTTTTTATTTGGAGTGCAACATATTTTTTAATTAATAATATATTTAAATAATTTTTTATATTTGATATTAACAAATCAAATTTATTAGAAAATATTAAAGAAAAAATTTGTTCTCTTTTTATCTCCACATAGAGTAGAGGAGAAGAGTTAATTTAAAAGAAGTAGTCTCATGGTGGTTGAGATCTTCTTGAGCCACCAATGCCATTGTATATATATATCATCTAGAATGGAGTACTCAACTGATATATGTATCAAGTTGATGATGCAGCCCTGTTTGTTGTCGTGGTAGCTAGCGGTTGAGTTACCGCCCTCTTGACGACATGGAGTACTCAACTGTCAACCATAACCATCGTGCGGCTGCTATTCATCTAGAATTTTGACTAAATGACAATAAATCAAATTGGCTTTTTAATTGTTCTTCGGAGTTATGGCCTGGCATTCAATGCACGAAGGGCGAGCGCCAGTTTGATTTTGGGTCAGTCGTGGAGCAGGGCTCGCCAATGAAATGGGCGGAGGATGATGGGTGCTGTTATTTTACTCTCTCTTTTTTAATGCGTTCGTCTGTGCTGGATATTATTATGTCTTTCCTTTTTTTACCTAAACAAGAAAAAGTGCACGTTGATCTGAAATGGTAGCACCACCACCACCATCATAGTAATTCTTAAATAAAATTATTTATGTTGCGATTAAAAAACAATCCTATTGCATAGGATTATAAAATTCTAAAGTAAGCATTGCAATTTGGACTTTAGCAGAGGTCAGTGGTCAATGGTCGTTGCTGCCAGCGGGGCCAACCCTTGAGCTATAAGTTTGAGTTTGTCATGAGATGGAAAAGGTCAAGTGAATGGAAAACGGGAAGGGCGGCCTGGTGAACGTGATTAGACGTGTCCCGCAGCCTTACAGTCACCTAGTGTATTTGTCCTCACGCCCTATTGCCGCGGATGGATACCAATGAAATTCGAAAAAATTCAACTTCCTTTTTTGTTAGGATTAAATTATATAATGTAATTGTGGGATGGGCTCATCACCTCCAATCACGTGACCCATGTTCTCGAGTTCGGAGGGAAGCTTACAAGTCATGATTGTCATCCCCAAGCTCAAAGCTTTTTTTTTTTTTAAGAAATTATATCTTCTTCAAGTTTTGTAACAAACACAACACTACTAATTAAAGCTCTTCTTTTCTTTAGTACAAGTGTTACTCAAAGCATTAGAGAGTCCCTTTTAAGCCTAAGAAAGGACTTGTTTTGCCAGAGTTTCTTATACCTAAATCTAACATTTTCAACCTCTTATTTTATTTGATAGTTTTGAAAGAACCTAATCTTTATGAGATTTTCTATAAACCTTAATAGTGACATTATCCATGGGAGAAATTTGAGCAAACAGAATAATTTTGTTCTCTTTTTTCATATATATTTTATTCTTTCTATGTCTTATAACCAAAAAACCTTGGACTTGAGAGAATCATGTCTTCCTATCACTAGTGTAAGATCTTCAATAATTAGGTCAATAAGTTAAGATTCTCATATATGCCTTTGTTACCATGCAAAAGTTTTTAAAGCTCTCACCTCTTCCACAACACGTGATATCTTTGTTATCATTGTTTTTTTCTACTTTTCACTGTGTGTAGACAATTTTAATTTTTTAAAAAGTAAGATAAAATGATGTGAAAGATAAATATGAGGGATAATCATCGCTCAAACAATCCATATAAAAGTGTTCTTATGTTATGAAGAGCATTCTTCATGTAGGTGCTCAAGGTGTGACAAGGAAAAGGTTAAGGATAAAATGTTGACCTTTAGATTATATAATTTGTGTTATATATATATATATATATATATATATATATATATATATATATATATATATATTACATGTTACATGATAACAATAATATGAAAATTAAACTAATAATATATTTAATTGAGAATAAGTTTTAAACATGTTTTAAATAAAGAACAACTTGTAGGACCTTAAAGGGATAACCTATACGAACATAGGAGGGGAGTGAATTAGATATGCAAGGTAAACTACAATATAATTTTTTTGTTTACCTAATAACATATAATTTTAAACACCCCAAAAAATGTGTAAACAATTGACAATATAAGTTTTATGAATTTGAGAAATATTCTTGGCTTTGATGAGATATTGTCACCGAGAAAAAACTTTAAGAGCGCAGATCTTCTAGTAAGAGAAAAGTATTGGATAAGGAATACCTTCAAGTGGTGTAAAAAAAACTTGATGTGGATCTGTAATATCTTTTGTTTTTTTAATACGGTTAATCCTTGCTAACAAATTATGGTTCATTGAAAATCAGAATAATGCTATATACATAGACACAGACATACACACATATCCACATTTCTTTTCAAATCGTATTGATGTTTTAAAATCAATTGGTCCTCTACCAAAATTCCTATCAAAATCTCAATAGAGTTTCCTTTATATCTATGACATCCCAAGTCTTGTATAGTTTCTAAAATAATTTATCATTTCTTAATCCAATTATCCTAGGTCATTTCTTTCACCATAACATGAAAACCACATGGTTCTCATCATCATCATCAACTTATCACAATCAACCCTCCAAATAATCCAAGACAATATCATATAAAGTTATATAACGTTACACATGGCAATACAAATTATAAGTGTTTTTATCAATAAGGTATATATAATCAAAATTACTTGACGTAACTAATCATACAATGTACAAAGTCCATTACTTAAGGCTAAACAATAACAATACAACCTTAAGTTATTCCTCTCGACAAGTCTATAATGAACTTAGAGTCAAACCATAAACATTAAAATTTGGCCAAGACACCCCTACACTTTAAAAAATACAAACTCGTCATCACTTCACAACTAAATCCTCTACCATTCTTATTTGGCTGAGACACCATATAATTCATGCATGATTGAACTTATCCCATCATCACTCTAAAGTCTTCTTTCTCTCTCTATGATTCACTCAACTACTCATGCTCGAACATCAATTTAGCAACTCACATACATGAATCAAATCAAATCTTTCCCCATCAATGAACCCATTTAAACCAAACACCCATTAAAGGATTTTATAAATTTTTCTTCAAGTTTTCTCAACAATTTTGCCTCACCCAATCATTTAACACATCACATATCTGATGTCAACATAATTTTGACAACAATAAAGTATTAACTCATGAAATCCTAGGTTTTAAACATTTATCCCTAAACTAATAATTTAAGAAATCCTATGAAAGTTTGATACAACTCAAAAGAAAAGGTTTGTATCACTTACACATATCAATTTAAGAAGAAATTATGAGGTTTCCAACCTTTTTCTCCTCTTTTCTTCAAGTTAGTCCATTTTCTCTTAATTATTGTTACTTTCTCTTTCTATTTCTCACAATCCCTAGCTCAAAAATCCTTCTTTAACTCTTTTCTTTCATTATCTCATATAATCTCAATGTTTAGCACAAATTTTCTTGAGAAAATGAAGGAGAGAAGCTTTATCTCTCTAAAAACATTTAATGTTTCTGGAAAAACCTCTTATAGGCTATTTTATACTTATTTATAGTTTTGCCTTTAATTTAATACCCATTGCATTTTGCTTCACATAAATTACCTAATTGCTGCCTAAATCACAAGTCATCTTTTAATTACAATTGACCAAAAACTTTAACCTAAGGTAGAAAATCATGTCAATATATTCCTTGCAAATTTTAGTCTAATTGAACAGTTGAATTAAGAATTTTGCACATTACCATGAAATAGGTCAATTTATGTCTTTTCATAAAAAAATCTAAAAAAAAATTCACTTCTTTCGTAGGTCGTATCAATTATTTTTCTGGATTTGTGAAACCATTTTATTATCCCAAATATATTTATTTTATATTTTATAATTATTTTATTTACATACTTATTATCATTTCATGGTAACGTTACTGATTTTAAGATTGTGCGAGTACTCTAATATTTTAACAAGGAATGAAGATATTATACATGTTTGATTTATATTACATAAATTAACCACCTTACCTAGATATAAATAAGTTTTTTCTTTTATAAGATAACTATCTTGCACAAGTATAAAGGCTTAGTTCCTTCTAGGTACAAAGGGCCACATTATCCAAGTATAAAGGAACCAACTTACATGAAGAAAGTATATAAGGTTTTACAAGTAATGGTTAAGGCACCGTGTGACCACAATTACCAAATAAGCACCGAGCCCATAATTGGATGTTTCACAAATCTGAACTATGACTGAAAGTCATAAGGTAAACCGATACTCCCCACATAACCTATAATTGGATTATTTTTTTTGTAAAAGTGCATGAAGGCATTAATCCATACTTGCTATGGTTATGCATAAACTAGAAGTACAAATACATGCTAAAGAAATGTAAATACATGATAAAACTAAATTGAACAGAGCAACAAAAATAGACAATCAAATAAGCAAAATTCAGTCCAATTAAACAAGCCCCTAATGGAGTTGTCAACTATAGTGTCGATGTTTCTGGCGTCTCTAAGATATTAGTGTGTGGAAAAAAAGGTTGTGAATTATCATAAAATTATGATTATTATTTTCAGGAATTGCTACATAGTATTAAGATCACTAGGAAACCTGATGGTTTGCAAGGGTTTAAAGGTAAGGGGAAGCATCATCTCAATGCATCAGGTAAATTGTATTATTGTTTAATTGTTTTTCTAAGTCAACATTATATTCATTGGTTTTTTTAAGGTTCAAGTTAGATCTCTATTTATGAGGAAATCTCTATCTTATTGAGTCAAATCCTAAATATTCTAAAGTTTTAATTTTAGCATTGCATTTTTTTTCTGTATCTTCAATATTGAATAGTGTACTCTACCGACGTAGTTTTACATCATTAAATATAAAAGTCTGTTGGGTTTATAAACTACATATTTTTAATACCAAGTTTATACCTTACAATGTAAGTACATACCCCAATATTATGCAAAATATATTAGCATATATTTAAATAAATTAGCATGGTTATTGCATGAGATGATGGGCTAACTTTGAAGGGTAAAAATGAGTGGTTTGCTTACCTTGCTGAAGGAGTGTGGTAGTTGGAAGTGTTTTAAGTGCTGTTAGGAAAGAGTTAGATGAATTTTAAATATGGTTTTGTTGATGGACGTGGAGAAAAAAAGGGGCGGGGGGGGGGGGGGGGATTGATTTTTGGGCTAACAAATAGATTTTTCTCTTAATTTTGGCTTTGAATTTTTTGATAATCTAAGCATGAGATTGATAACTATTTATAGATGGTGGTGAAAAAGTGCAATTTCAATCTTATCTTATATTAGGGTAATATTCCAGTATTTGATTCAACCCAGAAGTATCCTAACTAATGACTCAAAGTTGGTATCATTGGTTATCATATTTGACATCCTAGGGCTGCTTGAGTTGTCACTTTTGAGGTGACACTAGTGGGTGTGTGGTGTCAATTAGCCTAAACTAACCATACCACGATATAGCCAAACATCAAAGGTTTTTTTTTTCATGCAAGTCTTGTCAAATTTAGTGAAGAATAGAGACATTAAATACACCTGCAATATAGGTTGATGAGATGTCAATTGAGTGAAATTTAAGGAAGAAAATAAAACATAACTAGATGATGCGTCGTCTAGTCATTTTTTTTCTTCACGAAATCGATGTCGATTTCATTATGTCGTTCAAAATTCAATTTGATTCTTAAATGTTTAACTGCTCTAATTACACCCGTGACTGACCTTAAACTTTTAATTTTGGGCAATTTCTCCCCTAACAAACTTTAATAACAACCTTAAATTTACACACTTTTTTTATCATTAGTTTCAAATTTATGCAATTTAACCCTCAATTAGGTCTTTATAGTTCAATGCCTTTTACGCATTGATCATTCTCTGTGAATTTCTTCAATTTAGCCCTTAATTGACCTCAAAACATTGATTTTCATGCAATTTTGCCCTTAATTTCAATCATTTGACTTGGTAAAAAGTAAATTTGATCTTTAAAATTTTTAATATTTTCAATTAAGCCCAAATCATGCTCTCAAACTTATTTTTTTTCCACCAATTTAGTCCCTAATAAGATTAATTTGATCCATTTAAATTATAATTAAGTTATTTCACTTAATTGAATCCTTCAATTAAACCTCAAATTAATTCGTAAAGATAATTAAACTTTAATTGGCTCATGATTAATCACATTGACCAATTAAAAATTAATTATGCTCTCAAATTTATTTTTATTTTGTTTTGTCCGATATTAATTTATTTTGACCTTCAATCTATATATATATTTTTTGTTTTGAGCATAATAGTAGTACGATCAATGTTGTTAAAATCGTACTATTTCACGAGTCAAATACATAAACCTGGTAAAATCAGGTAGAAAAATTGAACCCCATTAAAATCGGATTTGACTCGGTAAAATCGGTCAGAATCGTAAAATCAGACTGGATCGGTCCGATTTTATGATACTAGGCTAATACTCTATTTGTCTATCCGTTCATTACTTTACTTTCCTTTTCCCTGTCATTATACTTTCTTTCTACCAACTAGGTCATGCCGTTTTTTCCCTGCCTCTTCTCTCTCTCTCTCTCATGGTTTGAACTTTGAAAATCAAATTAAGAAAATCAGTATTTTTGAAATGCACACACATATCATTTCTTGGACAATAAATATTTCTTGATTCTCATGTATTGATTTAATATTAACTTTAAAATTTATACTTAAATGAAAAGAATATACATATTTAACACCATTCAAACTATAATAGCAATAATTACAATGTAAAAAAGGATAAATATAAAAATTAGCAATTACAACTTAAAAACATAATTACATTTTATTAGTGATTTTACATGAAAATAACATCTACAAAGAGATATAAATATAATTAAAGCGTATTTAATATTATAGTGCAAAATATTTTTAAAATTACTTTCTACTCAAGATATAAAATAATTTCTAATATATATATATATATATATATATTTAACATATTAAATTATAAAGATATTAAAAGACATTAATATAATATTGTTTCAAGAAAAAGTATATTTTTAAAAAACACTTAAAAATAAAAACTACCAAGTGGTAATTTGAGAACAAAAAATATAGCAAAACACACCTCTTGTCTCAAACTCTTCAATTTCGGAGTGTTTGACAATGCGTTTCAAAAGTGTTTTTGAAAAAAATATTTTTTTTTTATTTTTATTTTGTACTTTAAATTAATTTTTTTTGATGTTTTTAGATTATTTTTATGTGTTGATGTCAAAATAATTTGTTGGAGTTGGAGCGAACACTAACAATATCAGTGTTGGTACTAGTAGTAGTACTAATAATCCTTTCGATAGTAATCCTTTTGATGAATGTCTTAGAAATAGCGAGGAATATGACGGTAATGAGGCTGATTTTAGTTTACATAGCACGCGAGTAGAATATTTGTTTTAAATTTGTTAGTTTTTATCTAATAAAATTCTATGGACATAATTGTTTTGTAATATATTTTTAAGTTATTTTAAATCATGTATAAATCTTAACTAATGAAGTTTTATGGCCACAATTGTACCGTATTATATTCGAAAATATTATACTTACAATTTTATGATTTTTCTACCAAAATGATTTTAGCTGTGATTTTTGTACATAAATATTTTACGTATGTTCTTACGATCCGATTTTACAATCCGAGTTCAAATGCTAATTTCATGTCGTGTCAAAATCACGATTTTGACAACCTTGAATATGATCGATTTTACAATGATTTTTATATTTTATTTTCTATTTTGAATGAATTTCAAAACAATCCTCGAAAAAAGTTAAGAGAATGATTATATTTGTAGAAAATAAAACAACAAGAGAATTGAGAGGAAAGCAAGCAGGTGATTATATAACGTGCGATGGGATGGTTGAAAGGACGGTAAAGTGGGATCATGTACATGAAGATAAAAAAGAATTATCTCGGGTGCACATTAATGGAATAACGAAATGCATAAGAAAAACACGTGTAACTTTCATCCTTTTTACTGGATTAGAAACAAGCTGGGTGGTACCATGTTCGCAACGACTTGAGACTTTAAAATCCCAATGACAGCAAAAAGAAAACCTACCACTTGTGCTGCTTCTGAAAATTCTCCAGGTCCCGACAACTGTGGTTCATTGAAGACAGCCCGACGAACATGGCAGCTCCGCTTCCTTTTGTTTTTAATCGAGGAAAGTGTTAGATTCTTGACAAAGTTGTTGATTATAGCTTTGCTAGATGCTCCTGCAACAAGACATTCTGTTGCATTTACAACTGCGCCCAGCTTGGAGCCATGAGTGGCTGGCTTCATTCGGATTCTTCATGGAAACCTCTTAGAATAATGCTCCTCCTAATCAATGCTTTGCCAGAGGGATCATGCCATCATTTCCATGAAATTGACAAGGCCTTCCTTTTTTTTTATTTGTCTAAATATATTCTGACCAGTTGGTGTGCATTATTTGGTCAACTATTACAAAGTTTTGGCTTGACTTCAAAGTCGGTCAAGCACCACGAATATTTATCTACAAGGGTGTATATATATATATATATATACATACAGATATATCTTCTCAACAAAGGCATAAAATTGTACGTATTTTGCAGCTAGAGTTTCACAGCTATTGTACAATGGAAATCTCACAAGGCATTTGGGGTCATTGGAATCGACAATGAAAAGAGTGGTGGGATTTCGTTCATTGCTTACAAAAATAAAAAAAGAAATGGGATGAAACAAAAATACAAATAAAAGTGTGTTATTTTTTACAAAAATCCACAGCCCATGATGATTTGTTTAGTTAACCTTTTTAGCATAAATCAAAATATAAAACAGATCAGCCCACTTATATGGTTTTCAAGGCCAAGCCCGTTTGAAAGTTGAGCCCAAATCTATCATCTTTTTCAAAATGGCCTTAACAGAGGCTAAACAACCTCATCCTATGTCTCCATTTGATCTACATGGATCTACCTTTTGCTACAAAGTGAGTCCAAGTCTCTTTTTCTTGTTTTTTCTTTTTTATTATTATTGTTCATTCCACCGATTCTGGTCCCCAAAGTTTTTTTTTTTTTTTTTATTATTATCCTTGAGGTTTCAATATTCTAGTCGTATACTTTATTTATTTCAAGTTCTTAGGTAAAAAAAATATCTAACTTGATTTTTCAATTACCTCTCTAGTCAGAACCTGGACAAAATAGACAAGATAATATCTATTTTTTTTTTAATTTTATTTATAAAAAAAACACTAGGCGCATTGTTGATCCATGCACTCCTATCCTTATTGTTATGGGCCGATGTGTTGGCCCTTGCATCCCTATGGCTTGATTTATTTTTATTTTATTTTAAGATTTTTATGTTTTTGTTTTTAATTTTTATCAAATTTTATTAAAATAAATTAATTAAAAGTATATTAATAATATTATTTTATTAGATATCATTTTATTTTTACTTATTTTTTCAATAAGAGTAAAATGTTTTTTTAATAATAATAGCTAATGCTCTTTTTGTATATTCTAAAAATTTATATATTAATAATAAAATGAGAATTTATAGTAAGAAATTATTTTGTTTCAATATAATTAAAATTATTATTATTTATTTTTAAAAAATAAAATCTTATTGCCATATAATTAAGTAATTATTTTTTGAAGAGTTTTGTTTTTTAACACGAGATCAAAATATCTTCATCTAGTTTTGTCTTTTAGCTTTCTCACTTAATTTTTATTTAAGAATAACTTTTTTGAACACTTATATAGTTCTCGGTTTATGTTATTAAATAAAAATATCAACTTTTAGTGGTAATATATTTCATAATCAAATTATATTTTCTGAATTTAAATAATCAAATCACATTTTTGCCTGTACTCTGAATTTCAGAGCTATATATTTTCATGGCATTGTTTTTCTTACACAGAACAAAAGAAAGATGTCAGTGGTGACCAAGGTAGTCAAAATCGAGATTTTGACACGGATCGGAAAGGGCTCCGAAAAATCAGATCGTAAGATCGGATCGTAAAATCATAGAAAAATCGTACCCGAAATGTCCGTACAAAAATCGTAAAATCACAGCTAAAATCGTGTGAGAAGAAAAATCATAAAATCGTTTGTAAAATATTTCTGAATACAAAATAGCATAATTATGGACATAAAACTTAATTAGTTTAGGTTCATACATGATGTAAAATAACTTCAAAACACATTACAAAATAATTATGTCCCTAAAAGTTCATAAGTTAAAAACTAACAAATTTAAAACAAATCTTCAGCTGGCGTACAATGTAAACTAAAACCAGCTTCAGTTTCACTTTCACCCCCCTCACTATGTCCAGGAATTGCATCAATAGCATCACAATGAAAAAGATTAATAGTACTATCGGTGCTAACAACGATATTGGTAGTACGAGATTGAGCTCCAACATTATTTAACTCTAAACTCCTTGAATGCAAAGTTTCAAAATAATCTTCAGTGGCTTCAATACTCATCTCAACACCATTAAAATTATCTTCATCACTATCGTCTTCTGTTCCATTTTGTCTTCGTGTTGCACTATCAATAGTTTGAAGTAAATTAATGTTCGATGAACCACCATGTCCTTCTCTTTCAGTCACCCATTCATCATCAGATGGAAGATCATCTACAACGTCATCAAAATCAATGACTTGCTTTTTGTCCTTATCATTCATTTTCAAATTACACATCACAAAAACCAAGTCATTCATTTTTTTTCTGCTGTAGACGATTTCTTCGTTTAGTACGAACCTATAAAAAAAATTCACAATTGATAAAATATAAGATTCTTATAAAAAATGAAAACAATATTTGTTTTTTTTTTAAAAAACTTACCATCTCAAACGCACTCCAGTTACGCTCACATCCAGATGAACTGCAAGTCAAGCTTAGAACTCGAATTGCAAGATTTTGTAGCTCTGGACATTCATCTCCATAAGAATCCCACCATCTAGCTGGAGTCTTTTTATCTCTTGCTTTTTTGGCAGCCTCAATGCCAAATAACCCCTTTGCTTCGGAGAATATATTAAGTTGTAAATCAACTTTACCCCTCTCTACTTCATCAGGCACCATCCGATCCAAGCAGTCATACATTCCATATTTAATATTTTTGTCTTGTTTATAATCAGTAATATAATGATAATGAGGATTCAACCAATAAGCAAATGCATGCAAAGGTCTGTGAAGTTGAAGCTCCCATCTTGCATCAATAATATCCCATACAGGTATATATCTACAAAAGAAAATAAAAATTAGGATATTAACATCAACATTAAATAACATAAGATAAAACAATAGTTATATTAAATAAACAATTGACATAATAGATAATTTGCACCTTTTTTGCACATTTCCAAAATTCACTTTTATCTTCTCTTTCGCTTCCATCATGGCTTTATATATAAAACCCATGGCCGATATCTCATCTGAATCAACTAATCGAAGAACTTTTATAAGAGGAAATGCTGCCTTGATGCATTCAGAGACATCATGCCAAAACTTGCTGTCCAAAACACAATTTTGAATTTGCCGCCCTTCTTCACTTTTTGAATACCGACTTGACCTCCATTGGACGGAAGTGAACATTGACATCAGTATAATCTTACAATTGTTCAAACATCCAAGAGTCAAGTATGCAGTGGCAAATCGAGTGGTACCAGGCCTGATCAAATCTTGTCCTTTTGTGAACTTTCTCAACATGGAAATAAGGAGAGATCTTGAATATATATAAGTGGTGATTCTCCTCCCCTTACCAATGGTTACAGCATGCACCTCTAGTTTCTTCTCAAAATCTTCCAAAATCAAATCAATACAATGAGCAGCGCATGGTGTCCAATACAAGTTTTTTCTTTTTTCCATCAACAAATGCCCAGCTGCCTTATAGTTCGCAGCATTATCAGTAATGACCTGCACCACATTTGCCTCTCCAATCCTTTCAACAATAGCATCTAACATCTCAAATACTTTAAAAGTTGTTTTGGATATATGAGATGTGTCTACAGATGATAAAAAAAAAGTTCCTCTAGGACTATTAACCAAAAAGTTACAAATAGAGCGTCTTTTCCTATCAGTCCATCCATCAGACATTATTGAGCAGCCTGTTTTTTTTCCATTCCAGCTTATAGTCATCAAGCAAACGCATTGTGTTATCTACTTCTTGCTTTAAGTACTTCTCTCTAATATCATGGTAAGATGGAGGCTTAAATCCAGGCCCATGTTTTGCAACTAATTCAAGCGCTTTAACAAACTCAGGGTTTCTAGCACAATTAAAAGGAATAGCACTAGTGTAAAAAAACCTTGCTATTTGTTGACATGCTTCTTCTCTAATATCATTCTTTAGCATGTGATTGATGGTCATTTGAGTACTTCCACTTCCACTTATTGGTTTCTTTCCCTTGTTCATTGAGCTAATTTCAAAATCTTTGTCTGCATCTTCGCCACTTCTAAAAAACAGAGAAGCCTTTCTTTTCTTCTCAGTTGCTTCTAGATTTTTCACCAACACATTTAACATCATCTGCTTCACATCTGCTGGTACTTGATGCCATGGCTCAATATCCTTTCGAGTGCAAGCCAAATGATGCTTGAAACGATAAATGCCTCTGCTGAAAATTTTCTGACAATACTTGCTTTGAACTTTTCTTGAAGTATTCTCAATATCTATACCATGCTGCCATCCCACATCAAGTCTATTGCCACTGGTAGTTTTTTTGGATGCCATGTAATCTGCAATTCATTGAAATAATACATCAAATAAGGTTAAAGGTTACATACAATAAGAAGTATGTAACACTAGTGTGCAACATAAGCATATGATCACTGTCAGCTTAAAGGTTTGGACTTGGAATAAGAAGTTGAGCAAATAAGCATACAAATAGTTACATACAATAGTGCCGAGCTAATGAAAACCTTTTTTTTTGTTAAAGATTGAACTATAGAAACCTAAACACATGCATGTGATTATTACATAATCCTTGAATAGATTCTAATTTGTCTAAAATTGACCACCTAATCGAATTATTTGGTGGATATTATCCAACATAAGGCAGATAAGCTAAGAAAACAACAACAATAATAATCTGAAAAATTATCCACCAATCGATCTGAAGCCAACAGTTTTCTCAATCATCTGCCGAACTTGTTTCAAGGATAAATAAAACAACGAGAGAAATGTCTCCTTCATATAAATCAAAACAACATACTTTTTATGCAAATTCTTACTGCAAACACACCATGTATTCATAATTTGAGTGAACTTCATCAGAAAGCTAGGGCAAATTTCACATAGCCATCAAACAATATGGTGATGACACAAATTATTTCCCAACAAACTATAGAGATAAGACTGTTAAGAGCACCCGTAAAAAAATTGTGCAGAAAACAACACACCAAACCATAGGGCGATAATGGATAACAAATAAAAAACTAATCAAACACAATAACCATGAAATGAGAAATAAAACATAACATAACTACTGAATGAGAGTTAAACCTTGAAAACAGAATTGTGCAGAACAAAAGGACCAAGGATAATATTATCTACGAAGCTAAACATTCCAAACTTTGTTCTAATTTTGCAGGGACATGACCTGTTTTCAATTTCATCATATTTTGTTTTAATACCATCAACACCAAATCAAGCACACTGTTTTCAATTTCATCATATTTTCTCACAATTTGTTTTCATACCATCAACACCAAATCAAGCACACTGTTTTCAATTTCATCATATTTTCTCACAATTTGCAGGGACATATAACATTCAAAGATCAAGCTTGCAGTTGCACTAACCTTGAATGGCGACGACGATGACTGTACTAGCAACAAAGATAGCCAAATTTGGGGAAGTCCGACAACTCTTCTCCAGAAACCGAGAAGACGATTTGAGAGATGAGACTTGAGAGGAGAGGACGATCTGGGGAAGAGAAGAAACGATTTGGGGGAAGAGAACGGGTCTGTGAAATGAAGACAAGATTTGGGGAAGAGAAGACACGATTTAGGGCAAATGTTTTTTTTGTTTGGGGAAGAAGAGAACGAGTGTGTGTGAGTGTGTCTGCTACTCTGCTGTGAAAATTGAAACGAGTGTGAAAAATAGAATTGAAGAATGAAGAAAGAAGAAAACCTACGTTGCGCACAGTGAAATATGACGAACGCGTAAAATCGTTCCGATTTTTACGAGTTTACGATTTTGAACAATTTTTCTACGAGTTTGACCGAGTTTGACCGGGTTCGGTTTTTCTACCGGTTCAACCAGGTTTTCGGAGCCAACTCGCAAAATCGTACGATTTTGCGAGTTGGCTCGCGATTTTGACTACCTTGGTGGTGACTACAGGTGATGGAAGATGATGATGACCTCACATAATTTAAGGAAACTGTCTGAGAGATCTTCCACCAACTTTGCTGCCCAAGTCCATAGCGATTGGTCAAGAATTCTCCAACACTGATTTCTCCTTTTCCATTTGAAGAACTTTAGCAACCAAATGTCATCAACAAACAAACTCCTCGCCTAGCATAGGCCTGTCATCCTGGGTGTTTTACTTGCTCTATTTGCAAGATATTCGGTGAACTTGAAGATTAATTGTAATATACGTAAGTTAATTCGGACATCCTGATTATAAAAAAACAATATACTCCTTGAATGAACCCGCTACATCCTTTCAAAACAGGAAACAGGAGGGCGTTGAGTGTATTTCACATGTGTTTTCAATGGGGAAATGACGTGGATCTTCCATTGCTGGAGTCCGTGAGCTCCTGGTGAAATTTGTCGCCATCTAGATCATAAGATTTTCGATGATTTATAACATTGACACAAATGAAGAATGCTTGTAATGAAGAAATTCATGCACTGAACTCAGTCGAATACATCCCCTTTTCCACTCGTGCCGAACTGAAGATGGGATATGTAAAATGAGATAGCACCGATATGAATGAAATCAAAAGAGAGAAGATAAATTCTCAGCTAAAACACAAAAAACGAGTAGTACACACCTCTTCTCCTTGCTACATTGATTTATCTAGCTGCCACTCTCTCTTGATTTCATCATGGCATAGAACGTATATTCACAGCCTGAACCATTCTTTTTAGGTGACGGTAGCTTCTTCATGGTGGCTGCCAGAATGCTGCTACTGTTGTCAATCACAAATCTGAAAAAAGGAACTCCATTCCTTATAGTAAGCTGCAGGAGAGGTTTTATTCTCGATGGCTCCTGCTCGTCATCCTTAAGCGGTTCTTTGGCATCAAGTTGCTTCATGTTGAAAAACTCAAGCTTTCATTTGCTGAACTAGTTTTAGTTGACTGAAGTATCTTGGATCTCACTTATGCAAATCATAGCAGAATTGAATGGAATTTGCAAATCTAAGATCTATTTAATTCAAGTTTGCTGAAAATAGAATAAGTTTAATATAATGGAGACAACAAGACTAAAAACTAACTCAATTACAACGCGAGACGAGCAAATGGAGTATAAATTCATAATAAAGATTGATTAATTCTTTAAAAGGTTGAAAGTTCAATCAAGAACTAAGATGGGTAGCCAAGGTAGGCTAAAATCAGAATATTATTAGCAAAAATACTGCCCTAAAATTTATTCTCAAGAGTATTTTATACCCCAAGCAAAAAAAACACCATAATTTCCTTAATGGGTCACTTTTAAACCCAATTTAAATAATAATAAACTCAAGCTAAAACTATCCCAAACTAATTAAAATAGATAAAATAAACAAGTCTAAAACTCAAACAAGTGTTTCCTCACAAAATAAAGAAGTTTAATAGCTCATCTCATTTAATAAGACAAGGTTGATTATTCTCGTATTTTGCTTGGCAGCAACAAAACCCAACTTCTCAAATGGATTATTCTCTCTTGTCTTAAGGAATTACAAGGCATTCCATATACCAATGGAAAAGTATGAAAGTCTACTATCTAGCCCAAATTGAATCACCTCGAAATTTGACTTACAACTCCAATTATGGTAACAAAGGTAGCGAAAGGTCATTATTTAATATCCTCTTGAAGTCTACCTTAACCCATGTATCTTTAAGAGATCCATTGAAAGTCTCTTTGAACCTCTTAACTCTAAGCCTTGTAACTGGACCAACTAGAACCTACAATGAATTTTTTGGTGCTTGGATCGCATCACTCATGAAGTCTTTAGTAGAGGATCTAGCTGTTAATTTAATATGTCATATAACCAATCATTTAGTTACACATGATATTATTATATTCACGTAAATATGTATATTTATTATTAATAAATATTTAAATTATCTTTAATATTTATATAACATTGGATTAATAAATTTAATGTTTGATTTATGAATCTAGAGTAAGGATAAAGTCCATGAGACAAAAATATTTTGCAAAGAAAATTATAAAGTTGTTATAATTATAAAATTTATATTGCATCATAATATTGTTCCTAAAATATTGATAAATGTTAGAAACAATGCATACCACTAAGACTAATTATTGAGTAATCTATTTTGATGCTCGTTTATTCAAGGTGCACGTAACTGTATGAATGTGGGTGGTAAAAAAATTATCATTGATGATAACATTGAATTTATTCTCACGGGACAAGAGGAATTTATTGGGGAAGAACACTAAACAAACAACATAGAGCCTTTGTTGCAAGCTATGAGATACATGTTTAGACGACTTGAGAGTTCTATAAAGGTTAATGTTAGCATATACTTGAAGAGATATGTTTTAGTTGAGGACAACTTCATGGCTAATTGACAATCTATGATATGATCAATACTAGAAACCTTTTGATGATTGTTGGAAGGATGCACACAGCTAATAAGAGAACATTTTTTTAGAGAATCAAGGACAACGATAACTTGTTAAGCTACTTCATGAAGAATCAAGGAACACCACATGTGAATTCACGCCCCGCTAGTAACGACAACGCATGGATTCAAGCGCTGCCACAATGTTCCTACACCTTCAAAATGTTCCAACAAGTCCCAATAACTTTTTCTGAATAGCTTTGACCTTTGGAAGGTCAATTTTATAATTTTGAAATGTTTAATGTGTATTTAAACTATTGTTAGAATTTGAGTTTTGTTGTTTTTAAAACATTGTGTAATTTGTAAATGTGTGAAAAATATAATAAAAAATACATGTGTGTTTTGTTTCCTTTTTTTTCCTTCTGTTTCAAATACTTGAAAAAATATATTAAAAAGATTAAAAAATTAATATTTTAATTACATACGACCAAGTCTTAGTATTTTAATACAAAACATCTAAAAAATATGTATTCCTATGCACTTTGGGATTTAATAAACTTGTTTACTAAATTCGTGAGAATTTTACCAACATTTCAATAAATTATAATTTTTAATTCATAAGATTTAATTATTAATATTCAAGTATAAATACTGGACTTACAAGTAGACAAATATTTAAATTTCAGGAATTGACCAACAAATTTTCAAAATTACTTTGAATTTTACCAATTTTAAATTGGAATATTTTTCATCGCAATACGTAAGTGGAAACTCATCCGTTTTTCAGAATAGATAAACCCTGCGAAGGCATCTACATGGACCTTCCTTCT
Organism: Salix purpurea; assembly: GCA_027405865.1. Lineage (NCBI taxonomy): Eukaryota > Viridiplantae > Streptophyta > Magnoliopsida > Malpighiales > Salicaceae > Salix > Salix purpurea. Next base: position 8,356,653 of record JAOWLH010000002.1, on the reverse strand, counting down.
AAAAGTTATTTTATGTACAAGAGCCCATGATAAAATCCAAAAAAACAAATTTATTCGCATGAATAAATCATAAAAATAATAAACTTTTAACCACATCAAAATCACACAATGCAACTTAATTTAGGTAGGGCATACTAGGGGTGCTAATACTTTTTCTTTATGCAATGAGTCTCTTACCATTGAATATCTGACAAAACCAGTGCACTCATGTTTTCTTAGCGACTCTGAACCAAACAATTAGGTGGTGACTCTAACAACCCCCCTCCAATGCCCCACAGAGATGTGTGACAATTATTAAGGAGTTTTAATATGATCTTATGATGTGTTGAACATCCAAAAAGGATGGAATAGGGATTACCAAAACAACCCGACTAAGAGGGAAAAACACCAAAGGAACTCAAATTTTGAGAGACATTGGGGTTGCGGTAACATTCTTGGAAATCTATGTTTAAAAGGTTAATAGCCCCTCCAAAATGATAAAAATAAGTTTGGAGTGAGAACTTTAAGTATAAAGTTGTTTAGGGCAAACATATAATAATCTGTCATAAGTGTGGGTGTAAGGATGTGATGGTCAACTCTGAAGCGGGGGGAGAGTGAAAAGCAAACGATGCATAGTTGGCCACAGGTGTGAGAGAATATGCAATATTAACCTACACTTTTGTAAGAGTTGAGATGCTAAAAAAAGAATGATAATCAGATGTAAGAAATTAAGATTTTCAAGGCTGGATTTTGAACAATGGATGTTATGAATTTTTGGAAATTAATAAGTCAATTGATGGTGAATTATATTTTTTTTCCTCTTACTCATAATTGATTATCTTTGTATATGTTATTTTTCTTTCAGGACTCTCTCATATCCACCATCACTAGGCAATAATTTTGTATTTAAGTTTTGATCATTTAATAATTTCTTTAAAAATTGTAATAAGGTGTTATAACCCATAAATCATGTTAAATTCGAAAGTTAGACCATGAACCTTTGTTTACTTGATTATGATGTTAAAAAACATTTAGTTATACGTAAACATATTTACCATTTTTTTCTTAAGTATTTATCCAATTTTATTATATTAATGAAGCATTCTTAAATATTTATATATATATATATATATATATATATATATATATATATATATATATATATATATATATATATATATATATATCACAATAAAAAAGCATTTGGTTGCCTTTTGGTACTTGAAATATGAGTGTGGTATTAAGTTGACCACATGTAAGTGTGGGAGTAAGCCTATGATGTAGTGGACACCAGCGGTTTTGCCCGCGCGATGCGCTGAGCTTTTTTATCTATGTAGAAAACTTATTGAATTGATACGTTTTGTATTTTATTATTTTTAATATTTAATTAGTAAAATTATAATTTATAAAATCTATTAGAAACTTTTTTTTCTCCACTAAAAAGTGATTGAATGTTGCTATTGCTAAAATATTTTTGATAAAATTTGTTAGAAAATTTGCTAAGAAGATGACATGATTTATCACAAATTTGTTGGCACGGATACTCTGGTTAAAAAAACACAAAAAAAGAAACTCGGTAAAAAAAAAAGCCGAGTTGGACACCCGGTTATAATTTTTTTTTAAACATATGAAAAAAAGGTCCCCGTTTATTAAAAGAAAAAAAGGAAGCCAGTTATAAAAAAAATACAAGGGGAAAGCAATTTTTTAAGAAAATCATTTGACTTAAAAATTTAAAAAATATACCGCATTATGCTGCGGGTTGAGTAAACAATTTTTATAATTGTTTGGATTAAAAAAATTAATAGGATTTGCCAATTCAAAATTAAAATATAATATCTATATATGCAAAATTAAATATAATAAAACAGATCACCACACCCTATTATAAAAATAGCAACATTGCAGCCTTAATATTTAAAACTATCATTGCTATTACTGTTAAAATAATAAAAATTATCAAATTATCTCGAGGAAAAAACCTGAAAAACAATCAAAAAAAGCAAGCAAGAAAAATAATTAAAATAATTATTGTTGTTGTTGTTGTTGTTGTTGTTGTTGTTGTTGTTATGTTACTAATGAAAAAAAATGCAAGATTAAAAAAATCTAAATAACTTTAACAAAAGATTAAACAAAGAAATAAAATAAAAATTATCTGGTAAAAAAATTCATTTGACTGGAAAAAAAAACAACCAATAAAAAAATAGCAGAAAGAGAAAATAAATAAATAAATAAATCAAATGAAAATTATTAACTAAAAAAAAATCATTTGACTTGAAAATTAAAAAAAAATTGATTACACTATGTTGCGGGCTGAGCAAACAATTTTTATAATTGTTGGGATTGAAGAAATTAACAGGATTCGCTGGTTCAAAATTAAAATATAATATTTATATATGCAAGATTTAATATAATAAAACAGATCATCACAACCTATTATAAAAACAACAAAATCGAAGTCTTAACATCTAAAATTATCATTGCTATTACTGTCAAAACAATAAAATCTATGAAATTATCCTCAGAGAAAAAAAACTCAAAAACATTAAACAAATAGTAAGCAAGAAAAATAACTAAAATTATTGTTGTTGTTGTTGTTGTTGTTGTTGTTATTATTATTATTATTATTATTATTATTATTATTATTATTATTATTATTATTACTGTGTTAATGATGAAAAAAATAAAAATAAATAAAAGGCTAAAAAAATCTTTAAAACTTTAACAAAAGAAAAAAAAATTATTAGGTAAACAAATTTAACCTGACTTGAAAACAGAAAAAAAAAACCAATAAAAAACTAAACGAAAGAACATAGGGAGAAAAAATAAGAAATATTAGTTCTCAAATTATCAACATAAAATTTAAGAGCTAATTTAAAAGAAAAAAATAATACCTTGACATATAAGAAAATAACAAAAATTTAAAATCAAAGTTAAGAGCACACTTATATATACATGGACAAAAGTAGAGATTATTCCATTAAAAAAGGATCAAAATAAAAAATTAAAAGTATAAGGGCTGACATGAAAATCAAATGTCAAGGGATTTAAATGAATAATTAAAAGTATAAGGACCGAAATGAAAATAAAATATATTATCAATTTCAGTCAAAGGATAAAATTGAAACAATTGAAAAATGTGTTCCGAATTTATTGAGTTATTTAAATCTAATTCAAAAATTAAAAGGAGGACCAAAGTGAAACATTCACATTTAATTAATTTCAATCAAAGGACCCAATCAAACTAAATCAAAACTTATATAACAGAAATCATGACCAAAAACAAAATTGAAAGTTGAGGGATCAAAGTGAAAAAAACCAAAACTCGGGGGCCTCTTCTGCACTTGTACTTGCAGGAGAGAGAGAAAGTGGTCCAGCGGGTTTCACCGGCCACCTACGCGTTTACCGCCATAATTTGAGGAAACGCGCAGCACCGTGAGGACGAACACGCGGAGGCGCATCGATTGAGATGCCGGTTGCACATCTCCGGTGACTGGAGCGTCCCTCACGCGCCACCTGAACAGGGCGTGAGGCGGAATACCGTGGGTCGCGTGCTCAGCACGCGCTGACCGTAAACCGAAAATAATAATAATAAAAAGGCTAATTACCGGTCTGCCCCTATTCCCAAGTCATCTTTTTTGTCTTATTAGGGGCTAAATACGTATTTAGTCAATTTCGAAAAATAATAAAAATATGAAAAGTGTGGTGAACCAGACCGGACCGGCATGCGCAATGACCGCGAAGCCTCTAAGTCCGACGTCGTTGTTTGTCGTTTTCGGGGGGCAAATTCGTTAATACATTGTTCAGTAAGGGTTAAAAAAAGGTGGACGTGCGCGCACGAAGCACTAGAATAAATTGCCAATGAACAGTGCGAATGGGTGTAGAGCAACAATAAACCCCCGATCTCTTTTAGGTTCTTTGTAATATGGTTAATGTGATTTTATATGTGTTACAAGATGGTGCCCACCTATCATGGAATTAGAACTAATCTATCCTTCATTAAAGAGAAGGATATAGAAAGTAAGAATATCGTGAAATAGAGGGAGGACCCTTTGCCTGATAACGCCTCTCATACACCTTCGGTACAAATGCAATATGTTCAAGGGAGTAATTGGAACAAGGAGATAATAAAACATTGATTAGAAAATACCACAACTAGTGGCAAAAACTATATAGGTACAAGTAGAAAAAACCCCACAGACAATGTTTTATGTGGTTACATTGGCGTACCCAAACCCTGCCAACTAAGAATAGGTTACAAAGACTTTATTTTATGATAAGGATGATAGGAGTGGTTGCTACTGGGGCTAGGAAAAATGTGTGTGCTCTAATATATCGGGTTAACAGTATAAAAGAGAGGTGTTATGTATCTTTTCTAGAAAATGAGGATACTGGATGGGCTGAACATTGGTTACAAAAAACAGTATTACATATGTCAGTTATAATAGATGTGTATATAGCTTATGTGGCTCGATTATTGTCAGATGAGGCTCATTCATGTTGGACCAAAGTGAGGGAAATAAGGTGTAATAAGGATTTGACTTGGGGAAAATCCAAGGCTGAATTTCAAACCAGATATTACTCGAGGAAATATCAAAGAAACGAGCTAATTTACCCGCGCGATGCGCTGGTTTTTTTTTATTTATAAAATTAATTGATTTTATGTGTATTGCAATTGGTTAATTTAAAATTTAATTAGTAAAATGATAATTGATAAAATCTGTTAGAAACAAGGGGTTTTTTTTTGCCTAAAAGTGATTAAATGTTGCTACTGCCAATTTTTTTTTATATAAAATATGTTAGAAATGGCAATTTTTTTTCTATATTGAAAATTGATTTTTTTTTATGCGTGTTGTATTAAAAAAAATTTGGACCATTAATAATTTTATTACATATTACAAAATTTGGTGCTAATTGTGGTGAAATGCAGGGCATTTTTTATGTAACTAAGATGTATAGTATTTTTAAAAAAAATCGGACCATTAACAATTTTATTAAATGTTACAAAATTTGGTGCTGACTGTGGAGAAACACAAGATAATTTTTATTTTATTATTGTAGATAATGTGGCATATTTTTTCAACATGTCATGTCAACGTATGGTTTCATATATATTTTTAAATGTAATATGAGAGTTGAAATATCATACATAAAAAAAGGTGCTGAAGTTTTTTTTAAGAAAAACAAAATTGATCAATGGATTTTTGTCACAATTCTTATAATGTCATTATAAATGTTATATACATAATGAATATTTTAATTATTATTGGTCATATTATCGATGACACCATAGTGTTTTTGTTAAAAAATAAATGATTTTTTTGTTTTATTTTATAAGATTTATTTGTCATATTATTATATTAAAAAGTATTTTAGAATAATGATAGTAAATGATTTTTTTTATTTTAAGGAAAAAAATAGGTCATATATATATATATATATATATATATTAAGGTGTTCATATTAAACAAATATAAAAATATATACCTAGCCTCATATATTTATTAAAAAAAACTTACAAATAATCATTACCATTATTTGTAATGCCTTACCTATAATAATTAGAAATTTTCAGAACTACAAATATTAACAAAAAAGCAATAAAAAAATATTAGAAAAAAATTGATTACATTTAATTGTTTTTTGAAGAATAAATAATAATAAAATTTTAGAAGGGAAAACAAATACTAAATATCAATTTTCAAAAGATAACCAAAACAAATTCAAATTTAAACATTAAATTTTTTTAAAACTAATAATAGAGGAAATCATAAAAATTAAGAACAAAAACCAAGAGCATGTATATATAACCATAGACAAAAATAAGGACCGTTGTACCCCTGTAGGCAAAACCGTTAATTTTGCAGTGCAAAAAAAAAAATCAGTAAACCGACGAATCAAACGGAACCGAACTGAACCGAAAATTGAGTTTTACTATTGTCATCCACAGTGTTTTATGTCACGGTGAACAATAACTCGGCCATGATATGTTTTAGCTGTATAGATAATAAGGAACAAGAGATTTTATCTTTAAGGAAGGGAAATATGACAATAATGAAGTATGATAGGAGTTTCTAAGACCTTTTTATATTTTATAACACCTTAATGCCTTTGGAGAAGCATAGGATCGAGAGGCCAAAGGTTGTTTTAGCAAGAACTTAGAAAAAGGTTGGTTACTTTTTAACCTACGATAGGCAACTTAGTCCTTGAAAGTTTTTATTAGACAAGAACAATATAAAGATGTGGAAAATGCATCAACGAGGTTTGGGAAAAGAAAGGATATGGCATTCTCCACTAGAAAACCCTATTTTCCTTAAAAGAAAAGAAAAAGTCTAGTCAGTTTCCGTTTAATGGGGAAGCTTTACTACTATTGGTTTTTGGGTAGATTTTCACAGGTTAGTGGATGAGGTTTATTAGAAGGGCCTGTATGTCTACGAGTCAACTCATCTACAGGATCTATAGGATACGGGATGTCTTATATTTTTCCATGCGAGAAATGCAATCAGAGGCATCCAAAAGACTATTTTTTTTTTTATAACCGGGGTGTCCGGGCCAGCTTACGCGCATCACAACTAATCCCCGGACTCACTGAACATCCTGCAAACCCAGTGAGCATGTAAAGCACCGCGGGGGTGACAGACGTGCATGGTGGGACTTGAATCCTGGTGCAGAGGAAGGAAACAAGTCCCTTCAACCGCTAGGCTAAGACCCCACTTGCCAAAAGACTATTTTATGATTATAGGTAGATGTTGCGTTTGTAGGCAGGAAGGGCACAAGTGGAGGGAATGCAAGTATTTTGAAATGAGTTGTTATCATTACGATGACGTGGGGGCATTTCAAGAGGGAGTGTGTTCTCATGAGGACTGGTTAAGATTAGAGCTCATCGATATCAACTCAAAGCCAATAACAACTAACAATGGATAGTCCTATAAGGCTTGCACCATTTAAGAATTAGTGCTTGTAGGGGTCAGCCTAAGACACGATATGAGAGGAAATAAGGTAAAGTTTATAATATGAATAAGAAGGATGTGAGGAATGCAATGGATATGGTGGTAGGTATGTTATAAGTGAATCTAATCTTTGTTTATGTATTATTTGATTCGAGTGTCACACAGTCAATTGTATAATGTGAAATTGTTGAACTTGGAAAGAAGTTGATTAAATAAGGGAATAATTATTAGTACACCTTTAGGATGAAATATAAATCTAGACATTGTATATAATAGGTTCAAAGTAACTATATGTGGGTGAGGGATAAGGGTAAATTTAATTCCTCCAAAAATGAGGGATTTGACTAAATACTAGGGATGGATTGATTGATTTCTTATAAAGTAAGAATGGATTGGTTTTAAAAAATTAGTGATTCTATTAAGGGTAGATGATAAGGAGGTAGTTTCTAGTTAAGTTACATTTCTATTATGAGAGAATTTTCAAATGTATTTTTGATGAACTACCATGGTTTCCTCTTGAGAAGGAAATTGAGGTAACATTAAAGGTTATATCAAGAATAACACGGATAGCTCACGCACCTTATCGGATGGCCATAAGAATTACTAGACAAATAATTTATCTGTCCAAGTAATTTACCTCGTGGAATCCCAGTGCTCTTTATGAAAAAAATGATGGTACCCTTATTACCAATAACTAAATAGGGTAACCATGAAAAATAGATATCAATTACCTCATGTATATGATTTATTTGATCAATTGAAAGGAGCTCAAGTATTTTATAACATATATTACTAACAATAATCTAGAAAATTTCTCATAATATGAATAAAAAAATGTTCAATCACTTTCTATTTTGCAACTCATGCGTTATCACATGTGTTGACCTATGAGTCACATATTAATATTTATATACTCATGTATTTTGATGATAACAATTAAATAGAATAGAGTAATTATATGCTTGGATGAAATTAAGTTTAAAAAGGTTTTAGATGAAGATTACATTAAAAAGCATATGAAATTGAATGAAGAAATTCATCAACGAGTCCAAGACGTAAATCAAGTGAAAATTTATTCATTTTAGAGCTTATTGTTAAAGTTTTATATCTTAGTTAATAGAAAACTAAAATAAAGCCATGCACTTCATATTGCATGCATAAATAGGATTGATATACATTGAATCAATTCAAGATTTATCAGGTTTGAAATTGTAAATACCAGTATTAAGCTTATCCAATCAATTACTTGGGCATATTGTGATGAAAACTTGGGAATTTTACAGGAACTGGTTAATTAAATGTTATATTCATTTAAACTGTCAACTATTTTATCCATCAAAGGCATTCCAATGGCTATAAATGGCTAGTCACTTTTGCAAGCACACACATATATAGATCTCTTTTATGTAAAACTAATGAGATGTTTTGAAAATACATGATATAAAAGCTATTCTAAGAGACGCAAAATCATTAATCCTAACATACTCTTAAGTTGTGATAAATTAAATCTTTATATTCAAGCACAAGAGTATAAAATTTCACATTTATTACTTTTACTTACCTTTAATCATCATAAGTGTTATTGAGTGAACTACAAATATTATAGTTTTAAATTGTATAATCTACTCTTTAAGAGAGTACATCTTGTTATAAAAAAATTATAATTGTAAACATTTAAGAGTTTGGATAAACTCTTGGAATTGGTGAGGTATTGTCACTAAGAGAAAATTCTTGAAAAGATGACTTTAAGTGGTGTAATTTCTTGGTGTGGATTCATCAAGGGCATTATATCTTTTACTTAGATTAGTAAAAACATACAATACTCAAGTACAATCACTATTTAAGGTAATTTCTTGGTGTGGATTCATCAAGGACATTATATCTTTCACTTAGATTAGTAAAAATGTACAATACTTAAGTATAGTCGGTATTTGAGGTATGAATGTAGGCTTGTTGAACCATTTTAAAAACCTAGTTTGCAATCTCTTTTCCTTTATCTCTTTACTTTAAGAAATATAATTATATTGTTGGTTATTATATTATATATGCTTAGTGTGATTATTTGCATTATTAGTCGAACACCTTATTCACCCTCCTAGGTGTTATTGTTACCTTAATCCTAGAACAACAATATGATATGTTATACTTGTAATGCAATTTTATTTCATCTTGTATGCTTGCAACCATCATTGAAAAATTATTCAATAGAATTAACATTAAAATTTAC